>CM041201.1:5401171-6601171 GCA_023078555.1 Ulva prolifera | reverse complement strand
TGATATGCGTTCAACTTTGTCGCTGCATTTGCGCCAACATGGACCCCAGTCGTGGTTGCAGTCTTGGTTGCTTTGCAAAACATGGCTCACCACCCGAGTCGCAACACGCAGCGGCTACAGAGTCACCGAACATCGTGCAGCGAAGAGGATGAAAGAAGCGCTTCTGTGTGCCGCTTGTGAATGCTTTGTGGTAATCGTTTTGGGACCGCGCCCGGGCTACGTAAATACGTTGCTTCAGCACGAAGTGCACAAGACAGCCCAAGTGGAACCCAACGATACAATCAGCTATCACTGGCCACACAAGCAAACAGTAATGGAACGTATACAAAGGTTGACGCGTCCATGAAACGATTACGAGCCATTTGATCACCGTGTAGGATTTTTACTGCTCCGTCACATTGCCCGGACATACTCAAAGAAGCGATGAAGCTCTGCTTAGACACGGTCCGGACATCGAGAAATGGCGTAAACGTAATTCCTGAGGGATTTTGCCTTATTTTCATACGATTATCTGCGCTTTAGCGTGGCCGCAAGCTGGGGACTGCCCCAGCGAATGATCCAGCAATACCGGGCCAAGGCCACACTTACGGCAGCAAGTGGCACCGTGCGACACGAAATGCACCGTAATGTATGATTATTCAATATCGCGTCAGTTGTTTGCCGTGGCATCATGCTTGCAGGCCGCAACACCATACGCTACCCCACAAGCATGTAGCACTGCACGCGGCGCAACTGGCTCGCATGTGCTCCGTTCGTCGCCGGGATTATGTTGTTGCACTCGCAATACAAATAGCTACAGCTTAAGACCCGTGTATTGTAAAATAAGCGTGTCTACAAAGACTTTGCCTGTTCGCACTCAATGGCGCACTCCTGTGGCGCACCCATGGGTGCGCCTGTTCGGCATCTGGCCTGTGAGGTCGTCAATCAAATGTTATCGCATTCCAGACCAATCTGCCAACATACCTGTGTGTGTACAAACACAAGCCCGTAGCTTCAACATGTTCTTGATGCGCCAGCTACAGAAACCAGCCTGCTACGTCCACCCAAAATTTTCATATAAGCCTGATGTGACGATACGTCACACGCATGGAGATGCATGGCTTAGAGTATTCTGGAAGCCTCCGGAATGTCCCGTCAGTCCACGTGACCGTGGCTGGCAGTATGGGACTCTGCTAACAGTGGTCGTCAGACTCGTCCTGCTGACGCAGGCGAGCCATCGAGGCACTGCTCTGGAATTCTCCAGAAGCATTGCAAATGTCCGGCGTATAGGCGGACACGATGGGAGCCTCTGGTGTGTACGGGGTCAGTGTGCTGAGCACAGCGCACTGTGGCAGGTGTCGTACACAGGCTAGCTTACAGTATATAAGCAGCTGGACCTTAAAGGGTAGTCGACAGATCTCACACTCCATGTCTCTTGACTAACAGTCTTTACACCTGAACTGCCGAGAAACCTCCCGGCCGTAATGCACAACACAGGCCCGATTTGCCGTAGCCGCTGTAACAGTCGGGTCACGTCACGTGCTGCACAACACAACTCGAATGAATCTCAATGTAGATGTTCCATAAACAAGCATACGAAGCATGTGGAATGTCCTTTTCGTGTTCTCAGGCGCTGCGTTTTCAAATACCCCCAAATAACGAGAAACTTGACTACAAAGACAGGCCACGTGTCAGCGCGGTGCAGCATGCCGAATTTCCAGTCTCCCAGCGCGCGCGCTAATGCGCGCGGGATGGTGTCATGCGTAGCTGTAAGTCAAAATGCTGAGGCTCCGGACAATGTAAGGTTTATTATGTGCCCACAAATATGTACCTGCTGCATCGAAGCTGGCGATGTGAACAATCACCCTTGCCGGTCTGTCTCTTCTGTGGGGGACCTGCCTTGATTGCATACAACTAGCGATGAGGAACACCACGATTGGTGTCCACAACACTCAGACTGATTGCCAGCCGCTTTGCTGGCCGCCCCGCACCGCGTTTCGACCGGGACAAACCGGTCAAAAGTGTTAAATTCTTGTCTGTGCAGAGATCTGTGCTTACCTGCCAGGCTGCGTGTGTATGGCTGCTGTTCCAAGTCAACAAGGCACCGACTTCGGTAAGGCTTCAAGAACCTCTGAAAACGGCAGGCTCAAGGTCCCGCTCTACAATGACAGATGCTCAGTGTTTGAGGATGATTCAGCCCTCAAACAAGCCGAGCAGAAGCTGTCAGCAGATGTTGCAGAAAGAACACTCACCCTCATCGACGACGTTCTGCAGTCCCTCGACGATGCAGCCAGTGAGCGAAAGCGGCCACAGGGGCTTGCTTCCACGTCGAGCTTTGTCAAGGTCAAGAAGATGTACGTGCGCATGTTCTGGCTGCTCCTGTGGTGTGGAGCTGGAGTTGCCATCAGCTTTTTGTGGATCCAGGACCTTCACAGGTACTTACTCACTAGAACTTGCGATGCCTGTTGCTAGGTGAAAGCGCTCCTCCAAAGTCTGTGCGTGTGGCCAGCGTGAATCAGTTCGAAATGCTGTCAATCATGTTCAGCCCCCACAGACATCCATGAGCTTGCTTGCCGTGATAGCAGTCTTCACACATCTATGGATGACTTTGGTGTTGCCCATACAGTGTGTCCGAGCACATCAGCAAATCGTCCAGCATGTCTCAGCCCCAAGCTTCGTGTTCAGACATGCCGGCTCAAAGATGCGGTTGCTATGAACACAGCATTAGCACCTCGCGAGCCGGCCATGTGTGCCTGTTTTTCACCTCGTGAGTAATTTAGATCACCAATTCACATCTACCGCCGTGCGAACATTACAAGTGCAGGGCACTCGACTGTCAGGCTGGGTATCAGGCCTGCATAGACAAAGGTGGAACCAACCAGACATGCCCTCCCATCCTCATCAGTGGTGATTTGGAGCGCCGGCTGGTGGTCGCGTGCCGCATGGCCACGATGATACATGTCAAAGGAGCTGCCTTGTGGCGCTGGCTGCTTGTGGCGCTGCTATTCTGGCCATTGAACCTGGTTGCATATGGAGTTGCCCGATTGAGCGCAGGTATCAGCATGATGCTCATTTACACCTCCTTAGCGCAAGGCAGCGTGCGCTTCCGCTTTCGCTCCAGTTCTACCACATGATTCTGTAATGTAGCATTTGTGCAACGCGCATTGATGCCGAGGCCGAATTCTGTGCCCATGGAGGTGCACAGACCTGCCGCCGTGCATGCCTCGTCTGATGGTTCACCCAACAATCAGAAAGCATCCTTGTGACAACCTCTGTCAGACCATGGCCACGGCATGCACCACCACACCTGGACCCATTTGCATACGGAATGCTGTGACCCTGTGTGTATGAGTTGGACCCGATCACAATGGAGCTGTCGGGTTTTCTTCTTGTCCTCTGCAAGTCTATTGCTGCTGCCCAGCTGCCCTCAAAACAATGTGGTACTGCTGCAGATGCTACTAACACTTGTGAACCTGTGGCGCCCGCTGAAGTATGTTGTACGCGCTGGACTGGTCCTGGGGATCTGGTTCATCATCATGGACCCGCCTGTGCGGTGGGCAAAGCAGGCCCAGGCCTGGCAGGAGGCAGGCGCCGACACAGCTGGGGCCTTCTGGTGGACCACTTCCTTCCTGCCAGTTCACAGTGTCATCTGGCGGCTCCTGCTTGTGTACCTCCTGTACACGACCGTCGGCCTTGTGCGATCAGCGCTTGGGAAACACCTGTCTATCCACACCCATCATGCCCACCACTTTCCTAAGATGCAGGTGCGACCTCTGCCCCATGTCGCTACCTGATTGTGTGCTGGCTAGCGGTTGCACCTACCTGCCATGCCAGGCATCGGTGCCACGAATAGGCATTTGAGCCACAAGTGGATAGTCAGGTGTGACGCCTGCAGGAAGCTCTGATGCACGAAACGATCATCCGACAGCTGTCCAAGCCACACGGCCTGGCCCCGCAGGCAACAGTCCTCCTTGATGGCTGCAAGCTTCAGCTGCGGGCGTATGGCCCTGCCCACTGGGCGGCCTTGCAGTATGTGGAGCGCCTGATTCGCCACGCGGGCTTCTGGGAATATGAACATCAGGGCGATAACCGAATTGACAGCATACGAGCCAGGTGTTTGCCACTTTCCTGCTGCAGTGCTTCACGCGTGCGCCATGGTGCATCCACCTTGATGCAGATATACGAATATATGTCGACTCGTAGATCGTACTGCCTGGTCAAGCTGAGCATGTACTTCATGTCGAGGCCAATGCCCTGGGCCTTATCCCCCCGCTGGAATTATGTGTCAGCCATCAAACAGAGCTCGAAATCATGTAATTTGGTGGCTGAAGACCACTTGGTGCATTGCAGAGCCGAGCAGGTGAGGGACCGTTTGTCAAATGTGCTCTGCACGCAGTTTCAGGTTGTGCAGAAGCCCAAGCCTGGTACATTCCTGCGCATCGGGTCGGTCAATGCCCGGATGGCAGGTAGCCAACCACGAGCGTTCTTAGCGCGCCGGGCGAAATCTGAATCAAGGCTCGCCTCAGAGGTGCCCCGGTCAACCTGCGACCTAGTCGAACCGCCGTTCGGGAGTGTCATCGTGAACTGCATGATCCCAGTCACGGCTGCAGACCAGGCCGAGCTGAGTCAGGTCAGTGGCGCAATGGCACAAAGCGAGCTTTTCTCGTTTTGGTCATGCAATTCACACAACCCCTCACAAATGCAGCCGGAGCTCGGGCAAGACTCGAGCAGTGTGAGTGCGCTGGAGACGGATGGGGATGCGACTGCAGCGGTGCGCCCATTCTGAATGGGAGGCTGGCCCTGGTGCATGTACACAGCCGCCCATACACATGGCGCTATCAGCACGGGCTCCGCCACTCGGCAGGTGTCGCTGCAGCGGCCTGCTGTGGTTGTCGTCAGCAAGCGGTCGAACCTCCGGTACTTCGCGACTCGCAAACATTGGCACACCCACATTGACTCATTTGAAGCACCCGCCTGGGCTCAGCCATGCTGTGCACGTACCTCCAAAATTCTCTTTAGGTGTATGCTTAGTGAGATTGCAGACATGGCTGACTTAGTTGTGTGCAGACTCTGCCTCGGCCGCTGTGTGATGCACACTGGGTAAGTGCACATGCCTGGTACCCAGCTGACCAAATCGGTGACAGCACATGTGCATGGCCACATTGGGGCGGCACAGTGGTCAGTGTGCCAAGGCTTCCACTGCTCAGAATAGACCTCACACTCAAACCTGATTTCCACATGCTGAGCAGGCGGCACAGCAAGATGCTCAAGACAAAGGGCACATTCGGATACGGGCGCCATCGTTCATGTCGGTGCCGGACATCAGCCAGCGCAAGGCGAGCGACAGCGCAGCAGGCAGCAGAGACAGCATGGATGTCATGTCCGGGATGGCACCGCTAAAGCTGCGCTCTGCCATCGGCTTGCTGTCGCCATGGGCAGCCGAAGATTCCGGTGTGTGCTGCCTCGTATCGTCAAGTGGTCAAAGCCTTTCGCTCCACTGGTGTGCTCAGCTCTGGGAGCTCTAATCAATCAGATGGTTGGGATTCGGATGCATGGAATTCCAGTAGTTAAGACACGCCACACATCGACGTCGTATGTCGCCAATAAGCCTGAGATATACATCAGCGTGTGGTCACAACACGCCCACAACTGACGAGGGTCGCGGACTCTGCAGACGACCCGGCCACGCCGAAAGCCACGGACAGCACAGCGCCCATGTCCGCCACCCTGCACGTGCAAGCCGCCGTGCAGCAGATGCTGAACTACCTCACCGACAACTCCTACATCAAGGTGTTCTCCCTCGAGGTGCCGGAAGGCGATGACAATGAGGAGACGGAGTCCCTATGCAACCGCGCCCATGCCCGCCAGCTCGGCTACTGGATGTTCTTTACCCTCCGCCAGACGAGCGTGGGTGTGGGACTCGCAGAGGGGGATGTGCGGTACGCCGCGCAGCGTGTGCGCCTCAGTGGCGACAAGGCATGGGCGCTGCTGTCTGGCGGCGGCACGACGACAGCGACGATGGAGGAGGTGGTCAGTGCAATGGAGTCGGTGTATGGGCAGCGCAAGCGGCTGTCGCGTGCGCTCGCAAACAACCAGACGGTCGTGCGCGAGGTGGAGACAGCGCTCGGGGTGGTGCTGTCGATTGTGTGGGTGTTCATCGCGGCCGCGATCTTCGATCCTGGCACGGTGCAGGTGACGTGGACGGCGCTGTCGGCGGTGTTCCTCTCAATGTCGTTCATCTTCGGCAATGCCATTCGCCAGGTGTGCTACTGTGTTCGTGCTGTGTGCGGCGGGGCACTTCAACGCCGCATAGCACCGGTGGCCGCAGAAACTACCCACCCGGCTTGGCGTATTCCTCGCCAGTTGGCTGGGTGCAACAGGATCTGGAGTGCTGTTGGCTGTCCTTCGCACCTCTATCAATCAGCTTGCGACAGCATGTCGTGGGACGCTGATGCGGCAGCATGTGCATAGGGACAGGAAGACCCACGGGATGCTTGTTATGAAGGCCTCCGGCGCATAGGAACCAGCCGTGTTACAGCTGCGGTCTCAGCACCACACGTATGACAGTGCAAGCTGCTGTGTGGGATGCTTGGCATGTGGGATTTCCATTGGTGGTTGCTTGGACCCGTACACTCTTCCAGATGTACAACACCTGCGACAGTGCGGGTCATCTGCACGTGCACGATCGGATGTGGTGCCCCAGGCTGGAGCGGATACATGCAGGTGTTTGAGAACAGCATCTTCCTTTTCCAAAACGTGTTCTACGTCGGCGAAACAATCAGCATCGAGGGCACGCGGTACGATGTGAACAGTGTGACGCTGCTCAAGGTGCACCTCACGCGCGTCGACGGTGCCGATGTCACCATCCCCACCTCTGAGATGACCAGAATGCGACTGCATAACATCACGCGCTCGCAGCCGCTGTGGGAGGGCATTCACGTGGCTGTTGATATGGACACGCCAGTCGCGGCGCTGCACTGCGTGGCCTTCCACGTCGTTGCCGCGATGAGGCTGCACCCGAAACTCTTTGGCGGCGATTACCGTGTCTGGTTCGCGGACCTTGTGGCGGGGTACAAGAAGGAGGTCGTTCTGTGGTTCAACCACGCTGGGCCAGGTGTGTGCTGTGCATGCTGCCACTGGCTAGCCATGCATGTGATCACCCTGCTGTGCCTCCTTGGTGCCGGCTCGTGCTGTGCTGTTGGGTGGCGGCGTTTGAGCTATCGGAAACACTTACAGTGGAACCAAGAACGCAAATCTGAAAGATCACGGACCCCGTGACAGGAGGTAGGGATGTTTGGACATCCACACGGACATTCCGGGCCCTGAACAACCTGGGCTCTGGTACAACTAGTACTAAAAGCAGGGTTTCAGGGCACGTGCTGCGAAGATGACAGGGCAGGTAACACGAGAGACAACATGCACAGTTCAGGGTGGCCGCTCACAGCTCAGATTTTAGGCTCAGTAGGTGTGAAGGCAGGCAAAGCCGAGAAGCCTGGGGGAGGATCGACAGGACCGGCAGGTGCAGAGATGAGTGCGGTATGCAGGGTCTGACCTGGTGGACTACGGGCTCGCACGCACAGTGCTGGCCGCTGCCATCGCGAACGGGCTTGAGCAGGCGTGCGTGACGTTCACGCTACCACCCGTGCAGAGCAGCGGCGGCCTGGGCTATGCGATGCCCGGGCGCCTTGCGTCCGCGCAGGCCTGGAGTCACGTCGCGGCTGCCGACGTTGTGCCAGTGGAGCGCGCGCTGGCATCAGAAGGGGATGTTGATCAGATGACAATGGCTGCTGCGGCAAATAATCTGATCCTGCTGTCTTAATGGCAAGGCGGAGTGCTTGCGCATACGCCATGCAGCTGTGGCGCAACAGCGCTGGGATACGTGGCCCGCAGTGGTGGTTGTGCAGGGTCGGCTCAGGTAGGCTTCGGGCACAGCAAACGGTAAAATGGTGATTCTGGTCGCAGATGGAGCTCGGTGGGCAGTGTATGTGTTACAAGGCCTAGGAGAATGGCAGTGAAGCGGGCAGCGCGGCAGAACCAGCAAGCAGGCGGTCAGTGTGCATGAGCCGGAACAATGGCACCCGCGAAACTTGAGGCCAAACGGTTGCAGCTTGTACTGTCAGGTCAAGTACTGTGGCCTTTGCCTTATGCAAGCTTGCAGGTCTGTTTCTGGCTTCATTTGCACAGCGGGGCACAGATAGCTCCTGGAGATAGTTGACTTGGTCGCTCTGGGTCATTTGCGTGACACGTTATTTAGGTTGCTGCAAACGTGGGTGTTATGAAGGACACCACAGTACACTGGCCACATGATACACAGCAATTCAGGGCAGACTATGCTGAAACCCTATCTCTGGGCGGGATCTGCTGGATGGCAAGTGCTCTGTGCACCCCTGTTCCAACCGGAGGACGCTGCGAGCCAGGTATACGAAGTGTAACGGTCATTCACTTACTGTATGCAGCTGAACAGACGCAGATAACGGTGCTTCAGGGAGAGACCGGGAACACTCTCGCACTGCAGCAGTAAAAGCACCACACGCAATCCAGCTTGGCTTATTGTTTACTCTCCCTCAAAGACTGAACATGCAATTCAATGTGTTTGTTGGCGCCACCACCGCGGAATTCTCCTCTGGCACACACTTCCAGGGCCCCCTTCAAATGGCCCGATGGGTGTTGCAGAATACGTGTGGATGGTGTTTTTCCGTGGACACCAGAGTAGTGCGTGCGTCTTGCTGCGAACTTCCTCGCAACGGCTCGCTGCCCGGCCTCTGTCCTTTGTAACTACATGCAAAGCCTGCACAGGACTCAGGCCGGCTGTGAGCGGCAACACATCGGCGTCGCAATCGTCCAGAAGGTGCGGCCGGACGGTCTTGTATCGCTTAATTTGACCATGTGGGGAACGGTGCACAGATGGCAAGGCGCCTGCAGGTATTAGTAGGCAGGGGAGTGCGGCGTACTGGACACATCATTCCGCAGGGCGCCCGCACACGTGTGGTGCGGGCAGCTGGGCAGGATCACCACTCTAGCCCGAGTGCTATGCTGCAGGCTTATGTGCTCATGGCTGAGGGGCTGTGGGAACGGCCGGGAGGTGGCCGATGCCTTGCCTGGAGAAGTCTCGGGGTGCTCACGTTGGAATGCGCCCGGGGGCCCCATGTCCGATTGGCCATGCACAGGACTGAGTCTGCAGTTGTGAAGATCTCTGCCTGAGATGCACAACGACGCCGTGGTCCGAAGCAGCAATGTATATGCCACGGCGCGCGCCATGGCGGCAGCGGCCTCGGTGGCATCCCATTTCGCGGCACTCCCGCGCGCGCGGCCGTACAATCTCGGGCTGCGGCAGTGTGGTCGACTGGTCTCTCAAATTCACGACTGCAGTGATGTGACGTGTGCTCTGGCTGAACGCCGTGAGAGGTACACGGAGCTCCCCGGAGTCAGCGTGCATGTGCACAGCCGGTAGCATGCAGCTCCACAAATGCTAGCAGCTCCACAAATGTTAGCAGCTCCACAAATGCTACGTAACGTTTGAACCACGCCAACTGACTAGACTGGAGCTCAGGCTCAAGCAGCTATAGCTGCTATAGCCCCGCGAATCAGTCTCGTGACGAGGGCTCTACATCCCGATCGGTTTCCCGGGAAAATCGGCCGATTTTTTTTTGGAAAAGAGCAAAAAAAACCCGACGGCGAGCGAACCGAGCCGTCGGGTTTCCCGGCAAGCCAGGGAAGTTCCGTCGGGCGTGCCCGACGGGCGCCAATGGTGCTTTTCGGGATCCCTGACGGTGGTTTAAACGCCGACAGCTTGTCGGGATGCCGAGTTCTTGCTGCAGTAACAGCTTTCAGATCTGTGAAGCCGGGAACACTGTCCACTGCATTAGCACGTACCAACACAAATCACCCGCGATTTAATTGTGACACCCCCGGGCCGGCCGACGGAACCTGAGGGGGTTGTCGGGAACCCCGACATCCAGCAGGCTGCATATCGGGCCAGCCCGACCAAAAAATGGGCAGGGCTGCGGTTCTCCCGACAGGGAAAACCAGGCCTGTAGAGCCCTGGTCTCGTCCCGCTTGCAGCGCTGCGTGCTGCAGCCGGTACCGTGGCATCGATATCGCGGGTCGCCGATACCCGTGTCGGCCAGGCATGCGGCAAGTCCTATCTGGTGTCTTTCGGAGACACCCCGGAAGTGTACAAGCTTGCACCTCTGCAGACCGGTCACAGCCGCCCGCGGCGCGGGTGGGCTCGGAATCCGGATTCCGCGGCAGTGCTGCTGCATGCTGCAGCTGCAGCTGCAGCTGCAGCATGCAGCTGCCTTGGCGTTTGCACAAACTGAACCTGTACTCTGCAACTAAGCTTGCTCTTCGACTGGAATTCTAGCCTTGCCGTATACGAATGGGTGCGCGTGTGTTACAAGGACAAAGGCTGCAAGGCGGGCAGCACCGCGAAAGAAGCAAGCAGACGAAGCAAAAACCCAGACACCCACGCACGCAACACCCACCACGCCCAGAAAACCCAACTCGCGCGCAGCAAACGACACAGACCTGCAGACCGCCAGGCACACACCCACACACCCACACACCCACACACGCGCGCACAGACTTCACGGCTGTTGCCGCCAGGCACACACCCACACACACCGCTTGACGCCACCGACCTGTGGCCTCTGACTCCAGCTGGGCCGGGTCCGATGGGTGTGCGGGATACCTTCGTTGGCATGTGCGGGGACTGCGGAACGGCTTGGGCGATGCAGTGTCCTAGGTGCGGTGCGGCGTGGGCCGGCGGGGCTGCGCGGCGGTGTGCCGGGCTGGCGTGGTATGCTGTGGCTTGGTGGGGTGGGGGTGGGTCTTGGGGCCAGGGCGGCCCCCGGCAATCGGGCGGCCATGATGGGCGGCCTCAGGCAGCAGTGTGTTGGGTTTGGCCCTGTCGTACGGCGGCGGGCGTTGTGGTGCTGGTGGTTGTGATGTTGTGTGTCGGCTGTGGGGTTTGTGCGTGCGCGTGTGTAGGTTTGGGTTTGTGGGTGTGTGGGTCTGTGCGTGTGTGCGCTGGTGTGTGGGTGTGTGCTTGGCGGTCTGCGGATCTGTGTCGCTTGTTGCGCCGGTGATGGGTGAGATGTTCGTGGGTGTCTTGGTGTTTGCTTCGTCTGCTTGCTCCTTTCGCGGTGCTGCCCGGCTTGCTGCCTTTGTCCTTGTAACACACCCACACACAACCCGGGCCCCAACACCGGCCGCAACGCCCGCAGTTGCACGTACGACAGGGCCGCGCCCAATTGGCACACTGCTGCCCGTTAACACACTGCTGCCCGAGGCCGCCCTAGCGTGGCTGTGTGAACATGTGTGGTGGCTGTTTCGAGAGAGGCTCTTGTAGCGGTTTTGGTGATATAAGGACAAAGGCGGAGGCTCTTGTAGCGGTTGTGCCATGTCGGCATCTCTTGGGACCCGATCCTAGCGTGCTAGCCTGAGTAACTACATGTGGTTAGTTGTGCAGGAATGCACACTCCGCGCGGTCATGATCAGTGGCTATTGTGTTGCAAGGACAAAGTGCGAGAGGCAGGTAGCACCGCATGCGCAGGCGTCGCACAGCAACACAGTGGCTGTTGTTGTCGATATGGACCGCTACGATAGTGCTGGAATTGGGTCTCGAATATTGCACTGGGATCGGGTGACGGACCGAATGAATCAGTGCTCTACAGCTGAATTTTTCCTCGCGGAAAACCCGACGGCTCGCTTCGCTGGCTGGTAATTTGCCCCTGTTTTCATCATTTGCCGGGGACCCAATCGATTGCGAGGCTGCGCAGCATTCGAGACCCGAATCCGAGCTCTACATGCCGATATCGGCATGTAGAGCTCGGATTCGGGTCTCGAATGCTGCGCAGCCTCGCATCCATAATCGATACTTTGGATACAAGCTGTTATAAGAAGCAATGTCCGTGCGACCGCGTACAGCTGTATACAGCTATGGGAATTTGTTGTCGTTCCCCCATGGCCATGGCATCCACACATGCAAAGAAATCAATACTTGGCGATGCGTATCTGCTCCAGATCTTTCGAGAAAGCGCAGACAAGAAAGACATTCACCGTGCAATCGGCGCATGCCGGATTCTCCTGCACACATGCGCTGTACGTATTGTGTGTGGTTCGTTGGTGCTAGAACATGATCTCAGACCAGACCGTCCGCTCCATCGTCTGTTGTGCACCACGTCGACGCGCGTGTGCACGGGCTGCACAAGGCATTCGATGGCGTGCAGGTTGCGTCATGCACGGCAAAAACGGTGGCCGCCGCCCAGCAGACCCTTCATGATCCGCAGCTGGGCCCTGAGTACGCCATGTGCTGGGGGTAATGACTCCATCATGGCACAGCAAGCAACCAATCAGGCGAAATCTTGTCCCACAGTCGGATGCTACTGATTATTTGTGCGCGTACGGGTGTTAGTTACGCCTTTCTTTTGCCCAACGTTCGAGAGTACTGCTTCGCTGTTGCACACTGTATATCGTATCGGAACACAGCAGTCCTCGTGCATCGTCCTCCAAGAGGTTAACACTTTCGAAGTACTGCCTTTTAAAGTACTGGGAAGGACTGGGAAGTTCCTTTGTTCCTGCTCAACGCGGTGCTGGCACTCACCCGAGCATATACAGGCTACACGATGAGGCTCCACCGATTCACTTCTGCCCTGTCCGCGGGCGTTGTCTTTGGACTGATCCAAATCAGTCAATCTGGTAAGTCTTGTAGGGTTGAGTCCAGGTTTTGCCGTCTCGCGCAGTGAATTTGTGATAAGCTAATCAAGAAACACTGAATGCTCACCGCGCACTGCAGAGCTCATCCGCTTTTGCGTAGAGAACAACGATGAACTAGCGGAATGTAGAAGATTTCGAGGAATACCTCCGCTTAATGCAAATTGTGCTGGTGACGCACAAAACTGCATGAAGCTGGATTGCACGGAAAGCAAGGTAGAGCTCCGTCGCCCCGCCTCACTCTTCCAAGGCACATTATGTTCGACGATTGTATGCGCTCAGTGCCCGTGCTTACGCGCCTGTGTTTGCCGCAGGACTGCCTCGACTCTGTCCTGTCTGGCACTGCCGACGTCATGATGGTATCTCCCATAGCCTTGTACTACATGGACAAAGCCAATCCGGGCGCCCTTCAGCCGATCGTTAGAGAGAAACGTGGAGACGATATCAGTTTCAGCCTTGCAGAAGATCCTTCCAGCACCGGCCTGGGGTACAACGTCCTGGCCATCGTGAAGACAGAGATGTGCACTGCGGACTCCTCACTCAACCTGGAGTCCACCAAAGGGTTCGCATCATGTCACGGTGATTACGGCTCTATGGCTGGCTGGGTCACGCCTGTGATCCAGCTTCTGAGTGGCAATTTGAGCGACGGAGACAGCGATGTTGATATCATCCAGTCCTTCTATCCGTCCTCATGTGCACCCGCAAACAGTGGGTCGCGGCTATGCACAGCCTGCTCCCCACCTGAAGCTAACGATCAGTGCGACCTGGACAATGACTTCGCCGGCGCTGTAGGCACTCTTAGGTGTGTACGAGCAGGCACAGAAGCTGCCCCTCGTGTCGGCTTTGTTGACCACCTGACTGCTCTCGGAGCCGGCCAAAACGACAGCTTCGTTCCTGAAACGGGCAAGCTCGACACCTTCAAGGACAGTGTCGCATCGCAAGAGAACCTGGCCGACTTCCGCGCCATCTGCCGCACCGGCGGCTGCCGTGGCCTCCCCCAGGCTGCCCAGGACGTGAGCCCCTCCCAACCCCACCTCCCCGTTGCCACGCCTGATCACCTTCCTCGCCCTGCCAGCGCTCCCTGAAGCGCACATCATCCGCACTCTCATCTTTTGCCGGGCTTCCATCCACACGCACCGCCGTGTGCAGGCAAGTTGCTACCTGGAGAGTGTCCCCGCAGACGCCGCCGTGATGCGTGCCGAAGATGACCGCATTGACCTCGTGCGGCAGCAGTTCATTGCCGCGTCGAGCAAGACTGCGTTCCGGGACCTCTTTGGCACCACCGGCAACGTCCGCGGCGCGTTATTCTCGCATGGCACGCATGAGCTTGTCGAGGAGCGGGCCCCCCCGGCAGCCTACATCGGCGACGGCCTCACCATGAGCCTCGTGCAGTACGACGACCTGTTCAGCCTCAGCGCACAGACCGATGTGGCCCCGGAACAGGTGCCACCAACAACAACTGTAGCCACAGCACCGGTGCGGATCCAGCCAGGCTTTTGCCTTGGATCTGATCTTCCGGATCCGTGTCGTACATCTTCCAGGCACATGCGTTGCTTTGGACATTTGCCCTGTGTGAACTGCTGCCATTTGTGCCTGGGAACACGGTCTCTCATGCACCACAAAGAGCAGCAGAAGCTTCATGACCTGGGGCGCCGTGGGAGGGCGCAGTATGCACTGGTGCCAGCAGTGGAATTGGCTGTCATCCGCAGCCGTGCTACCCCTGCCTCACCTCTGTCTCACTCTCGCGAGAGCCACCGGTGCGACTGCAGGCGTCAGAGGATGACACAGACGTCGGCGCGGCGGTCGGTGCGACTCTAGCCGCCGCGCTCCTCTTCGGGTTGCTCGCTGGCTGCGGCTGCCTGTGGTGCTTCTACCGCCGCCGCAAGCAGAAGGCGGCTTACGACTCCCAGGCTCAGGACCCGTACATGCAGAGTGCGTCTCCCTGGTCTCACTCCCCACGCGTAAAGCAGGCTTCGATGTCTGCAGAGGAGAGCAGTCGGTGTGTGCAGCCGTGCGATGTGCGTGCTATGCATGCAAACGCGGACGCTTCTCTTCAGTGCGAGGGGTGCATGTGAGGTTGCAGCGTTGCGGTGGCCAGCAGTGTTCCACATCAGGTGCTGGCATGCAGAGGGCCCGGAATTTGGAGTGGCGAACAGCAGCGCAGCGCCGCCGACAGGCGCGGTGGTGATGGATGAGGCGTAGCGGTTAAAGCGCATGATGGGCGCTGTGAGGGCACCCCTCAGGCTGTTTTTGGTACAATATGGGTCCATGGCTTGGGATGCGTTGCACGGTGGCTGCAGCATGTGGTGCACCGTTTGATCCATGCTGTCAGTGCATCCTCTTCGCAGAGCATCGCCGCAAAGTCGCCATACAGCAGTGCAACTCTGTTAGTCTGACAGTTTGTGCAAGCTCCTGGTACACATCAACTGCTTGAGACCCAGTTTGCACCAGGCCAGGCTCTACACCTGGGACAATGAACTGTCATCTTTACAGTGTGACACTCGTATGAACCCCGACTGAATCGAGCATATCTATGTGCGGCAGACAAGGCAACCCCGATGTGATAACTGCGGTGCCCTTTAGATGGCTTGTTAGGTAATTCATTAGGTTGCCCACGCACACACCTCTGCACACCCAGGCACAATAGCGGCGCTACCGGCCCTTGGCACCATCATCTTCTATCACGAAACGGTTGCGCCTCTTACCAAGCAAAAGCCTCGAGAGTATTGCTGAGTATGCCATCACAGGTGTCAGAAATCGTATGTCCTCCCTGCAAACGTGGCCAGGTAATCATTACATGGTCTTGACTGTAACAGAATGCCACGAACAGTCATACTACAGCTGTTCTCTGCAGTGCTTGCAACATCACCCAGAGCAGGCGCAGACGCTCTGTGCTGGTGCCTAACACTCAGCTGCATGCTCACGCCTGCCTCAAGGCTGCAGCAGGGTGAGCTCACAGCACAAGCATTCCGCACAACAACGCACCTCTCGTATGGACCACAGCATGCCCTGTGGCAGCAGGCACATCCAACAGCACACAAGCCAACATGGCCGGCGCCTGTTGCTCACCCTCAGATCAGGCGCTCGAGCTGTGGCAGGCTGCCTCGCGGCGACCGCCCCTATCAAGTTTCACGTAGGGGAGCCGACATCGCGTGCAGTGTGGCAGGGGCTGGGGCAGTAGCGCACCCGGTGGTGAGTGTGCGGCCCTTCTGCGGCACATCACGGATGCGCGGCACCAGCTTCTTTGCAACGACGTCCGGCGTCTCCGCGAGGCAATTGATGAAGAACTTGGACTGTGGCGTGTCGGCCCCAGACATGAGGAGTTCTGTGGTGACCATGCCAGGCGATAGGTTGTGGATGCCGACGCGGTTGTCCTCCGCAGCCTTGAGTTCTGCCTGCAGGCTCTTGTTGAGCTGCCCGAGCGAACGCTTGGTCGCACCGTAGGCTGCGAAGCGCGGCGTCGGGTTACCATCGGCGCCGGCGCCGTCCATGTTGAACACGTGGCCGCCCGCCTTCTGCCGCCGCATCGCCTTGATTGCTGCCTGCACAGGCCGCAGTGTCAACGGCGAGTCTGCGGGGATGCATGCATCGCCGCGGGTGCGGCTGTTGTGGAAGCCCGTGCTGTCACAGTGTGGACACCGCCGGGCCGTAGGATCTCCCGAGTGCACAGTGTGTGCTTGCGGTCATCGCAATGCAAGGCGAGCGGCACAGGGCAGGGTGCAGACGCAGGGCGGCTACAGAGGAAGGTGTGCTGCAGCATCCAAGCCGCCTACTGCATCAGAGATGGTTGCAGGAACATTTTGAAGGGCGTCAGCGGGGCTGCCACCGATCCTGTAGTGGGTGACGGGGATGTACCTGGCAGCAGATCATCACCCCAAGGACGTTGGTCTGCACAATGTCTACAAGGTCGCTCTCGGCGGCCTCAACAAGAGGCTTGAAGGAGTAGGCGTTGGAGCCGGCGTTGTTGATCCAGATGTCTATGTCTCCGAGGCTACTCTGTGCTTCCTCCACCAGAGCCTTGACATCTGCTGCCTTGCTGACGTCGCAGGCTGCCCCAGCAACACGGTCAGTGCCATACCTGTCGCCAAGCTCGGACACAACGGCTCTTACACTAGCGTCTGTTCGAGAGCAGATGAACACCGCGTCACCTGTACCCTCATGTGCTCGCTCACAGGCCGCAAGGAGCGTGGGAGAGGGTATGTGGGTTTCGAGATGAGAGCAAATACATTTTTCATCGACGTATCCATGTGATGTGCAGGCATGTAGCTGTAGATTCGTAGCACAAGTGTCAGCATGGGAGATTTGTGGACGGGAGTGAGGGTCCGGCATTGGCAGCACTGTGGGATGAACTCAATCGCAAACAGATTGGTCGTACCCGCTTCGAGAAACTCTTCAGCGAGCGCAAGCCCGACTCCCTTGGTGGAACCAGTGATAAGCACATTATACGGAGGCGCGATTACGGCTTTGTCTCTAAATCTGGCGCATGCGACAGTACTGGGGAATCTACATGGCAGTGCTTGTCGCGCACGGCCGCTCCGCACGCCGCTAAGTGGATGCGACTGTGAAGTGAAGGTACGGGACATCAGCCTTGTCCTATGTAGGCAATGACAAGCTTGGGCTTTTCACTCACGCAAACAGAAGACCAGCACGACCAGCACGACAGGATGTACCAGAGGCTGAAGCAACACAATTCGAAATGCCCAGTCCACCAAACCACGGTGAGAATTCAGTGGCAAATTTCGCAGCGTTTCATTGACAGGCGGAGCTCATGGGAGTGTGTGCTGAGGTCTCACGACCAGGCCGTTGTGCACGTGTGATGTATGTGTCTACAGCTGCTGCGCCAGTTCTGTCAACTGCGGACATACAGTTTACACATGAAGAACAATTTCGTGATAATATAAAGGCTCATGCACATGTTTATATTGCTGGTATGCGTCCCCTTCAGCTTCGAACGCGCCTGTCGCTTGTCGCGCAGGACGTCATGAGAAACATTTGAAAATCTCTTGTTCAGCATGTCAGGCTGCGCTAGATTCGCACGCAGTGCAAGAGTTTCCCTGGTTACGGGCGGGCTCAATTGTGCGCAAACACGATGCCTTGTCGCGGGTGCTCGCAAGCGCGGCTCGGGCGGGACCAGCCGAAGCAAGGGCCGTCCAGGTGTGCTGCCCATGATAGGGCGTCCACAACGATCAGCATCCCATAGTCCATAAACTCAGCAATAAGCGCATCTGACATGTTGTGCACTGCGCAGGGCCGGGAAATGCAGGCCAGGCCAAACAGATACGGGACAACAAACGCACTTTGAATGATCACTACTTTCTGGAAGCCAAACGATGTAATTATCTATCCAGGGCAGCGTTTAAACTAAAACAAATCGATGAGAAATTCAGCGTTCTGAAACGCCGATCGTGCGTTCTGGATCTGGGCTGTTTTCCCGGCGCATGGCTACAAGTGGCTTGTCAGAAGCTCGGCTCCAGACAAGACGGTGGCGTCATTGTCGGCATCGATCTGAAAGAGATGGACATTCCCAAATATTATTGTGACGAACGTGTTCACGTGAGTAGCTCTTCACGGCGTGTCAGATGGCTTGAAGCACTGTAAACGATAACACAGGAACTACATGTGTACAGGTACTACATGGTGACGCCAGAGATCTGTCTCGAGATGCGCTTGATGAATTCACAGCTGGCGATGGATTTCACACTGTGCTGAGCGATATGTGCCATGACACCATGGGTGCTCCAGTGGCTGATGTCGCATCATCTCTATCTCTATGCGAGGTAGCAGCATCAATTGCAGTGGGGAACGGGTACGCCATTTCCGAAGCAGAGCTACAGACTCTTCCAGCGACAGTGCAGGCAGAGTTTAAAAAATGGCGGCAGGGTGTGCTTCGGCCAGGAGGAGCTCTAGTCATGAAAATACTGGAAGGTGAGGCTGCCACACCATGATCTCAGCACAGGCTACATCAACCAACGTCACCCGACCAGCTATTCATACCCTTGGATTTGATTTGACTTGCAGCAAGAAATCCAACAACGAGCCGAGCACTGCCACTGCAGGGTCTGGAACGAAGGAGTTTGCCGACATGCTCCGTCCGTACTTCGCAAAAGTTGCATTTTCGCGCCCGAAAGCAACACGCAAAGAGTCAAGGGAAGTATACATAGTCTGCATAGGGCATTTGAAGCCATCACTGTAAAATTGCCGATAAGGACACCCAGTCGGAGGTGTAGGCAGTACTGAAACAGGCAATAGGTCATCATGACACAGCGACCTGTATCCGCAACGCCCCTGACGCCACTCCGTCCATGGGGCTGCCGCTCATAGATGCCTCGTGCTCTGATGGAGACTGGCTGGACTCTACAGCATGGCCTGCACCGATTGTGCTGCCAAGGAGACTCGAGCAGGTGCCGGAACGTTTCATCCCTGCGTCATCAGAGCGCCTAGATTCGCCGTTCGTATCGCAGTTGATGGGCTGATTTTTTCCTCGGGCGCCCACATCAATCGCCCCTTTCCGGAAAAAAGACTGCCAGTTGAGAAATGACTTCCTTGACCCGTTCGTCTGTGTTATGCCATAGTCCAAGAACCCACTCTCCAGGTCAGGCCGCCGTAGCTCCGCCATTGAGCTCTTCATCATGAGCTTCATCTTTCGCGCATTCGTCTTGCAGCGGCCATACATAAAGCAGCCTGCAACTGTCACTGAGTACCCACACCACCCCAGAACAGGGACCACATTATGGAAGCAAAGGACCGACACCACCGCCGAAATGACGCCCTTGCATTGTCCCAGCACCTGCATTCACAGCACTGCTCTGACACTGTATGGGGTTTTGTCTCGCAAACAAGCATTGTTGTGGCTCTAGACTGGTAAGGGCCATGCTCATGGATCGCGCAGGCTTCAGCAGTGACTATGTGCTGCTCAGGCATACTTTCGGCACGAGCGTACCTGTATCGTCAGAGCACTTGTCCGTTTCGTCACGACCATATTGAAGTAGTTCGAAGAGAACGCTGCCACACAGTTGAGAGTCAAGACGGACACCAGTGCAGTGCCCTCGAATGGCAAGTTCGGCAGGTAGGCTAGAGATGCTGGCTCCAGTGCCGCGCATGTCAACAGCATCAACACCGAGCTGACAGGTGCCATGTATGCAAGGCAACTCATGCTATCTAGCTTCTCCTCTGGCTTCAGGAGAATTGCCTGCACCACCAAAGCCAGTGTGGGTCGATTCCAGCAGGATGTACGTGTGCACAAGCGCAGGACTGCAGGGCATTACGTACTTGCATAACTGCTCTCAGGCCACGAAATGCGGCTCCTAGAAAGCATATGGTGGCGCCGAACAAGTTCAGATCTGGCTCCACCCCACTAGCAACTATCACTCCCCCAACGACCAGGAGCAGGGTGCTGTATGTCGTCATGCTTTCCCGCTCGCCTGCACTGAGAAAAAGCACTTGGCGTCTTGCTGCACTTCCCAGCCGCTTCTGTCTCCTAGGTTCCACGGCGATGTATACGTGAGTTGTGGACGCACCTTGCAAGATGATTGCAAAAATCGCCGCAAACACTGGAGTAGCTGCTCCAATGGCTTGATTCATGGATACCTCCAGGAACTTGAGAGACACATTCGCACAAAGGACGGCCAGAGCAAACACAAGGGAGAGCAGGAACACATTGGCAGCTTGGCGTGCTGATTGCAGCCTCTGAATTGTCAGCAACTTGGCTGCCCGAAGTCCCCAAATGAATATGACAGAAGATGCCATGTGAAGGAATGTGAGCAATACCGGCTGTCTGAAGCTCCAATACGACAGCAAGAGCTTATTTAGCAGTAGCACGCCAAGATTACTTCCCATCCTGCAAACCAAGTGAAGGAGAGCGATCATCCTGTGCAGCTGTCAGAACACTCTCGTGATCACTTCGCGCATGAGACAGACAAACCCAGTTCAATGAGCGACTCGACATTATCTATATTACTGCGGCGATGGCGCCAGAAGAAAGAGATCCCGAGAGGCCACAATTGTGTAGAAGTGCAGCGCGCGTGCGAAAAGCTGCCCTACGCTTCCAGGGGGTGACGAAGCTCAGAAAAGCGCCAACGAATATTGCTGTAGATAAGGTATGTTGTACCATCTTTATATGTACGTGACGCTACATTTCTGGTCTGTCGCGGACTCCGACGATCAGCTGAGTCGCACCATAGCACAACGCTGGCCACAGTGAGGAAAGTCTCCTGATTCTTATCCAGCGAAAGTGATTTTAGCGATCCGATCATTTTCTGGATGGATGGGCTGCCGCTAGATCACTGCTGAATGCAACACAGGACTAGAGTGGAGCACAGCCCGCCTATAGACAGAACCCGTCCACCATGTCAGTGACAACTAAAACAAATGGGCTATAAACTGAGTATCAGAATCCTGGCGCACAACTTTCTAGACACGACCTTTCTTTTAGTTCACGAGTGCGGAGTGCAATATTGCACCAGCGCGCAGCGTTGCACTGAATTGAAGCCACGTTCATCCTCCCAAAGAAGATGCCTGTGGAAACCGGATTTGTTAGTGGATACCTTCGTATGTGCTGCCGGGGGTCTCCTGTGCGGGCCGTTCGTTTGAGCATGCATGCAACTGATCTTTACATCTGTGTGAAGTTGTGTCCCAGCTCACCAGCCAAGCCCACCGCGGGTACCCACAGCTCGCGTGAAAGACGGACAGAATCAGTATTTACATGATAAGACCAGCTGCATGTATCTGCTTTCTGCTGCAGCCTTGTCCGTTAGGTGCAGCACGCTCATCCTACCAACCCAGCGCCCTTGCAAACAATAGCACGCTGCGCTTCTTCAGCACACGCGCTGGGCCGTGAAAGGCGCTGCTATCCAACACATCGAAGTGGGGGTGGGGAGGAGGGTGGAGGCGGGGGTTTACTTATCAAAGTTGTGCTACACCGTAAGTTGTGGTGGCCTTGCTGCCTGCATGACTGAGACGTTTGCCAAACTCCGAGGCGCTCCAAGCTAGGCCCAGCTGGCGATCCGCCGCGCAAGACCGCAATAATCCGTGATATTGTGTCGTTATGTCTAGGTGTCAGAGTCGAGCTTCCTGTAGCAACTGTCTTGCATGCCCACATTGCAGAGGCCATTAGGTGTGCCGAAACGGCGCTCCCACAGAACAAGTCTACACGTCGCGAACACTGCCTTTGCACAGTGCAGCGGGAAGCTTGTACATAAACTAATGATCCGATTCCATTGCACCCTCCCCTGCAATGTTGCCCCGGAACCTGGCCCGCGCATGAGTACCGCACATTTCGTAGGCAGCCTGCCACCCCACACCGCGACGGGGCAAAAACAGGAAATGCCGGACGGCTCGCAATATAAAGGATTTGCGTAGCCCACACGGCAGTTTCTCGCAACGGCCTGCATCATGGGACCGTAAGGCGTGTGCGTTCCGCTGCCTGCATGGCTGCTGGGCCGACCTCCTTATCGAGACCCCCCGCGGCTGGGTCACGGCGTCATGCTGCGTGCTTGGCGAACCGAGCATGACGGCAGGGCCTCGCGCGCAGTTTCGACTTGCCGTCGCGGTGGCCCTGGCGCTGTGGCTGTGCGCGATAGAAATAATTGAAGTCACACGCAACGCAAACGATCCGTACTGCTGTGCGGATGTTATCAGCGCCGCGCGATTGCATTGGTCGAGCAAATGCAACCCCGAGCCCGCAGCGGCGGAGCCTGCAGCCTGGAACGGCCCGCTTTCAAACACAATGATATCGTGTAGCCAGTTCGGGGTAATCTTGACATCTTTTTATCTATGCATGATTTTGAGCGTTGCGTGTGCTCGGGCTTTTCAGGGACCGTCGCACACGTACATTGCAGCCCCGCAGCCTTGCGTAGTCGATGCTTACCATCCATTGCACTTCTCATCACGGGACGATTGCTTGCTACTATTTCGCTAGACGCATCTGTGGAGGCATTGAACCAAGCGGCATGCAGCATTATGTCTATGCTTGTGTTGCACTTTCTGGCCGGCGTGTGCTGCAGGACAAAGATTGTTTGCTTGACAAAGGCTTGTTTTCGCTTCTACGCAGCTCAGCAAGCTCTAATGTCATGCAGCCACTGGACCGACGCCGGTCCACTCGCCTTGCCTGACCGGGCGGAATACAACCAACGACCATGCACCACAAAGAATCGTTACACATTGATTTGCACCATATCCTCAAACGTTGTGTTGCCATCATCATCAAGTAGCCCCAGCCGCTTCAGGCGGCGCTCCTGGTAATACTCCAGCCCCTCCAGAGCCTTCGAACGCTCAGAAAACCACGCTGCAGTAGCTTCTAGAATGCTCATCTCATCCTGCAGCACACATGCACACATCATCATCAGAAAATCCTGCCACATCTTCACGATGGCTCGGCAGCGGTGGGTACCCCCGTCAACGTCTATCCCCACAGCCGCCGTGCAGCTGTGTCACACTCGGCACCCACCCTCACACTGGGAGTGCCCTGCTGCAATGGCTGCATGGAGGGTGCGCACCGTGCGCACACGCAGTGCGACCGCCTGGGCAGATGTGTCATCGCCAAGCTCCCCCAGCGCCCGCAGGTCGTCGGCCAGCGAGACGTCAAACCCCTCGAGTGCCGCTTCGCAGCCGGCCACCATGCTCGCACACACCGCAGCCTCATTCTCCTGACTCACGGGCTCCATCATGTGCCCCCACGCCTCGTTCCTAAAGATCGACTCCAGGAGAAACGCGTCACTGCCTGCAACACACGCTATACGGTGGGGCGACACTCACTGCATTAGCGGCACGTGGCACAGAGTGACGGCCCGCATCATGCATCGCCTCTCAGCACAAGCACACGACTCCGCGTCTCCTAGATGCCATCGCCACGACAGATGCCTGCCAGGCATCGAGCATCGCTGCCACCGGCGCGGCACATGGCATGACTTGCAGCATCTCCGCTGCCTCGTCTGACGCGTGATCAACCGCCTCAGACGCTACACATGATCACGCAGGTGATGCTTCACGTGTAATTGGCAGGCATACAGGCGCAGTGTGGCCGCGCGAGCCTCAGCAGGCAGGGCGGGGTGGCCACACCGCGGGTGTTCATGAGGCGCAGGAAGGCGATCATCTCGGGCGGCGGGGGGGCGCGCGGCTGCAGCGTGAACGGCTGCGCGGCCTTCAGGCCCTGCTCCTCGAGGATGTCGAGCTTGTCAAAGAAGCAGGTGTCCTCCGCCTCCCCCGGCAGCGACAGCGTCAGCAGGTAGCCGGCGTCCGGCGCCCGGGCGTCGTACATGCCGTGATCCAACGCCACCTGCACCAGCACATGCTCGGTGGGGTGCTGCACAGGCTGGGGCGCAGCAACACCGCGGGAGGTCAGTGAGGGCGCTGCAGGGATAGCGCCAGTGGGCCCATGCTGCGAAGGGCTGACCTGCGTCTAGTGCAGGCAGGCGGCAATGCCCTCGCGCAGATCATTCCGACAGGCAGCCCTGGCCTCGCTGCGCAGCATTCGCACGCCCCCACCACACGCTACGCTTTCCCGTCGCATACAGTTGGCTGGTGTGCGCTGACACTGTGCCGTACAGGCGCTGCCGTCCATGCATAATGCGGCATGAGCGTGAGCATGCACACAGCACCGCGAGCGGGTCTGCATGTGCCGGGGGGTCTTCAGCTGTTGCCTTGCTGGCGTCGTGCTTACATGGCATCACCCTGAAAGCAGCATGCCATGCACAAGCGCCGCCACAGAGTAGCCAACATTTGGCACGCGGCCCGACACCGCCAGTGGAAACTGGATCAACGATCCTGAGAAGCGATGCGTATGCACTTCCGGGTAGGTGCAGGGGCTCACACCTGGCTTTCCAGTTTGCCAGGGCCAAAGTCGAGTGACAGCGGCGCGCCCGCCGTCACCTCGCCGGCGGCGCTGATCTGCAGCACCTCCTTCTTCTTGAACAGGCCCTCCTCCCTCACCCTCACCACCACCGTCGGGCTGCGGCTGTGCACAATCTGCACCAACTCTCGATGTCTGCACAGCATACCCATGCAGACAACAGCAATACCGCCACCGGCAGCATGGCCCGACGACCTCACGCAAACCGGTCGGGCACCATACTGCGACTCATTGTTCGGGAGCTCGCCCCACAATCGTGTGGATGGACTGGGGGTGGAGTCAACCTGTACAGGGGAGAGGGGCAGATGCTGTGGCTTTACAACCAGGATCGGTGGTGTGGGTGACGCATCAGCTCATGCGA
This sequence comes from Ulva prolifera, assembly GCA_023078555.1. NCBI lineage: Eukaryota > Viridiplantae > Chlorophyta > Ulvophyceae > Ulvales > Ulvaceae > Ulva > Ulva prolifera. The sequence continues at coordinate 6,576,272 of CM041201.1, read as the reverse complement.
ATGGTCGCCCGCCGGTGAGACGCAATGGTGTAGGGAGGGCGCACCCGCTCGGCGCCGGGGACGAGGCAGGGTTGGTCCATGGGGAAGGTGGGCAGAAGCCGTGCGCGCACAGTCGCCGCGGCAAGCGTGAATCGAGCTAGGCTGCATGCCCCTTGCATCTGTGCCCCCAGTGCCTCAAGCACGGATTCCAGGCCTGCGTGCTGAGACTCGAAGAATGTTCTGCATGCAGCAGCCGCGGTGTGGCCGCGCGTGTTGCAGCTGTGCTCTCCCCTCCAGCGCGTCTCGCGCTGTTGCCACTGCTGTAGCCACATTGCAGATGTGCGGCATGCATGCGGCTCCACGGCTGTGGGAGTGCAGGCACAGTCGCCGCAACACATGGGTCTGAGTGGCTGGTTTTCCTGCGGTCAGGTGGCCTGAGACACCGTGGCCATAAGGTGTGATTTGCAAAGCGGATGCAATGGACGGGGGGAGGGGGGGGGGGGGGGGGGGGGGGGGCATGATCGACAGAGTAGGCCCTGGGCATGGGTATCGTAATGAAGCCACAGGTGAATGGCAGTGTCAGAGCGTCTGGGTGACGGAGACATCGAATCAGCAGACCCAGATTTAAAGAAATATTCTGTTGTTGTAGTGCTGGCTCGCAGATTGCCGTAACAGAATGATCTGGGCGATGCCCACAGCAGGGTGGCAGCGCACCGATATTGCATGGCTGTGCCGTACACCTGTGTGCCCTCCAGGAGGGCGAGGTCATCCGCACTCCACAGAACCGCGGGCTTGCACGAGGCAGCCTCCGCTTCTTGCAGATAGGTACCCCACTGCGAGTCCGCTGTGAGCTCTGCGTGGATGAGAAAGAGCGCAAGACGCACCCACGGTGCACACCCTGCAGAGCCAGCTCCGATTCACCAGTGCAAATACTGTGCTTTGCTGAGCCAATGCGTGACACTGACCAACCTGGGGAATTCAGCATTCAACATGGATCGTGTCAAGGCCTTCACAGTGAGCAAGCCGATGCTTCTTGTGTTGACTGCTGAAGCCAAACTGCCAGTGCTCAAATCTCCGCATGAGCGGTCACAATAATGTCCTTCATACGTGTTATCTCGTCCTCTTGGTGACCAATGACAATGGCAGGCTGACGTCAGATATCGCACCTGCGGTGGCTGAGCCGATGGCAGACGCATCTACGAGGTCTGTGGTAAGCCATGCCTCCCGGGGCACTGACACCAAGGTTGCATTAGCCTCACACGTAGCACTGAAGCTCCAGATGCCATCAGCGCGAGTAGCGAGGTTCTCGGCTTGTACCTCAGCTGCGGCAGCTGCCGTTTTGGCACGATGGGGTGTCAACTGGGGCCGATTGCGATGTCTACAGGCGCCTGTGCCGAATGCCGGGGGCCGTGCCACCTGGTTGGACGCTTGCATGATCTACAATAATCACGCTTAGTCATACACACAAGCAAGAGAGGGAGAGAAAGAGCTCCACGTGCAGTGTGCACATTCGGGACTGCGCGAATGACTTGCCTGTTCTGAGACGCGGGGAGGACAACTGGATAGGCAGGTCCCAACTACTAGCGTCCCATACGCTTGGCACACAGTTAGTTACTACATGTTGAAGTGGACTGCGGAATTCAGGGGTGGGTTGCATATGCGACCGCAACGTGCGGCCTTTGCGGACCTTGCGTGCAGTACCGTCAAGATCGATGGCAACGGCAGTATATAGAAGCGCACAATTCGACTCGATCCTGAGAAGAACTCTAAGCGTGATATGAACTAACCTTGCGCCACAGAATGTCGGGATTGAAAGAAGAGGGCCCCGATCCTACGGAGAATGTGTGATATCACCGCTCGGAAACGCGCATGCCGCGTGCTACGCAAATGGAAGACAAACAGCGTTAGTATCGGTTCATTTGCGTTCACTTCGTCATGCTGGCAGCTATCCTGTGCTGCTGAGGCGACGCCAATCGTCTGCATGCGTATGCGCAAATCATCGATGGGTCCCTGCGCCACTGTACATGTCACCAACCCATCAACTCGCTTGGCGTGTGCACGTTGAGCATGCGCATGTGCCCGGACACTAATCCATGCAAATGATCGACTCTGCGAACCCACTCCACGTTCGTCTCTGCGTATACACGCAAGATTCACGCGGAAAACTGGGAGGACTCGCTGCACTTCCAACAGTCTAGCATTGGCGCCTGTGATTTGGGGTGGTCAAGGCCACATGTAGCTTGATGTCGATGAGCTAGCTCTTCGACATGGTCGCGGTCTGTGTCTGCGCATTTCGCGAAATGAACCGGATGGGGTGGCAGCAGCTTGTGCTTGTAGCAGCCAGGCCCAAATGGCCATCAGCAGTGGCACCTGGACACCCCACCATGAGACGATACCATGGAATCTACATAAACAAATTTGCCTGCCTCAGGCCTGCTGCACTCTACGACTGGCCTCAGCAAAGGCTCCAAACCAGGCACTGGAGCCTTTGTGATCAAAGGCTCCAGTGATCACGGCCACTCGGGCAACCGTACCTCCGATATGATCACAACATAGAGCTCGTTCCTGCTACCCTATTCCTGATACCCATTTCAGTGCTTCACAAAGGCCTAACCTGCGATGGACTGCTCGATCTGTTGCAAGCATGCACACACACTGACTTGATAGGGAGGGCTCTACACAATCCATACATCAGATCTTTGCTCTTTCCATGCCTTGCAACAGTGGTTGAGAAACGTCCCCCATGCGCACACTGCAACAAAATCCTGGTGGGCGCTTTGGTAATACATAGCCTGCAATACATCAATGGGCAACTCGGCCGCAGTGGGGAGGAAAAGGCGGTACATCGGCCTGCCGGGGCAGGTCGAGCTCATGGAATTCGGAACCAAGCCACTATCATCAGATTCTGGTGTTTGTCGCTGTGTACACTGTATCCACTCATGGATCTGAATTGTGACTGCTGTCCAAATGGAAACACCACGGCCAAAAGCGCCGGATAAGCTACTTGCGGATGTATGAAAGCCTGCGTGTTTCCGTGCGTATACGTATGGCGCCGTTCTGTGTGCTTGCCTAGTGCATTGCCACTGGTACAGTGTGGTTACTGGGGTCAGGCACCCACTTGAATTCTGGGACAGCCGCTCTTCCCAGCAACACGCATCTACAAAACCATGAACGCTCAACAAGCCCTGTTGCATGACATGCACGTACAATGTGAGGTGTTATGTGATGTGATTTGTAACCAGGAATAGTTCGTGAAGTATGGCCTAGATTCTGTAATGCTGGAGTTGCATCTCCTTTGCAATTAATGTCCATTATCATGGAAGTAGACCGATGACATGGGGCGCGTGCACTGATCGTGGCCTCAGCTGCGTAGCTCAGGATCGGGGAACATGCGCAAGTGCTGATGCCGCCCAGGCGATCATGCTGCCGCGCTTGTACCCAGCTGTCAGACATTTACTTTCACAATTTGGTACACTCGAACATGCACCGTAGCGCGAGCTTGCTGTGCTTCCTTTCATCGTCCTCATGAATGCGCAACCAAGCGGGATGGACGACAATCCTTCACTGTTCCCGGTATTTGGGCGCCTCCCTGATGACCTCAAAGATATCGTTTGTGATCAAGTCGAAGAATTCCTGCAGCAAGCTAGCTTTTTGCGGAGAGCAGATCATTTTCAAGCATATTTGGTCCACACACGGGGCGTACGCTTGAGCACACCTGAAGAGCAGATTGAAATAAAAGCTGTGCTAGGGGATGAAACGATATCAGATCCTGCAGTAGTAGAGGAGTTGAGCGTCGTCCAAGCGCTCACAACGAAGCTGCCTCCGGTGCTGGAGCAGGATGTGGCGGAGTCCTTTGATGATGAGCAAGCCTGCAAACCACAGGCTGTTCATCGGTGGTTTGAAGATCGCAACCAGGCCTTGTCCAAGGCTTCTTCCCGAGCTCGGAAGAGATTCTCCACAGCCTCAGTCAAATCAGCCTCGATGCGGGGCAACGCTGTCCTTCGCAGTGTTGCTCCCCTGGCTGGAGGTATGCACCACCTTCAGACCATGACAGAGATCACCTGCCACGTCCAGAACTGCCCTGTGCTTCTACTCATGCAGCAATTTGCTGACTGCCAAACAGCACCAGAGTCAATTGACATTCATGTGAGAGAACCATGTGTGCCTCTTGCCAGCTTTGTCGCAGTGGTCCTGATGATCCGCAATTCCCGTTTTGCAGACGGCGGCGTCCATGATGTGTCTAGCGCGCTGGCAGCTTGTCTGTCCCCCATGAGCGCTCTAGAGACCAGCATGAAGCTGATGTCCCTCCTGCAAAGTGACGATCCCAGGCAACCTGCCCTGAAAGACAACAGCGCCTCCCGGGCATTCGCCCTGGTCACTAAATGCCCGTCAATCATGCTTCAGTCCATGCTGCTGAAGTCTGTCATCAATACAAGTGGCATGCAGCTCACGGCCCTGGACAGGACGGACATCTACACTGTGGTCGCCCAGTGGCTACAGGTGTGCACACTAGACCTGACCAGCGTGTGAAACTTGGCATACATGTGCTTATGTGGGTGCTTGCATGTGCGAGCGACATTCCTCCGTGCCGCACACATGCCGCGTAACCCATCAATGCCACCAGTGTGGAATGCACTGCACGGGACAGATCCTAAGGCCTCATGCTGTCACCCATCAGTGATCGCAGCCCATGACACTGGTTGGCTCGAGGTTCACTGTGCTGTGCAGGACGCAGTGAATGCGCGCAATGACTCCCTCGTGCAGCTGTGCCTCGGCGCGCTCTGGCGGATCCCGTTCACAGAGGTCCACATCGTGTGCTTCGCGCGGCACCACATGATCTCGGGCACGGAGGCCGAGGCCGCCAAGCACCCCGCGGCCGCCAACAACCCCACCATCCTGGAGTTTGTCAAGCGCTTGACGGAGCCCGAGCGTGCCGCGGAGGTACGGCGCGCCGCGTTGGCGCTGCTGGGAAAGTGGGCGCGCGTGGACCAAGAGTCTGATGCCGTGATCATCTCGGGAGGCCCACAGAGCCAGTCGGCGGCAGCATCGATGGCGGTGGCGGCAAAGAGGAAGGGTGGCAAGGGCGTGGCAGTGGAGCCATCCCGGCCGCAGGTGTTCCCGAAGGACCGCCGCATGAAGACCCCGCAGCCGATTTCGCTGCACCGCGACGGCCGCGGCAGCGCCGAGCTGGCCAAGACAAGCACCTCTAGCATATCCAAGGCGGTGCGGCGCGCAGCTCATGCCCTGTCTCGGTGACCTGCACCTGTGTCTCTGGCTTCACACTGTGGCATGCTGGACCCAGCCGTCCACATGCCTCCCATTCATGTACGCCTGGCAGCAGTCCCGGGCACATGGTGCTGCAGAAACTCTGGCCGCAAAGTACTTGCTGCCAAAGAGCAGCTGTACAACATGTCTGATTCTATGAGCCATTCAGGGTGCCGCTCTCACGTGCTCCAGCAGAATCGTTTTGGTGGCTGTGACAGCAATGCCGGCATTGCTGCTGCAGGCAGCACAGCGGCGTGTGCTCGCCTCGACTGGGCCACTGTCGGTGTCAGATATCAAGAAGCGCAAGGAGCAGCAGCAGCTGATGCAGAAGCTGGGAAAGAAGCAGAAGTGTATGCCGGGGGCAACCGGCAGCATGCCGCCGCTGGGACCTTCCGCTGCCTCCGCAGCCCGCGACGCAACCTCCTCAGCCACGCTGCGGACGCCGTCTGCCCGCTCCACACCGGCAGATTCCGCGCGGCGGATCTCTGCTGCCTCCGCGGCCTCCGCACAGCCCGAGCCCGGTGGGCTTGCAGCTAGCACGCCGCTGAGGCGCACGAGCTCTGCCGGTGCACCAGGCTCGGGGGGATCCAGCCAGGTCCCGCAGTCACCTGGGCAGCCTCCCACACAGCATGGGAGCCCCCTGCACGGGGATCACTGGCAGCAGCCGGAGGTCGGGGGTTCTGGGGTGCTGCAGATGAGCCCGGGCGGTGCGGGTGCGGCTCCTGAGGCGGACGCACCTGCGGACGCCGAGGAGCCGAGACGCGGCCTGTCGACCCTGCTGCAGATCACGCAGCACGCAGCCGCGCAGCAGGTGCGCGAGCGGCGGGAGATGCTGCAGGTACCGTGGCAAGTGGCGGAGGCGAGCCTGGACGAGGCCCGTAAGATGATGGCCGCCGTGCGGCGGGGCGTACGCTTTCACCCGGAGGTCCGTGCCGCACTCGAAGCCGCAATCGCTCAGGTGCGATCTATGCCCAGCCGTCACGGCCCTGATCGTCTTTCCGCACGTCTTGCTCAGCCGGATTTTGGCTGCTTCTGCTCTAGCATTTCACACCACCTGTAGACACTGTAAACTCTTGTGCAGGGTGAGCTTGCATCGCAGGCTCGGGCGGCGGTACAGGACAGCGACGGTGGTGCGCCGGTCGACGCGCAGGCGCTGGAGGCGCTGGAGGACTCGCCAGTGCCATGGGTGCCACCGCCGGCCATCACCGCCCTGTCAGACACCCTCATGCAGATCTGCGCATCGTGGGCGGCCGACAGCACTGAGAAAGCCGTCCAGCGTGAGTGCGATTCCCCCAGCCTCTGTGCTAATGTACTTATATCACATATGCAATGTCAGAAGTTAACAAAGCGATTTAATGCGCCCCGCTCCCTTCCTGCGGTTCTGGCGCATGTGGAGGGCTCCCTGCGTGTGTCTTGCAGGATGCAGCCCCGGCCTTGCTACCTGCATCATCTCATGCGTGCGTGTGCTCCAGGCGTGAGTACCTGGCAGCTCCAGCTCCTGGCGGAGCTGGGCCTGCGCAGGTGGCGGATGTGGACGAGCTGCCTGACACCGCCGCAGCTGCTGCGGCCGCGCAGGCGGCGCCGCGAGTGCCGTTCTGGCTGCAGCCGCCGCCAGAGGAGGCGCCCGCCGCGGCGTGGCAGAACTTTGCGGGGCGCACGCACATGGTTGGCATTGCGCAGGCGTGGCGCTCCGGGCTGCGCTTCATCCTTGGTGAGCCAGGGATCCCATCTGCCGGCATCTCGAAGGCTGACCTCGATGCTTCCCGGTGCGCCCCTCCCCCGCCGCTGTTGCAACCTCGCGCCTGGTCGCCTAAGCTCAAAGGTTGGATCAGAAGTCTGACCTCCACGGAGGCATGTCAACTCCAGATGTGGACAGCATTGCACATCTGTTGCTGACACCATTGCCTGTTTCGCGCCCTGGGAGCTGGGTCCCTGATTTACAATGAATCCAAATGACGGCGCATGCGTGCTGCTTGCTGCACCCACACGGACGCAAGTGGCTTGACCCAGCAACCCGCCTGGTGCTTGCCTCCGCGAGGCATGGGTGCCATGGGACACAGGGACGCTGAGCGCGAGCGGTGTGTCTGCAGGGTGTGCGACGGCACAGAGCCGGAGCCGGAGGCACGCGCTCCGGAGGCCCCACTGCAGCCTCCCCCGACAGCCGCCTCCACGCGCCCGCTGCACTCGGCGCCTGCGGCGCGGCAGGATCACTTCTCCTCAGCCATGCCAGGCCCGCCCCCCCAGGAGGTGCATCGTTATCCGGAGTACCAGCAGCCGCCTCCTACCGCGCCGATGCAGCCACACGCCTCTGTCGCCGCGTATGCGCAAGGCGAACATGGTGCCGTGGCTCCGTACGGGATGATGCAACCTTTACAGTTTGAGTGGCCTGGCGGCGGGGGGCACCCCGTGGCGCCGGGGATGCAGTACGTGCACCATCCTGCACCCGGGCAGTACCCTCAGCAGGTGGTGTATGTGCAGCCGGGCGGGCAGCCGGGAGGCGGGGACCCAGCGTACGGGGGCCAGTACGCGCAGCCACCGCAGCAGGTGGTTTTTGCGGGGCAGCAGTACCAGGGGCAGCCCGGGATGTACCACTACGTTCACCAGGGCGGGCCCGCCCCGGCCGAGCAGCCGGGGCGGATGTATTGACGTGAGTCACCAGTGAATGAAAGCGGCTGAAACCATGTTCCGGTCGAAATTGTGACCGATGGAGCTGCAAACGAGTGTTTGTGTATGTTGGCATGGTATGGCCCGGTGATTGGCACGTCTGGCGGAGCAATGCTTAGGTGATGATGCTGCGCCAGGTTTGGGTAGAGTTGCTTTTGTTTACCTGTCAGGCTCGTGCATGAGGGCATGTGGAGAAACATCGACACGTTGCAAGGGCATGTGATATTTTCTGTCGTATGCATGCAAGTCCTGAGATATATGTGAACGACCGATGAATATCATTCGCAGCAACGGCCAGATGTAACAGATTGTTACCTTGTCCATGAAACTTAGCCACCGCAAGCCGAAGTCGCCTCTCTGTGTACAGGATTGCAGCCAGTCATTGCAGCCAGTGGCCCAGCTCCGCTCAAACCACATGGCTGGGTGTTGTGGCATGCATTGCAGCGCAGTCATTTTTACTGAGGCCCTGACGTGTCATGCTGTCAGTCAGGCTTGTGGAGAAGAACTCTGGTGCGCTGCGTGGGGCTCCATGCACCGCCAGCAAGTTCAACCGAGCCCTTGCCTTGGGCTGCCTGTAGACACTCTGTACATCAGCGCGGTTGAGCTCAGCAATGGCCCCACCTGAGCACAACGCAGTGTGTTGCACATGCGCAAAATGTCAATTACTGACTGTGATCGTGCAAGCTTCAGAGACTCGTAGCGGGAGCTTCAGGTTTCAAGTAAGCCGAGCTGTAGCGACGCTGTTACACAAGAGATCTGCTTTGCAGCCGCGCACCTGATCAATCATGAGCGAAGTAGTGATTGACGTCGATGACGCTGACTGCCTGGACATCCATTTCGGTCTTGGCAGCGAATTGCTGATCGTTAATTCGGGAGGCAGCAACACGGCCTGCCACTCCGTTGACTGGGCGTCCACATCGCCTCTAACACGACATGCAACCATTCTCGCCGTCCATGGAAGCAATACTGTACACCAGGTGGCGCCCATCGGGCTCGTGAACGCGTCACATCAGAACATCAGTGCCTCGTCTCAGGCAATATCGGAAGCGCTCAACGCAGTGGCGAACGACGAGATGTGGATAGGCGGCGATGAAGGGATGACAGAGCTTGCTGATGTACATCTGGAGGGAGCGCAAAACTGCGCAGCCGTGTGGGATCTGATATCGCTGCTCATGTTTGTGCATCAGGACCCCAGTGGGTACATCTCTGAGGAGCTGGTGCAGTGGGCCATCCAGCATTCGGCGGCCCTATCGTCTGGACTATCTACCAGTCTGTATGAGTGTGCTCCTCTTCCAAAAGATGCGCAATTGCTGCTGTATGGGGCACTGCGTGCATAGTGGGGCACTCCGTTTGCAGGCAGTTCCCGTTGTTGATAGAGTCTGCTCAAGACAGAGGCTTCTCGATGACGCCCGGCATTGCAGATCGCAGTTGCTGGATCCTGTTGCAGCAGCTGCTAGCCATCGGTGACTCAGAACGAGCTCTCCAGCTGCTCAACGCACACATCGAGGTGGAGGAAGAAGGTCTGCTGGATGCATCGGAGACATGCGTACGGTACATCCTGCAGCAACTCGCACTGCTGATCAAGGCTACCCCTCGGTATACCCAGAATGCCTGGGCGTCGTTCGAGGACTTCATGTCAGCCCGGAAGCAATGGGTCACATCTGTCACCATGCTGGCCGATGAGCTCCCGGTGTGCTCTCCTGCAACCCCGGCAGCCAATACTTCTGCTTCCAGAATCCCCAACGCAATCGCCAGAGTCTTCATACCGTCATTCCAACTACGCCTGCTTCACCCCCACAAGCCCCATGCAGAGAGTGATAGCAAGGGAGTTTGAAGGCGCTCGTCCAGCGTCAGTGCTGGCGGAGGCCCAGGAGGTGCTCACGCTGCTGACTGCCTCCACCGGTGAGGGCCCAGAAGCGGCGCTCTGGCGCGTCACGCCCTCTGCGCTACACTTCTTCGTCGCCACGCTCCTCCACATCCAGCCGACCCAGCCCGTCGGCCCGGGCCTCGCTGAGACGCTCAGCATCTGCACCGAGCTCAAATCACAGGCCGCCGGCAGCGCCGCCGAGGTGCCGCCGCTGCATGCGGTCGCGGTGGAGGTCATCAACGCGGCGTGCGCGCGGGAGCCACTGCGTGTGCTGCGCGCTGCGCTGCAGCCCGCACTGCAGGGGTCGTGGGTGGCGGCGCATGCAGCGGCGCTGATGGCGCAGGACGCCCGCTACGCAGACCTTCTTGGCCCGCAGCTGCCATGCGTGCGCGCCCCCCCGCCCGCCTGCCACACATTCCGCAGCGTGACGTGCTGCTGTTGATGGGCTGTGCTGATGTCAGCCCGCCACAGCCTCCTGCTCTCTAAATCAGGGCTCTACATCCCGATCGGTTTCCCGATTTTTTTTTTGGAAAAGAGCAAAAAACCGACGGCGAGCGAACCGAGCCGTCGGTTTTCCCGACAAGCCAGGGGAGTGCCGTTGGGCGTGCCCGACGGCCGCTTTTTGGGACCCCCGACGGTCGTTTTAACGCCGATAGCTTGTGAGGATCCCGAGTTCTTGCTGCAGTAACAGCTTTCAGATCTGTGAAGGCGAGAACACTGTCCACTGCATTAGCACATACTAACACAAATCACCCGCAATTTATTTGTGACACCCCTGACGGAACCTGAGGGGGTTGTCGGGAACCCCGACATCCAGCAGGCTGCATATCGGGCCAGCCCGACCAAAAAATGGGCAGGGCTTCGGTTCTCCCGACAGGGAAAACCAGGCCTGTAGAGCCCTGCTCTAAATTCGTTCTCGTTATGCACCCGTGGCAGGTGCCGCAGTGGCAGCCGCAGCTAAGCATCATGTGTAGCTTGCTCTCTCAGTGCACTGGGGTAAAGGGCGCCCGTTCCAGGCGCTGATCACAAGAGTGGCCGGCTGGCAAGGGCACTGGAACGTGGATCGGCATCAGAGGCGTGTGGTGGTGTTGCAGGAGCCTGGGTGGTCTCGGGACGAAGGCGGCGGCTCTTCCGGCATGGACAACCACCGCATGGGCATTGCGGAGTTCCTGATGCTTGATGCGATGTCACCCCTTGCCACCGGCAGCGCGCGCATGTGGCGCCCGCTGGCCGCCGCCCTCGCAGCCTGCCGCTTCACTGGCCAGGCGGCGACCCAGGCCCTTGCGGAGCGCTGGGAGTGCCCTGCTACGGAGCTCGACAGCCTGTGCCTGCACCTTCAGGGGGCCGGCTTGCAGGCCTCTGCCGATGCGCTCAGTAGGTGCGCTGCCCAGATCTACCAAGCATGGGGATCCCGGCATACATGCTCGAGCGCATGGCGATACGGACCTGGCCGCACTGCACATCCGCCGCCATTTCAAAGAGCTGTGAGGTGGCAGCGATCCGGAAGCACTCTGGCCTGCCACCGCCTTTGTCGTCACAGTTTAAGGATGTTCGCCAAGCTGCGTCAAGGAGCTTGGGACGACTTTCAAGCGGAGGGGTGGTGTGTAGGCGGGCGGCGATGGACGCTCTGCACCGCGGCCGCCTCGCGCAGGCCTTCGAGCTGGCGCCCCCAGCTGATCCATGGATGCGTGACGCGCTCGCGCCGTATGCGCAAGCCGCCACGCTGCGGCATGCGGTATCGCCTGCAGAGCTGGGCGCACCGGCGCCGGAGCTGGCTCTGCTGGGGGGCCTCCTGGAGGCGACCGCTCCACAGACCGATGCTGCCCCCGGCATCGCGAGCGACGAGACAGCGCGCTGCTGGGCAGGCTCAGCGGCGTACGTGCGCCTGTGCAGGGCTTGCGCACGCATGCACGACTTCCAGCGCAGCCGCCGAGACGCATCGAAGTTTGACGCCCTGGGGGTTGGGGGGCTACGGCCGTTGCAAGGTGAGAGCCTGCTGCCCTGCTGCCTTGCTGCCTGCCTGCATCCTCTTGGCTGCCTGCTTTGTCGTCGCAGCAACTGAATTGTGCTGCGCCATGCTACGGCCGCCGCCATGAACCTGCACCTTGACGATGGTCCTCATCGGCCAGAGCCGACAAGCACCAGGGCACTCCAGTGTGACTGGGAGCACGTGACGAGGGGGCTGACGCCGTGGTCAGCATGCTGCGTTACTTTGCACGCAATGCTGCCGAGCGATGTCTGTGTGTGGATGAGCTTGGGATGAAGCGGCCAGTGGGCGGAGGGAGCAGTGTCTGGGTGGGTGCAGGGGCAGTGAGGGAGGCAGCGCTGGAGGTTGTCCGCACCGCAACGCCGGAGCTCGCGCTGAAGTGCATGCACAAGCTCAGGCCGCTGCTGAGGCCCAGCAGCGGTGTGTTCACGGCGGAGGCCGTGGAGGAGCTGGTCATGCGGCTACAGAGTGCCTGCGCGCACGACTGCGCCGCGGCGCAGCTGCCGCCAGGCCAGGAGGCAGCCCTGCGGCAAGACCTCCTGACTGCATGCGTGCTCCTGAGCGCACCTGAATGATGGCTGCTCGTGGCCGGGTGCTCAGTAGATGCGTGTGCCGAGTCCTGGATGGAACGTGCGGCCCCGCTTTGCGCTGGGCACCGGAACTGAGCTCGCAACACGCGATCAGGACAGCAACTCGAGCGGCATGCAACAGGAAATGCCTTCGGGCTCCGCAGCGGATGGACTCTCATGCACTTGTGCATATTGTCAGCCCGTCTCTCGCATTAGCTGAGACTGTGGCGGGGATAGAATGCGGACCCTCGATATGTGGGTGAAGTGAGTCAGGCATGGAATGCTGCTTTCTCCGCGAGTGGCCATGAGATATAAACAGAGCATCCGTTCCATGAGCTGTTAATCAGCCGCATGTAGAGTTTGCAATGCGTCTTGTAAGCCGCTGTCGCCCGCATTCATCCCGAGTCAACGTGTCGAGGCAGGCTTTGCATTTCAACACACGCCCGGCTTCATGACGCTGAAGCAAACAGTCCGTCCAGGGCGCGTGGCGTGTTCTCCGTGTCGGTACGATATAGTTTCGGCCAGCTTGTCCATGTTGTTCTGTTAGTGCCAGGTTATGTGCAGTACAAGTCAGCGAGTGCATCAATTACGGCACATACTTGCACCAATCACCTCCAACCACGCACGTCGCTGCGCGTACATCCAGGAACTCACATGAAATTTGACTCGTTGTGTCACTGTGTGTTGTGCATCATGATTTTCGCTGACGAGTGCTGCCGGTGGCGATTCCTCGAGCCGGGCCATATCTAGTTCCGTGTACGAGGTACGTGTCACCAGTGGCCAGGAAAGTGTGCACCACTCCCCACAGCCTGCAGGAGCATCCGCCCACGCCCACGTATCATCACCGCAGCAGCCGCACAGCCCAAGACCGACGTCACAGTGGTGCCAGTCACCAGTCCAACCAACGGTGATGGCGGTGGCAAGTCCCCCAGTCCAGAACCACCCACACCACCCAAAATACCTGCTCCCAAGCAAAAGGCCTTCGTCCAGGTCTTTGGCCAGAAGCTACTCGACACTGGCGACGACATTTTGATGCATGCATCTCGTGCCTTCCAGGGCCATGAGGTGCAGGCTGCCACAGACCGCGGGCTCAGAAAGATCGATGGCGAGGACGTCTACGTCTCCAGCAAACCCATCGTCCTGGTCCTGGGCTTTGGCTGGGGCGCCCACTCTCTCGCAAAGGTGTGCTGCAAGTCCAGCAAGTGCAGAAGCTTCATATTCCACTGTCTCAGCACTTCCATTAGTATGCTACCACGCACTGGCCCATGCCCGTGTAACAAAGCCTCACACGCTGCTATAGTGCAGCAGTGCGTGCACCTGTGCTGCTGGCAACGGTCACTCATGGTGCAGGTCATCGACGTTGACCGCTTCGATGTTGTCATTCTCAGCCCCCGCAATCACTTCATCTTCACGTGCGCGTCCCTCCCATGTTCTACTCTCAGCAAGACCAGCATCTCGTGTGCAGCTACATCCGAGTGCTGTCTCCGCCAGCACTCAGCAATGTCAGCAGCTGCACCGCAGCCAGGCCTCCCATGTGCAGGCCAATGCTTCCGTCAACCGCCGTTGGCTCAGTCGAGTTCCGGAGCCTCCTCGAACCAGGTGTGCGCCACTACCTCATCCCACCCGCTTTCCCTGGCCCCCACACCACTATCATGCATATCCAGCCCCACACCGCCCCTCCATGCATGCCCCTTGTGAATTTTAGTGAGATCATGCGTGAGTGGGCCCGTGTGTGCGCAGTGCGCTCGGCCAACCCATATGTGACGTACTTCGAGGCCGCCGCGAGCCGCGTCAACGTTGCGGAGAAGTTCGTGATGTGCGAGAGCAGCCGCCTCGTGGCGACAAACGTCGCGCGCCTCCGCTTCCGCGTCCCCTACGAGCACCTTGTGGTCGCCGTTGGCGAGCAGCCTGCCACCTTCGGCGTGCCGGGCGTGCGAGACCACACGTTCTTCATGAAGGAAGTATCCGACAGCGTGCGGCTGCGCAAGCGCATCGCGACGCAGTTCGAGGCTGCGGAGTTCCTGACTGACGAGGAGGAGCTGCGGGGCGCACTGCGCTTCGTGGTAGTCGGCGGCGGGCCGACGGGCGTCGAGTTTGCGGGCACGATGAGCGACTTTCTGTTCAACGAGGTGCTGCGGAACTACCGCCACATGATGCCGTTCACGGAAGTTTGCCTCGTGCAGTCCGGCGGCAGCATCTTGCCCGCATTTGACAAGGTGCTGCAGGACCGCGCGGCCGAGAACCTGGCGACCCTCAACGTCCACGTCATGACCGGCGTGCGGGTGCGCCTCCGCTGCTGTGGCACATGCATGGCGTGAGGGCACAGGCCGATGCACCGAAGCAGGTCAAGGCACGTCAACTGCGAAATGATCTCCATCTCGGGGCACACCCAACCTCTCTGCAAACGCTATGCGCAGATTCCTGGGTCCACTTTGCAGCATAGCCAGGCATTGTTGCGCGAGTGAGCGGCGGGGCTGACACATGCTCCCCGAGGGGCTGCTGCAGGTGACCGCGGTGAGGGAGGACGAGCTGGACCTGTCCACGGGCAAGGTGCTGCCGTACGGCGTGTGTCTGTGGTCCGCCGGCAACTGCAGCCGCGACATCACGCGGCAGGTGTTCGATCAGCTGGAGGGCGTCGATGCGTTCCGCGCGCCGCGGCCGCCGATGCAGAAGCTTCCGGTCGACAACTTCATGCGTGTCGTCGGCTGCCAGAACGTGTACGCCGCCGGGGACTGCTCGCGCATCGTGTCCGCGCCTCTCCCCCCAACAGCTCAGGTGCGTCCCGCCTGGTGGCCCAAACATCTGCATTTGAGGGGCTGAGCGGCGGCGGAGGAAGGAGGTGGGCAGTGGAGCCGCATGTGGCAGAATCGGGCGGGTGCAGTGACGGCGGGGTGGCATCGTGCAGGTAGCCGGGCAGCAGGGTGCGTACATCGCCCGCATCATCAATCGCAACCACGTCCACGGCATCGGTGGCGGTGATGCACCGTACATGTGGGTTGAAGGGAAGAAGGCCCAGCAGGAGGAGCATACGTTTGATTTTCTGGTGCGTTCCACTCCGAGTGTCTGTCAGCACAGTAACGAGCCGTATCTACTGATCCACGCAGATTTGGCAAGAACAGAACGGCAGGTGCTCGGCTTTGCTCGTGGTACAGAAGTCCAAACCCCCAGATCTAGAATGCTGTCTACAGCACGAATGGCCGCTGTGGCTGATGACATGTGTTCATGTGATGCAGTCTCTTGGGATCATGAGCTATATCGGGAACCAGAAGGCTGTGATGCAAGTGGACATGGACCTGGATGTGAATCTGTGGGGCCAGTTTGCTTTCCTACTCTGGCGAAGCGTGTACATTACCAAGCAGGTCAGCATGCGAAACCGTGTTTTGATCCTGTTTGATTGGTTGAAAACACGTGTGTTTGGGCGTGATATCTCATTATTTTGAACAGCTGAGGCGGCAGGGACAACATCTGTGTGTGGCGCCAGAAGAGCACATTGGTATGTAAGAGCTACTGTAGTGCATCATTTTGCGAGTGATTGTATGGGCATATGATTTCGAAGTGTAGTGTGTACATAGAAACTCCATGAGCTGCTGCTAGTGGGGCACTTCAGGTAGATTTGGCTACTTCTGTACAATATGTTTGAAACACAGAGGGGTCGCACGAGCTTTCCCATATCTGTACCCCATCACGACCAGAGACATACCGATGCTTGGGAAACTCACTTGGTTCGTCACACAAGGTATGCTATCATCTGGTGCAAACTCAAGATATGTTTGATCTGCCGACATCGAGCAGCTTTCCTCCATCGGCTGTGGAAACCTTGACGGGCCGGTCTACGAAATCCTGACAAATCGGCGCAATATGTTACACAGAACTTGAACTCGGTTCATGGGTCAGATTTTCACTGATTGAAGCAGCATTCGATAGAATGCCGAAAGCAAAAAGTAGACGACTGCATTCCGTGTGTTGTACTTGTCACCTGCTCTGGAACAACACACACCAGAGGACATCCCTCAAATCCTGTGCATACGTTTCTAAACCTCTTGACTGGTTACCCATCTTCACTATCTGAATCCTGACTCTGACCGTAGTTGCATATGCTGTAGCAGCATCTGCTCTGATGTCAGTGTGCAGTACATGCTTGGCGGAGGCCGCAAGAAATCACCCGTGAGGCTCAGCGAGTCAGTGAAAGACAGCTCCCTCTCCGAGAGTCCAGCTTCAACTTCTGACACAGCTGGCTGTGAATCTACAGCAGTTTGCCGCAAAGCAAGAGCTGGCTGTGGCCCACTGCTTCCGTTCTTTTGTTTTGTTTTTGATCCTGAAAGCACCCATTTGAACTGACAAGGGATCAGAATTTTCTGCAGCATGCTCGTGGCTGGCTCAGTGAGGACTGAGCACTTGAGCCACTGTTGTAATGATCCAAGTTGATGCGGCCAATGTAGCATGCCATCATGCGTGCAAACGCTGATTCAGCACGCATCCACTTCGTGCACACAACAGTCCATGTAGACAGGGCAGTTCGCTGTCCACAGTGTCACCTGCTCTCACCTGATCTGCGTTTCCTGTTTCGAAGAGTGCTTTCCTCGAATTGGCACAGCTTGATGACACCATATGCCAGAGGGTGACTTCGAACGACCCAAGCATCATGTGGAACAGGGCGACGGGGGATCTTAGACCTCAAGATTGAAACCTGCTCTGCCTGCTGACGCTTGTTATGACGCTTGATGGCAGTGGGTGATGGAGGTATCGCTGAGTCCAAAAATCTCCGTTCACCAACATGAAATGGTCCACATTCGTTGTCATTTCTGGTGACACCTCGCTCGGGTACATGCGCTGAGATCAGCCCAGAGTGGTCCAGAGCAACTACACTTTCAGAAGCCTCCACATGTGCTGTCAAATGGGGTATTGAGCTAGTCTCCGAACGATGGTTCGCTCTAGACGTGACTTCGGATCGGGCCTTCGGAGGCGCATGCCTGTCACTGGAAATTCCGGCGTCATGGGTGCCCCAAGGATCGCTCTCTTGATTATGAAGCCTTCGAAACACTTCCAAGCGTCGGAAGTACAGCTCCACGTACGTCACCGGGAGCGCCATCCCCGTCAGCATCACAGGCGCAGTAAGGGCCTGAGCATCTTGCTTCCCCGCCGTTGACAAGGAAGCAGATCAAGATTCTATCGGTACTGATGTGCATGATCTGTGGCCTTAAATGACAGTCCATTCACTTTTTGCGTTGCCTCCGATGCAGGGTCGCTGAGCCCGATAGATTATCGCGGTGCACCGGTCCCCACTCAGCTCTGGGCCGAAGCTCGGCACTCACCCTAGCAGCACTTCGGTGTAGCGTCGCGCTGCATTCACTCATTGCACGTTCCCACGCGTTGCGGTTGTACCTAGGGCGACATCAAGTTCACGGATTCTACGCAGAAGTGCACCATGAAGCGAGTCCAGGGGTGCAAAAAATGACTGAAACATGGTGCAGTGAACACACAACGCGACTGAGATTTGCATTCACGAAACGAGACCTTCCACATTCATTTGCACATTACATGACTTCACATCAGCTCGGATTGGGGCTGAAGGGTTGCCAGAACTTCCTGAAGACGGTCGTCTTCTCTTCCTCTTCTGCACCACTAGCCGCCTTACATTGCCGCCAGTCTGCTCTGCCGGGCACGTCTGCCAACCGGGCCAGGCATTCTCGACCGAAGCTCATGGGGTGCCTCTCTTTCCTGTACATTCACATACCCATATCTCAAGAAACACTCGGGCACGGGCACACCACGGCACTAAAGTTCAGTCATACAGCGACACCTTGTTCGATGGGCCCCATACCGCACAAACTGTTGGGACGGGGTTACAACTGCAACTGGATTTAAACAGAGTATAGCGAACAACCTGTATTCTGCGGTCTTGCCAGATGTATTAAGGACCACGTGTGGGGAACGTGGAACAGGGGATGCCCGTGCGCACCAGCAAGCCCGGAGCAGCTGGGTGGAGGTAGAGTCAGACGTTCACGCACCGGTCGATTGGGTGCACAAGTCGGCTCCCATCAGGAAGAAAGAACTGAAAGTACTGACCAGACTCCACCAGCTGTTTCACCTCCTGACGCACTTCACTTGGATCTCCAGCAGCTACATGCGAGAAGGAAAACTGATGTGCCTGTGCAGCATTTTCAACCATCCTGCGCGCCTCTGAAGCTGCCTTGTCTGATATACCTATAAAATTCAGATGGCAATGATTGCCTCCGCGGGAATGGAATGCAAGATACCTGCACTACATGGATGCTTGGACTGTGCATGTGAGATTCTGACAAGGGGCATACTGGGATGCAAGCGCAAGTCGGGCTGTGGAGTGGAACGGCTCACCGTTCAAATCCCACTAATTGCAAGCCCTTGGATGCATAGGCCTTCTGCAGAGCCGACATCAGCGCATGTACTTCCTGCAGAGCCTTTTCCTGCAATGTCACTGTGTTGGGGTAGTGCTCCACGCTCACTATCAATGCATGCGTGTCATCTATCGGGCCTTTGTCCATTGCAATGTATGCTTCATCCATAACATCGACCACCAGCTGGACATCTGCCTGCATCGGAATTTGTGCGTCGACACCAGATCCTGTAGCAAGTTGTTAGGTAACCTCAATAGCTGCAACGTTATGCCGAACATTGAGGTCAGTTTTTCATTGAAGAGACACAGAGAGTTGGGCCTGTCGCCCGCCATGCTGCAAGTCTGCAGAGATGCCATACATCACAGTGCACAGCCACATCAGCACAACGTCTTTGACACACCTGGTCATTGGATAGGCAAAACCAGCAATCCTTGACAGCCTGCCCGAGATTCAGCTCCCTCTCTTGACCTTCCTTTGCCTTTGGAAGCACAGTGATTTCTCTGCCCATCATCAGCTGCCCTGTCAGCTTGCAAGCCTCTGCCACGGCTGCAGCGTCAGTGAACTGCACAAAGAGCGAGCTGGACCGCTTCCCGTCGATCACTGGCCACTCAACATGTTCCACTGTGCCGGCCCGGGTGAAGTAAGCACTGACATCCTCCTCACTCGCTGAAAAGGGCACACTCTTGACCCGCACAGTTCTGGAGGGGTCCTGTTCGACAGCACCTCGGCCAACCTTGGGCTGTGACGCGCTTTCCTGAAATCTCCAGCTCTGCTCCGCCTGCACAGCCGCAGTGCTGACATGCTGCACCACTTGCCCAAGCTGGGTGCATGAAGCAGCATGGTGCGTGCGCATGTTTTAGGATTCAGCTACATGAAACACATTACCGGTGGAGAGATAGCAAATTCGGGATACCTGTGACATCGCTACACCCATATCACTGTAGATTCTGTGCATTACACAACAATAGAAAGTGTCAGGGCCTTCACCTTCCGCTTCTGTCCAGCTGGGGCTAGGTAGGGAGATCGTGTGCTCTGAGGCGGCACAGCACTGATGTCTGCTGCTGACATTGTGCCCGCAGGCTCAAGCGCTAGTGCATGAACCCACTTGGCCTTTGCTGAGTTGCCGACAGCACCCAGGCTGATAAACCGGGTCGCATGCGAACCTGCCCCACGATCCGGATTCATGTAGGGCTCGCGCTGGTAGAAGAGCTCAGATGCTGCTGAGATATGGTAGCGGGGTCGTGCAGCTTGTGCCACCTTCGTGACCACAGCAGAACCATCAGGAGGATCTCCTGCACAGCATCTGTGCTTGCGGAATGCAGAAAAAGTCAAGATACGTTCAAGTTGTTCTAAGGCATGCTTCACGTGAGATTATTAGCTGCCTTTCGGGGCCCGGAGTATTACTGGTCGTGCCACAGCATCCATGTGGCAAGAAAGGAAGAGCATAGCACCTGCTGGCGCCGTGGCCAATTCTGTTACATTTTGGGGCCACTCGGATGTTATCAGAATATCGATATCGCCATCTGCTCCATTTATGTCCTCGATGAGCTGAGTTACGGCGTCTCTGTCGGAGGTGTTGAGATATGCCACCTGGAGCCCGGCAATTGTTCGTAGCCCATGAGATGTGAGGGGCTGAATCGGGCAGGCTGCATTTGCTTCAACTTTCGATAAAATGTCGTTGTTACCGAAGCCTACATACGTTCTGCATCTCTGATGCGCATTTGTGTTGTGGCGGGCGGTGAAAATACCATGTCTGGGCGATCTGCATGGATATCAGTCGTGCTGAATAGAAACAAGGGTGTGCGCACCTTGATCATCAAATATATATACTGGAAATGATACTTCCAATGAGTCTGAGATGAACTTGTCGATCGCGTCAGGAGCTGCATGGGCGACTGAATTACCCACTGAAAACACAGCTTCAAACGGGCCAGCCTTAGATTGCACTGACTGTAGCCGCTTCACATACACATCAAAATTTCCACTAATTGGGCCTGTGATCAATACTTTACGAGGCATGGCTGGCCCGTCACGACTGTAGAGTATATGCGAAGCCGGCAGTTCGTTCACGGGCCTCGCCTTGGCTGCAGCGCGCACGTGTTGAGCTCATCGAGCGCTCAGTGGTGTATGTGTTCCAGTGGCTCATGCTCGACAGCCGCCCTTCCGCCGAATTGCGCAAAGAATGGCCAAGTGTAGCCTTTTTTTCAAAATGCATGATCGCCCATGAGCAGGTCCAGAATGAAGCCTTGGCCTGAGCCTGTCGAGATGGGAAACACAAATCAAACCGTATTTACGCCCCTGCCGTTATACATCTGCTTGGTTTAAGGGAAAGGCAGCAGTGATTGTTTGTCTTCCGTTGTGGACTTCCGGCGCTGTCAGGGCATCCCACGAGTCTCAGCACGTCAGCGATCTCAAGCAATGTGAAAGGAACGTCGAGGGGTCATGGTCATGTATGTTCATCACATGGACTCATCACACAATGTTGTCCGAGAATTTGACTGATGACGATGCTTCTGGTGCTCACGCGTGATGTGTTGTAGTGGTGGATGCAAGCCCGAATGCTGGGCAGTCGAGCCCCGATCACAGCGTTGTGAACGAGTGTAAATGTTTGGCTCAAACTACTAGCAAAGTTGCGATTCATCTTATGAATACATAGCGAAGGACCGACGCTGACTTGTATACATAACAGCTTCTAACAGACTGTGAACAAACACACCACGCAGCTCCATTGCACTCAGAGTGTGACCAATATGAAGTCTCATGCCGTTGCAATGTAGCTGCGCAAGTCAGGCTTAAAAGGGCCATCTTGACGCATGTACCAATCAAGGGCACCTCTCAAGTGAGTCAAAGCGAAGTACGAGTGGCACGCGATGGCAATGCACCAATGACCATAGCAGCGAGTGACAAAACACATTGCAAACGTTCACGCAACCCAGGTAGCTTACAACTTACAGTCATAGAAATGTACTGTAAGAGTTCGAAGCACAACATCAATGGTGAGACAACAAGGAAGAACTGATTCCTTTGCATGCGTTGGCACGCCCGTTCAGTCAGCCCGAAATGCTGGCTCGGCACTGAGACGCTACTCTGAACATGGTTGACTGATCGATTGCAGAGGCCCAGCAACTCTTCGCCAAATGTACATGTGTTACAGGTAATAATTCTTTATTATATTCTCACCAAATCGAGACCAAGTCTACGCCCCAATTCAAGCTGCGACGATACCATCCAGGCCCAAGAACGAGACATGCACGAAAGGTTAAAGCGGCTGTTGAGCAAAGGGGAAAGGTGAAAGTGGCTGTGCGGAGTGATGTGTGTCCAAAATGTTGTCCCAGCATGCAGGTGCACTTCAATATGATCATGTGAAGCGTCATACGATGAGCAAAGAAGCTGTTCATCTCTATGCTCATCTCTGAAGACCCTGATTGTACACGTCTGCAGAGTCTAAGGATTCCTGACTTCCGAGGCAGCGTCGGGGTCTGGCGTAGTGGGTGGACATGACGCCTTCACACATCCATCCTCCGTATCGCCTTCTTCACCCATGAATGCACTGGCGCTGTGATCCAAGCAGTCCTCCAGATATGTGACACGTTCCTCCAAGTGTTTGATGAGCTGTTCACTGCTTTGTTGCTTCGCTACCAATGTCGCACGTTCCTGCAAGGTGTCTGGACCTTGCGAAAGTGCTGCCCTCGAAATACAACTGTGCAGTACCACCTGATGATAGCTCAGACGAGTGTATTGTATCTGGGACAAGAACCTGGCATAGCTGACAGATCTGGTCCAGCAATAGCTTCTCCATAGAACTCCCAACATCGGGTGGAAGGGGCGGCATTGCCGGTGGTTCCGCTGTGTGACGCATAGAGTGACAAGAACGAAGGAAGTCATTGACAGTTTGTGACTGGCTGTAATCAGCTAATGCTGGAGATCCCGGGACACGATATGTAGTGTGTTGGCAATGTGGTCTGACACCAGATACCTGAATACCACACATATCAGTCCAGAACTGCGAGAGGCGAAAGGACACACAGGGTCCGTGGAAACATCACTGTGTCCTGGATGTCACTAGTTTGAGACCGTCGATGTTGCTTTTGTTGGGAGGATTTGTGTGCAGGGGTGAGAAAGGAGGCAGGACTCAGTGACGGAGACAAGCGTGCATCAATCAGACCAAACTCTACTGCGTCGTAGGTCGTCCTTGGTAGGATGCCGTTGGATATACAAAGCTGCTCAGGTCTTCCAGGGCTCGAAACAGCACTCATCGCTTGAAGCACACGATCAACATGCTGTCTCCTTGCCGCAAGCGCCAGGCTGCAAGACGCTTCCAGTGCATCTGCACTGTCCACTCCAGCTCTCTCCTGTGTTGCTCTATCTACATGTGCAGCCCTGACACATTCGAATGCATGTTCTCCTACGGCCAGCCGTAATTTTCATGGACGGTGCATCGCATGATCAATGCAACAGCCAGGTGGTGCTGGCACCTCAAGAGCTAACTGGCAGGCCAAGCAAGTAACGCTGGACTACCGGTGCGGGCTTGTTTGAGGCAGAACGGCGGCAGCAAGTCTGCGACACTGTCGGCCATGGTCAGTCAGTACAAATTACACACCTTTCATTGCCCGCAACGTAACCGCTCTGCCTACTGACTGGACGTCTGCAGTTCATGCGCACCCGCTAGGGCACCGAATGGGCCGCCTCATTAGACACAGTAGTGTCACATTGGTATCGAGATTCATCTGTCTCTCTGCAGAGGGGTGACCTCACACCACTGAGTCGGCACCCATGGATCACGAGCACGTCCGGAGCTGGGGGCGGTGCCGTTGCCCACAACTTGCGGCTAATCAAGCGTATATCAATTTACGTATCGTATGCGATATTCGACTGTTTTCTAGTGTTGGTTACGCGGTTCAGGTAGACGTATGCGTGTGAGGAAGACTCTTTGACAGACATCAACAAAGCAACGAAGTCAGATGTAGCATAATTAATGCTTCAGCTCCGCCGTACGATTTTATTTTGCAATAAATCATTCTAGGCTGCATACCGCGGTATGTGCCGACACAGCCCCTTGAGGAAGGGCCCTTCCGAGCACAAAGCGAGCGGCTCTGTTGCCGCCTGTGGACACATGTGGTACAAGGGGCACATCCGCCCCAGCATGCAGCATACGCCATTAGCCTGTGCAGAGCTATGCGGTAGCAGCGGACCAGCCATCTCCTGTGACAGCAGCTAGGCAAGCAGCATTTGTTCACTCGTTTTAGGTTAATTAATTTGATCCCCCAGGTGTCCGCGCTTTTACCTGTTGGAATCCAGATTATTGCCACCCGACTCAAGATCTATAAATGTGTTTGTTCGAGGCATAACACGACGTCCGGGGGGGGTGCCGGGGCCCCGGGTCACAGGGGGTCATTCTGTGAGTGTGGCCAAGGCTGTGTGTGATCTGTGCGTGTGGGTGGGGTGACATGCGTGTGGGTGCACATGTGCACATCTGCGCTGAAGATACCTGTGTATGTCATATTCTTGGGCGTGGAATGTGTGGCCGTCCTGTTGTGCGTGGGAGCCGTGGACGGGTGTGACATATGCCGGCATCTGGTGGCATTGCTGTGCTTGTGCGTTTCCCCGGCGGTGCATGCTACTGGCCTCTACGCCTTTGTCCTTGCAACACAATGCTGGAGCTGGTGTTCTTGCATGCAGATTCAGCTGCAGAATCGTGGAAATCGGTACGAACGTCGCAAATCAAATAGATGGTGGGGGGCAACCAGGCCTTGAATGCAGATTACCACGGACGTCTGCGAGAGCTGCTATGTTGTTGCTTCAATTGGTTCTTTGCCACTTGTAGTCACTGACTCTTTGTTTGTAGTCCAACGCACAGGTGTGCTGATTTCACCCCATACGTGTTTGCACCAGCTCTGCGACTTTTCACATTTCAGGGTACTCCTCATAGCAGTTCCGCATAAAACAAGCGGTCTGAAGCGTGGACGATGCTTTGCATGATGATGCGGGCATGCACTGCAACAGCCACCATCATCGCAGAGAGCTCCATGCGTAATGCAAAATGTGCCTGCCAAGAAGGACACTCGAGGGTTGGAATGTGATTTGCACATGAAGAAGATCTTGCTCTGACTTCATTGCAAAGACAGAAGTTTCATGCATCGGCCGGAAGCTAACGCAATGAGCTTTCGCCATCAGCAGCACTGTGGCGTTGCTGACAGCTGAGGCCACCAATGACAGGCTGCAAGTTGTATGTGAAGGATGATGTAGGGTCAGTGTTATATCTCAGACTTCAGATGTGCGGCGATTGCGCTCGGATCATACACATAGGCGCATGGGTCATCCTTGTTCATATTTTGCCCCATGTTGCATAATCCATGCCAGGGCGTCCAGATGCTCTTCCTGCCTGCAGTTGCTGAGGTCGCATCAGGATTGATCGTTGTAGACGTCGGCTGGAGCATCCACATCCCATGTATTGTGAGTGCACTTGTGCATGAGACCAAATACTACGTGCAGGGTTGGTCCATGCACATGTTCGCAACACACCTTTCCCTGCACAAAGACAAAGGTGTGATACCTGAACGATCTGATCTGTTGACAACGTCTGTGATCTGCTCCTGCGACAAGTTTTCAACCAAAATCTCCACCAGTTGCACGCTGTTTTGCTTGATTGCAAGGAACACAGGCGTGCGCAGTGTGCCAGTCTCAGGTATCAAAGGATCTGCTCCATAGTCAAGCAGGACCTGAACGACTCCACGATGCGAATTTTCGACCTGCGTCCCACAATTTGTGTTTCAACGATGCCACAGAGCTTGAGTAGTCATGAGCAGCAACATAAAACCTGTAACAGAAACTTTTGAACACAGAACTGTTTGTAAAAACTTTATGGTTGGTCAGATGTACTCATCAACTTACCGCCCAATGCAGGGGCGATCTGCCAACATGGTCCAAGCAGTTGACTTCCACATCGTGTGATTTTTCCAGCAAAGACATGAGAAACTTTTTGTCGCCAAACTGAGCAGCCGTCCATATGTTATTCACTTTGGGTCCATCTGCGACATCGTATATGGGATATTTTGATCCCGGAGGTGCATCGTCTGAAGCCATGTCGTCTGTCATTGAACGCGAGCAATGCGTTCCGCGAAAAAGTATCACCACACAAATATTAGCTGAGTGATAGAATATACTTATTCACATAGTCAGTGCCAGAAAAAGACAGGGAGATAGCAGTGCAAAATGGTGATGGTTTGCAACCGACGAAGGCCTGAATATGCAATTGCATCCAATGTGGAGGATTTGCGAATCTCGATATATAATGGTTCCCGCTCTCGAAAATAGCTCTCGGTGATTCGTACTGTGCAGCACTGTTGAAGTGTGGCAGCAACAATGCATGCTTCGACGCTGACGTGTCCAAGTATGACGACCGCACATGTACGACTCCGTGGCTGCTGTGGCACGCACGGTTGCGGCCACCTCACGAGGCGGAAGCAGCGAGTTTGAAGCATCCAAATCAGGGGCTGCCTTCACAAGCCACACATTTTGCTTCTCCCTATCCCTCCGCAAGCTTCATAGCCCCTCTGAATTCCTTCAAGCTCGGCGCTACTGCTGTTCGGCTGAGCTTGTGCAAGGAATTCAATCATCTTGTCACACGTCACCTGCATGATGGCTCGCTGCTCCATACAAATTTCTGACGCTGCACATGCGCGGTTTATTGTCCGTGCAAGGAAGGCAAACGTTCCACGCCAACAAGAACGCATCGATGCCACCCTGACCGCATCAAGATCATCCACCCGCGAAACCTCGTCAACCACTACTGGTGCTAGTCTCGGACGGTTTGATCTGTTCACAGCGCCGCGCCCAGCTTATGAGCTGGTTGGCCTGGGTGAGGCCATGGTCGACTATTCAGGGATGGTGAATGAGAGCTACCTTGACGACAAGAATATTGCTCTTGGGGGTAGAAGGTGAGATTCTGCCGCCTAGGCTGTGGAAGGTAGTTTTTAAGGACGTGCGCATCCAAGAGCCACGAGCTTGCGCAGCACGTACATGTGTTCAACACAGTCACCAGTACATGCGCACACTCTTCCTGCAGGGTCATCACAGTTCAAGAACGAGCCGAGATTATCGAAGAACTAGAAGCAAAAGGTTTCCAGGTGAGATCTTGGTGTCACACCGCATGTGCCACCGTCGCCGCAGACGTTGCTGCATTCGGTGTGGTGCGCTCGTAGCGAAGGCTCACACATGCTGCTGGAATGCAGTTAAATGCTGGAGGATCCTTAGCCAATACGTTGGCTGGATGTGCTGTTCTTGCGCGGGCTGCACATGACATGGATCCTGACGAAATTCCTGAGGCGAGCATTGGCATGGCTGGGATGATCGGTGACGATCACTTGGGCGGGTTTTTCCAGCAGCAGCTGCTCAGTAGTGGCGTCAAGTGGCTGGGGATGCCTGCTCCTGGCTCTGCAACTGGGACTGTTCTTGTGCTGACCACACCTGATGCACAGCGATCCTTCCTTTCGCTGCCAAGTGCCTCTGGCGTGAGCTTGTGTCCGGCTGTTGCTGGGGGCATGGCGTCTGCGCGTATGCTTGTTATCGAAGGCTACTTGTGGGAGATGCCTGATGCCCCACAACTTATCAGGCAGGCTATTGCCCTTGCACGAGCTGCTGGCTCAGTTGTTGTCATGACAGCTGCAGATGTGTCTGTGGTGCAGAAGCATAGAACAGTGATGCTCGAGACAGCAAGGGCAGCTGATGTATTTTTTACCAACGCTGAGGAAGCACGCGAGTTGGTGGGGGATGGGCTGGAGATGGGCGCATCGCACATGCGTGATGACAGGTCATCAATTGCCCACAGCAGGCCAAAGACGGCTGAAGCTGATGCTTTGCAACTGGGTCGAGTGTGTCCAATGTCTGTGGTCACAGACGGTTCACGGGGAAGCTGCATTGCGGCTTTGGGACAGCTCCACGTCGTTCCACCACACTGGGCGAAGGACGCCCCTGTAGATACCTGTGGAGCTGGTGATGCATATGCAGCAGGGTTTTTGCATGCTTACTTGAAGGGGCTCTCAGTCCGGCAAATGGGGGAGTTTGCTGCAGCAACTGCGTCAAGCGTGATTGCGCATCAAGGACCGTTGTTGCACTATGATGATGCTCGTGCTCTGGTGGCATCCCTTGATGCGTGCAGCCGGCTACAGACGTTAACATATGCGGAGAGCTGGTGATGTCATGCGGAGGATGATTTGATAGCATGTGGGTTCGGGCAGAGGTAGACTGTAAGGTTGTCATGATGTGTGTCTATTTTTTGGTACGATGAAGGTTTACAGGTTGGCACCTGTCTAGTCACCGCCGAGATTGCATTTTGGTGTCGGCATTGGATGATCAAGTTGATGTAATAATCCGAAGTATAACTGAACTGTGAAACAAGTGTCACCAGCGTTCGGCTATGAACAATCAGACATTTCGGAGCCTGTCCACCGCATAATTTCAGCTGAAATTCGAAGGCAAGCTTGCTGGCTAAAGCGTGTATCACATTAATCCAGGTTCCACCTTACTAGAAATTCTATTTTTCTTATGTCGTTCACATTTACAAAACAATGATCCCGAATTGTATGGAATGACAGTGGCAATCAAACAGATACGTCTGTCCAAGCCCTCCATGACTGCTGAGTCATGACGTCAGGTGTATGTGCTATCAGCTGGGTATTGTTCCGCCTGAAGCATGTTGCTCCCACTGCCGACTGGATATGGTACATCTCAACCTCTAGTGTGCGAGTGTCGTGGTGCCATGCAGAATTTGCAAGATCAGCACATACGGCACGTCCCTGTCTCATGTTTGCTCTGCGAACAACACATAACATTGAACGCTATGTATGACCCACGTGCATGTGAAGACATTTTGCAATACGAGTATGATATAGACGACAATAGAGATGTTATTTACCACTGATCAAATCCAACGACAGTACAGCTGTGCCCTAGCTAAATGGTGGACAGTGCTCCAGAGTAACACTCACTGCTACAACCGACTATGGCTGGAAGCCCCACTAACGCGGGTCTAACATAGTGCAGAGTGAATCGCATCAGCATCTACTGTACTAGAATGTGGTAGCACGGGCATGGAAGTCCTACAGTCAGATCGAGCTCAGCAGGCTTGGCCAAGCGAGTTATTGCCTGAGCTGTGCCGTCTCCTCAACACAACAGTCAAGGCCGTCACGAAAACAGCTTTATGTGTTCGTGAGCGCTGTCACAGCCACAGACGGCCATGGCAACAGATATTCCCGACCCTGATATGCTCAATATCATTGAATTGGACCACTGCAGTTCGTCGTGGTGTAGAATCGGTGCCGCCACCGAGTGCGAAGAGCACTTTGTTTTCTGTTTCACATTATGGAACACGCTACACTGGTGAAAAAACCACAAAACCACAAAACCACATGCAGCAATCAGAAACAGGAACACCATATATGCACTATAGGGTGACAAGGACGGGTCAGAACGACGGACTTGCTGCATGCTGATTGGAGTCTGTAGCCTGCCGAAGACCAGGGCTGGTGTGCACAGGATCGCCCCTCAATGGCCACCCCTCAATGTATGGCAACGGCCTGCCATGATGATTTGAAATCAGTCTGCCAGACTATGGGCTACCCAGATCCATGGCCACTCACAGCCACTGTGTCAATCCCACTTGGAGGCCTTGTCTCGAGAGCCAGGATCATTTGGACCAAACTGCATCATGGCCCGCCACTGCCGGATCTTCGCGACGTCCCTATGCTTGCATATTTGGAATCGCAGAACTTTCTCATCTGTAGAGAGTTCATGGGAAACTTCTGGGAGAAGCGTCGGGCCAGCATGGAAGCCAAGTGACCAGGCATGAGCCTGCAGGGGTCGGGTTGCTTTTCCACATGGTGAAGAACTGTGTTGGAGGAATCTCAGAAAAGCGAAACGTTGTCTTATGCTGCGAGGAGTGAGTCGCACCTCTTCATAGTGCCCATGAGTCTTCTTGATTTTGTGCGCTAGAGTGATGTTGCCATTGCTCACAACCTTGGTCACCACTCCTTTGCCTTTGAATACAGTAGAGCACGAGCGCCTGATGACTTCAAATAGCTCAGGTTTTGTCAGTGTCGGCCTTGTCAAGCAGAAGACTTCATACAGCGGCATGAGGAGCCTCGCTGATTCCAGACAAGTCCAGCCAGCCGATCACACGCTCTTTGTGACAAGAATCAAATCTCGATAGCTTTACATACACAACTCCCTAATTGTTCTCTCAGGGCACCCGGAGGCAAAATCGCTTGACCAGTGCTTAAACAAGGAATGCGGTCAAGCGAATGCGACAGCAGAATAGGCCGGCCAGATACATGATGACAAGAGCTTCGCGGATCATCGGCTGTGGTTCGGCTGCACCTACCTTGTCGCCTTTCATACCTGCGGAAGCGAAGTGCGGCCAGACACCTGTGCGAATATCCGACTGGCCCTCAAGACACAGCATGCATGCTGGAAGGCCAGCTGCTTGAACTTGTCGCAATGCCCTGTACGAGTCTTTGCGAAGCGGCTGTGAAGACAATCAAGAATAGTGAGGGAGATGCCACGGTACTTTTGTCGCTAGAGCTCGTCCTGTAGAGCTGCAGCAGGTGGCAGTGCGCAGGTTTCTTCCTAGCACTTCCCCGGCCGCGCTTGACCAAAGTTCGCACAACGATAGCAGTCGACACAAAGAGCGCTATGGCATCTGTCTGGATTCTGGGGCGGATTTTCGCTACTGTAGCCTTGCTGCTCATTCCTACCGTGCAAGCCATGTACTGTGGCGAAAAGAATTGCTATGACGTTCTGAAGTGCGCATCTGTTGCCAACGGGCACACACATTCACAACCTTTATCAAATTCACCATTAGTGAACGTTCGTGTGCTTTTGGTACCCGCAAGCCAACCATTGAGGCGTGCAGGGTGAAGGAAAGTGCTACAGTCAGTGAAATTACAGAATCCTATCGTAAGCTTGCCCGCGAGTGGCATCCTGATAAGAATAAAGCTCGGCGTGAAGAGGCAGAAGCCCAGTTTGCAACTATCTCGCATGCTTATGGGATACTGAAAGACGATGACAGCCGCAGGGACTACAACTATGCTCTGCGGCACCCTGAGGAGTTTGCATACAATCAAGCACGTTACTACTACACTCAGTACTACACCAGGCATTTTAAGGTACGGCAGTCTTCGCCAAGCAGCGGCCGGGGGCTGGCTGATGCAACGGGAGGGTGAACTAGGGTGTTCTAAACCTTTGACGATCCAATCATTGCAGTTCAACCCAATTCTGGTTCTTCTGATCAGCCTCAGTTTGTGGTCAATGTTCGAGTATACTTCTCGATTGATTTGCCACAAACAGTGCCTCGAATCAGTGAAGCAGACACCAGAGTATAAGGCTCGCCTGAAAAAATTCAAGGAGGAGAAGGCAGTCGAAATGGAGAAGCAAGGCCTAATAAAAAAGAAGATGAATGGCAAGCGGTGTGCACCATGCTACTCAGCGTTGTGGATCTAGTATATTACCGCTGTTGGCAAACGCTGGCAAGTTGATGCAGCTCCCGCAAGGACCTTGACGCCATTGAAGTTGACGAAACGGAACTTGAGAATCTCATCCAAGTGCACGGCTCATATAGAAAGCCAGAAGTCAATGAGCTTGCCATAGTCCAGTTCTGGTTTTTGCCCTACTACTTGTATAAATCTGTTGCATGGTACGCCAGATGGTTTTACAAATACAACATCAACAAAGAAGAGTACACTGAAGAGGACAAAGAATTCATTGTGCGAGGGATCCTCAACATCTCACAAAGTGCGGGTTTTTACTCTCTCGAGGACCTTTGATCGGCTTCGCCAGGATGCTTGCATGTGCATGTGAGCTACCATACATTCTGCCGTTTGATGTACGAGTGACGAGTGCAGGAACCTGGGATGCAATGGAAGAACGTACAAAAGATAGAATATGGGCTCGTGCGGTTTTTGCTATGGTGTATCGATGTTCCTGCCGCATCACATGCAGCCTGAGAGCTTCCGTGTTGGCTGTGGCCCAAGGCACATGATGCCAGCTTCCGTCATGCAGGTGAGCTGTGGATTCCGGAGAACGAGCAAAAGTATAGGGATGAACAGCGCATGCCTGCAGACATGGATTTCGATGAGTAGCATCAACCATCAAACTGCTGTACTGCCATTGACCATCTCGCCTCACTTATCTAGGCCGCTACACGGCGTTTCAGCCGTGATTTAATACGCTGGCACTCTACAACTCATCATGGCCCTCCGCAGCAGGCTTTTCACATCTATCAGATGTTGTGCTGTTTTCACAGGTGTCCGATATGGCACCAGCGCTTAGGCGCTCCCTGACACTTGCTGTAAACCTGCTGACTTCGTCATCGTAGTTGCTCCACTCAGGCACGATCCTTCGTGCGGCTTGAAGTTTGGGTTCCTTTGTCTCAGGGTTATTGCAGAGGTCAATGGTCTTTGCCGCTGCTTTGGTAGCATTCCCACACCACGATTCACACCATAACCACTCTTGCGGAAGAGAGAAGATGGGAACCTGGTGCTGTGTGTAATTGGGTAGATCCTGATCCAAGTTGGATAATGACCCGGGATCTTGCGAGAGGCGATTGTACACCACCCGCAGCATGTCACCAGCTGCCATTTGACGCATGCGCTCGATATCAACTAGGTATAGAGCTGATATATGATATGGCTTGCCTTTGAGATGCTGTGTCCAGTAGCCTTGCTTCCAGAAGCGGTAGCCATCCATCGCAGTGTTGCTGTCGCAGAAGGGGGTGTAAGCCAGTGGTTTTCCTTGGATGTCCATGTGAAACAGCTCCGCCTGCAAAAAATGTGCATCTTTTTCCGTGATGCACGTCGCATGTGCAGGCAAACCTCACAATGTTCTGGAAGGTCTTGTCACACCATGTCTGTGCGAATAATTTGATCTGAGTCACAGAAGATTATACGCTTCACGTTTAACGGGAAAAGGACATCCAGAAAGAGAATCTTGTACGCCCATATGATTCTCTGTTTCTCGGTCTGTTGATTCAGCCAGCTGGGCCATTTGTACGTGACCATCTCCACCTACAATCGCCCGTTCACAATGCATTGAGAATTTGCCACACCTGAGACATGCAGCACCACAAAGAAAAAGGTAAGCTGCGAACCTCGAAGTCGTACTCCTTGGCCATGATTGGCATAAATGTTTTCATCTCAGGTGACATGTAATTCTTGATTAGCCAGAATTTCACCTTGCTTTTAGTGTGCTGCAGGACGGAAAGAATCATGATCTTTTGCAATCTTTCGTACATATGGCCACTAGCAATGGAGAATATATTGATTACGTCCCCTTCACCGCCTTGCATTGCATCTGACTCATCGACCTGGAATCAGCGCCAGCTCACCACGGACGTGTGTAAGGCTCAGGCAAAGTCGACAGATTACAGCCTGGATGGCATGCATGAGCACCTGGAGAACATCTTGGCCTTTGTACTTCTCCTTCTTTTGGACCAAGAGGTGGGTGTGTTGGCCAGCTAGAGACTGGATGAGCACGGGCTTTGTTGGAAGGCCAGGCACCCTGGTGGTCCTCTCCATCCGCCTCAGTCTGAGCAGGCGGTTTAAGTCTCCATCAATGATGTCAAACATCTCACGGCTCCGGCCTTCAGCAAGGCTCAGCTGCCATGATCCTGCAGTCGGAGCCGCTATTTGTGCATACGCATCTGTCAGGCTGCATGGTACATTGACACAGTACAGCCTCGAAACTGGCAGTAAACAACACATGCTCAAACCTTATCCTTTCCGCCCAGATGCAGGCAGAAATCAGAGACTCTACAAGCAACGACCCAGAGTTGCTGCAGCGGCTGCCATCCTCGGGTCATGTTGCCTCATGCCAATTCGATGCATTGGGCCTTGTGCAGCACAGCCATGCTGGCTGGGCACAGCGAGGTGATGCAGCATTTGGGTTTCAAAACTTGACCAGTGCTTGCAGTGCATACAGAAAGAGCCCCCCTATCGGACATGTTGCAGGCATACCAGGCTGAGCCTTCAGCTGGAAGTACCCCAGGTTGGCCATCACCAGGGTGTCCTGCAGGTGCGGGTTGTTGTGTGAGCCCAACATCAGCTGTACCCCACGGGGATAGGCGTCCTGGCTTGTCTCATACGCTGCATCAATGCATGACCCAGTGAACATGATGGCTTCCAGGCGAAGCTGCACATGCATCCGCTGCTCCTCGCCCAGCGCGTCAGCTTGGATGTTGTCCACATCCAGCTCAGCTTCAGCCACCTGCATCACGGTCACTTGTTACACTGGCCCTACAAGCAGTGCCAGACAAGCCTTATCCGGTATATGCAGCAGAGGTCTCCGGTGACGTTGGCAATGACTGATCGACCTGTTCATTGCGCTCTGAGGCCAGGAAAAGGAACTGAAATGGGCTGTCTTGGAAGTGTGACCAGGTTTGCGCATGTAGCCTGGTGAAGCTGAGCGAACTGCCTGGTTACCTGTGACGTTGCTCTTCCATGCAGTGGCTTTCGTGGGTGTCAGCTGCTCATGTGAAACTCACACATTGTGGCGTTTCTCCCGAGCACAATGCTGACATCGGGAAGCAAAGCCTCTTGCATCACATCTTTACAAGAACATAGGGCCCATTTAGGCATCGGAGCGCATGCACACCCGCCGGAGAGCTCCGCAACGTGCCCGTGTATGCTCTGTCCGTGACAAACCCAACAGTTCAACCTGCAGCCTCTAGTTGCACAACGCAACCCCATGCCTCACCGCTGCTTCACATTCTGTAATACCAGACAGAGTCGCGGAGTTCATGTGCAAGGCCTACCTCCACAAGCCAAGCCTCCGGCGACTCCACGTTCAGTGTGAGGACCAGGTGGCCAGGCACCCGGGCCACAGAAGCAACCACAGGGGCAGGCTCGCTGGCCGTGCTGGCTGGGATGACTGGCGTAGCGTAGGCATAGTAGGCCGTCAGCGGCATCGAGTCCAGCTGTGCTGCAGGGCTCAGGAGCACCTCCACGTCTGCAGCCAGGTGCCTCCGCAGCAGCAACAGGATGTGCGCGAGCTGCCGGCCCATCGCTGTGGTGGGACTGATCAATGCCTGCACTGCAGCCCCTTGTATCGCTATCATCCCATCAGCTGTTTCTCTGACTCAGCTTGGCCACAGAAAACAAAGCAAAAGTTGTCCTACGCCATGACCTCTGGCGCAGATTTGCCCGAGACGATGCTCGAGATGCATGGGCCCCAGGCGTGCTGCACCACTGCGCTACAGGCAGCCTCATACCTCGCCTGAAGGCCTATGACTGCGGCTGCATATCCCATGCAAGTATCAGCGGTCAGGTCGGACAGCAGGGCGGAGGCAAGTGGCTCTGACCGGACCTGCACAAGCGGAGCCCCCAGTGGGGAGGGCCCAGCGACCGTGACGTGGTTTGGCCTGCCTTTGAAATCGGTGAAGACTGACTGCAAGCGGGTGCTGCGCTGCATGTTGGAAGCTGCGTACAGGGCCTCCGTGGCGGCATCGTCATCCGAGA
The DNA here is from genome assembly GCA_023078555.1 of Ulva prolifera. Lineage (NCBI taxonomy): Eukaryota > Viridiplantae > Chlorophyta > Ulvophyceae > Ulvales > Ulvaceae > Ulva > Ulva prolifera. Next base: position 6,541,062 of record CM041201.1, on the reverse strand, counting down.
GCGCGGACGGCCGCGCTGCAACGCTGGCTGCCAGCATTGCCAGCCCGCTCAGCTCCTCACTTGACTTCTCATCAGCACCTGAAAAACTACCATGTGGCTCAAGCATGTCTACCAGAAGCATGCCTCACCAATGCACATTGCCGGTGGCATGTCCTTTCAGTGTGATGTCCATGCTGCAATCACATGTCATACCAGGGAGCCAACCCCCACAGGGATGCTAATCCGCAGCAATGCACGAGAACGGCTCAGGGTTTGCAGTCACATACCCCGATTGTGCAGGCACGACTGCATGATGCGGTAACAGCTCAGGGCGGACCTTCAGATGATGTCATGGCGGTGCGGCCACTCTCCTGGGCAGCCAAGAGGATGCCAAGAACCTTGCTGCCTGGCTGCAAATTCATAGCGACATACTGCATCAGCTGGAACTCGTCTGGTGTCACAAGCCGGCCACGTGGCACGGTCACCACGCGGCCGTTGCTCACCACCGCATGCTGCCCCGCCTCGATCCGCAAAGCGGCCTGCATCCGGCCCATCGCCGCGACCACACCCTGCGCACCCCGCACAACCTCACCCTTGTCACAAGCAGTACACAACAAGTTGGCAGGAGACAGGAACTTGCACGGGTCGTTCAATGCGTAACCCTTCACCAGCGACTGGCTTTCACAAGCGCGGTGCGGGCCGTGTAGGTACGCCGGGAGAAGGGCCGCAGCACACATGCATGGGAGCACACATACCGTCACACTGCGGACCATTAGCGATGAACAAGACCGCGTCCCATCAGAGCGGCGCAATGCATGCTTGTGACAGGGCTAGGCGGCCAGTCAAGCAGAGCACATTTCCGGAGCAGTGTGGGTGTGAAAGGCACCTGGATTCCCTCCGCAGAAGCAGTGCTCCCCAGGGTGCGCTGCAAGGCGTCCACGTTCAGGCCCGCCTCTCCTGCGAGCTCCACGGCGCGCTGTAGCGCTCCCTTCTGGGACACCGACAGGCGCTGCCACAGCCTGTGGTCGGCCGCGAGGCTCGCCAGGAACGTTGGGATCTTATCCACGCGGCTCGTGAGCGACATGGCTGCATGGATGACACGCATGAGCGCCTCCGATGCGCCTGGCTCCGCCCCGCCACACTCAAACATCACAGCCAGCCTGGACTGCTGCGCCTTGCCGCTCATGAGGTACTGCATTGCGCTGTCTAGTGTGGCTGCTGCATTGGAGGCGCTCACGCTGAGCACCAGCCAGTGCGCCACCGGCTTGATCATGTCCTGAATATCATCCCCGATATCAGCGCACACGCCGCCACGCCAGCCGCTACACCAGCGTTGCCCGAACGCAGATGTTGCACAGACATATGCTGACAGCGCATTAGCACCTTTCCTTGCCCAAACAATTGGGCATGATGGGCCTAGAATTATACAGCAGCGTCGTTATGCCTTATCATCAAAACATGCGCGCATATGTGGCTTTCCGAGGCTTAAAAATAGATTACCCGGGTGCCTGCCGCATGGACGTAGCGCAGGACGGCGTGGTCTCGCCAGGCCGGCCCGAGCACCGACTCCCCCAGCACGTGCTGCGGAACGCCGACGGCGTCACCCCCGACCGCATCACCGTCACTCCTGGAGGGCAGAACGAGGGCGCTATGCACCGGTGCGGCGCCCTCGATGTCCAGAATGTGGCCATACACATCACCCACCGAATCCTCGAGCTTGCCACTGCGCACAAGCTGTGCCATGCGCCCCATCTCTTCGGACATCAGCTGCATCACTGCCTGCACACAGGGTCAGATTGACTTGTCCATGGAGCATATCTGACCGTTGTGTCAAGGTGGGCCTGGACGAGGAGGCAGCAACGTGTCTGCAGAGCAGTCCTTGTATGCTGTAGAGTGCGGCAAACCATGGGGCTGCCTTCGAGAGCATGGAGCTGTCCATTGACGGCCACTTGTGGGGATTCCTGCACGCCTCTGCTGCCGATGTGGGCTGCATGGCGTCGAGCCAGGCCATCAATGGCAGGCAGCTTGCCACTCTGCAGGTCCTTCAACACCTTGTCAACGCTTTCTCTGCCGAGCTCCTGAGGCTTGACCTGCCCCTGCATGAGGACACACGGCTTGGCAAATGCAGCTGGCCTCTCGGGTGGACAGACCGCCGCTGCAGCGTCGGCGGCCATGACTCACCCGAGAGCCGGAGCAGAGCATGGTGGATGTCATACACCCCCCGGGCACTGCAGTGCCGGACGCCTGTCACCAGTAGCTCTGCTACGAGACAGCTGCAGGGAGGGCCGCGGCGCAGGCTATCGCTGCAGCTACATACACCGGAAGCCTGTGCACCTGTGCAGACTCCCACACAGTGCGGAAAGTAGCCTCGAGTTCCTTTCGGGAAAGCTTCAGGGTCTCAGACGCGCCATAGTCTTCGTATATGCCCCTCATGGGACCGGAGGACGCTTGCAGCAGGGCCAGCCAGAGCTGCCACGCTGCAGTTCTCCCAAATGCTTCATGCATCAAAACAAAGAGCCTGCAAGAGGAGGATCCTTCAGGCCTTCACACGCGCTGCCTGCTTGGAGCTTCTGAGACCAGTGGATCACTCAATTTGCAGGAGGGAAGTACAGACCTCAGGAATTGCCCCTCAGGCGCTAGCTTCTTGTAGGGAGCATCAAGGCGGCTGTGTTCAGCCTCCGGTAGAACAAAGAATACCCCGACACGAATAGGATACTGCTGGGCATGTAGCTGCAGAATCGAACCGAGTGCTTGGAGGGTCGATGCTGACAGAGGCTCCATTACGAGCTGGACATTGATGGCATTCCTTGCCACCGCTGGCGGCGGACCAAACATGGACTGAGGAGACAAGAAGCCTTTCATCGAAGTAGGCCAGCTCCTGCAGCGTCAACAGCAGCACTTGCGAAATTTCAGCTGCTACAGCACTGCATCTAACATGTCACTGTCCACGCTTTCCAAGCTGATTATGGGTTTCGCCAGGAAGCCTTGCAGCTTCAGCATGGCTCCCTCGCGAAGCTGCAAGTGGACACGTGCTAGAAACGGCTGCAAGGCGCTGACAAACTGATTAGGCACTAACAGACACTGCTTGCCAACATGGCATGGCAGAAGACCAGATCATTGTGAAAAGCGAGCCATGGAGGAGCTGGCTGCGTGAGGGTCTCAGAACTCACTTGTTTGCCCACATGCGCATCGCATGCAAAGTTGCAGCAAATCCAGAGACATGTTTTGTATTTCCGCTGCTTGCTGTGGGATGTGTGGATCGATCACAGACTGAATCGGACCAGTTGGCAACACACGGGATCAGGCTACTTGATACTGCCAGTGCACCAGTCGGGCAGGAATATACCGATATGCCGGGTCTTTCTCCAGATCATTCAGCCAGAAGCAGGTCTCACTACGCAGATCCAGGCGCACAACCGGCTGCGTTGATTGGTCATGGGCACGCAGGCTGAGGATGGCCCGGGCGTCCTCACTGTGCATGCCTGCTGCATGCAGGGCAGCCACAGACAAGGCGTCCCTGAGCAGAACACTCTCCAGCACCGCAAAGTTGATGTTCTCCACAGTCTCAATCTGGACAAGGCGAACTCTGAACGTAACAAGCGCAAGATATCGCAGTCTTGTTGTATGCGTGCACTGTCCTGGATGGAAAGGGTTGCACACTGGGCTTGGACATGTCACTAGATACGAGGGTGCAACCTTATGTCTTTCCAGGTGAACAGGCAATCAGCTGCGGCCATTCACGAGGTGATCAGCACGAGAATATTCATGGGCTACGTACTGCTAAACCATTGACAAGCAGGAAGCTGGCTCCTGTCTGTGCGATGCGGCCCATCTCCTCAACAGCCTCAACAAAACTCCGTTTTACCTTGACCTTGCTGATGCCCGCTGCAACTGCGGGGAAGTTTCCGGTGATGTTGACCAGCAGAGCTAGCGGGTCTGCGGATTCTGCCACAAGCTGTGCAGTCTGGAGCGCAAGTTGCTTCACCGTTGCCGGCTTCCCATCACTGCCTGCACAGCCATAATGTCCAGTGTAAGCTGCACTGTTCCGTTGAACAAGTGTATGTGACGCAACTATAGCAGGCAAGTGGCTAGCCAGGGCAGGAAGTGGTTTCTGGTGCGAATCAGACGTCCGTGCACAAAGGCGAATCCATTCAGCAGCTGTGCAAGCCCCACAGTGCCTGGAGGCTTGAATGAAAACGCACTTTCTAATTCTGACAACTCAGACTCGGCTGCGTCGGCTGTGATTCCATCATCTTGGCTGGAACTGTTTCTGCGGTCTGAAACCTCATTGACCTGCAGCCTGAGGTGCTCGCATGGCACTCCAGTCGGCGAGATGAACACTTCTGACAGTCACAAGGATGCAGGGTACTGTGAGGCCCTGGTGTACTTGTAAGGCAGGAGCAAGCGCAGGCCACTCTGCATCACTTGCTGAATCGCCAGCAGTCCCGCTGACCCTATAATAGAGAACGAGGCACGCACCTGATTGTACTCAGTGTCCTTGATGGACAGCTCAACTCCATATCCAGCTAGAACGGGTGGAGCTGCTGTCCCAACATGGAAGCACGGAGATGGTGGAACAGCGCAATTGTCCAGCAAGACTGGCCGGAGAGCGTAGGAGCATTCGGCACCATCGCGTATTGCCTTTGTGATGGCAGTGTCCATTTCCAAGAAGCCAGCATCCATTGGAGCAGCGTACAGCACGACGTGACACTGCGGACGGTATGGCCCATGCAGAATGTGGTCAATTTGCGAGGGGGAGTCCGATTGGGAGGTGTGTTTGTGACGATCCCGAGCAGATCCCAATAATGCATCCTTCAGCTGGCCAGCATCCGTGAAGACTTCTCCGTGTAAACTCGCAACAGCACAAGCGCTTGCGGCCGTGCCGGAAAAGCCCTTTTGCTTGTACATGGTCTGAAATGCCTGTATTCTTGCGGAAAAGTGTCTCGTTGACATGTGCAAAAAGAAGAAAGGATTCAGCGTACGTGGCAGCAGCTGCTCTACAACATTCCAGAGTTGTGTCCAGCATTTGCTGGCGTCGCCGTCACGTGGACTCTGTAGCATCAAGCGGGCCCCTTGCTGGTACAGGTCTGCGTCAACATCACCCTACAGCCGCGATCGGTTAGCAGGGGACCCATTCGTTTGCATTGAGGTTACCTTCAGAGGCCAGGAGCGGGAGTCTGAGGAGGTGCACACCAAGAACTCAAGAGCTTCAAGGACCACAGGGGTGCCATCCCAGGAGGCAATCAGAGAGGCATCGACCTGCTTGTGCCTTGCATCCGCGTAATAAACGAGGAAATGAACGATGACAAGGAAACAGAATGCAAAAACCAATCGATAGGCCATCGGATCTTCTCAACTGCATGAGATGGTCATGTGCACACTATGTGCACAGGAAAGCATAGCATCTGCACAAGGTATCCGAAAGCACACGTGACTGATGGAACGAATTAGATCTAGAGATTTCTACCTGTGATTAGATTGTGACGTTCTTTCGCCCTGCACGGGCCAGCATTGCAGAGCCCACGACTACCATCTAGACTCCAGCTCGTCCTAGCGAAGCCCGGCACTCTAAAATGCGCGATCACAGAAGCAAATTGTATTCAAACTTCAGCCATGTGTATATATCCATACATTGTATCATACACCACAGTTGGCGCAGGTGTTATCCGTAGCGTTGCGTTTTCTCCACGCTCCTGTTTCATTTGAGACAAGGACGCGAAGCTTCATGCACGCGGAGATGCGACTGTCAAATGTCCCATCCACTTCAAATTCTGATCCCCATAGCACACATTTTCTACGAGCAAACTGCAGCCGCAATGGGCATCGGCAAGTTGGCAAGGTCAGTGCCCAAGCCCGGCGGTCCCCGCGACTGCGAGCGCGTGGTCTAAGTGGCTACAGGGATATACTTTTGTTGCGTTATCGCCACGTGGGCGGGCTGCAGCAGAACACATGATTTACACGTGCCAAAGGGTCGTCAAGGCTCCAGTTTTTCGGGTCGAGGTCGGCACATTGCCATCGCTACCGGAAAGCATTTTGGAGCTCATCATCAGCATGTTTTAAGTGGTGACGCTGATGATGCCTTGAAGTTGATTGTCACTTCTTCTTTAGTGCCTTGAATGCGACTTTCAACTGGGCGGTCACAATGAGAATGTTGCGATCTCAGTGTGTCTGCTTGCATGTCTGGGTGAGACTTTTTGATGGCACAACCAAAAAAACAGTGGGACTCAAAAGTGAATGCCACGGGACTGGCATAAAACGTAGCGTAAAGGTCCCAATGTTGCATCAGTGATGCAAGTTTGACATCACACTATGTTACAAGATCGGAGCCGTAAAACTCGCACATCAGCAGCTGATCCCTGCCTGTGGCAAATGTGGCCATTCACCTACGTAAACACAGAATTCACACCTGACACAACTCCGTAGCTCCTGCAGGCAGTAGCAGCAAGTCATGCGACAGGTTCACTAGCACAGATAGTGCCTGTGAAGGCACAGCATATGTACCTGGGAGTGGAGTGACGTACGTGCTCAGCTTCGTTATCTATGATGCAACATGATCATTCAGAACATGATGGGACTGAGTCTCCACAAGTGGCCTGTAAGTCATTGTTGAGCAATGACCTTCCAAAACATCACCTGCTCATTGTCAGGGGTCTGCGATGAAAACTGTGGAAGCATAGTGACAGAACATCCAGCACATCTTAACGCTTCATGAACTTGTGTTTCTGAAGTGAAAATCGTGGACCGCTGTGTTCCGCGGTTCGTGTACGACATGTAACACACAGGACGTCGGTCACTGTGTAGTAGGCGAGCAAGTATATGTACGTAAGGCTGGAGGAGCTCCTGCAGCCAAATGACCTCGCAGGCAATAATGAAGTCAGCTTTGAATATGTCCTGCCCGCTGCTAGCTGCTTGTTCACTGACATCTTCAAGCCAGTCCAGCGGCATGCACGCGGCCGTCCCTTCGCCGACTTGGTGCAACTGCTGCCAGGGACTTCCAGTTAGTAATGCCTCATTCTCAGGTGTCCGACAATTTTCCAAGATATTCACTTTGATCAGCTGGGCAACCGAGGGTACATCTGTTATGAGGACATGGCACCCCTTCAGAGCTGCACAAATGCCGACCAGCCCGAGCCCTGCACCCAACTCTATCACTGCATGACCCTTCAAATGGGTACTCTCTGGTGACCTCAAAAAGTTCAATAGTGCCTCTGCTCCCCCCCACACCTGCAAAGCAACCCTGCTATGGTGTGGCCACCACCGTGGACACGGACCTCAACTGCTGAAGCATACCTTCGATAGGCCTGTCGAGACGGCCGGACTGAAATCCGCGTCAAACAGATACGGATTGACACCGTCGAGATCGACCTGCCGAAAGTGTATCCTCACGAGCTCACCGCCGAAGTAATGTTCTTGCACGGACAGGTCCGAATCGGTGGCCATCGCGTGTACGCGAGCGTAAGCGGCGAATTAGCTCACATACACCGTCGTGCCAACCTTGAAATTGCCGACCATGAAATTCATTGCGTTGGCACTGGTGATCGATCTCTTGTCCGAATACACAACAACTTGCACCCGGCGCCACGATCTGCAACGATGCAGCGTTGTCATGAGGATTTGTTCGTAGCCTGACAAGGTCATAGATGTGGAGTTTGTCTCCCTGGTAGGGCTACCATCGCGAGGTCTGGCATTGGTGGCCAGATCATGCGACCTTGCGACGATATGCTGTACATGGCCACCAGTGCGCATACCAGGCATGCCGCAACAGGCGCGTCCTACCGAGCTCGGCCGAGCTGGAGTAAGCGTTCCTGCATAATGGAAACGGATAACGTCGACTTCCGGATACTTGGACTGCTGTGGATAGCCGCGTCGAGAACTTCTTTTGTAGGTACCTAGCGACATCGTGAACAGCCACAGCATTATACGCCAAACGTTACCAAGACATACATTTAAGATTTAAAAAGCTGATCACAGGCGTGGATCACGCTGAAGTTGTGTTAGCTGGCTGGTAGATAAACATGGCTTAGGGCCATAATGGCTGTGATTGCACGAATACGAACGCAGTGAATTTCAAGTCAGATGTACGGCCTATACGTTGGATAGGAACCGCCAGGTCAGAAGCGTGTCCTCATTATGGAAAGCAGCGATCCACGAGAACATCAGGCATCGCCCCGAACTGATTTCGAGGCGTCGATGAGCTCCGCAAGCGGGAAGGCGGGTAAGATGCCTAGTCAGGGAGGGGAGATTATGGACATAGATTACTTCAGTGATCATGCCGAGGGCAAGAAGAAGCGCAGGAGAGGACGATTGATTATATTTGGTATGTCCCTGAGTTCATCTGAGGGCTCCACAGGTGCCACCTGACCTGTGGTCATGCCATTTATCGCCACAAGATGTGGGAAATATAACCGTATTGGTCTATCGTTTTCCTCACTGCGTGACAGCCTGCCAATGCGTCTGCTCATTTCACCCGCAGGGCTGATAATGGTAGCACCATGAGTCATCAGACATGAGGACACACGCCTTGCAGTGGATGAAAGTGAAGAGAGGACAAGATGGGTGCCATGGGTCCTTCTTGCAGCTGTAATCGTAGGCGCAGTCGTGGCTGCGGTGGTCATCATCAGGTTTGCCGTAAACAATGATGATGGTACGCGAAGTAGTGCGTCAAAGCTTGTCAACCTCGACAACGGAAAGCTCTCAAGATATCAAGACTGTGCATCCATGATGGCTAGATTGAGGCAGACATCGCAAGCGCATGACTTCAGCCCCGAAACTGCCCACCAAACAACATTCAGCAGTGGCATGTCCACTGATGCAGCAGCCTCAGAAGGGCTACAATACACAAGCACATCTAATGGTCAGGTAAGCTTCTGGTGTTGCGATGGGTGAAGCTGGTTGTGTCAGCACCTATTCGTACCAATCTGAAACCTTCCGCCGGATGCAGCACGGCGTTCTTGTACCACTGCTTGATGAAGCTATCAACCTGGCTGACGACCCGAGGACTGCCCCAGACGGTGATGGCTATATGTATGTCAGCTCCGCAACACAGCTGAAGGTGCTTTCTGTTGGGGACGTCGGGGTCGGTGTATCAGAAGGTAGCGTTGTAGCCACCTACGACTTTTCGCAGCTTGCCGCATTCCAGGTTGCTGCAACTCTTGTAGTATCCGGAGCATCGGGATCTGTACCCATCGACTATGGGCTTGGGTCCACATTCAGAATCGAGCAGCTGTTTCTGCCTCCTGCGGAGGTCAACAAGCCACGGCTGCTCGCTGTGGTCGGATCTGCAACAAATGCTGCTCCAGTCTTTCCAGGACCATCGCCTCAGTTGAAGTTTGGCCCAGATGGGCCCGAATTTGTTTCCCCCGACCTACGCCCATTCAACACAACTGTGCTTGTCCTTGTGGACATATCCAATCCCTTGATCCCCACACCAGTCACCGTTTCAGAGTTTGAAGGGCAGTTTGTCACCATTGATCAAGAGGGCTCCCATTTCTGGCTTTTCTTGAGGACCTCCGCACACATCCCAGCAGATCACGGTAGTGCTGACGACTCTGAGCTGACAACAGACATCATGCCGCTCTTTCGAAATCTTCCCATCGACGAACAGGATCCAACTGCAAGCAGTCTACCGTGGTTGCACATGGGTGACTGCTCTAGCGTCGCCCGACTTGACCTCGGCGTTCCACGGGCATATGACAACTACTTGCTTGCTGCAATTTCGGTGCAAGCCCCTTCGGTACAGCCGATCAGTTTTGTTGAGCCAGAACACATTCATCTGTTTGTTCAAGGCTGGGCCACAGGGGTACGCTGCTGTTGGCCAATTTTCGTCATTCTTGCCATGGACTGGCAGGCATCACTTGCATTCCATTATTCCCCAAGATGCCTGTTGAACTCTGCTTCCTGCACCTGCATCAACGAGAATCTATCATGGCAGCATCATGTTTGACAGATGATATTCGTGGCCATCACAGCAGTAACCATGGCTCTTACCTGGGCCCTGTGTGCTTCCTTCCATGCTGAACTCAGTTGACCGTTGTGCAGATGGTCCCGGTTTTGACTGCTAAAACTTCAGACTGGCTCAACTTGTACCTGGCAGAGGGCATCCGCTTCAGCATGCAGCCCACAGTTCCTTCAGCAGCCAGCACTGCATCGATCATCACAGCAGTCAGCCATTTCCGTCTCAGTGGGGGAAACATGACGTTCAACAACTACACCACGAACGATGGTGAACTGCGTTTCCAGGGCACGATGCATTTCTTGGAGGATCCACCGCAGCTAAGCCTCTTGACAAGCAAGGATGGAGAAAGCAGCACTGGCAGCGCCCTTCAGAGTTCCCTGACTATTTATAGCACCAGTCTGAGCACGGTGTGGCCACACTACTGCAGTTCCCACAGGCCAGGGTCCCCTGTGTTGACAGTGCCACAGGCTGAAGCTGATTTTCCAAATGCATACTGCCCCTTCTAATGATCCCTGCTTTTGTAGGAGTACACAGCCATTGGCCAGTACCGGGGGAGGGAGCCGACAGGCGTGGTCTATCCCAGTGACGATCATGTCTTCATCAGTTTTTCTGTGAAAACGCTCCCGCTCATACAAGTTGTTCCCATCCGCGAAGTGGGTTCAAGCGACCCTGGCGAGTCCAACACGCGCGAGAGTCGCAGGGCAGGGGCTTCTGACACTCCGCAGCAAAGTGTGCAGCGCCTACTTACAGCAGAGTATGTGGACTTGATGAAAGCAGTTGTTGTCAGCGACCCAAATCGCACAAATTCTGCATATGTGCTGCTGGTAGCTGGCGGCAAGGTGCCATCGACAGGCAATGATGCTGCCGCAGCTGTGGAAACAGATGCACAATATGCGCCCCACAACAGTTTCCAGTTTTCGTTGTACTCGTATACTCCGTCCACAACGGCAACCATTCAGGTACGGTAAAGCAGGACATCGAGCTGCTTCTGCTGCCTGTTCAAATGTTACGCAGTATCTAGTGGTACTTTGGCCTGGTTGTTCGTGGTGTGATGACGTGTGAGGAGTTGAAACAAGGTACAGTAACCGACAGTCAGAGACGTGTCCTGCAGACTCTCGGGAACAGCACGCACATCACAAATGGTGATATCAAGAGCGAGGCATTCCTGGATCCTCGGGCGGCTATGCTCTTCCGGGTGCCTGGTGATGTACCAGGCCATGTATACTTTGCACTGCCAGTGGTAATCAGCTCGCAGACTGATCTAATCTCTGACCTTGATTGCTCTAGCACCAAGGGATTCAGCGGCACGCTTGTCTGGAGGCTCGCTTTTGACTACACGGCTAGATCAGGTCTTGGTCAGACAATGACCACGCAGCGTTTGGCTGCGATTCCAGCATGGTGTGGCCCTTGTCGTAGTGCACACACCAACCTGCTTGTTTTGAGCCATGCCAGTTATATAAATAGGGCAATGTGGTGCGTGCATGTGGCTTCTGTGAGGTCCGTGTGCAGGCATGGATCTGGTGTGATCAAATGCAGTTCTGCAGGGGGAGCTGTGGCTTCAGAAGCGACCTCGAGTATGACGATGTGGCTGTGAAACGGATACGCCTGGCCGAAGCCGATGATGGTTTGCAATTAGTCTCCATGTCTAGATGCATGTTGGCCACGGTCCCATGGTCAGCTATCACACAGCCAGCAAATGCTTCTGTTAACAATTGGCGCAAGATCGCAGCAGAGACAGAACAATTATTTTCTGATGATTGTTCCGTTTCTGCGCAATGAATTCCTTCAAGAAGCCTTGCAGGATCACGCCTGTGCTGATCTCTGGCATGGTTGGATGCAATTAGCCGGTAGCTGAGCACCATGCACAAAACACTCACAATCTTGTGTAGTGCTTTCGTTGTCAATTGGACACGTAGATAGTTCATTGTGCTACACTCGGCCTGAACAATGAGCGAATGTGTGATTGAGATTTTATCAATTCGATACTGATGGTTGTATCACGGTAACGTAATTTCATCTATCCTTCAACCCCATTTATCCGTACCATGTAAATCTCCACAACGTTAGGAGCCTCTCATGCGGATCAGCTCAGAGCTATATACATATGTCATGGTATTAAGATCGAGTATGTACATCAGAACACCGGGTGCTGTGCAAAAAAACCATGCCCCCTGTCTCTGTGCAATGATCTGCCTGATATACAGCATATTGCCGTGCTCTCCCTAAACTTTCGCCTCCAGGCTGCTAGAAATCTCATCAGCAAATGTGTATCCGTACTCGATGCACTTTCCCAAGGCCACACCACTCACGTAGTTGCCACCCAACCGGATGCCGTGCATGCCCGCATCATCGAGTGCCTTCCGCGCCTTGTCAAGGAGATCCCCATGCCCAACGTTGAACTGCGGAATAGCCTTGGCCCAGGTGCGCACTCCTACCACAACAGGCTTCGGGGCATCGCCTTTCAGAGGCATACCCTCCAGCCGGAGGTCACGGTCTACCTGCGCCACGATGTCTTCATCCGGCTGCTCCAGAATTCCCCGGTTTGTGGCCCCACCAATGTAGTTCAGCATCAGGAACATGCCCTCAGGTGCCCGGCCAGGGAACAGCGATGACGAGTAGATAGTCCCCAGTGTCGTCACACCCTGAGTCCGGGGATGCAGCTGCCCAAATCCTGGGATCGAACCGTCTGCCGCTTTACGCTCGTCCTGCACGTGGCGCGCATCACACTGGTCAGTGCAACCCTGCTTTAGCGGGACGCTCACATCCACATGGCCCACCCGACTGACAAAGTCTACATGCCCACAGCCATTGAAAATCCAGATATACTGCTCACTGCTGCACATTGAGCACAGCAGCAAACCCCAGAGTTGACCTCGAAAGGCATGTGTATGCTGTCACTGCCAGAGTAGACCTGCGCTGTTTGATTGCAGACGGGGACATGGTGATGTGAGGGAGATGCCTACATGAACATCGACAGAGGTGAAGGTAGATGCAGCAGGAGTCTTGAAAGGACAATGCGCCATACCTTGACTGACGCTTCCGGGTATGCAAGAGTCACGGCACAGACTGGGGGGTAGTCGATACCGCCCAGGGCTTCCGCCAGTGCTGGAACCTGATCGCCAAGGAGGTCTGCAACCACATATGAGGGTGCTGTGAGGGCAACACTGCGGGTCTGCACTGTCTGTGCTCCCTCAGGCGTGCTGTACTCAAGCTCGTAGATGCCATCTGCATTCTTGCTCACAGCTGTGAGCTTCCAGTCACACCGAATCTTGTCATCAAGCTCCTTCGCAATCGCCTCTGGGAGCGTCTGCAACCCTTCTTTGAAACTGCCCACTGTCTGCCCTGCGGGCTTCGGGGGGAGCTTAGCTGGGCGAGGTGGGCCAGGGTTGGCTTTGCGCTCTTCAGCAAGCTTCAGGCCGCCTCCAACAAGGGAACCTGCTTTCTCTTCCAGAACCTGAATCTTTCCAAAAGCAGCCTTCATTGACAGCTTGGTGGGGTCACCAGCATACACCCCAGAGCAGAAGGGCTCGATGAGGCGGTAAAACACTTCCTCGCCTAAATTGCGGGAGATGAATTCTTTGACACTCTCTTCCTTGCCAGGTGGGGGCGCCTTGAACAGGCCGACAGCACCGAGGCCAGCACGAATTTTACCCGGGAATGACAGGAAATCTCCAAACACTGCGGAAACTGGTCCGGACGGGGTGGCCCGAAGCTTGTTCTTCCAGTACACGAATCGAGGAGCTGTGGGATCTCCGAGGACCAGCTCCTTCTCGACGCCGGTGTCGACCTGCATGTGGGCCGAATGCTTGCATGATCTGGTTGGGACGTGATTGCATGTGGCTTGTTCATACAGATGCGTGTTGAGGAGCTGCCGAGGGCCGCGGCCGGCAGCATCAACGTGTGCATAGTACGCGAGAGTTAGGCTCAAGCGCCGATTACGAGCTGCTAAATGGGACAGCGAAGCAGAACTGTGAATCATTGCATCGGATGGCGTGCTTCTACCATCCCAAGGAAGGTACGACGTGGTCGGTGAAGACCAGATCCCTTCCACCGTGCGACGTACCGCTGCCTCCAAAACGCTGTCGCTGGGTTGAAAGGAGTTAGGCCCTTCCTCCCAGATATAATCATCATTCTTGCGCGACGTAATGTTGCCGCCTACGCGCTCGCGGGCCTCTGTAATGAGGACCGAAGGGACGGCATCATCATGTTTGGTTTGAAGCGCGAGCCCAGTCACCAATCCAGAGATACCAGCACCCACAATGACAGAATCGTACACCTGGGAGCTACCTGAATCTACAGCTGGAGGTGACACCGATGCGGAGGACGCATTGCAACGCAAGTTGCGAGGGTACGTCGCGGTGACCCTAGGCGATACGGTGCTCACACAAAATGCCATGATGTAAATTGGATACGCAAATAATCACAAACACTCATGAAGCGTCGTCATATGCATATGTCGGTGCACTGCGTTGAGCCCCAGGCCAGTTGTTTGCTGATTTGCTCCAAATTGAAGCCTCGTGTTGGATACGAAAAAACGGCCGAGGCTCACAGGGCTATGCATGCGAGTACCGCATACAAATCCGTGTTCGCGTCATTACGCCGTTAAATATCAGATAATGGGTTCAGAACTGGCTATCTTTTTAGATGGTACATATAGAAAATCAGCAGTATACTGTGGTATTCAGTACATCTGCATGCATTTGGCAGATGACACATCACTCGCACGCTCCCAGCTGTGCCTACAGTCACACAAGCGGCCCCGCGGACAGAGCTCGATCACAAAGTCCAGCATTCGTATCTACTTGGTTTCTGGGCTGTGTGCGAATTTGCGATCGCTGTTGCAGAGTGGGTGTGCATGTGGCGGGTCTTCTGTGAGATGTTGAAGAGTCGGGCATTGAACGATGTGTAGATATGTACCTGGCATGTAACGGCTTCGCATTTGGAGGCTTGTAGACGAGCAGATCTGCCGTTCGCTACCAGCTGCTACGAGCTGAGTCTTGGTTCCTGGGTTGTCGTTCAGCGCGCTAAGAACGTGATGTCGAATGTCACTGACATACTCGCTCGCACCAAGGCCTTGGAAAAGAAGTGCGGACTTCTGTGTCTGGCTGCGTATGATCACCAAGCACCAGCTGTGGCAGCATATGCCTACCTGGGCACGGCACTCGCCAGCCGCATGCCTTGGATCTCGCAAATGGTCAAAAATCATACTGCATACAGATATGACAAGTACTTGGTGCAAGACAAGCCCAAAGCTAAAGTGCTTGACAAGAAAGGTGACAGGTTCGAACAACAGGTAGAGGATCTCGAACTCGAAGCTCAGAACATCTCAGAGGTGCACAATCACCAGCTGCTTCGCGCATACCCGCTGTAAACATCTCGCTTTCCTCTCGGTGTCTTGAGGATCACCGCTTTATCTGTGTGGCAATGCCTGATTTGTCATCATGAGCAGGCTCATGAAACTCAAATGCTTACATCTGCAGGAAGCCACTGGTGTCCCTCAGCTGAAAGACCGCGCATTGGTGGCACAGAAGAATGCTGATATACGGAAGCGAAAGCAAGCGCTTCTTGCTGAACTTCCACAGCTCAAAACAGCCATCAAAAAGGGCAAAGTCACGCAGGAGATGGTGGTAGCTAGGCAAGAACGAGTATGTGTCTGCAGCTAATACGTGACCTCTGTCCATAGAGCTGGCCCTGCGACTTTTGCATAGTTGATGCCATGTGTAACGTTGATCTTGCTGCTGCACAGGTTCGACAGCTGGAGGAGGGTGTCACAGCTATTCCAGATGGTCTGAACATTGCCAGGAAGAAGGTGTGTCACCTGTCCGCCCTTGGATTTGTCAATGTCCAGGTGAAGTGTCATTGACCGTGTTCAGTGCCATACGGAGTTTAGCCGCATTTGATATCTGCCAGAAGAAGCACATAGAGCTGGGCGGGCATATTCATAGATGTGTGCAGCCAGGAGCCCCACCTCAGAAGCGAGCGATGTTTGGTGGACTGGGCAGCAGCTCACGACCATACTCAGAGGTGCAAGTTGATGTTTCTGACATGAATGGCGATAGGGAGCACTATATGGAGACAGACGAAAACCGGCAATTTCGCCAAGAATTTGATCAGCGCAAGGCAGCTCAAGATGAAGATCTTGATTTCATTGAGAAGGGCCTTGGAAATCTTCAGAACATCGCGCAAGATATGGGTGCAGAATTGAACAAGCAGGATGTGCTTATTGATGAGATTGACAAAGGGGTGCGAAGACTTCTCCACTTCTGCTTGCAACGCAGTTTGTAGGAATCTGACATGTTCATGCTGCTTCATCAGCTTGAGACTGCTGTCTGTGCTGAGTCACTCACACAGTATCCTGCTTGCAGCTGGACAAAGGCACCAAATCAGTGGAGACAAACAATCAGAAGCTAGCAGGAGTCTTGAAAAAAGTCCGATCTCAGAGGAACTTCTGCATAGATATTATTTTGGTAATCATCCTCCTTGCAGTTGCAGGTTATATCTACACCTTACTCGCTTAATTTGAACCGACATATACTGCAAGAGCTCAATCTTAGATGGTCAGCAGCAATCAGCTGCTTGACGATGTCACCTGTTTCGCGAAGACTTGAGCAGCTGCAATGTGGCGCAGCAGCTATGTTGTAGATACGTCCCAATATCCTGCCAATTGGACGTGCGGATACATATATATGTACTAAAAATAATATGTATGTTGTAAGTCCATGATCCGCTTACGTGTACTGTTGGCAGCCTTAGAGTTAGGCCAAATCTGATGTGACCACTTTTAGCGCTGGATATACGACCACGGTACGACTGATGGTTCAGACTGGATGTACCATGGCCGTACATCCAACGCGCCCTGGTGTCGTTGGAATGTCAATTATACATGCAGATGGGTATTTATCACATCATCACTGGGAAGCCCTGCAATCACTGTTTTGCTGATGGTGCCCTATATGGGATAGATATGGACTGCATCAATGCACAGATTTCATCCTTACATTCATCCACGTGGTGCACTCAATGTTGCCTTTTTCCATTGCTGTGTGTGCTATCTGTAATTTGGCATCACATGTCGCGGGGTCCGTACAGAGGCCCGGTGAGATTGATTTGTATGCTGTACATATAGACTGTTGGTCTTGAAAGAAATGCCTGCCTTGGCGGTGGCTGGCAATCCACATGTAAGCAAGAGTTGGTGTGGATGCTTTCGATGAAATCGCGTTGTAACCGAGTTTGCACGGGACGGCGCATGACAACGTTCCTAGTTACCTGTAACCACGCGCAAGGTCAGGGACCTGCTGCGTCAACCATGCATTGGGGCTTGATTGTCGATGCTGGCACGACTGTATACAGCTGTAGAGCTTTGCAGATTTCGTGCGGACCGGACAAGATTATTCATACGGCATCCGCTGATTCTCTCCACCGGTACCGCCCCCAACCCTGAGATCTGGATCAGCGCCCCAGCTTGCTCTCTTGCCTGCGCCTTTTGCAAGACGTGCACGGAAAACACTATGTCTGAAAATGGTGCCCTTGCAGAACAGCCCAACGCATTTGATGATCTCCTGCGCCAATGTCATGCGAAAGTACACGATGCGCACGACATCCCCATCGCAGGCACGCACCAACACCAGGATGCCAATGCCAACAATCACATCTGTGCTGCTTGCGCGAATGCATTATTGGTGCCAAGTTGCCAAATCTTGCATACGTCCACAGATCCGCGGGAGGCAAATCGATCCAAAGCGACCACTGCAGCACATGAGACAACCGATGCGTCGTTGCTTGCTAACGACACACGCTTCGTCAAGCTGCGGCCATTTACTTCCGAGTATGTGTCTTGTGGATCTTACTTTCATGGTCCACGCTGCGGTGCTGCTGCTGACCCAACCCACCTGATGGGTCAGACAGTGGCAATGGACAAGGGTGGTCACATCTCGCGGTCAGGCTGGTTTCATATCGTGGAGACCCCAGACTTCTACAATGCATCAAAAATCGCTCGTCGGTCATGCACACCAACGTTTGCGAGGGTCAGATCCACATTGCAGCTCATGCAACGCTTTGATTTGCATGCTCAGATCGTGCCAATGTGTCACATGATTCAGCAGGGCAGGGACACGTGATCATGCAGGCTGGAGACGCTACTCAACACAATCTTTCGTGGTGGCGCTGGGGTCATGAAAGATATTCCCCAACCAAGGCCCGGAGAGGCGACTTGGACCGTCTGTGTGGTGTCCGCTCCGGATCTGCACAGCCTAGTGGTCCACAGCTTCATTCATTGCAAACTGCCTTCTTGTCTCGGCAGCCACGCATCGTTGCTCTTCCAACGCAACGCACAAATGACAGCAGGCTAGCAAACAGCCAATGGGGTGCAGATCATGCGCGACATTACTCGGGCGCAGGAGTTGGGCCAGGGCAATATGATATTCATCATGGTCATGAACACACGGCATACAAGGCTATTGTACATGAAGACAGCTGCAGGAACCTGGGAGCTGCAAGTGTGGCCACGAAGAAGAGAATAGCACAGTTAGTAAAGAAGCACGTTTCTCGGCACGCACTCTTAGTCAAGGTTGACTCCAAGCGGGCCTGATTCAGGGGAATGTTGACCTGCAGGTACTCGGGCATGACTTTCTTACCCCGCAGAGATGCGGTCAATTCACGTGATGCAACGAACGCTGTGCATGCAAGGGCGGTCAGCCGTGTGTCATGCTGGAGACAACCAAGCAAAAGCGCAATGCATCGAAGACCAACTGGAACAGTGCTCTTGGGGCAGGTTTGACCAGTGCATAGGAAACATGACGTCCGTAACCACGACATGCTCCGAAATTATGCCAATCCTCTGTAAACGAGCGCCAAAGAAACACGATCGAGTGGAGTCGCATTTGAGTTGGTATTGGTGCTCTAAACATGATGGACACATGTAGCTGCAGCCGCTAGTGCATGCATGTTTCAAGGTGCCTTGGAAAGTGCGCAGTTGTGTGCCCATCGGTCAGAACCTATTCACTGCCTTTTACTTCTTCTTCTTGCCCTTCTTGCCCTTGTCTTTTCCACCTTTGGCACCCGTTCGCGTCTTATGACCTCGCCAATATGCTTGTATTCTTGCTGCTGCCGCCCCCTGAACCTCGTCCTGCAGTCTCTTTGCCTCTTTGGCCTCAGCAGCTGCTTTTGCCTTCATCTCTCGTTCTTGCTTCAGCACAGATTCCCGCGTGTGCTTGACCTCAATGTCCTTGAATTGTACCAACACCAGTTTGTGCTTCTGCTTAGCCTCCTGAAGCATGGCTCATTCACAGTGCTGTTGTACAAACAGTCCAACGGGTCCACATGTAAAGCTGCTTTACCTCGAGCGCAGTTGACTTTGAGTCGGAGGCAGTGGCCATGTTTGTCCCCCAACTAGCAGCTACTGTCTGCAGGGTTGCTTGCAGCTCGTCAAAATGTTCCTCGACTGTCCGATACGCGTGCTGTTCTAAGATTTTTTTTTTCTGCAGTTGGCTGAGCTTCCTCTGAAGGTCTGCAATTTCCTGCCTCTTGATCATGGCGTCCGCTCCATGTGCGCAATCCAATTGCTTGCCAATGTGCGACTTTTCAACGTAGACCGTGTGGTTCTGAGCTTTTATACCCTCTTTGAGCTTTGCTGTGGATACTTTGATTGCTTGCATAGCCTGTACTTGCCTCTCTGATAAGGATCACCCCATTGACAAAGGTATGCTGTTCAGCCACTAGTCCATCCCCCACACCTTCTCATGCTCCTCCTTCTCGTCATGAAGCTCCATCCTAAGGTTTGTGACTGCCCGGGATGCTGTTTTTTCCCGGTCAACCACTTCACGTATCTCTTTTCTTCTATACTGTTCGACAAGGACTGTCTCAGCAACACAAGGGAGCTTCCGGGCGGTTGCTAATTCCTCCAAACTTTTCCCCAAAAGCATTTGCAGAGCCTGGCGCTCTGAGGCGACCTTGGCCATGTTTTCAGCAACGTTTGGATTGTCTTTGAGCTTGCCACATAGAACTCCGATACTTGTCCTCAGCTTCTCCGCTATCATCTTCATATTCGCCTCATTCTCCTGTGTGCTATGAGTGCTTTTCGTGGCGATGCATCACCGCTTTCAGGAACAAGAACCGCCCAGGTCAAAACATACTTCTTTCCGAAGCCGATTGGTTTGGTGTTTGAGCTCATGCTGCTGCATAACCAGTGCTTCGAACTCTTTCTCCAGAATGTTTTGTTGTTTGATCAGGGCAGCTATCTCTTCACCGACAGTTTTGGTCAGTGCCATTGCTTGCTCCTGCTGATCTACAGTGATCACTCCTACAAGAGACAGCTTCTCTATCGTGGATTTGACAACGGTGTACACCTGCAACGCACGGATTACATTCGGAAATGTTTTTGGCAAATGCGCTGTCGTGATTGAACGGCTCCTGCCCTCCTGGAGACAATGTAGCACACCTTCACGGCATCGTTCAGTCCGAGCTCAGGAGTTTGATCCCTGGCGGCCTGAGAGACTTCTATCGGTACATCAAGCTCGACTACCATCCTTTAAACCGTGCTCTTGTTCTAGCGCCTGAACACAATAAGGGACTGTGCGCGACAGGTTGCGCTGGGCGAATCAGATGATATCAGCCAGGCTTATGAATCTCTGCGCCTGGATTGCATCACCATCACGTTTGCCAAGCTCGAATTACACAATAAAACAGTTGTCACAGTTCAGGCAAGATTTCCCATAGATCTGCACAAGGTCATGGTGTAGATGCTCTCGTCGGTCCATGTGGCCACAACCGCATTGCGTGGAGGCGTGGACCTCGGCATGGATCAGAGTAGATTGATACTCCACGCCAAATCACCATCGTGCCGCTCTGCGTGGTGATCTGCCGATTGCGTCTCCTACTTATGATGCCTGTGCTCAGCCTGTCCAGGCGCAGCAGGCTTTTGCCAGCTTCACCATGGAATCCGTGATGGATGCTGCAGCGGGGAATTGTGATTCCATACCTAAGGTCAGATAATGATTGATTGTAGGAACTCCTGGATGGCTTGCAAAAGCTCCACGGAGGCTTAAGGAGCCAGCATTAAAAAAAAACTACATAGCCTACTGGGAAAGCGAAAGCATGGAAAAGCAGCTCGTTTCGAACTTTGGATCAGCGCCTCAGACGTCCTCAGAAGTACCAGTACGGTTTGCTCATATGCAGCCTTAGCGGGCTCTCGCGTCAACAGTAATATGATGGTCGATGTGCAGAATGCACGCAAGCAAGGAAACATTGCACCACGGCACAGCCATCAGCCTTCTTTACAGAATAGTGAAGCTGTTGCATCCCGACAGCTGCAGCCGAACAGGCATCTTCCTCCTTTGACAGGTACAATTTCGGATTTGTGGGTTACTCGCACAATAGGAGAAAGATGGGCCATATCGATGTCCACGCAGTCACGTCTTCAGATGGTGGTGAGGGCTGATTGGTATTGTACAGGCAAGGGCGCCTCAGTGCACTCAGACAGCGGTGACGCAGAGACGTCGCAGTGGCGCACAAGAGCCCTGTATGCCCACGGATTTGATCAAGCAGGAGGCATGATTCAAGCTGTGATGAACATGCAGCAGCGACAGGAGGACCTTGCACTTGTCAGGGATCGCCAGCGTCACGTGGGTGCTGTCCTCATGGAGACATGGCTGAACGACATGCTTGCTCAGAGAACTACTGGTGAAGACCCGGTACAGCTGATGCATCCTGCCTTGGGCTCAGACCACGGACTGCGCGTGTTTGGAATCTCTCGGCCAGAGCTGCGGGGTGTTGGGCTCTCAGACGCTCACATTGACCGCCTGCACAAAGCCCTATACGTCTACTCTGTTGGCTTCAGTGACATGCTCAAGGCACGCTCAAATCACGAACACTCACTGCCCTGAATGCTGCTAGGGATGACACTATGCCTGTCGGATGGATGCACAAATCCCTCACAGACTGGTGGTCAACGTAATGGTTGTTCGCTACATGATTGATATCAAAGTCCATGCGTGAGCTGCCAGATCATGAGAGCAGGGGCACGATCGAGCTGCCAGATTGTGCAGTGTTAGACTCAGATGGGCAGGTACCAGATGCAGGGCTGTATAGCACATAGCGAGGAACGTGAAGCAGTGCTTCTCAATGTCTGGCAAGCATACAACCGCATCACAGAGGCTGCAGTGAAAGTGGGCTTCAGATCGTCCATCCTTGACTTGGAGTCGCTGCGGGAAGAGCAAGCTGCAGAGCTGCTCGTGGTCCGCGAGGCACTAGCACAGACACAGGGGGACGCAGTCAATCTGGAGAAGACTCTGTCAATGATCACCGGTACCATCTCGCTCCAGCGCTCTACAAGCACCATGAGCATCAAATACTGTACCAGCCGCCTGACGCACGGCTGAACTGATCACTGTGTTCGTGACTTGTTCCCTGTGATGGTCTGCGTGTGTGGCATGTCATTGTGCAGGCGACTCATGGGCGGCAGCATGCGCGGATAACAGGGTCAGGCGACTGCCACAGTTCCGCAGGCTTGCAGCACAGCAACAGTCTGAGGCAGTGAGGCTAGGAACTGCGTACAGGGGCGCACCTGGAGGAGCGTGCCCAGCGTCGGGCACTACAGGCGGAAGTAGACGGCCTTCGGCAGGCAGCAGAAACCGAGAAGGAGGCGCACCGGCACGCAGTGCAACAGTACATTGCGGAAGTCGAGCTTCGGTCGCAGCTGCAGGCCGAGCTTGCATCCGAGCGTGGCGCGAAGGAGCATGCCGTGTTCCTACGAAGCAATGCAGAAGAAAAGAGCCGGCGGCTGCAGGTGCACACCTCCTGCCCTGGGGAGCTGTAGCCCTGCGGCATTGTCATTGCTGGTGCCACGTGTAGGGCGCTGCCACCATGCTGGTGAGTGCAGACGGGAGCAGCAAAGGCTAGTGCAGCGGTCTTTCCTACCCCAAATTCGCATCTGTGCATCTGCATGGCTGCATCAGGATCGTCGTGCAGCTGTGCTGTTCCTCCGGCAGAGATCTGCCTGGCAGGCGCTGAGCACATGCCGCCGAAGTGTGCTGGGTGAGCTTGGCGGCATGCCTGTTGCAGGAGGAGAACGCCGAGGCACGGCAGAGCCTCGAGACACTGGACGCGCAGGTATCCAAGGTCACCAATGCGCTCGCGATGGAGCAGGCACTGACGAGCGCGTGTATCATGCAAAAGTCGACGGTGGAGGAGCGCATGGGTGGCCTCATCGACCAGGTGGAGATGATGCACGCCAGGTGGAAGGAGGAGCAGGACGCCCGCATGCAGCGACAACAGGAGGCATACCAGAACGCAGACGAGCTGCGGCGCACACGTGTGCAGCTGATCGAGGCCAATGCCGCCACCAGGTGTGCTGCTCTCGCGCACTGCAGCGGGCCCTGTGAGCTTGGCATGTAGGACTGCGCATGTGCAGGACACGTATGTGTGGCTATGAGTGTGTACGATTGCCCATGGCGAGTTTGGCAAGGCCAGACACTTTCGTTGTTGTCGCTAGCCATGCAAAAATGGGTTCGTTTAGGGATTGGACCAAGTCTCTTGTGCTTTAACTGTGTTTGATTGGTTGCACAACGCTAATGCGGGCCTATTTTGGGGTTCAGGGAGCTTCAGGCCGAGAATGCGAAGATGGCTGCGTCAGTGGAGGAGACGTCAACGGAGATGAAACTGCTCAAAGGCCACGTGGAGGATGCCGCCGCTCGGACGCTGCGGCAGGAGCATGCTCTGCATCAGGCCCAGGCACAGCTGGACCGTAAGCGCCAGAAGAAGCGTGCTCACAAGGCGGATGCTCACAAGTTCAAGCAGCTTTGGCGCACAGTGCGACCCACACTGTTGTTTTTGCTGGTGATCCTGGCTGTATCAGCGGCATGTCATTGAGTACTGCGAAGGTTGTTTTCCTGCGCTCTCACTCGCACGGTGATAAACAGATCTCAGCAAAATCCAAACTTCCGTGTGTAGGGCTTCAGTGGTGTGCGTTGAGATTTGCGAGTTTTTGCTATGCTGTTGTGGTCCTCTTTTGATTGATCACAGTCCATATGCGAGCTGCTGCATCATCAGTTATGCATGAGCAGGTAGCTAGGACACACAATGTTATCTGCTGCAGTTCAACAATGAACTGAACAACACGAATGCAAAGCTGGCTGAGGAGGTTGAGGTGTCTGCAAATACAGCTGAGCAGTACAGCACAGCTGTCCAGCAGATGCGGGAGATGGCAAGGGCACTGGTGCTGACAGTCAGCGCATGCCGAAAGCAGAAAATCGCACAAAAGCTTCTGAAGCGAAAGCTGATCGAAAGTACACAGACTGTTGCCAAGATCTTTAAAGATAGGGATGTAGCATATGCTCAGGTTTGCAGCGCTCCACATCTTGATCAGAACTGTATTCGTGGTGATTTCCCCTCCGAGCCATCAACCTGGGACTGAAAGCGAGAAAGTATGTTCAGGTTGACGTCAAGGCTCAGCAGATTGCAGAGCTCAAAATTGCGATACAATCTGCATCAAAAGATGTGAAACTGGAGCGCATGCACGCAGCTGAGACTGATCAGATGCTCACGCGGGAGAAAAAGCTGGCAGCCTCGCTCAGGGACGAGCTGGACTCTGTGAAACAGCAGATGTCTGTGGAGAAGGACAAACTTAGCAGCGCCCTCAAGAGCAATGCTGCATCGGCCTCTCTGCTGACTGGTATTTTGCTTCCAGTGGTGCTTGCTGTGCTAAGCACAATTCCAATGGAAATATGGGCCAGTGGCATGCAAACTTCACCACATGTCCAAATGGATACGGCTATGTAATCATGCATACATACATACATGCCTAGCAATGGCTCGCTGCCCGGCCTCTGTCCTTTGTAACTACATACATACATATTCCTGGCAACGGCTCGCTGCCCGGCCTCTGTCCTTTGTAACTATATACATATTCCTAGGAACGGCCTGATACCCGGCATCTGTCCTTTGTGATTACATACATATGTGACTACATACATATGTGACTACCTCAATCGTTTCAGAAATGCCCCCTCCCCATGTGCGATCCTCGAGTAAACAGCGGGTTATGCCAGGGTTTTTGCAGATCAACAGTACGAGCTAGCGGCGGCCAAACGTCAGGCAGCGGTAAAAGCCAAGGAGCTGCAGGACATGAAGGCCCGCTGCGATGTGGTGCAGGGTGGCAAAGAGAAAACTGAAGCAGAACTGCTGCAGTGCATCAAGCAACGGCGCGAGGCGCAGCTAGCCTGGAATCAACAGCGTGACACACTAGAACAGAAGGCCCAGGTGCGCAGATCCCTGCATATCCAGCATCTCCCTGGGGCTTCCACCAGCACCACTATTGGAGCATTTGCTGCAAAATCGAAGCTTACTTTGAATAAGCCCGGATCAGCACTGGTGATGAAAGGCACCAGCGGCAGCCTGAACTGTGCTCATGCTTGACCAGCAACCAGTATTCACATGTCAATGTTGGACAGATGAGATGGCGGCTGCAGGAAGCCCGAGATCAGGCAAAGCGAGCCCAGGGTGAGCAGCGGGCCTTCCAGCAGGAGATTGACAAGCTGCGGGATGAGCTTGCCGAGAGTGCAAGCAAGCTGGAAGCAAAGCGTGCCAAGAAACGCAGGTG
Source organism: Ulva prolifera (assembly GCA_023078555.1). Lineage (NCBI taxonomy): Eukaryota > Viridiplantae > Chlorophyta > Ulvophyceae > Ulvales > Ulvaceae > Ulva > Ulva prolifera. Next base: position 6,515,536 of record CM041201.1, on the reverse strand, counting down.
GAAGGAGCTGCACGGTGAGCAGCAGGTGGAGGTTGCACGTATCGGAGATGTGCTGCGGGATAAACAGTTTGCGGTGGAGAGAGCTGTCTTGCGCTTTGCGGCGGTGGATGCACGAATCAAGGCAGGCGAGATATTCCAGGAGCAGCCCCGGGAGTTGACGTGCACTGATGGTGCAGAGGGCAGCGATGTCGTGCATGAGCTGGAGCAAGCTCTGGCCACAAAGCAGCAGGAGCGCCAGAATCTCCAAGAAGCCCTTCAGTCCCACAAAGCGGTGAGACCATCCTTGCAAAGGAATGTCAATTGACTGCGATACAATTGCACCGTGAACGCCAACAGATGAGGGATACCCATGCTGTCCATATTGCAAGGACTCATGCATAGCGCACTGAGTCACCCAGCAGATTATTTAGTAGCTCCGCCATGCCTCTGCTGGGGCGCACCGGTGTATGCTGGTTGATGAGGCCTACAGTTGTTATTTTTTTGTTGACGTGGCACCTGTGTGTGGATGGCGTGATGTCCATGCTTTTTTGGGGGGGGGGGGTTTGCTCTGGATTTGCATAGCAGTGGTTTGTGACACAGGGCTAGTGTGTTGTGTGGCGCAGTGTGGGACTACTTTGAGACGCTGCAGCACGAGCTTGTGCAACGCACCCATAAGCAGTGGCCATATCTCTGGCAAAAGCGAGACGATCTCTGGACCACATCACCAATCCCTACATCAACCAGACGGCATGCAGGAGGAGCAACATGCTGAAGCAAAGTTGAGGGCGCTGTCTGATAGTGGCAGCGATGAGGAGCGTGCTGAAGCGCAACAGGCCGTGAACATCCAATCTGGTTTGCGGAGAGAGGCCGAGGCGCAGCTACACGCATGTGAGCACAAGATTGCTCTGTACATGGAGGAGATAGGCATGCAGCAGCTGTATACGGACCCTGCAGCTCGCCACCTGTCCCTTGTCGGGATGCAGATGGAGGAGTGCGTGCAAGACTGGACCTTGGAGATGCTGTTGGTTTCAGAGCGGAAGGCACGCCAAGTTTTGGAGCAGAATGCACAGCTTGAGTCAGACATCAGACAGCTCACTATTACTAGGAAGGATGTGCAAGGTCAGAAATCGTCCGCAGACAAAGCTCTTACCAGCTTGGAGCAGAAGATGAAGGCCAGACTCATGGAGCTCGAGCGGCTCAAACGAGACCTTGCAGTGTCGTACCGGGCCAGAGACAAGCTGGACCAGGAGATTGCTGCTCTCAAGGAGGATGGCAAAAAGCAAGCGCAGCAGCTGAAAGAGGCACGGCTTGACACAGCAGCGGCAAAGCAGAAAATCGTGGTATATACTCTATCGACACTTCTGCTTAGATATGTTATACGTTCATGGTGACAGCACCTGTATCTTCACAGTCAATCCTCAGTGAGTGGGGCGCAAGGATGTGTTTAGGATGCACAACGCGCAACGGATAAGGCGGCTGCGAAAATGGAAACAGACAGGGATGCCGCGATGGCCAAGGAGAGGCAGCAGCAGGCTCAAGAAGCAAAGAAACGGGATCAGCAAGTCAAGGCACTGTACGACAGCACCTTGCGGCTGCAGAAGGAGCTTGACAAGGCACACGCTGGCACCAATACCATTGCATGCCGCTTTGTTGAGGCGGCCATGGCTGACAACTCTGTCCGGTGGATTCATGAGCTAGAGGAAAACACGCAGCAACTTGTGCGCGTCATTCATTTCTGCAGGGCTACTGCATGCTTCAACGTAGACATCACCATGCTGTCGCGCTGGTCAAGATTAAAGGCCACATGGCCATGGGCTCAGTGCATGTTGTGCTACACTGCCATAGAAAGCTGGCGACGCCCTGCTATGTTTGTTTCAAATATCACAGCAAAGCTATGGACCAATGAACAACACCTGCTCTTGACGTGGGTGGTGTACAGTTGACTCGCCCCTTGGTCAAACTGCCAAACATCGGGCAACTGAATGTGCAGGCTCTGACGTTGATTTCAGGCACCACGCCACCTACTGCTCTCAGCCTCGAGAATCCCTTAGTTCCTGAGCTGCGCTTCACTGCGTCTGGGCTCGTAACTCTCATTGCGCAGATATACCAGGAAAAAATTCGGTCAGACCGGATTCGAGAGAAGCAGGATAATGAGCCTGATGGATTTGCTGAAGCTGTCATTGGTGCTCTGCTGCCGATCCTTTCCACGGAGCTGTGACAGCTGTCTGGCTGATTCTGATACGTGACTAAAAGTTCATGCTGTGAAGTTCTCATGCCAGCGGGCATAAAAACATCATCGTGCTGCAGCCCCCTGCTGTCCATTAGTTCCACTTGCAAGACTCGTCAGCAGCCCTGTGCAAGGATCGGCTTCACCGTGCATCCACCCATATGTGTTGACATGTGCCGTGCAGGTGACTTGGATGAGGCACTGATCAGGCCTGGACCTGTTCAGAGGTTCACCATGGAACAATTCATATATGACTTTTTCCTGGGCAAGCTTGGGAGCCGCATTGCAACAGAGGTCCATTTGACTGCCCTGTACACTTCTGTGCGGCAGCTGCGCAATGACAGCAAAAAGATTGATATGTTCGGCCGTATTCTGGGTCTGTTCGATGAAGTCCCAGAGGTGCATCACCTTTTGCATGAATTGCTGGTGGTCGGGAAGTACAGACGTTGCTGGTACATCGGGATGTGTTGGGGGTGACGCCTGAGAAGCGAAGCGATTCATGAGAATAGTATGATTGGAGCTGCAGGGTGGCACTGAATTCTTTCTGGCTGCTTTGTCACGGATACATGCGGCATGCGGGCCCTTGCTTCAAGAGGCGCTGTCTGGGTCTACCAAGTGTGACATAGAGGCACTTGCCGGTGTTGCTAAGGCAATGTTCAAGGGCCGCACCGAGTACTTGTGTGAAGCTTCGATGTCGATTGCAGAGCGGCTGCGGAAATCCGCAGACATCGCTTCGCGTCAGGTCTGTTCTGGACTGTACAATTGTCCATGTGAATCGATTGTGCTCAGCTGGTTGATACTCTCCACCCCAGCTTCTGTCTACGCCAGAGAGCTAGATGACACAACCTACACATGTCGTCCTCACACAAGGTGCACATGTGCTGCAGCCGTGCTTAAAGGGGTAGCATGCCTTGCAGCTCAATTTGGACCTTTGCCTTCATATCATGATGGAGGTTTGGCTTGAGCAGCGAGAGAAAGACTGTACGCGTGTCTGCACCATATTCCAGCAAGCCCATGCTACAGGACCAGGGGTGGTGTCTATCGGTGAATTCAAGGCAATGATGCGTGCGATTGATCTTGAGCAGGCGTCTATGCTGCCTGACACAGTAGTGGCATGCATGTTTCGGGAGGCACTGAAGCAATCCCGGGACGGCCCTGCGGTCACTGCAGAAGCTTTCTTCCAGGTAAGGGGCGGACCCGAGGTGAACTCAAGCAAGCATTGTCTTTGATCACGGGCTTTTTGTAACCAGCTATTGATGCAGGTGCTGCACCGGCACGGTGTTGTTGGCCTGAAAACACATCGGCTCAATCATGCGAAGATCGCTGCAGTCATGGTGCCGCCCTGGGACGAGTTCAAACTGCTTGAGGAGAGCTGGAGCGGCATGAGATACGCCCTAGATGCGGCCATTGGCGCCGTCGAAAACTCCCTCAGCACATCATTTACATACTCACCAGTTCAGATCAAGCGTGCGGTGGGGCTCTCACGATCTGCAGCTAGCATTCGAGGGATAGCCTACTTGCATGAATGAGGTGAAGCACTAAGAGGCTTTGATGATCACATCACAGCTGCATGTGCAGGTGGAGGATTTCATCGAGAAGAAATCAGACTTGGCAGATGCTCCGACTGCGTGGACCGCGTACAGGAATGTCATCCGTATGTACACCAATGTGACCTTGGCAGTGTGGACGCACGGGCACCAGGAGGCTTTGGACACAGACGTGCCGCTGCTGGCTGAGGAGAGTTCACGCAGAAGTATGCGGCATAGTGCTATGTACGGAGGCAAGCAGGTCATGAGCAAGTCCGAGCTTGTCACGTTGACAACTAGCGCGAATGATGCAGTGAAGTCAGGCGCTACTGAGGGTGTCAACCCTGCAGGCGAGCCTTTAGCATCTGGTCGGACAGCAACACTACGTCCTAGCCCGCAGCGCCACAGCACTAAGATCAACTACAGTGTGGATGAAGAGGAGCTCGAGGCACGAATGGATACACAGCTGTAGTCACGTGTTTATTACTTAGAGCAGGTGTTGATATTCATCACCTGTGACATGGTCGGCTGCAGTCAAGACGCAGCGAGTGTGTACTTTGGAAGATGCAAATTATAGGCCTGTCTGTGGGCCTGTCTGAACCACTGGGAGACCTGTTATGGATATCATCAGGCAAGCACTGGTAAAGCGGTCACTAGTCATGTATATTATACTTGGGGTTGCTTGCTTGGGCAAGCTTTGGTGTTTCGAAATCACTTTTTGATGAACCTGTCCTGTATTGCTTTCTGTTTCATCTGCCCGGAGCAAGGATTCGGGAAACCTACTCGAAGAACCTCCACTAGGTTTGGAACACCCGTCCCTGTACCCATCACCAGCTTGAATGCATGAACTGATGACCAAGGCTTCCAAAATTGCAGAATATGACAAAATTACTTTTTTGTGTACGACACCTATCAACTATTTGCGTCCTGCCTGCTCCAGTAAATGTCCTCAGACAATCGTTGAAATGCATCACGCTTTAAAAAGGGGTAGTCTGCAAGCCACAGCCCTATAGCGGGAACATAAAGATCCCGCACAACCTGGAAGTCCTCGAAATACGGCTCGGAGGACATGACCAACACCTCCACTTGGTCCGAGGTCCGAAGCTGCTCACAACTGCACAATGCGGACGCATGTAAAACATGCACACTGCGGCCGACCCCAGATATGGCATGCCTGTACTTGATGAATGCGAAAGCAACTGGCTGTTTGCTTGTCCTTCGGGGCTGAAGTGTGTGATTGTGGCGTGTGCATGCGCATGACGCCCGAGGCTGACCAAGCAGACTGTTCTTCCACTTTCCAAGAGCACGAAACGCACCCAGAAACCCATGGCACTTGAATGTCACTAGTGAACCCTGCAGGTCCTACCTCACCAATCAGTAGCCTGAGGGAAGACTGTATTGGACCCGTGCCAGGGTAGCCTTCTTCCATTGCCATAGACAACACTTCAGCGTGCCATATGCCAATGTATTGTGCACTGGATGTCTTCACGCGCACATTCCTTATAGCTGCGGCATAAAAACCACAATTGCTAAGTTGAGTATGACGCACTGGAATGGCCTTGATGATGTGGATTGCGTATGCGGATCAGATTACAAGGTCACGACATGTTACGGACAACTGCCCTGTATAAACATGAAGATGAAGGGGTGGGAGCTCTGCACCGAGAACGTGCAGCCAGTGATCTGTCACGCATGCCAGCAGCACCGTGGCAAGACTAGCACCAACGGGCGGCAAGACCTGCAACACACTGAACCGATTGATGTCACACCTGCCCTTATGATGCTTTCATACAGAGGAAACGTTAAGCCTGCCACGCCCAAGACTGGCTCTCGTGATGATGCCAGGATAAATATGAGCACAGCCACACCCCATAGGACCTGCTGACTCCTGCACAATAACAATGGCTGAGAACGATCCGAAACTATGCTGCGCCCTGAAAGCCTCCATGCAATCCAGTGTTGAGGGAGAAGTGTTCGTACACGCCCCCATCTTTCATGTAGCGTATCTGATTTGTGGTCGGCAGAATCCCAAGCACCATGTCCTGGACCCATATAAGATGATGAGCCCACATCACATTGCTAAGCAACGTAATTCTGACAACACTGTAGGCTAACGTACTATTTCTTCGGTGGTGAGGAGGGAGACGTCAGGGAAGCTCTGTTGCGCTGTTCCCCCATCTTCGTCTGCCCAGCCAGATTCGCTCCAGGCGTCTCCAGAGGAGCCTTGCAGGCTAGAACGAGCCGCTGCAGTACATGACCGAAACTGACATCGATTTTGAGACTGTTTACACATGATTGCCGTGCTTCGCATTGCGGAGTTCACACGACGCTTCGGAGTGTGTTCCGAAGGGAGCCACTCTAATTTCAAACCCGCCATCCCGGAAACACAAGCCAAGCGCCAACAGACTATCCTCGTGAAATATTCCTACCCACGTGACGGCATCTGTACGTCAGTACAATACAATCAGCTCGATGGCACTTATGTTGCGCAGGCCAATTACAGAGCGATCTCTACATCGTTCCGACCACAGCTTTCGCCGGCGCGATTAACTCAACAGAGCAGCTAGAGGGTTGCCACCTGACTAAGGCCGCTACGCGCACCCGGGTACCGCAACGCTTCTTTCAAGTGGGTAGCTGTTCACACACATACCAAAGGTATGGCGTTGTGCCCTGCAGCCACTCCCAAAGCTTCAATTGCCACACAGCTCAATCAGGAGATGATCCCACTGCCTGCGCTCAGGCGTTTCGGAGCAGTTTGAAGCTGGATGGCATGATTATGGCACTTCGGTCGCAGATGCAGCACCACGGACGAGCTGTAGCTGCCACCATCTCTGCAGATGCACAAATGTGTACACAGAAATGAATTCATGTACGTTGCAAGGTGCTTTTGGCTCTTCCGTCATGCAGCACAGTAGGCAGGGCTTCTGTCCTGCGCTGCTCCCAGCATGGCACTATGTGTGATGACTCAGGTGTCATGGTGGCAAGCGTAGGGTACATCGGACGACATCGGCGTTTGTCGAAAGCTGCAAGGACATGGCTCAGAAAGTGATGGCGGCCCCATAGTGGCTCACGCATCACCATGCGGCAGAAAAGCATGCAATTGAAATGGAGCCTCAGGGAGGCCTGATGTGGCCGCCATGGGGCACCAATAAGGGGGCCGCGTCTGCCAGAGCCCCAGTCAGAACAAGAAAAGTAGTGGTCACTACTGACATCCTGGCTCAAGACAACATTAGGATGCGAGGGGTCAGGGGCGTCACCAGCAGCCACAAAGCTCTCGCCTCGCGCCGGGAGAACACAACAGCCGCGTGTGACCTTATTCAGCACAGGGGAGGCCCTGTGAGGTTTGTGATGTCACCACACGAGGCTCCCAGGTGAAGTCCCCCTGCGGCATGTGGACTTGTTTATACGCAGTTGGCAATGTCTGGCAAACAATCAGGCTGGTAAGTTGCAACCTTGTTGCAACATTTACATGCTGCTGTACAATAGGTTCTGAAGCTTACGAAAAATCGCCAAACGGATCACATCGGGCATGGCGGGGAATTGTGCGCTCTGAATGGTTTGCGTGGAATAAACCCGCCGACGCCGCACTGGATCGGGCAAGGTGCACACGCCTGGACCCGGACGTTCCGCCGCAGCGCGGCCCCGTCGTGACCCCCACATTGAAAGGTGGGCAAACCGGGGCGCTGGTGCCATGGGGTTCGGTGTGGGGAGCCCATTTGCGCAGAGTGTGGGCGGCTGTGGCAGCGGCTCACGTGAGGGCGCTACTCGCTCGCAGTCCATGCATGCACGCGTGGTCTCTCTCTTGTCCCGGCCCCGAGCCCTCATGACTAATAGTATCACTGGTGTATACATGGATATATATGGGGTTTGGTGTGCGCACAGTATACTGCGGCGGCGCCCGCAGCCGTGCGCGGTTATTTCACTCCGAGGGATCGAATCTTCTGGGTGTGCAGCACGAATGTGAGATGCACGACAGCCTGCTCCGTAGGGGGCTGTGTGGGGACGGAGATGGGGATGACGTTTTTTTCCTGTGGTGAGGAGTTACGGCCGGGGTCGGTGTGGAGCGCCGCTGGCGGCACGCTGAGCAACTGTCTCACATGTGTTAGCTGGCGGCGGCGGCAGCATTCCAGACGTTGTGCCGCATGCTGCGCAGAGATCTTGCTTCTGCGGCTCGGCATGCGCAGGGAGTTGGCTGTGGAACTGGCGGCCCAGCGGACGTGTGCCCGGGCGACGGGTGTGCTACGATGAGCTGTGCCCCTCCCTACTGAATTCAGTGTCCGATTTGCAGGGGGGGGGGGGGGGGGGGGGGGGGAAGTGTTCATACGGAGGCGCGGGCAGTCGAGTGATCGCCGGACAGCTATTCGAAGTCTCCACACGAGTGTGGCGGGGGTAATGTGAAGCCTTTGGCAATACGTGCACGTGCTGGCTTTGATCAGTGAGTATGTGACGTGCTCGTCTCCCAGGGTGGCAAGTTCGATGCCTTTGTGGGTGGACTGTGATGCCCGATACTTATTCTGTTTGGTGCAGAGTGGCAACATGGGGCGTGTAAGTGGGCCATTTGCATTTGCTGCTCTTCAGCCGTTGTAACGTTGAATGCACTGCTTTACTGGCTTGATGATCACCTTCCTCGTGTAACGTAAGGCTCACTTTCGTCATGCGATCGTGCGTGGTGGTTGCGGTGCTACCTGGCAACTTGGTCTTTTCAATTCACCGCTGCAGCCCTACTCGCTGGCATTGGCGCAGTGCTGTAGCATGCAGCACTGGTCCGGTACGAAGATTCTGCGCACAGTTTGGGGGAAAAGTTCACGGGAAGGAGTTCTGCGTCGCGAATGTGCAATTCGATCGTTGTCAAGGATAATCCTTGCTTCCTGACTCTTTCAACGCCCTTGCGAGCCTCCTCGAACAGTAGACAAACAGGGACATGCAATCACAGTTACATGATCACTTGGCCCATCGCAGAGCATCTCGGTGCACCGGCATCGCTTTTGCTCCTGCACTATGCAATCGTGCACGGGAGAAGTCGCGAGCACGGCCGTTCAAATCCGCTGACCTCCACGCTGGTAGCCATTCCGGGGGACGATTGTGCGACGGCTTCTGTGCAGCCATTGTTGATGCCGTTGAGTTGGTGTCATATATACTCTGGCTCGAGTCGCTTAGAGCTCGATCGTCCTTTGCCTCAGACGCAAATATAGATTCAAGTGCTGCGGCGCGACCTCGCAGCGAGGTCCATACGCACCGAATTCTTCTGCTGTTGGCGAAGATAAACTGGCACACCCAGGCTCAGCTGATTGTTCAGCTTTGCGCTTGTGAGCGCCAGGAAGCGGCACGAGGAGGCTTCAAACCTGATCAGGTGCTGCGCGTACCAGGAAGGCGTGAGACATTGTCCAGCCTTCCCGAAAATTCACGAATCATTGTGTAGTGGGTGAGCTTGTGAATGCATAGTGTAAGCTTGAACGATCGTAGTGTCAGTACTGCGTGGTGATTCCTCACGCGCGCTGTTTGCCCTGCAGTTCACGCGTGTGCTCTATTGTTGCTTCAAATCCTCCATCCCTGCAAGTAAGCGGCTGACACCATGTCTACAGACTTTTTTGGAACGAAGGTATCTGCTGATAAACCCACCCCCTATGTCCCCCGGCCAAATTCTGACAATGGTACCGAAACGCTGGTGTTGCTGAATGCGACAATACCAGCAAGCTGCAAGCTGGCCAAGGGAACGCGGATCTCATTGATCGTCAAAACAGAAATTTGTGACTCTGTTGCGCTAGCCACCCTGATCGTAGCGCAACAAGACAATGCCAAGATGGACATCGCTCTGGACAGCTATGCTGAATTCTCTGTCATGGGCCCGAAGGGGGCAGAGATACATGTTACGGGGCACTATCTACCCAAGCCACCGGCTGAAGAAGATGATGAAGAGGGCGATTTGAAGCAAGCGTTCGCTGGCCTCCTTGGTGCACCATCTGGCTACAACGGAGAGGACGATGAAGATGATGAGAGCGACGAGGACTATGAGGAGGACGACGATGACGAAGCTCCAGCAGCGCAAGGAAAGCGTAAGAAGGCTACTGTTGAGATCACTGAGGTCAAGGTAATGCATGCACACTGGATAATGTATACCGAACGCCCTCCCCGTGACAGCCAGGACACGGACTGGCTTGCGGCCCTTCGCTACAACCACACATGGTGTCATACAAACCGAGTCGATCCTGCTTGTCATGCATGTTTACGGCCAGTGGTTTCTGCAGGCTTCAGCTTTTATTTTGCACCTCGCCCTTGTTGGACTGCACTGTGTGCTGGCTCAATAATTGCTCATTCACTGCCTGCAGGAGGAAAAGGCACCAAAGAAATCCGGCTCGGTGCAAGAGGCTGACGGCAGCAGTGGCGATGATGCCGAGGACGATGGGAAACCCGAGGCAGCGTCTGCTGGGAAGCGGGCACTGCAGCCTGAGCAAGGCAATGGTGACAGCGATGAGGACGATGATGAGGATGACGAAGACGATGATGATGATGGCGATGATGACGATGATGAGGAAGAAGATGGCGACAGTGATGAGGAGATGGAGGTCCGCTCACACCTGCCTCTATCACAGTGCAACTGGCGTGGGTTTTGAGATTTGAGAGCAGGGCAATCCTGCGTCAGGTATCTGTAAGGAGGCACATCTGAAATCCGCCAACTTGCTGTAGTCCGATGATGATGAGGAGGAGGCCCCTGCAGCTGCAAAAGAGAATGGCAAGCCAGCACAGCAAGCAGTTGCTAAAGATGGCAAGCGGGCCTCCGCTGAGCCCAGCACACAGCCTGCTCAGAAGAGGTGCGGCCCCTGACAAGCGGATCTGGTAGCCATGCATGCAGCGACTGCCCTAGCTTGGTTGGGTGATGGTCCTGGTGCAGTGACCTAGGCGTCTAGCATCAGCCCTTTCGCATGGGCAGTCTACAGTCACTGGAATTGTGAAACCCGCGTGATCAGAGATGTTGAGTGGCATGCTGCAGGATGAAGCATACAAAGTTTGCAAATGGCTTTGAAGTTCAGCAAGTGAGAGAGAGCTCCAATCCGAATGCACCCCAGGCGCAGCTGGGGAAATCAATTGTTGTCAAGTATCGTGGAACTTTGCCAAACGGCAAGGTATTTGATGAAACCACCGGGAACAAAACCTTCACGTTCCGACTCGGTGCGCATGACTGATGCGTGGCTGCTCTGCGTCAGTACCTGTACATGTACGGGCTGCTCTTGTTCAACCCCTTCGTTTGGGTGATAAGCAGATTGTCGGTTCAGGTGTTGGAGAAGTCATCAAGGGCTGGGACAAGGGTCTGGCCGGCATGCGTGTCGGGGACAAACGAAAGCTGGTCGTTCCTCCAAGCATGGGATATGGTAGCACAGGTAAAGCGATGCCCATACAAATGCCCCTGTGCATGCTGGTGAAACAACATCGCTTTGTTACTCGATCCTCTGTGCAGGTGTGGCCAACGTGATACCAAAGAACTCCATCCTCCACTTTGAAGTGGAGTTGTTGCGGGTAAAGGATGGGAAAAAGTAGCATATATACGCTGCAGGAAGAAAGGGTAATGATGCCCCGTCGATAAGAATGAATGACATGTTACACACCCTAGTTCCCGAAGATTACAGTCTCTGTAAGACACAAGTTCGGGCTGAGGATGGTTGGAAACGCTTCATGATGATTGTACTCAAAATTGTTAACCAAATGATCTCCTGCACAGTACATAGCATCGTTCTCTCCGCCCAGACCTACATAAAATTTCATCCTGGGATCTTCCTAAAATTGCCTTGCTCGTCTTCACAAGATTTCTCTCACCGCAGCTCTTGCCAAAGTCTTGCAGTCTGCCGGCGACGGAGTCGCACATCAGTCAAGGTCAAAACTCTAATTACCAACTACAATGTAAAATGAAGGACCACACACTGATCCGCATCAGAGATGCCCGCAACAACACCCCCGCCCTGAAGGGGCATCGTGCATCTGCAGTTCAATTGGGGCCGCTTGCTGGAGGTTCCACAGTCCCACAGCCCAGCGGGTCATCGACTTCCGTAACAGTCTGATCAAAGCAGTCCACCATGAAGTACGTGTCGATGGAGGGCAGCTTCGTCTTGGAAAGCCAAGTAGCAACTCGTATATCAGCAAGCGTGGTAAACATCAGCTTCCTAGGATAAAGCATGCAAATCTGGATGATAGTCAGAGCATAGTCCAACGGAACGCCACTCGCGTCCATGCACTGATGCAACTCCTGCACATTGACACTGCCACATGGAAGACGCCGTGGGCATGCCTCACAGCCAGAATCCCTGAGACGGCAATGGGCAGCGTGCCACATATCTCTTGAGCACATCGGTGTGGCACATACCTGGCCTTGACTTCTGGCATCAACTTGGAAGTCGTGTATGGTGTCCGCTCCAGCCACCACATCCAAGAAGAGCACAGATATCTTCCCGCTGATGGTCGCCTGCACGAAAGGCCCATGTTGGGAACCTGTGTACAAGCATCATAGCAGCACCCTGTTGCATGCGGCACATGCACATCGACGGGCAGAGCTGGTGGCGCACTGGGTACCAGTTGTTGTTATACACCGGCATGCTGACTCCGAGCTGCAACGTGTATGTACCATGGTCACTCTTCTTGTGCCAGTTGTGCGGAACAAACCGGAGAGAGCCTACGGTCACCCCCCGCGGCACTGCAAAGAATACAGAAGCTACAAGAAGCCCGACAACCAGGCAGCTGGCGACCATGCGTGCCCAGGTGTGCCTCGGCCGGAGCAGCCTTTCATCTGCATCACACACAAACCTACAGTTGCTGCATGACAGCGATCTGAACGTTGTCAGTACGCGTATATCCAGGCACTGACATTGAAGCGGGCCAGAGCTCTGCTGGAGTGTCCCTGCTGAAGGCGATGAGGCTCACCTGTCATCGACACGATTGTGTACAAGCCCGACTGATGCTGAGGGCGCTGCCGTTGGTACAACGGCCACAGCTTTTTCCACCATGGGTCCGTAGGCACTGAGCCTGGGTTCAGACCGCCATGTCCCCCATTGACCTGGACTGGATAAGCCGGCCGGGTCGAGGAGACTAACAGCAGTGGCGAATTCGGGTCGTCATCAAGATGGTCGGTGGTTGCATGTGCAGAAGAGCTGGAAGATGTAGAGTTGATAGAGAGGCTCATACCGCAGTCAGGGCTGTGCCTGCACAGAGCAGCTTTTCTGAAGCCTAGAGGTCTTGAAAGGTAACTTCATGCAGCTGATCGCTCTATTGGATGCATTTTTGCCCCCCGGGCAAGGTCCATGCATCCCATACAGCTCTGAAAGATACAACGGTGTACACACATACGTCGATGCTCCGCATCGGCAGCCAGGTCAAGTGCATTTCAAATGGGACACACAACCATAACGTACTCGTGTCCCGACTAATGCCGGGCGCTCAGGCTAAACAGTTACTGATGCTTCCGCAATCGTTCGTCAGAAGCGATGTGCAGATACGCGCGATCACAACCTCAACCCTGCCATGGCCACTCGGATTCTGCAGTTGAAAAAGTGGATACAGTCTCATCTGCACGGACGCACACCTGACACGCTCGTCGACACGCGAACACCAGTCAGTCCGCAAGCGCACGCCGGCGGATCTGAAACACATGAAACGGACACATAGTACGCAACCGTATTTCAGATTTGCTCAAACATCAGCGATATCTCAGCCTGGTATCGATGACCCTGCGCCGCGCCTGGAAGGGTGCAAGTACCGTTGAAATGGCCGTGGACAGGCGACGCTGCACAGCCCCCGACCATGGGCAAGTTGTCATTCAAAATAATTCTCAACATTGCTGTTCGAGTGGGGGCAGCTAATGTGTCCGCTCAGCGGTTGCATGCATGTGTGCACCACGCCAGCATGGTACATCACCGACCTTGCCGATTGGAAACTTTCACGATGAGGTGCAACCGATCTGGACCGCCTGTTAGACTTCTGGCATCCCCAACCTTCGAGCAGATCGTTTGGCTTGGCGCAGACGAATCTGCGCTGCTCTGGCGTCGCATACACGCGCCCCGGCGTAAGATCCGCATTCCAGATCGTGGTCAAACAGGACGAAAACTGCCACAAGCACAGCATACATCACAGTGGCAGCGATCGTTCAGCATGCATATCTGCACGCGTCTGGGAGCAACCATGGAGCACTACCTAACCATGTAGCTTCCTTCGCATAATAAAAGGGATGGACGTTTGAATGCAGAAGACTTTCGCTGCTGAGCTCTATCGGGCCGCATACAGTGTCTCCGCAGTGTCACAAAAGTTGGGCAGATATCTCATCTCGCAGAGGAAGCCCTGGCCTTGCTCCTAGCTGTGTGCACTTGCTGGCTGCCACCACCGTACCCAACCTCATGGTGTCTTCGAAAGACTTCGCTTGCACAAGTCCATAGATCACACTGGCAATGAACGCATCACCCGCGCCTGTGGTGTCTACGATATCAGCTGCCTCCATGGGGGCAGCCGAACACACATACACCTGCACAACAACTTGACCTGGCCGATCTCCTAGGCACATGCACGTATCATGCCACGAACATTTGTCGCAGGGCATCAAGCCAGCCACATGAGTCTTCGAGCTGGCCCGATAGATAGCAGGCATCCAATTCACAACGTGCACCTCATCCACTTAGTGAGAGGCCAGCCGCAAAGTATGATCCACGCTGTGCTTGGCATCGTGTTGTCCCCCTGAAGAGAGGTCGAGTGCGCACAGTCCGCCGTGCCCCAGGGTCGTGCACATGTGATCAACAGATGCTGCCCCGTTTGGCACACGCACCCACACCCAGGCAAGCCAGGGCGGACGGCAACCCAGGCCGCAAAGCACGCCTGGCCAGACGTGATGACAACAAGAAAACACAGGGCATCACGCCTCGCCCGCAGTGGCTTCCCCACACGCTGGGCACACTACAGCCACACACACCGACCCCAGCCTCAAACACGCCCACCACCCGCCCGCAGGGGCACAGGCGTGAAGCATGACATTCCCTCGGGCCCCGGTCGTGTAATAGGCTGACTCGCCGCTGCGTGCCACACCCCCCATCGTACACAGAGCCATGGCTGCAGGTGGTTGGGTGCGCCGGCGCACCTCGGCGGTGATGCGGTGGAGGGCGTCGCTGCTCAGGCGATCGCCGTCGTCCTCGCTGCTGGAGCCGCCGGCATCAGCCATGTAGGCCTCTGAGTTGCCGAGGTCTGCGTTCGCCACAGCCTCCTGCCGTGCCGCCATCAGCGCCCGCTCGAGAGCCTCCTTCTCCTTCGACGCCTTCCTACACCGCACGCACTGCACTCACGACGCCTCACGCCACGCCGCAGCTCTGCCGGGCTGCCAGGGGCTGCATCTCCACATCGACAAAGGCCTCGTGCGGCCACAGACGACGCAGCCACGGTGGCAATAAGCTGCAGGTCAGCAGGAATACCTGCCAGCTCGGCGTACGCCCCATGAGCGCCATGCAGCCACCGCAGGTTTGTTATAAGCGGCAGTCGCCCAACCCGGGGCCTGCATCATGAGTCCACGGCAAGCATTCGCACGCTGTGGTCCAGGTGGCTTGCAGGCGCCGTGAGGGCTGCTGGTGGCGCAAGCTACGGATGATGAGGGCGCAAGACGGGGGAGTCGCCCGTACCTGTCAAACTGCAGGGTCACGGGCTGCTTGGTCTTGACGACGTGGCCTGGGAACACCGCGACCCCTGTGCGCGTTGTGTACGCCGGTGGGCCCGTGCCATGCGCGGGCAGCGGCATCTCATCGAGTTCCGCAAACATCGAGTCCAGCACAGGCTGTAGCATCTGTGGCTCGCCTGTGGCTGCGGCTGTAGCTGCGTCTGCGTTCACTCTGCGCAGTAGCACCGCGCCCTTCTTGCCAAAGGTTGTCACCTGGACCCGCGTGGCCGTGTCATGGCGCTGGGATGGCCTCCGTCTCAAACAGCGGCAGGTGTGGTGCATGCCAGACAGACGTGGCAGGGGAATGGTGTGGCTCCTTGACTCTTCAAGGGCAGTGCAGAAGCGCTCATGCCCTTGTACACACCGCCTCTGCATCTGGGCATTCCCAGCTGCTGCGACGCTGCGGCAATGCACGCCGGTTTGTGCACTCCTCGAGCTCATGCATGCGGGTACGGCACGCCCAAGGGCTTACGCAGCTGTGTGGTGCTTGTAGCATGTTTGATGGAACGCAGGGAGCGGCCCGGCTGCGAGAGCAACACGCACCATCCACTGGATGCCAGGCAGGCGGAGCATTGTGGCCAGCATCGCATCGCCAATGTTCTCCTCGCCAGTCCAGTCCTCTGGGAAGTTTCGGGAGGTGACGAGGTAGTCTGCTGGTGCCATAAGCATGTCCAGGTCTGGCCTGAGCCTCTCTGCTTCCACAAGGATGGGGATGTTGGCCTGCTTGGCTGCATGTGCCACGACCAGGGCAGCCTCTGTCAGGCGGCCGTCGAAATACACCAGGCTGGCATCCTCTAGCAGGCTTTCACAGAACTCTGGGGTGATGTCGGAGGGTCGCAGTGCGGCTCCGGGGGTGTGGATACATGTGCGGGTACCACCTGCACTGCCAGCGAGCCTGAGAATCGAAGCCTTGCAGGTTTCACATCAGATGCGTGTGCACAGGATAGCATGCAAGTGAGATCATGAGCATGTGCCTGTTTCGCCTGTATCCGCATGTACGATGACGCTTTCCGTGGCCTGGGACCTGTCCAGATGAAGCCCAGAGGCATGGGATTGTTGACACAGCATCATGCATAGACATAGATGAATCGACAGGACGTCACCTGCTTCATCCACAATGATGTAAGTAAACGGCGTAGCCGCGCCCTCTTGCCGTTTCAAGAATTGCGTGCGGACGCCGTCTGCTTCGAATTCCGCAACGACCGAGTCGCCTAACGAATCGCTCCCCACAGTTGAAACGACTCTGCATTCCAGACCCAAGCGAGCTGCTGCAGTGAGGCAATTGCCACAATTTCCGCCCCCCTGTGCTTCTAGGCGTTCTGTTCTGAGCTTCTGGTCCGGTTTCGGGAAGGTTAAAACGGAAGCAAGGTAGTCGATACCAACACCTCCCACCCCAACGACGACAGGCCCCGGCTTGGAACAAGAACATACAATGAATCGCTTGCTTGACCGTTCGCGCCCAGGTGGCCCGCGTCTGATGCGTACTTGTGGCAAATGTGAAACAGAAGTCATGGTCGTTGTGATCTCGCTGAACCATGCGATGGGAACCACCACACAACAAATCAACAGCCAGCAAGCTGATTATGATCTTCACACCGCGCAGGTTTCAGGTGCGCTGCAGCGGCATTGGGAAGCCGCGCAGCTGCCATTCGCTGCCTACCTGAGCTCTCGGTATGGATGTAACCACAGGGGTGCACGCGCTAGCGCCGCAGGGAGCATGTGCGACGTTTCGGACTTCCATCACCCCTGCAGGGCCCTGGTCGGCCGATGCTGCTGATGGTGTGGTCACGATCTCATCAGCAGTGCACGCGCAAGCGGCGCAGCCGAGGGCGATGCTGCCGCAACAAGCGAGCGCTCAATTCAAACAGTCTCAGCAGTCTATGCTCACGCAGACGGTCTTGTACGTCTGCAGGGGAGGTTATAACGCAGCTCGCTTCTCAATCTGTCATTTCAAGTACAAGCGCTACTTGCACCTCAGCGCCAGAACGATGCCGCAGGCGAGATTCGAACACGCTGTTCAGCTGTTGCAGCTGCCTGGCCAGCTCGGTGCGCAGCGCACGTTGAAACCCGGTCCCAACACACATTGGCATGCAGGATATTCCCACGATCAAAGATGGCTGGTTTACTGAGCTATCGACGTTGTGGCCTGGCCAAGGCCTTTCCTTGAAGGTGAAGGAGGTGTTGTTCAAGGAGAGGTCCAAGTTCCAGGCACGTACACAAACATCTCTGAAAGGTTTGCACGAGTTGTTCATCAAATCCGCTTGTGAGTCGCTGTGTACTGCGGCTTGACGGCCGGGTCTCCTCTTGGTTGTCTCACGGATGCATCTTTCCCTCACAGCACTCGCTGAAGCGGCGCTCAACACGCAGGACATTGTGGTCTTCGAATCTGATTCTATCTATGGAAGGGTTCTGACGCTGGATGGTGTCATTCAAGTCACTGAGTTCGATGAGTTTTCTTACCAAGAAATGATTGTTCATCTGCCCCTCTGCGGCATGCCCCATGCTCCTGAGCGGGTATTAATTGTCGGCGGCGGCGACGGAGGCGTGGCACGGGAGATCGCAAAGCACGAGTCAGTGAAGCAGATAGATATGGCGGAGATCGATGCCATGGTCCCTGAGGTGTCCAAGCGGTTCTTCCCTCAATTGGCCGCCGGCTTCGAGGACCCCCGGCTCAATCTGAACATCACAGACGGCATCAAGTGGCTCGAGGACTGCGCCGAAGGCACATATGACGCCATCATCGTCGACTCCTCCGACCCTGTTGGCCCTGCTGAGGCTCTGTTCGAGGAGCCGTTCTTCAAGCTCATACACCGGGCGCTGAAGCCGGGGGGCGTGCTGAGCACCCAGGGCGAGAGCATGTGGATCCACCTCGACATCATCGAAGCCGTAGCCAAGATGTGCAGGGGAGTTTTTGAGGACGGCGCGGTGAACTACGCGTACACGACCATCCCAACGTACCCGTCGGGACAGATCGGCTTCATGGTGTGCCAGAAGGGTGGCGGGGACACAGCCGTGGGCGCGTGTGAGCCTCAGCGCGATGTGCCACCAGAGTCCACCAGATACTACCACTCAGCTCTACACCGTGCGAGTTTCGTGCTGCCGCGGTTTGTCGGTCAGCGGCTGGGGCCACACCTGACTGGTCAAGGCAGCAGCTAGGGTGTCAGCACATTGGGGGGGGGGGGGGGTCTAGTAGGGTGGCCCTGCTGCTCCGCTGGGGTGAGGTCTTCAGTGGCCGCATTTGGGGGTTCATGTGGCGTGGTTGCTGGGGCCTGACGCGGTGAGAGAGCCGCCCACTGGTCTCCCGAGCGATTGGTGCGAAGATGCACCAGTGCGGGCATATGAGCACTACACAAGAGAGGCACCACCAACATTGTCCAGCAGGCTGATGCTCACCCCTTTTGTTCTGCCTGAATGCTTTCGCACATGGCAGACAGCAGATGCCGCATCGACAGCAGCTGGCCCGGATAGGCTGATGCCTCTGCCAGCCACTATAAATTAGATGTGTTTGTTGGAATATCTGGCGAATCTGCCTTGTGACGGCGGCTGAAAGTGGTGCAAGAGGTTTTAGTGTGCAACAGTCAAGTAAATCTGGATTTACCGAGCCATGTCCTTGCCGGACATTGACAGCTGCGGGTAGACGTGACCACATTTCGGAAGGGGTCATCCACCTGGACACCCCCGTCAGACAACCGTACTCACGGGGGCCCGCCTGTGATAAGCGAGGTGGTCACACGCGGGCGGCTTGAGGTCCCAAACCACACGCGGACCCGAATCCATGATCGTCTTGAGCAGGGGTTAGCTTTCATACTGTGCTCAACCCATTGGACACTTTGTGATGGCTTTTGCAATACATCTAGGCAGAGCTCCAGGCAGTCCTCCATACCAACGCGCACATGATCTGTGTGCATGCACAAGCTTCCGCTGGCTTGAGTGGCAGGGTAGTCGTTGCCAGTGATTGTCGGGCATCACTGCCGATGCCCAGATGTGCCCCAAAATGACAGAAAACAACCTTGGCGGCGGGTGACGGTGGCTTGAGGGGATGTTTGCGCCGCGTGTGGTGGCTTGAAGCGTCGAGCCATGGCCGGCGACTGTCGTGAGGCACATCCATCTATTCGGCCTCTTGCTAGTTCTGCAAGGTGCAGCTTTGGAGGAATCGTGTTTTCAGATACCAGATTGCCGGGGGGTGTCGCGGCAGGTCATAGCTCAGGGAACCTTTCGCTCAGACATCTGCGGGTGGTGGAAAGCAAGTGTGTCTTCAGCTCGCGCGTAGATCTATCTGTAAATAGTACATATGAGACGCTCCGGAGATGCTGCTTCGTCTGGGGCTCGTGTAGCCGATGTCGCTGCTGGCTCCGGCTCCGGCCCGACGGTTGGCCAGCTCACGAGTGGAATCAAGAACAAGATCGCAAGATCTGAGGCCTACACTAGGTTGAAGAAAGCAAAGAAGGTATGTTGTTGTATTTGCGTGCGCTTCTTATGAAGACAATCCCAGGTATCCAGGAGAATGTGTTGCCCATGCAAACGGCACGAGAACAATTTTGCACGGCACGATCCACCCTTTCGTTGCCGTTAGCGATGTGTCCCGGTACAGACCGCTCAAAAGAAAGCTCAAGATAAGCGTAAACGGGAACATACCAAAGCAGAGGAGCTTGGCATTGTGCCTGAGCGCAAGGTGCCCAAGACACTAGAGAATACCAGAGAGCAGGACGAGACCATCGTCCACGAAGGTGATCAAGATGTGGAGGCAGAGCATGATGAGGACGAATTCGCAGACCATTTCCATAACGTTCGCACACCTCATGTTCTCCTCACCACGTCGTACAAGGCCACTGGCATCATGTACAAGTTCTGCAAAGATCTAATGGTACGCGTCTGGCAGCCAGAGACTTGCTGCGTGACAAACGTCCAACGAGCTCTTCGTTGCATGCAACAGGCGCTTGTGTGCAGTCGGTCTTCCCAAGCGCTGTATTTCATAAGCGGGAAGGCCATGCATTGAAAAAAATCATTGAGCATGCAACAGAGCAAGGCTTCACAGACGTTGTCGTCATCAACGAAGACAACAAGTTGATAAACGGTATGATTGTGAGCCATCTTCCAGATGGTCCAACTGCAATGTTCAAGCTGTCCTCTGTGGTGCTTAATCAAGACATCAAGGGCCATGGCCGGCCCACAGAACACAAGCCCGAGTTGGTCCTGAATAATTTCTCTACGCGCCTGGGCTGCCGTGTGGGACGCATGTTTGGCAGTTTATTCTGCCAGGACCCAAATTTCAGAGGGAGAAGGGTGGTCACATTTCATAACCAGCGGGACTTCATATTCTTCCGCCACCATCGTTATGTGTTCGAGGAAGCAGAAAAGACCAAGCTCAAGATACACGTGAGTTCAAAGACAGGGAAAAAGTCTAAGAAGCCATCATCTGAGGTGGTGGTACAGCCAAGGCTACAGGTGCGTGTCAAATTGGCTTTGTCCTTCATTGTGCCCCAGATTGCTGAGAAGCGAGCATGCATAGTATCCGTGATGTGCAGGAGCTGGGGCCGCGGTTCACCTTGAAGCTGGTGAGCTTGCAACGGGGGACGTTCGACACCAAGACAGGCGAATTTGAGTGGTTGCACAAACGTAAAGAAATGAATACCAGTCGACGGAAATTCCATATGTAACTCGATGCACATTCCTTACGTATCAGTGTGAATCGAAACGTGAATATGGGTGGGACAGTGAAGACTGTGTGCAGAATTGCCACCCGGGAGCTGTTCCAATCGCAGCACCGGTGACACAGTTTGTACCCGCAATTTTTATAGTCCACATCGTCATGCATATTCTAGATGTTAATTGCCATCAAAGCCTATGATGGCCGTCTCCTGGCGCGTCCAACCCAAGCATCTGCACAGGTCACCAGCTTTTTGTTGATGCCTGACATCTCGTCATCAACCACCAGCTTTTGTGCATCCCAGCAGTCTGTCATTGACTCCCCGCCATGGATACAAACGTGGGATTTAAACATGCGAAACGTGTAGCCAATCTACATGAGGTCGTGTGGGTCTCCAAATAACCGCCTTGTGACACCCTGCATGCCATAATCTTGTCATTCACCATTTAATGCAGCTGTTGACTGACAAGCAGATGCAATCTGAGCAGCCAGACACACCGTCGGGGTACTAGACATGCTGCGCCCTGCGGGGCTATTCACTGCCAGAGGCATAGGTCTGGTTGCCCCAGAGGGCCTGGCTTGTACATAAGCCAGCTTCGTCGCACCATCGAGCGTATGGCGCTGCATGCGGCTACCAGCATCTCCAGCTGTCACGTGGTGCTTCACACTGGGCTTGGCAGCCTTATGGTGCATTCCGCCCGTCACAAGTTCGAGTCTGCTCACAACCCTATCACCCGAGGTGCATGCTTGTGCCGCTCTCAATCGGTCTGCCAGTGTTGTGGCATCACCAGACTTTGGCACCTCGACTGGCCGGCGGTCAAGGAAACGCCTCCACCCCTCGGTCGGGGTGCCGCTCCCTGCCCTCTGACCGCTACGTTGCTGTGCCGTGGCAGGGTTATACGTATCTGACGCAGCATGACCTGCGCCAGGTCGAGGCGACTGGCTTGCAAATGTGCGTGGCAGTGAGAGATTCCTACAGCTCCCGGCGTCCTGCACACTCCTGGGTGACAAAGCGGCGGGCACGGCTTGCCTGCGCCGACCACGTGTAGCGCTTTGTGCGCGGCTTTGGGGGGATGTGCTGGGGCGAGGCGACAGCCGTGCGGTGCATGGGTTACGCTGACGGCTCTGTCCCAGGGCCTGTGCACCCATCTCTCTGAGCGACTCTGCAACACTCATAGGGATGGGCAGCCTTGGCGGCAACGCTGAGCTGCCAGGGCGGTGCCAATTGCGGCCGTCCGAGGCAGCAGGACCTGCCAGTGCAGCCCGTGCGTGGCAGCCACCAGCGACAAGTGGCGGCTTGTGAGCTGCATGTGTTGGAGTGTGCATGGAAGGAGTCTTCATTCTCCACTCACTTGCAGCTCCTGAGCTACTGGTGTGCGCTGTGTGTTTGGAGGGCGTCCGGCAGCCGGCGTGGCCAGGTGCAGAGCGGCTTCGGGCGTGGCCAGCCGCCATCCCGGGGCTCCTGCCTGCATCCTGCTGCTCCATCCTAGCAATGCCTCGGGGCTTACCTACATCTCCTTCTGCTGCACGGTCACGTGGCAGTACACTCTTGGCTTCAGCATGTACCTGCATTGGGGGAAGTCGGTTGACCAGCAAGC
Source organism: Ulva prolifera (assembly GCA_023078555.1). Taxonomy (NCBI): domain Eukaryota; kingdom Viridiplantae; phylum Chlorophyta; class Ulvophyceae; order Ulvales; family Ulvaceae; genus Ulva; species Ulva prolifera. The sequence goes on along the minus strand of CM041201.1, from coordinate 6,492,888 downwards.
CAAGCGTGGTCTATGACGGTCCACGGCTGTTGGTCATCCACTCACCTGTTGCAGCTTCCCGGGCTTGGAGCCACTGAAAATAGGGGAGATCCCCCTGTGTGCGCGGAGCTGGCGAAGCTTGTTGCGCAGCGTCTCTGCCCACGGTGCTGCTTTGCTTGCAGTGCTAGCGGCCTGAGTCGGCAATGAGGAGTTTCCATTGTCACCTGTGCGGTGCACTGCAGGCACCGCGGCCTGTGCAGATCTAGGGCTTCCACAGGTCCCATACGCGGCTCTGTAGAGTGCGGGCTGCTTTTCACTGGCAGAAAAAGCTAATATGGCTGCTGCACTAGTTCCTTTGACGCTGGCGGGTGCTGTTGCGTCCGCCACAATATTCACATACCCAGGCTGCCCCGTACTATGTGATCGGCAATTTCGGAGTATCGACGACTGCTCCTTAGTCTGTGGCCGCCCGAGCGCTGGCATTGCATGCTTGGCAACGGCTGCAGTGGTCTGCAATGGAAGCTCGGAATATCGTCGCCCAATCCCATGCAGGGACGTGATTGCGTTATCAACTTTCCCCACCGCACTGCTGATAGCAACATGCGCTTCACTAGAGGGCTGACATTTGGTTCCCAGATGTCGGGGCAGGTTGACTGCAGCCGTTCTCTGAAAAGGCCGGTCACCTGTTTGTTCACAGCTTTGAGGAAGGGAGTGCTCGCTGGCAGTTTGCTCTTTACCATGGTACATTGGACCTGCGCCATCCTTCCTGGAGGGGACATTCACCCTTGAGGCCGCACTGAACACAGCTGGCATGTCATTGCGTTCAGCAGCGGCACGCTGCGAGACAGCGGGTGTGCCATCAAGGTCCTTGCGAAGCCACCTTGGTGAAGTATGGTGAGCCATGTGGGCAGACGGCAGAGGTGTGCCAGCTTGCATTGCTGCCTGCAAAGGTATCGAATCCAGATCTTCGGGGTAGCGAGATATTGCGCCCCTCCTGCCTTGTGCCTGCTGATGGCAGAATCTCCATTCGGGATTCACTGTACGCAGGCAATTCATAGCTGCAAGCTGTGGATCGCGTGGCTTCTGACACAAATCGAAGTCCTTATCAGCAATTTGCTTGGCAGCAGTGCAGCCCGTGACAGGCGAACGCCAAGCCAAGTGCTGAAGGCTTGCTTCGTTGCAAGGCAAATTCCTTTGCTTCAGTGCACCTCCTGCAATGATCAACACCCTGGCATGCATTCGCAACGCTGCTTGAAAGAGGCTCTGGACATCAGATCGCCAGGCTTATTGCAACGAGAATAGAGGTCGATTCTGTTGACTACAATTCACCACACCTGGTAGGGGCAGTCCGCTCATTTCACTGCCTCCAAATGGGCCAGACGGTTCTGATATTGAGGCAGCACGTCTGAACTGTGAGTTTGGACTGCCAGTCATGCATTCATCATCAGATTGCGTTTGAGCTGCGGTGTCTCTGATGTGTTCACCAGGATTGCTGTGGACTTGGCACACCAGCGTAGCTGGGAATGTGAATGAAGTTTGTACGCCTTGACTCCTGGTGCAAGTGATGCATGTGGATGTGAATACCTTCCTTGCAGCATCAACATGACCTGCTCTGCAGGTAAAAGCTCGTAATTGGATTGCAAATCAGGCAGCACTACAGTCCAGCGATGTACGCCCGGTGCATACTGGTGCCGTTGTCCTTGCCGAGACTCGAATGGCATTCCTGATTGCTCTGAGGACTCAGCCGCTGCATGCGCCTTTGCGAGGCAGTGCTCCGCTGCAACAAGATTGCCTGCGGTCAGGTCGATGAGATGTAAATGACTTTGTGATCGGTGCGCATCTTGCACACCGTTGGCACCGATCACAACGGCTTCACTATTCCAGACTTCAATACACATGGTTCGTAGCGCATACCTGTGACAAGCCGTTTGCTTGAAACATCGCACGTATTAATACTGATTAACTGGCTGTTAAAATAACCGCTGTTCTCTTTTCCCGATGCGCTATACGCGTCCGATGTTGACCAGGCACGTTGACTCCTTCCAGAGTACCTTGCCGATCTGTCCATGACCAGCGCGCCAGAAGTAGCATGTTATTTCGAGGTTCTCACTACCATGTCGCGAACTACGTCAGACGTTTGCTGAACGCAGGGCGAGCTGTTGCAAGCTATTCGTACCGAGCACGATCTCGGACACGCAATTGGCAAGAATGCCAAGCTAAACTAATGAAGCATGCAATTTAGTCCGGGTTTAACGATCTGAAGCACCACACGCTGCCAAACCGTTCACGACATCTGCTCACATCGCCAGCTCTTGCGCACCTTGATGCAAGCTTCAAAAGGCACCAGACTCTGCAGAGTATGTACATAGCATCCAACAATAATGTTTATACCGGAAGAACAAGAACGAAACGTGTGCACACAGCCGTAACTAAGCTAAGCTCGCGAGACGACAGTCGGTAACAATGAAGCCTGCGCTTTGTGTGCCCATATGCATGCAAAGGCAAGCATCGAGGGTCTGCATGCGAGATGTGAGTCTGCGCTGCAGAGCTAATGGGAGCGAGAAATTGTGTGTGTTATGCAGATATCTCAACACGCATGTGATGTGGACCGCTCATATTCTTCGTCGTTTTCAGCTCGCTGTTGATCAATACCACAGACAGAGCTGAATTGGTGCGGCTGAGCCGTCACATAGCGAATAGAAATCTGGGTGCGCTGGTTGTGTTCGCGTAGCGGGTATGCTGGATCTTGCGTAAATACAGAATGCGAGCCAGTAACTGGAATGGGGCCCCATGGGGGCCACTGGTGCATGCTGTGCGCGTCGACGCCATGCCAACGCATGCTGTATTTGTAGGTCACGTAGCTCCTGTACACATGTAATAGCACCAGCGATGCACTGCCGTGAGATAGGTGGCCACTGACAATTGCTTTGACCATCGCAACATCCAGTTGGCGGGTATGTGATCCTCATTCAGCCTTGAACACCTCCAAAGGACAGGAGGCACCGCATGCATGGGAGATGTAGGTCGGTGATATGGGAAGAAGGCATATGAAAGTCAGCAGTGCAACAAGTATCCCGCATCAATGCCATGGGTTTGGGTTCGGAGGCTGGGGCCCCCTCTGCATTTTGTGGCCCTGGAGGCGGCATGGACGGTCTGTGCTTGTGCGGCCACGTGTGATCGGGGCGTGCGGGTGGGCGTGAGTGCGTGGCTGTGTGCGTGTGCATGCACGCGCGGGCGTGGGGTGTGTAGTGATCCCGCTGTGCATGAAAGCCGTGGGCGTGTGTGATCTGCAGTGCTGGCATCCATTGATGGCGGTGGCATTCGAATTTTTGTACGTTGCCGCGGCGGTGCCAGAAACTGTTTCTTTCTGTAAGCCAGATTGAGCAATTCTCAACTTGAGTGCCACAATAAAAGCTGGCGTGGGTCTTCCTGTTGCTCGCCTTTCAATATATTCCACACTCGTTTGCCAATCAAGCCCACACTCTGTTGGCAGACAGTGGCGACACACATGTGAGTGATTCACAAGCAGTTTTAAAACTTGAAGATGTACCTGTTTGCCGGATGCGGCTAAGGCATATTTCATGATTGAAATGGTATGTGCATTTCGGGGCTGTCAGTCAGAATGCTCCAGCTGACCAAACCGAGTAGCCTCGTGACTTCTCTGACTGAATGCATGATCCTCAGGTCCAGGGGTGTTGCAAGACCTGCACTGCAATGGCTTGTTGCCTATCGGAGCACGGGGTCGGCTGGATGTCTGACGTTAGCCTCAAGCGCTTCGATCCACACATTGAACAGTGGCCATTGATAACGTCAGCCACCAAGGTTGAAGTCTATTGCCACGCTGGTGTCCACTTCACGGCGATCTATCGATACCTGTGCGTGTCTGGAAGTCGAGTATGACATGATACAACATGGCTTGTGTGACATGTGTAATTCTTTGAGACATCGCAGAGCTGGTATGCCACTACCAATTGAGCTCTCATGAAAATTCACATTGCTTACTGAGTCGACACATCGCAATTGTACAGTCTGAACACCTCCTCACCTATCACACCAGGTAAGAAGTAAATACTGGCAAAGCTACAAGCCGCGATCACACATTCTTTCTCGTTTACCCTCTTTCGACATGCACGAAGCTGCTTATAACTTCGCTGTCAACTACATGTTCTGCTTCAGCCGCCCCGTACGAACGATGTTGTGGCAGGTGTAATTGACACGCTGAAGCAACTTGACAATTCGACTGCGCTGCTGGTTCAATGCAACAACATAGTAGAACTGATCGCGGATCTGCACAATCACCCGAGTTACTGATGCTCAAGGGGCCTTAAGACAGGGTACGTGACGCATTCTGGCATCTACCAGGCCAACCAATCATCAAATCTCCACAAGGTGTGCACATCCAGACGACATGGGCCGCGATGATTGCATGTACATCCGGGGAACCCCTAGCTCAATGCTGGAACACACCTGGCGACCATGCGAAGATACCTCCTCAATCATTGTGCTTTGTGAATTCAGCACTCGCATTACTGCACAAATCAGGCAGTGCCCAAGGTCACGAATCATCGAAAAGGTCATCCTGACGAGAGCAATGAACGATTCGTGCGGTGATGTCGGCCGGGCATCTGGAGCTACCGGGCCTTCCAGCATGGAGCGCCGGTGTGGCAGCTGTCGTAGCAGTTCAGTTAGTTGCCCAAGCTCTCCCTCCAGCCGCCTCTGCAACGTCTCAAGCTGCAGGCGCTGTGTGCTGCGATTCATGAAGTATGTGGCAATGTATGTGTTCCGCAATATGTTGCGCCCTTTCGTCACAGACTGTTCCCATTCCTGCACGGTGTACCTCATGTAAATCGGCACACCAGCTACTGAAAACCGGCTTCAAACTGTCGTGGTGGCCACTGTGAACCTCTTTAGCTTTACGGTAACACAGCCGGTCAGTGCGCAGTACATCAACAGCAAACACCACGGTGTGACTGTAGGCAAGGTGTTCTAGACACTGCCGTGCACCTGCCCTGGATACATACCGGCCGTACACATGAAGCAAGCCACTCATGATCACAGAGTATTGTTTGCATCGTACCTTCAAAATGTTCCGCATGTTAGCTCGTGGATGTAGCCGACGCGCTGCTTTCTTCATACACTTCTTCAAATCTTCAGTTGATGGCTTCTCGATCAATGGGCCAGCCTTGTTTTTTTGAGGCACACCCATGAGCTGCTCCGCACCGGCGTCTACACATTGCGGCCCACCTGGCTGCTCTGCAGACGCAACTCTTCCACCCCACTTCAATTCTTCCCTACAACACCTGTCGTTTGTACGTTCATGATTGCCTGGCAGAGCCTGTGTGGAACCATCATGAGCGACTTCAGCCAGCACTGCTGCAGTCAAGCCCTGCGAATCTGAGGTGTCTCCCTTCCCGTTTGTACCAGGCACAGTGTCACTATCTCCTGCTAATGCAGTTGTAACAAGGCGCCGCATGTGGCGAACAACAGTGGCGAGGTCAGTCGCGTCATCTGTTTGCGCAAAGTACCTCTGAAGGTAATCACGTTCACGACGGTACAAGGACCGCAGAGTACTTCGAACTGTCACTGTCATACTTTGAACTATTGACCGCAGAGTACTCGGCTGTGCTGCTGCATCCCGCAATGTGCAGTCAAAAAACCCTCCTGACTGCGGTCCATGCAGCGACCTGAAATCACAAAAGAAGAAAGTCAAACCTTGTGTTGCAAGAAAGACTTGGATTTCATCGGGCAATGGGAGCACAGCGGCACTGCTGAAAGCCAGTCAACCAGAACATAGAATGACACTGCATAGATTTTCCAAGATGCAAGCCACTGACGCACCAGTGAGGGCTCACGGTGGACACGACATTGTTGTGCATTAGACAGATGCATTCAGACCATGCACTCCATCTAGGTCAGGTAAGGGTGAGAGCTCACCAGTCACCGCCACAGGCATAACAGAAGTGCTGCCCACAGACTGTGCAGACCATATGGTTACAGCCGCCCGATCGTTGAACCTTGGCACTGCACTGGGGGCAGGGCTGTGTGTGACTGTCCAGCCAGTCTTCGCTTTCACGATTCTGTGTCGACTGTTGGCTGTCGATGAGTTGGCGCCATCGCTTCACCTGAAGCTTTGCGACAAACCTCATCGGTGCTGCAGGATGGTAGCCGCAGAGCCAATGCAACACATGATGTGGCCACAGCATGCACAGACAACCGGATGATGTACACTCTGGACGGAGAATCTGGCTAACGTAGACGAGAAAGAGCTTGACATGACTACATAAAGGCATACATCAGCATCAAGGATGAAGTAGCCATAGGGGCACACCTGTTCACAGGACGCAGGCTCGTGTGCCTCCTCCAAACAGTGCCAACAGAAGGAATGGCCACATGTACATGTTACAGTGAGCGAGCCCCCCTCTACTGATGCTGCACAGATATTTTTCTTGCTAAGCTGATCGGCAAGAGAGATGCTGCAACCACATCCTGGCCTTGGGCACCACTTGATATGTGGATTGCTGTCAACGTATGACCTCAGTACTTGCTGTTGCAGCCGTTCAAAACTGTACACATGAAAGAACCCCGTGTCAGACATGATTAGGGCTCAATATCATCAGTGCTGAAGCAGCCCGAGTGCAGCAACGCAGAGTGCATGCCTGCACAAACCACGTGTAGAATGCTGGCATGAGCGCCCGCAGATTGCGCTCAAAACGAAAAGATCGGATAGATACGAGAGCACGACCATGGGAGCGAAGTTTGCCCAGACAACATTTGGGTGAACTACAGCAAGAGGCCCTCGCGCAGCACAGAGTATTGCACCTTTGGTCCGTAAGAACGTTGTGGGCTTCAGACAGCGGCACTGGTGCCTTGCACTGTGGCTCCATGCACTGTAAGTGGGAAGAAAACCCCTCTTCAAGTGTCGCTGTGATGTACTGCCGCCAACAGTTGGAACAGGCGACTTCATGGCCACAAGACAGCTTCACATTCTTGCTGAGGGGAGAGAACGATTCAAAGCACACAGAGCAGGTCTGCATGGTGACCAGGGCTGCTCGACCCTTGAAGTCCAGAGACTGCTTGGCATGCTGCAGGCACACATAGGGGTTTCGAATAGGATACCCAAGCAACGGTTGTGTAAAAGCACTTGTGCATGATCCTGGGACGGAGGTAGCAGACACAGTGACCAACCACACAGCCTTCCAAACACCCTGACAGCTGTGTATCCAGATTCCCGCGTGCTCTTAAAGGACGCACGTTCACTAGAAAGTCTTGTATGGCAGCGTCCGCATCATGGCCATGCTCTTTCAACAGCTGGCGGGCAGAGCCGTCATCAATGGAGCACACATCACTGACGTAGCGTGACTGCTCATCCCAGAAAGCCTCAACCTCATGCATACTGCTGAAAACAAGTGGTGCTGGGCTTGGATTTGCAGCATCTTCCTCATCATCTTCTGCATCATCTTCGCACGAGACTGCACAACACATTGCTGTTGTATGCTTCACAGAGTTGATACATGTCATTGACGCCTACACAAGCCTATCTCCTGCAAGCCTTGTAACGCACGCATAGAGCTAGATGAAGGATTTTTCGAGCGCAAGGGTCGTGGGGTCCTCCAGTATCCGAGAAGCCCGGACAGTGCAAATGACATTCCCCCCCAGCTTGTGTGGCCACCATCCCGCCTTGCAACAACATCTGGAGCAAGTTGTGCTAGATTCTCGACTGCACTCTTCAGTCTTACATTGTCCTGCACGTCGCGATCACATGGCTGTCGTTTCCTAGGAACAGCACTGCTGGTTCAGATATTCAATGTGCATTTTGCAGGATCACACCTTCAGACCACCGTTCTGAACCAGAAGTTGCACCATGTCCCATTGCTGTGAAGCAACAGCAACATCCAATGGGGAGGAGTTGGTGAAATCCGGTATAGATACATCCAGGCTGAAATCACCGCATTTTGCGTGCTCACAGAGGACAGACAACACCTCAAACGAACGGGTCAGTGTCGCCCAGTACACAGCCGTCCTCCCCCTGCAGCCATTCAGTGAAACTTAAACTCGAATTTTTGGCAAGTGCTGGTTTCATCCATGTAGGGGCGAGTATGTACGGGGAGCTCACCCGGCATCGGCGACATTCCAATCGGTGCCATCTGCAAAGTGCCCTTCACGAATAAGCCAACGCAAAAGTTCTGCACGTTGTGCACCATGGCGTGATATGCAAGTGACGTCTTCACTTGAGTACAATTCTTCCAGCCGAGGATGTGTATGGTCGAGCCCAGACGCTATATAATGAAGGACGGTCCTGCCCCGATCAGTGATATACACGAAGTCCAACCCCGCAGGTTCCTATAGCAAGCAAAAGCAACTGGGCAACAAGCTGATCAAGCAGCTGTCAACGTCATCACGAACTCAACACGCCTGCCGATTACACTCGCAAATGCTTCATGATGGGCAATAAAAGGCACAAAAGCTGGACAAAAGCTACGCATTGCACATATGTGTATGATTTCAGGGAACTAGCATCCCCGTGACAGTCTATCTGGGTGAACGGCACCTGCGTCGCGTTGACAGACAAGAAACGGAGTATAACGCCCCGCCATCCACACGCTTGGGATGACAACAGCCTCTCAACCGACCTGAAAGAGGGATTGAGCTGAATCTTGTAGATATATGACGCCAAGTTGACCAGATAGCCAATCAATTCGCACCGAACATCTCCCACACAGCATGCGTCTCGCAGCCTCGCCTGCCGAACAGGCAGATCTAAATCATCTGTAGAAATTTTCATAGTGCTTGACGCTACATCAATTGCACCACAGAAGAATGCAACTTCGCAAAAATGCCATGCTGACGAGGCATGGAGAGCCTACATCGATACAGCAACAATTCTGTACAGTTACCGGTGCGTACCGACCGTGAATGACAGAGCATTCAAACCTACTGACTGAGCATCGCTGTTGAGCCGAGACTTTCCATTGTGCGCCATCGTACAAGCGGGAATTGGGTGCACCGCGGCTCATCTGCATGACACATGGTACAGCAGGGCCCTGCAGACGTGCTCATGCATGCCAGCGCACCGTCATCATTGTTCACCCCGGCCAGCTCCCCGCATTCACAACAAGCGCCTTCGTCTAGCCAATTGTAACTGTGACATAAACATTGCCGTGGTTGCACCTTCTGTTCATGTAAGTGTAGTGTTGAGAGCGTGCCTTCAGCATGCAACGCAGCTCAGAAATGTAGTGCTTACATCTCACGATCGTGCACCGTTCGCGAGGAGGCGAATTCGATATGTGACGAAGCATGCATCATTTGCTGCCTCCCTCAAAACAGCATACTCGAAAATTTATATCCCGTTAGAGTCATCCGACCAAAACAGGCGCACAATCTTGTCCTGCTGTCGTCATTTTGAGTAGCTTGAGTGCGCGATGACTAGGCCGATATCTCCCGCAGGCGTGTCTGGTCGCACATACACCGGTCCAGAAGCGGGGTGGACGCTTCTGTCCCCAAATCACGCACAACATGCATGACGATGCACGTACGGGGCTGCTTGAGCAGCATCTCTGGCACAACGGGAAGCATTCAAATGTCGCACAAGCCATGCGGGTTCGCATGGATCTCCTCAAACAGTGATGTTAAACTCGGCCTTACGTCACTCACCCGGCTGCTGCCGCGACCTGCACGAGTCAAGCCTGCTCAGTCATACAAGCCTACAAGATAGACTGCAGACGCGTTGTACAGTCCGGCGCACGAACCTGACGTTTCTGGACTGTTGGCTTCTGTGTTGTGCCTGCTTGGGCATTCCGTGGTACCTGGGGTTGATCGCCGAGCGGGCTCAAGCATGCACGCGCCAAGGCGCACGCCGAAAGGCGCCGGCGACGCTGATGGTGTCCGACTGCACGTGTTATAGCGACTGAGACCTTCCAGCGGCGCTCCTATGGTAGACAACACTCCATCCGTCCTTTTCCCTGATGTCAATGGTGTCCTCACATCATCAAGCATGTCCAGCATTGCAGCAGCACCGGCGCCATGACGAGCCTCACTGCGTGCCAGCTTGAGCACTGCAGTACCAGGTCCATGAGAGTGCGCAGATCCTGCACCGCGAAACAACCTCACAAATGAACCCATAAGCATATGCGACTCAACGCTTCACAGATCATTGGATTGGCCAGGCTCACCTGCCAGGCTCGCAGCAATGCTGAGTTTTCCAGAAGATGTGGTATTGCAGCCAAAGACTGCGGCCCTACCCCAAGGCTCCAGGGTGTCTGCATGAGCCCCATGCACTGAAACGCGCCGCCCAAGGCTGCGAGACAACAAAGGAATCTGATTGTCTGGACTCAGCATACTGAGGGCCTCGAATCTATTATCTAAGTCTGCAGCTAGTCTCTCAAATTGCAGACTGCAGCCGTGGGTCTGTGGCTGCATGCAGTGTTCTTCATCGTCCTCACTTTCTGGTACGACGCAATCGATGCCGCCCGTGCTCTCCTCCATGTCACTATCTGATGCCTCTCCCGGTTGGGTCCCAACTGGGAAGTGGGTGGTGCTCGCTTTCACAGTCCCTCCAATGTGCAGCCCTACTTCTGCACTGGGCAGGGAGACAGCAGCTCGCTGTGCGACAGACGGTACACCAGGCCCAAACGGTCCATCGCTACGCCGCAAGCTGCACTCAGTGTCATGCAACGCTGTGCGACAGCTTCCATGCTGCAGGCTTTCATTGTCAGACAGGAGGTTAAATCTGGGAACAGATTGCTCGCCCAAACTGATGGCAGTGCCCTGGGCGCCAGTGAACTGAAAAGAAGCGTCAACGCTCAAGCTCGGCTGCGGTATTGCGTTATCTGCAAGCTGCTGTTGCTGCAGTGATGGATTTTCTATGGCACCATCATGGTGGCCCACTGGAGCCCAAGGGGAGTGGATGACTGCGTGCGCAGTGTCATGCACAGCCTGGGCTTGTGATGCGACGGCCTGCAGAAACGTCCTGAACGGAGCAGATGATGGCATTGCCCCAATCAAGCCTTCATCTTGTGCAGCAACAGCAGGTGAGCCAAATCCGGCCATGTCAAATACACCACTTTGAACACAGTGAAGTCCTTCCTGCAATGGCAGTGCATCAGAACAAAGAGCGCATGAACACACACAGTAATTATGGCTCTTGATTTAGTCAGGTGCTACGGGAGGCCCACCATGTCCATCTTTTCATTGCTTGTCATCTGTTCAGAACGCTCTGTAAAAGCTGACAGAGCCAACATGGTGGCCGGTGTGGCGTCATGGTCCCCGCCTTTCAGCGGAGTTATCTCGGCATCCCCAGCTGGCCCCTGGCTTTCAGGGTGCACCTCAGCAACGGAAGCGAATTGGGCTGGGCAGCCGAATAAGTTTTCATAGACCGCTCGGGTTGCAGGGTCCGGGGTCATGTGTGGGTGCGGCCGATCTTGTGCAGGATGTGTCTGCCAAACGTGCTGTGATGGTGCCATTTTCAGAACGCAGGTCGAAGTCGGTGTTGCGATTGCTCTACTGTAACGACATCTCCTCGAGTTTGTCCTGCAGACGTGAGTAACTTGGTTCTGGAGCGTGCAAAGGAAAGTCAAACTATGGCACTGCAGCTCAAGTTTTGGAAACAAACACATTCTTCTCCCCCCCGCACCTGCCAGGCTGAGCTGGTGCCATTGACTTCATTGTCGGAGTGCGCAGAAAACTGGCAGACTGCCTTGCCGGCAACGCAAAGGAAAAAGGGCTGCTGCATGTACGTGCATTTTTGTTTGGCCTAATAGATTCAAATTTTCTCGGCGTGCTTTCTCCGTCATCCTCTTCAAGAGCTACACAAGCATGTGACTCTTAGGGCTTGTGTGTTCAAACCTGAAACTCAAGTGAAGCAGAACCACAGGTTGAAGTCTTTCGACAGGATCAGCGACATACCTGCGACAGGAGTTGAAAACGTGAGCCGTCTCTTGATCCTGGTGAGGCTGAAGCCTGCACGACTTGGGACTGTTAGCCGGTGGCAGTTTCAACATTCAAACGATGCAAAGGATCATGCGATCGCACACGTTGACAAAACCTGCAGGAACGATATAGATATGTTTATGTAAGAATTCACAGGTGGCGTTGGTTCTGAACAAGCTTTCGCCAGGCAGGACTGCGCATGCGAGCGCAAAGATCCTCGGCACTCAGTGTATGGCCCCCGGCTGAACCACTACGCTTCAAAGCCACATATTTCACAAATACCCGCAAATGTGTGGTGCTGTCTTGCAAGAAGCAGAGGTCTGTCGCTTGCGCAATGTCGGCAATGAGGTTTTGACGCACGCGCACCGTTTGAAGCCATCTTGGCTGAATAAGAGGCCAGCCAAGCCTATATTTAAATTCTGCATGTACAAAATCTGTGGGTAATGAGCTTGTCATGGACAGCGGTACGTTCGTGTCACAATATACCGGGTCCCGTGGATCTGACGCCTGCAACTTGCTTCACTCGACGAATAACGCCATGCTAAGGACACAAAATGGCTGCCTGTCACCAATGGGCAATAAAGTAATATATATATCATCATTGGAAACAGAAAAGCCGTCATGCAAGTCTAGCATGGACGACTAGGCAATTCGAACGGTCCGTGCCACAACGCTAAAAACATAGATGATAAAGTTGAAAACCACGGCTACCCACAATAATATGCAAAAAAACAAGTCTTCTTCATGTCTGAGTGATAATGGTCGCCCGCCATGTGCTGTCCAAGCTTTTGACGTAGGTGTCAAATGCTGCAGCGGCACGGCTGAAAATAGCCTGATAGAAGCACGCCAAACAGTAAGAGCATAGGTAAAAAGTACATTGCATTGAGTGTGCTGGAATTTTTGCTGTACCTTAAATTCGAGGGAACTTCCTTAAGGTGCGCACTGTGGTCGCGCGTGGTTGGCTTCAGAACAGGTATTGCCCAGGTTCTACACTTAACACGGCACAGCTTGATATTTATGGATGAATTCTTTGTTTTTCTACGCACGGGCTACTAGGTACACAAACAAGACTCTACTGTGAAGTTTCACGTCCGCTTGTGCACCATCCGTACTGGAAGAACAGGTATCACGAGACTTCACCTACTACAGCACCACGCCATGCTGCAAGATTGCTGACCATCTTGTGATACAGCTCGTATGTGACTGGTCCAGGCTTGTTCGTGCCGGGTGACCGTTCTTGCCGTTGCAAAGTGCCGGCCGCATGTGACCACAGGTGTGCAGCGCCACCGCGTGGTGTGCACCAATGCCTTCAGCACGCAAGTGCACGTGCTTGCCAGAGAACACGTCTCGCGAAAGCAACAGCGTCCGTACCTACCTGCTCTGTCGTCACCCGTGATCGTGCCGTCTGATATATGTTTTCTAGAGCTGGCCGCTGCACAACTCGTTTCGGGCTGGTTGGTCGTGGAACTGCACATGTTAGCCGTGACTCGGATCCTTTTGACTGGCGAACGTCAAATGCGTTCATGAATGGGCTGCCGTTCGCTCTGCGTGTCACCCGCGGATTGTGTACAAGTGTTTGGACCAAGTGATCAGTGATGCTATGTAATGGGACTGATAGGAATTCATGTAGGACAATGCGGAGTGCAGGTACAGCGATCATGTGCTCATTGAAGTCGATTTAATCGGTTGTAGCTCTGAGCCAGTGTGTCTTGCAGGTGGGAGCTGCATTTTGGCAGTTGCTTGATGATATCGCCGGTGATGACATTCCTGCCTCAAATATACAAGGGTTTGTCACGACCATCCATTCCTATCCACACACTCGTAGGCCCTTAGCGGTCTGCGTTGATCTCGATTCACGCCCTCTGCAGGTGTGTTTGCTGATGAACCGTTCATGCGTGCGTGCAGCTGTCGCGAGTCTGCAGCACTGGTAGACGCATGGTGTGCTCTGCACATCACCCTATATCGATCTCTGCCGCAGGCTCCATGGCAGTTGTAACTGCACATACTGCGTAGCTAGCATGTAGCCAGTCTATATGCAGGCATGGAGCCGACTCAAGTATAGTGTTCTGGACCTCAACCAGCCAAAGTGTTACTACAGCACAAGACGACGTGGCAGTGGGGGAATATTTGCCAATGGCGTCACGTGCATGCAACACTGTGCCGCTGGAGACATCTCCGCTACCAATGGGCCACTGTTAGACACAGTGATGGAGGGCATGCTCCGCTGCTGACTGACAGAGTTGCGGCACATCTCATCACTGTATCAGTCACACATTGGCAGCCAATGTCGAGCCAGTGATGTGTAGGCGTACCGGCAGACAAATACCATACTTCCGGCAGTGCACATGTGTAGGGGCATACAGGTCCATATCTACTGGAACATCGACAACTGTGGTGGCCGGGCATGTAGTCGGTATGCCATTTGCAGGAATTCGGAGGCAAACAGAGGCCAGTTCGACGAGAGCACACTTCTTCCTCACACATAGTCTTGCTGGCGGAACTGGTTCCGGTGGAGGCAGTGCAATCCTTCAGGGCGTAAGAGATACATATGGATCTGGGTGCTACATTACCACCTTGTCAATTGCGCCAAGTCCCAGTGGAGATGTGCCTTGCCAAGCCTTCAATGCTGTCCTGGCTGGAACAGCTCTTCAGGCATGTCCGGCAGCCGTCCGACAGCAATTGCCGCACCATGTGCGATGGCTCCACGCACGCTTCTAGGATCTGAGCTGCGCCTGGTTTCTGCAGGACCTGAGTGACTGTGCGCTAGTCATCGAGAACTCGGTACGGGGTTCTCAATCCGCAGGTGCAGCCAAGGACGCATGCCACGCACTGGAGCAAACAAACATTATGGCTGCAAGGTCCGCCTTCCTTACTGGCATCCACCGGATGCAGTGGCGGCTCTGGTGGATGCGAAGTGCGTTGGTGATATATTTCCCCCCAAGTGCCGGAGGCCAATGCTTTGTCGTTGTCGTTGTGGCGATATGCACGATGGGGCGAAGGGTGGGAGCGGTGGAGGGGGGGGGGGGGGGGGGGGGGCTCGAATTAGTTGCACTGAGTCTAGCTGTGCCGCACCACGCGTGCATTGTCCTGTGTTGTGGGTCCAAGAACATCATGATGTCTCCATGTTCATGCAGGTGCCTAGCTGGACTTTTATTGCCTCTCACTCCAATGGAGCCACCCGGGGGGTGCAACAGGTCGGCAGACCTTGCACAGAACGTGACCCCAGTGCCTGCATTTCGATTTGCTGAGGTTCATGTGAGCAGACCCGGCGTTGCGGAGAGCCGCACAATGAAGGCAGTCGCCCACCATTTCCACCACTGTGTTCCCCGTTATAGCGCCAGCGGAGCCCCAATCCATACCATCAATGCGCTGATGATTGCCCGCGGCAAATTATCTGGTTTTGAAGACAGCATGCACAGGTCCGACCCCAGGACGGCTGAACCGCGCAGCTGTAGGTGCATGATGAGCTTGCCTTGCCTTTCAACACCTGGTACCTGGTCTACCTGATTATAGGCATCCAATTCTGCGCCCATACATGCAATCGATTTTGGCACCGCGCTGTGGTGGCTGACTCTGACTGTAATCTCAAAGTCAAGGATGGATTTGTGCACTGTTACATGCCTGTTGTGCTTGCAGGGGCAAATCCATAGGAGTGGACTCGCTGCGGCACACATTGACGCAAGGGCAGCGGGCGCTGCTCTCAGAAGGCTCTGCCCTGACCGTTCGGCATTGCGGTCCTTGTCCCCGGGTGCTTGCAGATGCATCCTTGCACAGCGCTGGCCCAGAGAGAAGGGGTCGGAAAGAGCCATTGCCACAATTCTCTCCTCCAGGGGCATTATTTTATGCAGCGAACAGGTACACAGCAATGCCGACTTGACATGCGCCACATCTGTGGCCCTCATGCCCCGCTTTGGTCGGGATCCGGGTCTAATTGCAATGCAGCCACGCTCAGTATTCAGCATTGAAGGCATGCCATAGCTGCCTGCGATGCCGCAAACTGCACCAACATGTGCCAGGCACTCCTCACGTCCACATTGCCATCGCATACTGTGGCAAATAGAGAAATGTCAACACACAGGGGCATTACCACTGGTCCAGAGAATCATACCTGTCGGGAGTCAAGTACTGTGGGATGTCTGGTGGTGGTAGGTCACAATTAGAAAACTGTGGACCACTGTTGCCGTGCAACACTGTAAGCATGCGTACACACATACACTGAGAGCCCCCAATGCGTTTCAGGTCGAGTATCGGCGATTTTTGGCTTGGCTGTTCAAATCAAGCAAGTCTGAAGCTACAGTCCAACGCTTACGTACACTGGTATGAAGCAGGTGGCCTGAGCAAAGATGATCTTCAGCATGCTGCAAGAAGCATGGCGGACACAGGACACGCATATACATGGTGGTGCCGATAGGTGTCAGTGTCAGTGCTCATGCGCCTAATCGTTCGTACCCAAGCGACCAAAATAGTGGGGGACCACATCAAAATGGGGGAAATTCCCAATCAGAAAGCTGAGCTGAGGACGAAAGTATGTAAAGAAAGTATTGTGGACTCTTGGCGATGATGTTGTTATGGCTGCTATGCATAGGCGTGTCTCAGTTCCCTTGTGAGACCTAGTTGGAAGGTCTCTTCCCAAGGACTTTGTTGACAGAGAGTTTATACTGTTGACTAGCTCAATGACAGCTTAGAAATAGCTCAGCGGGCTACACCTCGCCATTAGGGCAGGTGAAATCGGTCGGGCGGCAGACATTGATGTGCAACACCTTGACTAGGAATGGCGTAGCAATCAAGCACCTGATGCACTATGCGTCGCTCGAACAGACGTGCCCATCATACATCTGCTTGTGAAGGAGTCTGGCAGCGCGTTTGCCAGCATCGCCGGAGGCATGTTGGATGCGTTGGTTTGTCATACACCGTTTGGACTGGTGGCACACAAGTGTTGACACACCTCTGTATAATGTGCAACTCTGTCCGTACATTCCTCGGAGTGCTTGCCATGATGGTGAGAACACGTGCCAAGCGACAACATATCGTATGCATGCAACAGCATCACGGTACTGCAGCTGTGCCATGCAGCCGCCATGCAGATGCATTGCACACCTCAGTCTGATTCACAAGAACGCCTGTCGTTCTGACTGCATGCTATTTTAGAACAGATCGTTCAGTAGCCACTGTATCACGATGTCAGCGACTCGGCATGACTGAGGCCATGTCCCAGACAAGCACAATGCAAGATTTGTTCATACTCATGGAGCTGCTACACCCCTGGGTGCAACCGGTCAATGGGAGCCCACTTGCAGCAGCACGTGGTGCGGTCCGCAGCAGGTATCTGCTTTTGCCGCCTCAATAGTGAAAACGCTTAGGGTGCTACTGTCCAGGACGTGTGCCTGATACACTGGGCTTTCGGTTGCAGGCATCATGTGATCACTGCTCGATCGGTGCCGGTGTGGCCAGGCCAACCAACAATTGTGTCCGACCGACAACTTTGCACAGCTGCGAGCCAGCTACCCACAACAGTGCACACGGGCGCCACCGACTGTGGCAGGCCGGTGTGGGTCGTGAGCTGCGCCATGCATGGCGGTCTGCCGGAACGCATGTGGCCTGGCGCGAAGCCCGCCAGTGCTTGCGCTTCTGCATCTCTGGCGCTCGCATTTCTACACACTGCAAGCAGGCGTAGCGTCTCACCACTCCGGGCCTGGCATCACGGTGACTCCGGCTGCAAGGTGTGATCAATGTGCAGCGGCAGTAGATTGCTATGAACAGCCAAGCGGACAGCAATCAGATGGCAAATCCCTCTGCAGAGCATTCACGATAAGGAGATGGCACGTTCGTCTGCGCAACATTCTCGATAAGCAAGAAGCGGTCCTTGGGGTGTCAGTTGGCACATTCAACGGCTCGCCCTCTGCCGTATGGGAGATTGGTCAGCCTGTGTGTGATAGTCAGCTGGGGCGAGACCTCTGTCGCATGTTGTTGGCCATCAGACTTGAGCGGCAGGCCGCACCTAACCCCCCTGGTAGATCCATCTGACGTCACCTCCCGCTATCAAGATGCAGACTCTGCCCAGCCCCCGGCATGGTGTGCGTTGCCCCGGGTCCTTGTAGCATGATTGGGATAGTGTTGGCACGCAGTAGGGTGAGCTGGGAGCAGAGTGCGGCGATGCAGGGGTACGGCCGCGGCTTCATGCGTGCGGATGAGGGCTGCAGATTAAGGCACCCGGACTTCCAATTAAGGTTTACTTTAGCACAATTGATCAGAGGTCAATGCTCGTGTAAGTTACTCGAGTGCTAAACCAGCAAGTTGAGGGGTTTTTAGGCCTTTCATCTGGGCTCGGGGCATCACATTAAGGGTTTTCTCACAATTTCAGTTGCAGCATGTGCGGCTCGTGTCTGCGTGACCGGTTGTAGCCATGCCTGCCCTTGCAAAGGCAGCCAGGGCTGTCCAGACAGTGCTGACACAGTGCAACACATTACTGAGTGTACTCCGCGCGTGCAAATTTTGTACAATGCTGTCGCACAACATACCCGCCTAGATAAGTCACAGGAGACTGAGCAGGTGATACCAAGTCAAACAAACAACTGCAAGGCTAGCTACCTTGCATTCGACCACATTGCAGCCGCTCCACTGGTTTGCATGCAACCTTTACCTTGGTAGGTCCTGGACCTCGTGCCATCATAGTGCCCTAGTGCCCCAGTACACTAGTGCCCTGTTCAGACAACCAAACCAACAAGTGGTTCGTCTTTGGCCTCACAATCACAAATCATAAGCAGATCTGATCACACATTATGAATATTTCGTGCCTAAGGTTCATCAACTTGAAGTGGCTGTAGCTGTACATCATGAGGCAGCCAAGCGCGGCCACAAGGGCAAAATGCCAAGTTATGTAAACTAAGCAGTCTAAACAGCAAAATTTCAAGTTACACCGTCATCGTTGAACTTGATGCAAGTTACGCAATGGCTTTCACAGGATGCACAGCCCTAGTGCGGATGGGGTGGGAATACAGGGATGAAGGGGGCTGGGCCTCCATCCGGTGTGGGGGGGGGGGGGGGGGGGGGGGGGTGACATACGTGTCAAATATTGCCGCCTTTGTGGCGGGCGGGGGTTGCGGCACTATTCGGAGCCGGAGATGGTTTTTTTGCAAAGTAAATCTGACTTTACTGAGCCGTATCCTATTGGACATTGACAACTCCGGGTTAACAGGACCACATTCGCCGAAGGGGTACACCACCTTGAAACCCCCTCAGACGACCGTACGCAACTCACAGGGCCTCCTCCTGTACATGTGCTAAGCGAGGTGGTCACATACGGCCGTTTCGATTCCCCAAAGCGCACGCAGAATCGAACACACGACCTCCAGAAACGGAGGGGGTAGCTTGTAATCCGTCCTCAACCCATTGGACCCTGTTGGTGTGCATGGATGTCTCTGCGTGTGGGCCGGCCTATGCGGTGGCTGTCCAAGGACCAGCTTGGGGCCAATACTGCTAAGCTGTGCCAGAGTGGTCGGCGGGACGTGTGGGTGTCCAGTATCTGAGATATGTGAGGACAGCGTTGTTCTGATTGGGACGTGTTCCTGTTCGATGCCTGCAGTGCTACCTGTCTCTCGACTCTGTGATTTCGACACATCTGTGTCTCGTTTCGATGACACCGGTGGCCGAAATCAATGTCCGTGTGGGTCTGGCTTCTTGTTGTCTCTTCCTTGAACATGCATACACACATACGTTGAGCCACCAGCGATCAATGCATTGTTTGTATGCATGCAGACTGCTGCAGGGTGCTCACTAACGCCGCTCAGGCCGCGGTCGCGGGATGGTCCCGTCGAGGGCTGCATGCGTGCATTCGAACCACTGTTGCATGCATACAGGTGCACCCAGCATCCATAGCATCGCGACGGGGAGCTCCCGGGAGTCCTCTAGGGAACATAGCTGCGTCCATGGTCTGTCAGCCTGATGTGGAATGCTTCGATTGAACTTGCGTGGTCGCGAATGGGCAGTGTGGCCCGCTTTGCCAGGCCCGAGGATCTTCGAATGAGCTCAGGTTACAAGTTTACCGGCTGCCATCGAAGGATCAGGCAACGGCCCGAATACCAAAGCATGGGAGCTCCATAGACTCCTCGCGGTGGCTCGACCATTCTGAGTGCTTCACCTTCACGACGCCTCTGAAACAGTTGTTGATGGGTTGACACGGCCACGTCCTGTCTCGTGCGTGCACCTGTGTCGACAGACTGTCTTAGCACACAACAACAGGCAAGGTCAACAGCCTTAAGTGAAGATCACAATGAAATGAGGTTAGAAAGGTCGGATTCTGATAGCTTGGCGTGTTAGCGTCGGTTTACGATGACGACGATGCAGAAGAGCCCCTCCGCAGTGTTCCAGGCTCTCTTGAGCGAGAACGGTGGCCAGGAAACAGGAACAGCAGCCAGGTCTGCCGAGGTGATCAGAGCAGCTATCAGCGCTGGTGAACAGTGCGTTCTGTCCCGCAGTGCATTCTGCCCATGGATCCGTCCTGCTTGATATCTTCGGCTTCCACCCCGTCGGCAGAAAGCTCGCCGCAGCGTGGAGTTAGTGCAGGCACCGACCGGGAATGCAGCGGGATGAAAACGCTCATCGTGACGCAGACCTGGCGTCACTCATTCATATGGGCTCGAAGGTTTGGGAGGGAGACGGTGTGGAGGTCACGCCCGAGCAGGTCTTGAAAACCTTGCTTGGAGAGCTGTTTGTAGAGGACGCTTTTCTCAGTGACGTCCGTGATCTCGCGGAGGGAGGGTTTGCAACTGTACAGAGTGCCCATCTGACTCATCCAAATGGTATGAAGCAGCTGGTGGCCATCAAACGGTTGAGGCCAGAGCGTCTGGGCAGTGAGGAGTCCCTGACAGAGTTCATAGCCGTACGCCAGTCTGACTCCTCACCCGGCTTTGAGCATTTTGCAAGGCGTCACTGTACCTGCGATACAGGAGGCCAATCTGTGGAGGAAGCTTCAGAGCAAGGACATTGTCAAGCTCATGGGGGTCGGCGCAGGAGACATGGCATCAGTCAGCAGTATAAGAACGAGTTTTTTCATCGTTTGCGAGTTCATGGAAGGCGGCACCCTGCGTGCAATCATCCAACGACAGCAGATGTCGAAATACAAAGACGTGTACTCTGCGCACGACGTGTTCAGGTATGCACAATCCTCCTCCGCAGTGCCTCTCCGCCCATAGCACAGCAATGAAGGCCTGCCCCATACCCGCACTGCTGCCGCAGCAGTCTCTCTCAGCAGCCAGCCAA
This sequence comes from Ulva prolifera, assembly GCA_023078555.1. Taxonomy (NCBI): domain Eukaryota; kingdom Viridiplantae; phylum Chlorophyta; class Ulvophyceae; order Ulvales; family Ulvaceae; genus Ulva; species Ulva prolifera. Next base: position 6,471,726 of record CM041201.1, on the reverse strand, counting down.
CAGCGCGATTGCTGCAGGTGGTTTGTGTCCATCACCAGGGCTGTTAAGTACCTACACAGCTGCCGCCCGGCAATCATACACAGAGACATGAAGCCAGAGAACGTGCTTCTGACGTCCGCAGACTGTAGCTGCAGCGATGCCAAGGTCTTAGACCTCGGCCTGCACATTCGAGGCCGAGCCTCCCGCCAGTTTGAGCTCGGCAGCACCCGAGAGGAGTCCTACTATGGCGGCTCCACATACGACGCGGTTGCATTCAACGGCTCAGTCTATGGCGGCACTCGTGAGCTTCCTTCAATCCATGCTAGGTCCACACTTTGTGAGCGTCGGAATCTGCCGTGCCTGATTGATTTTCTCACGCAAGCCTCAAATCCTGAACATGCACAAACAGCGTGGGCCCGGTGGGCACGCTATGGCTGAGAGCGCTTGCGTGCCGTCCCACAGGCATTGTTGCAGCTTCTTGGGTAGTCTGCGACCACGTGTGGCAGATCGTATGGCCCTTCCGAATGGCTGGCGACAGCCCCCCTCTCATCCCAGCTATGCGCTCAGCCCCGCTCTGCACAGCATGCGGTTCATGCAAGCGCACACTACTGCTCTCAAGCTGTGGTGCAGTAGGCAAGCTAACCAGCCGCTGGCCGTGGTGTGCGACGCCATTGGTGACGGAGTGGCCGCGGCACCAGCGGTTTGGCGTGCAGCCATACAGGCCGACCCAGACGGCTAAATGATTGCGGTGTGCAGGAGGGCGGTTTGGGATGTCATTAGCGGACAAGGTGCGGCAAGTGGAGGCGACGTCCCCTCTGGTCACGACAGTCTCCCCCCCGCACACCAACACGCGTCACGGCAGCGTCACCGGCGAGAATCAGCTGATGCCGATCTCAGAGGAGCACCAGGATGACAGCGCCATTGAAAGCACACCTGGAATCAAGCCTGCGGCGCCAGTCAAGGTGCGGAGCCAGCTCCTGCCACGGTCAATTCAGCGCGGGGCTGTGGTGCATCACCGGGGATGCTCAGGTACCTGTACTGTCGCTGCACCAAAACTCCCTCGGGAGCCTGCCACGGTGCCACTGAGGCTCATCACGGAGTAGCAAGTCGCGGTACGTGCGACCTGCGATGATGCACTGCAGACACGGTAATACTTGTCTGCCTGCAGTGGTGTTTTCAACGGTTCGGGATGGAACTACACAGCAAAGCACCGCGTTGACATCTCAACGTCCGAACAAGCACAGTCCTCCACATGCGAATCTGTTCCACACAGCCATGGCAGCGGCCACAGGGCATGCGTTGACTGCACCGTTACATGCGGCACACACGCCGTGTCAATGTAGGAGCCTGAGGAGGCAGCGGCAGCGCAGGAGGAGGCTGCGGAGGCCGCCGCGGCCGCCATCCCGGCACCGCCCGCCCCTGTGGCGTGTGCTGACACAATGGAGGCGCAGGCAGCCGCACAGGCGCGGCATAGCGCCGCCGAGCGCGCTCGCTGCGATCTGTCTGTGACCAGCAAGATCAGCCAGCCGGAGCTGCACACCTCCAAGGTCTGCTCCCCTGCCCCCCCCCCCCCCCCCCCCCCCCCCCCCCCCCCCCCGCCGCCCCCCGCATCTGTCCACAATTCCTTACTCTGCATCATGCATCTGCACAGCGGGAGGCTCATAGCTGCCAGGTGCTACGCTATGGCAACAGACGTCCCGTGTCAGCGGTCTGCAGCAGGCCATGCGCCTGTGCGTGGACATGATATAAGGCCGGGCATGTGACAGCGGCAGCATGGGCGTGCAGGTCGGGAGCTGGATGTACATGGCGCCAGAGATGGTGACGTCCCACCAGTACACGGAGAAGGTGGACGTGTTCTCTATCGGGGTGATGTTGTTCGAGGCGCTACGCGGCCGGCTCAACGTGACCAAGCTCGCCATCACGCATGACCCCGGCTCGCTCCAGGACTATGCCGAGAGTGTCGCCGATGGTTTCCGGGAAGACATCCCCTCCAACTGGCCGGAGGACGTGTCGAGTCTCATCCGCGACAGCTGGCACCAGGCGCGCACCCTCACCCCTACGCCTCTCTGCCCGCATGCATGAGGCCGAGCGCCTCACGTACGTGGACCTTGCCGCCGGATCTCAGGCTGACCGCGTGTGTTGCCATCCGTTGCCATAAAGGTCGCCTGCACTTACGCTGCTGTGGTGGTGCTGGCGGTTGACGGGGTGCTGCTGCAGGATCCCGACATGCGCATCACAGCCGCGGAGTTCCTGACGAGAGTGAGCAACATGATGAACTCCGATACCGCACGGACAATGGACGAGGCGCGCAAGGCGTCCGTGTACACTGGTGACTGCGGCTGCGGCTGCTGCGTGATGTGACGCGGCAGCCTCAGAGGAGGATCACAGTGCGGGTGCAGATGCCCTGCAAAACGCGCTCCAGCCTGCTCTCCCATGCGACTTGAGTGCTTGGCAAGAAGGCTGAACGCCCCTTGAGCTTGGAGGCAATGCTGTGTCGATGCAGTGTGGCGGCCGGTTGATTCCAGGCCCAGGGGTTATGCAGCACACCCGATGCTGTGCCGCTGTGCGGTGCGCAGACACTCGCTTGTGATCTGTGGCGAGTGCGGCCGAGGGCACCATTTTTACGTCATCGGAAGAAGATGTGTAGTTGTTTTAATGTCTCTCTGCTCCGGCAGCAGAACCGTGTTCCCAGCCGCAGCGTGCTAGTGTGCGGGCGATTGTATTCGCTTTCGTGGGAGTTTCTTTGAGTTCTGGAAATGTATACGTCATGCCGGTTGGCAACAGCAAGCATTCCCATTCAGGCAAAGCTTGGCCTGTGTTCTTGTAGGTTCGGCAAGGGGGGGGGGGGGGGGGGGGGGGGGGGGGGGGTGGGGGTACATGTGATAGCTGCAAGAGGCTTGGCATTGCAGAGAGGGAGGGTGGCAAGCAGCCATGCAGGCTGCACTAGTGGGGCGTGTGAGTGCCACGTTGCATTGCCCCGGTGCTGTGCGGATCGAAGCCAGCGCACCGGCACTGTGCTCCCATTTTTAGGCGATAGAGTAAAATGATGGCATGTCGAGGTGTCGAAATTTTGATGGTGGAGATCACAGCGCCACTCGCCTCGTGGACGCATCCCCTGCAGGCATGCTCTCGGACAGCGAAAGAACACATTCCCGTACGCCTCACGTGTCGCTGAGCACCTCTTGCCTGACACAGGTGCTGTGCATGTTCTGCATATGTCGGTGGGCATGGCAGTGCCCTTTGCTTGTACTTATACAGGCTGTACAGAACTCCGGACAGTTTTCCGTCATGATGCTGCCATCACACTCCCCGCAGCTCATGCTGATGGCAGAGTATGTATGGCACTGCTCCAGCCATGAAGGAGGTGTCTTGAGCACATGCACACAAGATGGCAGACCCAGATGAGGAACGCAGCGGGCGGCACCACATAAAGGCACGCCCACAACACCACCACTGGGCATCCCTTAAGTTATGAGCACACATCAGGCTCGTCGGACGGGATTCAGGGGATCTGCGTCTTACACGACCTCAGAGAAGACTCAGCCCATCCATGCGTGTGCTCAGGCACGCAGTATCGGTGGGGCAGCAGGTAACGAATTGTCACATTGAAGTCTGTGCAAGGATGGCGGGTGCAAGCACAGTCCACAGGGTGACCGATGCCATGCGGGGCCATTGCAGGAGGAGGCTACGTGCATCGAGGGCACACGATCCGGGGCCGAAGCCAACACGGGCAGGACGCCAGCATCATGGCACTGCGTCCCAATCTATGCTACACCACAAAACGGTATGAAGTGCAGCGGGCATTGACCATGCTGCGGCCAGCAAGCCCTGAGGGGGCTGGGGGGTGGACTCCCCCTCCCCCTATTAATGTGAGCGGTTGCAACCCTGCCTACAAGGACCGGAGCAGCCGCCGACTGCAGGTAACCTGTGGCGGTGGAGTGTTTGGGCGGCGGAAGACAGCTTGTGCATTGTCTACTGCAGGTGTTGGCAGTCAGAAATTAGCTGGCAGTAACGTAGCCGTCCAGAATTTATCTTGCAGCCTGAGCACAACGTCGATATCCTAGATTAGATGATACCTGTACCTCGCAAGAGCGACCCCTGCTCCATCAAAGCATGTCGACGGGCGAATGCGGACGCTCCAACCGACAGGGAACCGTCGATTGCAGTTTTCGACCGCAACCACCACACTGTAGACTGATCAGACTGCATCCCACATTGCACGAATCTGCGCTTGTTGAGCATGCCAGATATTGATGCCGGGGCTGCGGGATGCCATGACGTTTTGTGGCCTCTGGCTATTCCGTATCCATCCATGGTTGGGCGGCACAAGCCAATTGCATCGCGATGCATTGTCATACAGTGTACAGCTGCGCTGCCTGTGCACTATTTTCTTTTATAGCTTTCGTTTTTTGAGGGCTGGTGATGTCAACGTCCACCTTCTGTTCGCGGCGTAACGTCATTGCAACGTCTGGCCAGCCAGCTGATGTAGCCAGTGTACAAGCATGCCGAAGCGCGCTTGTGCAGTCTGCAAAGACCAAGGAGCTGTACTGAAGCGACCGAAAACCTTTGAGCAGGTGTTGCTGCGCCTCTGGATTCTTGAGTGCATGGTACATTTTGAGGTACATCACATCACCGTGCTGATGGTTTTCGTTTCTGACGACCTATGTGCAGTTATGCAAAGACTGCTTTTATGAAGCTCTAGAGAACGAAGTCCATCATACGATAATCAGTAATCGGCTGTTTTCCCGGGGAGAGGTTGTGGCACTGGGGGCGTCTGGCGGAAAGGACTCCACTGTCCTTGCGCATATCATTAGTCTACTGAACAAGCGGCACGAGTACGACCTCTTCTATGCCATGATTGCAGTATGCAATCCATTTGAACGCCTGGCTAACCAGAGCATGCATGAGCAGTTACGGACTAAAGCTGTGGTTGCTATCAATTGATGAAGGCATCTCCGGATACCGCGATGACAGCTTAGAAACTGTCAAGCGAAATGAGAAGCAGTATGAGCTTCCTTTGAAGATTGTCTCGTATCAAGAGCTCTATGGATGGACAATGGACGAGATAGTAAGGCATATCGGCACAAAAAACAACTGTACGTTTTGCGGGGTGTTCCGCCGCCAGGCACTGGACAGAGGGGCGGTGCTAATAGGTGCCAACAAAATTGCAACTGGCCACAATGCAGATGATATGGCAGAAACTGTTATGCTGAATCTCCTGCGTGGCGATCTGCCAAGGTATGAAAAGGATAGCCTTGCATCTCTGCTGTGCAGACGTCGTGAATGTGCAGCAGATGCAGACGGCAGATCTCTACATGCCATCACACTGGTGCTTCAGCAGAAGGATGACGCACAACAGATTTGTAGGTTGAAGCGTTGCACCTCTGCGGTGACAGGTGCAGGTTCACAGTTGCCACGTGTCAAGCCATTCAAATACACATATGAAAAAGAGATTGTGATGTATGCATACTACAAGAAGCTAGACTACTTCAGCACAGAATGTATCTATGCACCCTATGCAGCCCGTGGCCTTGCACGAGAATATGTCAAGGATGTTGAGTTGATACGCCCATCTGCAATTGTGGACATAATCAAGTCTGCGGAAGAAATGAGATATTCTGAAGGTATGTACCCATGCTGCCACCTGTGCAAAATGGCAATTCATGCCACAGCATTGTGCCAGTCCTCATCTGTCTTTATTTGCAGAGGCGGGAGACCATGGGCCCAAGCCAGGCAAGTGTTCACGATGTGGATATATCTGCAGCCAACCCGTCTGCAAGGCGTGCCTCCTTTTAGAAGGACTGAACACGGGTGATTACAAGCTTGGAATTTCCAAGTCTCGTAAGCCAGATGCCCATGTGAAAGCCGATGGTAGTGCAAGGCAGATAGAGACCAGAGCTGCTGAAGACACGCAACATGCCTGCAGTGAAACAAACTGCGATGGGATTCGATGTAGCTAATGTTCTTGGTCAGGGGACTTGGACTCGATTCTGATTGACGAACGATGCACATAGGCCATCAATGTAGACTGTTGACTTAATGACATCACTACTTAGCTGTCAAATATCGCAGCCCGCAGCATGCATGCTATCTATGTGCTTCTATACTCAGGCTCGACAGGAGATGTAGGTCGAGGACCACACACACACACACTATACTCAGGCTCGACAGGAGATGTAGGTCGAGGACCACACACACACACACACACACACACACACACACACACACACACACACACACACACACACACACACACACACACACACACACACACACACACACACACACACACACACACACACCACACACACACACCGTTCTCGCATCATGTACTCTAAGTTGGCTGCAGTGTCACTGCTGCAACATGCTGGATTGTAATGTGTCCCCTGCCATGACGGATTGGTCAGTATCCTGTCACTTGCGAATTTCTTCGCTGCTGTGCTCGTATGCTGCCAAACTTCTGGAGCATTGCGCGCGCCTGTTCAGGGGTAGCCTTCTGTGCGGCCTGCAGGATCTCCTTGGATCTCTCTGCTGGGACGCGTCTTGGAGGGTTGAGGGGCACCGGCGTTATATATGTACTTGGGGTATGCAGTTCTGCTTGTGGAGTTTGCCATAAGGTGCCTGTACTTGATGCAGTGCCCGGTTGTGCAGAGGGAACATATGTCCCTCGTGTTTGTATTCCGAATTGTGAAGATGGCATCGCATCACGCGGGCCGTAGCTCGGGCGACGTCTGTCATCATAGGACTGCGGCGCTCTCCGCGTCAGGGTCGTTGCAAGCCTCGAATCAATTGATGGCCTTGGCCCACCCACTTCAGCTTGGCCTCCTGGTTCTCTTGCTGCACCTGTGGAAAATCGCACTACCTCTGATGTTGAAGCCCCATTAGGTGCTGCTGCAGGCAATGGCGTCCCATCCTTCTTCTGCATTGAAAAAATTCGCAGGAGAGACCACCTACGGGGACGTGGAGACTCTGCTGCAGGAGGCGTAGCTGCAGGCGCACTCGCTTCAGGGGTGGAGTTATTTTGTGGATAAGCTGACTGGAATGAACTTGGCTGTTCCTCCTTCACCCCTTCAAGTGTGAAGCGCCCCTGGCGAGGGCCCCCTGGGCCATGTAGCCCATGATCAATGGGCAGAGATAATGCGTTTGACAACAGAATTGGCGCATAATTCTGTCCTCCACGAGCATTGTATGAAGCAGTCTTAGACATCCTGCGTGGATGCCGCTCCCGCACAGGATTGGGATCCACCAGGGTCACTTCTTCATCATTCATCTTCATGCTGTTGACTTTGAAGGGGCCTGCAGTAGAACTTGCCCGGCAGGGAGCAGTTGACGCCCGATCGGCTGGATGTCTGCCAGACAACGCATCGGACAGCATCTCAAATACATCACCGCCCCCCCCGTGCGCTGTGCTCGCCCTCTTTGCCATATGAGACACATGCTGAGCGTCAGCTTTATCCTGCAAGCAGCGGATGATGGCCTTGAATTCATGTTGACGATTGCCAATGTTTCGAGCAAATCCGTGACATACATTGCAGCTGCGCACCTGACTCATCCTGGCCCTCTCAGGGTCTTGAAGCGATACAAACGTCTGGATGACCCCCTCGAGTGTACTGATCATCCTTTTGTGCATTTCAGCTTCTTGCTGTGCCTTCTTTCTGGCCTTTTCATGGCGCAGAAGTGGGGCCTCGCTCAGAATTCCAGTGCTAGATGACCTTGTGCTGTGAACATCATCTTTACCCTCCTGCCTGTGCTCACAGCACCCTGCTGTTGATAAACGCTACATGCATGGTCGCTGTTCATCGCGTGGGAGAGCACAGTGATCTGCACCTGTCTACAAGACATGCATCCAAGTCGTCCTTCAGCTTACTGAGCTGTTCCTGCACTAGGCGGACAGACCCTGCTGCAGGACCCAGAGTAGGTGGTACTGAATTCTCCTGCCTCACTTCCATCATCAGTCGATCCAACTCCTCAGAGTCAGATCTCCTAATTATGCGAGCAGAGGCTCCACGCGACTGGGCGCCTCTTGATGGAGCAACTTGTGCCATCTGCTTCAGACTGTCCACACCTGCCTGGACGAACGCGTTGTGTAACGTTACAGCTACCTCGCAGTGACATGGAACTACAAACAAAAAATCTGAGACGGCTGTGAGGTAGCACATTCTATATAGATCAAAATGAACCATTTGACAAGGTTGACGTGGTGTGTTGGCCGAGTGTCATATAAGAAAAACTCGAGTGCGCTGTAGTGAGCATACATCAACAGTGCCACTGACGCAAGATCGCCCGCAGATGGATCCAGCTTTGGATGGCGAGGGCTGTGCAGAGACTCTATCATCTGCTGACATGTCTGGTGTGGCCCCCTCAACATCAGCTTCGATATTGGCTGCAAATGCATTTCGGGACACATGCAGGGCCCTAATCAGAGCCTCTGCTGCAGTGCCTCTGGGCTCGTTGTTGTTCGCTCGTGTTGGTGAACTCGGTACAGTACCGGCAGCTGAGGCATCTGTGCCGTTGTTGCAGTGCTTTGCTTCGAATGCAAGCAGCCGGTCATGAAAAGGGGTCAAGAGCGCCGCTACATCCGGGCTACTCAGCCGTGCTCTACTTGGTGGTAGTTTCAAAGTTGCCCGATGTTCAGCTTCGCTTTGAGCATGTTCGACCTGGGACAACAACGGGGACACTCAGTATGTATGTAGTTACAAAGGACAGAGGCCGGGTATCCGGCCGTTCCTAAGAATCCATCCGGAAATCAACTCAGTCATGGCACTAGGCTGGGTACGAGCACGCACCACAGCCCTGTATGTAGTTACAAAGGACACAGCCCTGTGTGTATGTATGTATGTGCTCATCAGTATGTCGCTGTGTCCATGTGGACACAACTCTGGTGACAAGGATAGAATGTGCGCCCAAGTGCTCAGACATATCGTACTGGATATCACAATGTGTCATTGGGAAGCACCTTTGAGGCGTTGTAGAGACGATCTTTGTCTTTCAAGGCACCAATGAGCTGAACGGTTTGCTCATCAATGTCTGCTTTCAAGTTGACAATCTTCTTCTCCTGAATGCTGACCTGCTTCTGAAGCTTGCGTTTGTCAGTAGAAGCGGCCCGAAACTGCTGTGTGACCAGGTCTCTAGCCACTTGCTCGTTTGCAAGCTGAGTTTTCAGAATTTCAACCTGGAGAATGTCTCGCTTACACAAATTTTCATTGCAAGCCAGTTCAGCTGGCTGTTAGCACATCAGCCACATGTTATCAGTGTCACATGCTGTCGTGGAGCCACAGTACCACGCCTGCAGAGCATGTGCACTATGCTTAGTGAGCTGACCTCCTTCTGAGCTGCCTTCAGTTTCTGTGAGACGTCGCTTAGGTCATAGTCAGATACAGACGCTATTGGTACGTGCAGCTGCTTGCTGCTGGAGACCTCAGCCTGAAAGGCTTGTATAGATGTTTTCTGGACCAAATCGTCTCGTTCCGATTTGACATTTGTGAGTTCCAGTTCTATGCAAGTCCGCTCTGCCTCTGTTGTTTCGATCCGTTCATGCAGTGTCTTAGTCTCTTCAGCATGCCGCTTGGTGTGCTCAGTCAATGTGCTGCAAAGTAGAATTGCTGTGAATGTAAGAATCACTGGAAGTGAATTTCGCACTGCGGCTGTAACAGATGGGCAAGGAACAGCACTCTTGCAGTTTTAGTAACGCAGCCTGGCAAGCAGCACGTTCAGATGCAGTGACTTGGAGCTGTGCTGACATGTCCTTCAGCGCAATCTGCCACACATCGTTCTCCGACTTCTCCGCCGCACTGTATGCCTCATTTGTTGCCTTCAGGATTTGATTTTCTTTTGTTATCTTCTCCAGTTCACGGCATGCTTCTTCCAAGGTGTAGTAGTCTCCATTCACCTGGAATAGCAACAGGTCAGCAGGATGGTGTCAGGCCAATGTGGTTTGAAGGAATTGAAGACCAAGGTAGAGGGTCAGTGCTCGAGATAACACCTTCCGAGTGCGTTTTTGCGCGAGCGCTTCCTCTGCACGCTTCTGTGAATCCTTTGCCCACTCCAAATCCATTTTAGCCTGGGCCAGCTCTGAAGTGCCGGTGGACACTTGACCATGAAGATCGTCCACTTCCTTATCTTTTTTCCTTAGTTCACATCGAACATCTTCAGCTGTAAGCCTTCTTTGCCCAACAGTCACACACTGCATGATCTCTGATGACATTATCAGAGCTTTCCTGTTAAATGCTCACTACCACAGCACCAGCGGGAACAGAATGAATCGGCCAAGAAGTGTATCTATGATTCCGTGCCTCTGTTGGAGTCCCAGTTGCTTTCAGTGCATTCCGCAAGTCCTGAACCTGGCGCTCCAACGCACTCTGTGTAGTCCGAGACGCTTCCAATGCTGCGTACAGGTCCTGTGTGTCCAAAGCAGAGTCCTTGCTCGCAGATTCCTGCACAACACCCATTAATGCTGATTCATTCTTTTTTTATTCCGTGGCATCGCATTGACCAGCTTCCAGTCAGATCTCTCATGATGCAAATATCCAAAGTGGGCACCTGCATGCATGCTTTGAGCTGGTCGATCTCTGCTTGTGCCTTTGTCAACTGCAGTTCTAGATCACCCTTTAAACATTCTACGTGCTCGAGCTGTATTTCAAGATCTTCCGCATACTGTTGAACAGAGCTCTGACTTTGCGGACCATCAGGCTTCTTCAATTGACTCCTCAGATTCTCCATGTCATGAACCATGCGCTGCAGATGTGCACGAAGCCTTGCATTTTCAGACAGCAGCTCTTCAGGGCATCCTGCCTGCATGTCTCTGCGCATGTAGTACACAGCATATGCAACATCCCATAGATTATTCAATACGACCACATGCACCAACTCGTACCTGGTCTTTTGAATGTCTATTTGAATTCGCTAACCTATGGTGGCCACTGCCGACGGCGTGAAAGTAGCCGTCCTTTGAGCCTGAAGTTGTGTGTGCAGCACAGCGCTCGTTCATTTTGGCATGTTCAGACCCAACGAGTGTGCCCTTTGACGAAAAGCTTCCATTGACGTGTAGATGAGAGCCGGTCATCAGAGGCGGTACAGACAAATCAGTTAAACTCTGCAGAGCAGGCCCAGGTATGTGTGCAGTTCTCCACCGTTGTTCAGGAGAAGCCTCGCTGTCAAGGCTTGGCTCAAGAAACGACATGGTGTGCAAGGCCGTGTTGAAGGTTCATGCTGCGCACGTGATTCTCATCATCTTCAACTGTACCTGTCTTGCTGACTCCACCACCTTCTGCCAGAGTGTTTACAGGTTCTCCAGTGTGTCCTCTTGACCGGCCTGAACTCCGTTTAATTTCATGATGCATCGCAGGACTAGCAGATGCTTCCTGAAATGGCGAATCGGTAGGCAAAGCCCCATATCTGCCCTTGTCATGACTTAATGCGTTGATGGTCGCGGACGAGACAGGTGCGTGCTCTAGTACGTCATCCGGATCTTCCTGACGCCTCTTTCGAAAGCTAAAAGCAGATCTGATCCGCATAGTATTGATTCCACTGAACGATTGGTGATTCACACCACCTGCTGCTCCGGACCTGGCGTTCCACCCATGCGGAGCATGCGCATACTTACAGCCATTGCATAGCGCGAATGTCGTCACGTAGAATAAGCTTTGCGAGTCGCCTCTTGAGCAGGTCCTGTGTGCAGCAGAGCACCGATCTATGACGCGGCCATGGAAGTGGCACAAGGGGAAACTGGCTGTGGTCTTATAAACAGTGGCGCTCGACGGGGAGTTGCTTTTAGCACACGTACCGGCGAGTGTGTGCAGTCGGTCCCACTGAGTTGATTAAATCATTTATGATTGACTCATTCTGCAGCTGCTGGTAGCATCCATGTATCTGGTGCTGGGATCTGCAGGACTTCTTGCAATGGTTCCACACTGGCTCCTCCCGTAGACCCACTATTGACATGTGAGGGCAAGTAGCAACTGAGTGACCTGTACTGCTACTCTCGGTGCACATCAGCCACTTTAGTTCGTATGAAGTGCACTCACTGTGCTCCATCGGCAGATGGCAGCACGGCCGACCACTTCGTTGACAATTGGTTGCACGACTGCCTTTATACGTACGTATCAGCCAACATGAATCCCATGCTTGTGTAGAATGTGCTTATAAAGTGTCACGTATGCTTCGAACTTGTTCATGAGGCGAGAGAGTGTGTCACATGCCCTTGTAAGGGCTCCCCGACTTCTCCGCGTGCGCGCACCTGCCTATGGCAGCAACCCCAGAAACATTGAAGCTTCTGATCGGCTTCAGGGATCGAGATTGGATCAGCTTCGCGTTTCAGCTTGTCTCGATCGCAGCATGGGTCGTTGCTCAGGTAGTGCTCTAGCCAAATCATCGCGCCGTCGCGGCAGCTTCGGGAACTGATCGCATGATGATGTGCTGCTGCACTGCCAACCGTTGATGTGTAGGCATTCCCTGCTCTGCCTCCACCACATTCTGAGTAGGTTCCCCTTTAGGTACCACAATTTATTGACAACTACAAGAACGAGAGTGCCGAGGCTCTCAGTCCATGGTTTCTAGCTGAGTGGCTTGTGGTACATTCCCTTTATCTCTGTGGGGATTCACCCTATTCCATCTCCACGTTGTGTACCTGAAGATCACATGGGGTGTACTGCGAGTGAACTTGCAATGTAGGGAGACGCAAGCAACCTGCTCGGTTGCTTGCTTACTGGCACGCAGCTGCCACTAACTACAGGCACGGCATGGTATTATATTTGCTGCGACATCCTGCTGATGGGGCAATACACATTCTACGCAGCCAAGCAAGCGCACAAAAGCCGTCGTGAGGAACGCGATGCCAAGCGGGCAGCCATAAGAGCTGCCGCACATGCGGCTGATTTGTATCTACATGAATACAATGAGCTCAATGAATCAACAACACCCGCTTGGCAAGCGTCCGCAAGTGGGCTAGCCCATCCGCCACCTGTGCACTCTGTGCACAGTTCTCCACGTGCGACTCTGCTGGAACATGCGCATGGTAGTGCTGTGCAATCGCACTTTGTAACCTGTACATACATTACTAGTCTTGCTGATCAGGTCCACGTATGGCTGATTGAGATCAATTGATTCCTTCACATTACTCAACGTGGTTCATCCCAAGCCATGATCTGATGTCTGCTTGAGCGTGCGCCATGATGATTGGAGATGTGTGCAGTGCCCTTGGATCAAATGGACAACGCTTGGCATGTTCATTCAGTGCCACTACCAGGCAGCTCTTCACTTCGCGGTGCAGCAGACATCAGCAGGCTCGGTGGCGCAGATGACTCTGTACACCAACATACGACCTTGGTATCGCAGGAGCCTGGAGGAAGCAGTGGAGGACTTCGCAGCACAACTACAGTGCTGGGGCTCGGGACAGGGCTCATCATCGGATGTGCTTCGATGGCTACAACTGTTGCTATGCTGTCTTCATGGCCGGCATCAGAGGCAGAGGGGACAAATGCGTGGCTTGCTGATCTGTCGCAGGTATGCCGTACTTTTGGATTGATGTGTGGCTGTTTGAACAGATCAGCTCATACATAGAGTAGGTCATACAGGACAGCTCATACATACTGTATATTCCTCTTGCACTATTCGTACCGCATGCTACTACGCAACCATGCAACACCACCTGCAGAGAGTACTGCTTAATCAAACATTGTGCACAACAACGTTTTTGTGCGGCACCAACGTGTAGCCTACATCACACAGAGTCATCTTGATAATTGCGAGTCAAGTCAAACTGATATGACATAGCTGGCACGAACTGCGAAGTGCCGTTCACAGATGAACATAGGGCACCCTCCCTTTGGTGCAGCACTGTGCGCTCTGTCATCTTGCCTGGTACGGCCTACGTCGAACCGTCGACACTAGTAAGGTTAGCGTCCCCACACCATGATGGCTAGCTGGAGTAGCAAGCTTAGAGCACCTCTGTACTTATATTTGCAACAGCTGAGGGTGATCATGCGTTGCAGCCATCACAAGATGCTCCGGCACAGCGGTGTCCAGTTCCTCCACTTCCAGAATGGGCGCAACAGTATGTTCTGCCTTGTCATGCCATGACCGCCTATCACTGCTGAGTCTGATAACGTACCAGCAAACTTGCAGGGCTGGACTGGTTCTTGGATACATTTCCGCGATTGCGTATCTCAAAAGCCGTGTGTCTCAGCTTGTGAAGAACTGCACCCGCGGTGATGCAGATGGGCTGTCGGCATCTATGTTCATTTGGGCCATAACAGGAAATGTTACGGGCGCAGCTGGAATCATTTTACGGCTGGACACAGCCAAGGAGTTCATATGGCAGCTTCCATGGCTGATCGGTATGCTTGGCACGGTTGCCATGGATGTTGTCATTGCATCTCAAAGTGCTTCTGCCGCAGCACACCATCGACACAGGACTGACACGCTGGGGAACACAAGAGATGCAGTCCAAATAGATGCTACTGAAGGTGGATCAAGCGACTCGACTGAACCATTGCTTGATGCACTTGCCTAGTGCCATTCCACACATCTCACATTGTTCCGCAAAATGTGCCACGTAGTTTTTTCTGCAGTACTGTGTTACAGGTATTTGTGAAGGCATGGTAGCCAGCTTTGTGCACTTCAGACTGTTTAACATTTACTTCAGATAACTCAGTTTCAACTGACTACACGCAACCAGCCATCTACAACCAATATCCCAGCCCCTGAGAAATATGATACCAAAGATTTTTGCATTGGTGGTTGCACTGGTGGCAAGTCCACCAGCAGTGCCTCGGTGGTTTTGTACCATGCTGCAGCTGCACATGTTGAAAGGTTCCAATTCATGCTACTGGCCATGCATGCCACGGATGATAATGCTCCTTCCCGTATCTTCACGATTTTGGCACCAGAGCATCTATATACCTGCAGGTAACAAACGTAATTGTTTCACAACTGTGTATGTCTGAAGTGCCAGCTCTCACTGGCCTTGTCGTCAAGTGTCGATGGCGAACCATACCGTCTGCATCTTCTTCCGGCCTCGTCTTACAATCGTCAGCTGTATCTGCTTGTGGTGTGTCTTCGGCATCCATTGCCTGTGCTTCGTCGTTTTCATCATCATCAGCTGGCACAGCCCAGTCATCCTGTTGGCACAAGAGAAAAAGTTAAATGAATCGTTAATGCAATCAGCAGCAGTGCTTTAAAAGGAGCTACTGCGGCACAGTACTTGTACTGTGAACGGCAGCATTGCATTTGTATGGGAGCACGGTGGCACATGAACAAAACTTGCAACAGATAAGGGGGTGGTGTCCTCAATGCAATACCCACCTCATTCTCAATTTGAATTTCTTTCGCATCATCCTTTGCTTTGAGAATGGCAGGGGCAGCCTTTTCACCACCAATGGGAACATTCCGTGAAACCAGGACAGTCTCTCCAACATCACCAGATGTGGGCTCTGCAACCACTCATCACATCACACGAGCATGTTCATTCTGCAATATTGAGCAGCGGCAGGGTTGTTGTGTCAGCACTTTTTGGACTGCAAGTGTATCCAGTGCATCACCGTAGCAATGGTGATAATCGGCATGACACACGGAGCTGCATGGGTTCTCACTTTCGTTGTCTTCTATAGAGCCCTTGCCTGAGCCAGGACCATGATTCGACTCGTCCTGTTGGCTGTCAGGACTCTTATTCTTCCCTTGTCCGCTACTGTTGCTACTCCGATCAGATTTGTCGTCTGAAGACGATGACGACGCATCACTGCTGGAACTAGACGAGTCCCGCGACCCCCCACTCTGCAAGAAAGGACGTTGGTGACGCATGCTGGTGTCACCGCAAATGCATGTTTCCTCTGCTATGGATGCTACGCAGCACTACTGTCCCGTAAAGATTTCATGACATGGACAGGGTGGGGACGGTGCATCATCAAGGAACTTGGGTGTAGCTACAGAACATGCATGCAGGCTGATAGAGTGAGCATGGGGGCATATGGGCAGATGCAAGGGGTGCTACAAAGTGTGCAGCAAGCACTGACGATTGTCCAGCGGATCAATGCAGGCAGGCACATGGTGTCTGGACAGCGCACAACCCCAGTCGATGCCTGAGGCTCCGCCCTGCCATTTGCAGCAGGCTCCCCACTGTTTTGCCTTGGCTGTTCTGCGTCGCCACCTTCCCGCAAAGTATCGACAGCTTTCGGCTGCTCATTGTCCCCCGCATCGGTAGGGGAAGCAAGGGCAGCTGCATCCCCTCCCCGTTCATCAGCTGATGCAGCAACAGCTGGCGATGCCACAGCGGGCGATGCGACCGCTGGTGACGCCACTGCTGGAGCTGCAACATCCGGTGCTACTGTGGCAGGTTCTGCCTTCTCCACTGTCACGGCTTCTGCTTTGGCCATGACAGGCGCAGCAGCGGATGCCAGTGGTGCTGTGGGTGCTTCACTGGCAGGCTGCAGCCTTGCTGCAGGTGCTGAAGGACCCATGGCTCGCGCATGGACCTCGTTCTTAGGAACGCAATCGACAAACTTCTGCATGCCAAAGTGATCAGATGGTGTAAAATACACATCCAGAGCATGTCCCAGGCTGCATTCGAGGCATCAGATGAAAGGAGTGAGGGAGTGCACCGGACCTGCATGCTGTACAGGACACTGTCTGGCAAAGAGCCAATGTCCAAAACCATTTCCCCGTCCTGTGCTTGAGGCACGTCAGAGCTTTTGGCAATGATATCCATTAGGGATTGACAGTGCTCATCGCTCAGCTTGCTGCACGCCAAAGATAGTTTGCGCTTCTGTTCCCAGGTGAACGGTTTGCCAGGCTTAGGCTCCCCTGTCTGTAAGTCTTGAAGCCTCCGCCTGACACAATTGTCAAAGTAGCGGATTTTATCTGCTGTAGTACCCTTCGCTGCAGCTTGTAAGTCACTCAGCTCCTGAACACGGGAATTTGATGAACACCGAATATGCAAATAGTACACCGTGGCCTACATGACTCCGCATACAAAACAGCAACTCACCTCATAGTCCATTTGCTCTTGAGCTCGATCTTTCTGCCACCTCTGATCGAAAGAGCCATCTCTCCACTTTTTGTCAAACATCTGATTCAGCTGATCAGCGATCTTGCGCACCGGCTCATTCTGTGGGTCAGAATTGAATGTCAAACAGTTGTCAACAATCAGCCGCACGTCTTCTGCCACTTCGTGAGGTGATTTATACTGTGGGCTCCGGTCTTCGTCTCCTAGCTTCTGCTTCACGGTGTTCAAGTCCATGGGTTTGGAAATGATGGAAGTATACTGCTCCCAGTTCTTGGGAACGATACCCCATGGAGTTTCCCTTACAGACACTCCGAAAACCGATTTTACTGGCTTATGGCTGAGCAATGAAGTGATCACTTTGCGAACGTCTGCCCAGAAAAGCTTATTTCGGCGCTTGTGTGCTTCTGTAACGTGTTTGAGCTTCAACTCATAATCCTTCTCTTCAGCCGTCGGCCTTTCCGTCAAAATAGGTGTACCTACGTCTCCTATACCTTTGCCAGTGCTTTCGTATTCTAAAACCAGCTCAATGGCTCTCACGAGCTCGGCCTCCTGATCCCGCAACTCCGCGAGCTGAGCCTCAAGCTCTGAGCGGCGCGAGCCCTCTTTGCTACGTTTCTTTCGAATTGCAGCGTCCATTGTGATGCGATTTCACTGACAGGCTTAGACAAGCTCAGCTGTACTGGCTTGAAAGAAGCCCTACAGCAGAGGCCGCCTGAGCTACACGCACGCTGACAAAAACTTCTGAAGCATGAGAGGGGGAGGTCCGAATGCTCTGCAGGCACTCGCAACAGCATGCCTCTTGATTGGCATTCGTTGTTGCCAATACCTGTACCTGCGAGGCGTCGCGGGAAGAGGGTGGCCACCCGGGCAGGCCAGGACCAGCATCTACAAACCCAACTCCATTAAGTTTGCCTGTTGATCCAGCATAACGCTGAAAGCAGGCAAGAACAGGCTGATGTGATGTGGGCTGCTGCAGATAGAAACGATTTGCACGCGTTTGTCCCAGAATGTGTCGCATCATCTGGCAGGTATCGGTAGTTTGCTGTGATCGCATCTAAAGCTCGAAGAATGTAATGATGTGTGCGTCTACATGATGCTTCTGTAAAGTCATCGGACCTCTACCGCACTGCTTTTGCGTATTTCCGTGACATCGTGATCGCTGTGTTGTGCTTCACCAGCACCTGGAAACCATGACTCTGGAGAATGAACTTGCTGTCGGTGCTTGGACGGTACTGGACGTGCGTAAACTTCAGCTCTGCATTCAATCGTTGCTGTAAGCGCTGCCGACAGTGTTAGCGTCGCGCGCAGGTCAACGGCCACAGTCCCCCTGGGCGTGGAGGACATGCCTTGGTGTTGGTAAAAAGCAACACGCTATTGCTTTCGGGGGGCGCAGACCGGTCAGTGCAACCTCGCAGGGACACAGTTGAACTAGCACGTGGTGCGGTTCGGCAGCATCGTGTGACGAATGCAAAGACAACCCTTTCGGATGTATCCATTCCTGAATTGTAGGGCATTGGACCTTTGCAGGGCCATCTGGATCATGGTCTGCTTGTGCAATCGACACCACCCTTAATTGCAAGTGTGTGCTCTGCCAAGTCTGGATTTCGAGAGTACTTTATTTTGGCACCTACAGTTGTGGTGATAGCAGCAGTACTGACGCATAAGTCTGCCTCCGATGTTCTAGGACATCAAGAAGCTGTATGCAGGCCGTTCGAGCTGGTTCGGACAGGTGCAAGCGCTATTGCCATAGATGATTGTGTGTATATCTTTGGTGGGCAAGAACCAATGACAGGACTTTGCTGCAATGAAATTCTGACACTCAATGTGAAGACGAGACACTGGACGACAGTGTGCCCTGCATCTGGCAAACCGCCACCGCGCCATGCGCACACCGTGGGAAGGCTGGGGCAGCACAGCTTTCTGGTATTTGGTGGCGCATCCCAGAGCCACGAGTACGGGTCTACTGTGGTCGGACTTCTCGGGATACATATGTGGATCAATGCGAGTTCAGCCCACATTGTTAGCCAGATTTGTGTCTGCAGGGTTTTGGCTGATGTGTGGGTGTTCAACACCATGAGCTTAGAATGGAAGCTGGTGTTGCCCAGAGGCTCAGCTCCAGCTGGAAGAGAGATGGCTGCAGGCGTGATGATATCAGAGCACCAGTTTGTAGTGATTGGTGGTCGAGGACATGGTGGAGTGATCCTGGATGACGTGGTGTTGCTGGATCTTGCATGTGACCCATCTTGGAAACAAATTCTAAATCATGACAGCTTGAAGCGATGTGCACACAGTGCTGTCACCATGGACTTGCCGAGTGGACAGGTAACATTCTGGAAAGGGGGTTCTGCGATTGACAAATATACGCATGATTACACAGCCAAATTTATCTGGACATTGACTCCAGTCGCCGGGACATATCTGGGTTATTGGGACACCCAGGCGCACATGTCGCAGTATGTGCAGGACGGTGACACAACAAAGACCATCGCTATATTTGGGGGATTTGTGGGCCAAGGATTGAGTGATGATCTGGTGTGCCTTTGTTTTGTGACAGAGTTCCTGCTGTGCCATCAACTGTGCACAATCATGATGCTAGGCTCCTGTTGCAGGTTTTGTTAGATGCACACAAGAGAACATGCACCACAGTCATGCATGATCACAGCGATGCGTGGCCCCTGCCCAGATTTGCTCATGCAGCATGTACTGTCCATTCTCCAGGCAGTACTGATCAGATGTTTGTTTTTGGGGGTCTGGGCGCTGATGTTGACTCCCCCACTTGGCATGTGTGGGATCCATGTACACGACCAGTCACGGGACGATCTATTGAGTAGCCACACCTTTTGTGAAGCAATCAGAAAGCCTGATGCAAGTATGCGGCTGTTGTTGTTCACACCCAACGCACCAGCATTGGCACACACAAAAGATTTGCTGCTTGATTTACAAGTACACCAATGTGACTGCGAGGGCAAAGCAATCAAGCATCCTTTCTAGTGAGATTCAATAAAGTCTGTACTTCGCCTGGCATCAGCTCACCATGCTGCATTTTCTCGACAAGCACCCGAGCTTCTGGCTTCCTTAAAAGTCCTCGCACATTTCGGAGCCCTGTACCGAAGCACGTTTTGCAAACCAAAGTCCCACGTCCATAGCATTGGGGACACTCGACAAATTCATAGGTATCTTTGGCCCTTTTGCGGCT
The DNA here is from genome assembly GCA_023078555.1 of Ulva prolifera. Lineage (NCBI taxonomy): Eukaryota > Viridiplantae > Chlorophyta > Ulvophyceae > Ulvales > Ulvaceae > Ulva > Ulva prolifera. The sequence goes on along the minus strand of CM041201.1, from coordinate 6,451,555 downwards.
CAGAGCACGCCACTTGCCGGTTCCTCCACACATGTCACCTGCAATCAGAGAACTTGCAATTTTACGATGGACGAAAGCTTCTGGCACAATCATCCTATGGTGTCGTCATCGTAGCTCTCGTCATATTGGGCTGTTCACAATGCTGTTTTGCTGTTTTGTGGTGACAGATTCTCCAGGCAGGTGGCTGTTCGGATGGGGTCGGAGAGATACGTACAGCTGACAATGCCTGAGCCAGTGCATTCAATGCACTGCTGACTTTCTGGAATCTCATAAGCGTCTGCAGCAGCTGATGCTTCTCCCGCACTGACAGTCCCTGTGGCAGCCATTGCAGCGGACACGCCAGCAAGCATTGCAGCACGCCTTGACGAGCTACCTTGCTGCTCGTTTGACTGTGATACAGCGACCGCATCGTCGACACGCTTACAGCATTTGCAGCAGGCAGCTTGCTTGGCGGATGGCGGCTGTTGCTTGGCCGGGACCTGTGAACAAAGCGTGCATCAGAGATGCACTGTGCAATCACCAAATGATTCATCACGGAACGTATGCATGCGTTGTGATGAGCCCGCTGACTTCGTACTCATTCGACCGCGACAGTGAAGGTGGGTGAGCGTGCGCTACAGTGGCATCACGGAAGATAACGCTGTGAACATCCTTGCCGTACTCGCGTTGGAAGCACCCACGCCGGTGATCTACCTACCGGATATGTAGCAACCAGAAGCTTTGCGAACAGGGACCATGAATACTACTTCTGAGTGCCCATGGAACATTGAAAGCCGGATAGGTCAAGGCTGTAGACGTGCAACAGAGTGTCGCGAATCCCGTGACTGTCCGACGCCACGTTTTGCACGGCAACATTGCTCGTACGCTGTGCTGAAAGAGTCTGATAACACATACGAGGCTCATTCTTGACGTTGAACCGTCGTAAAACGTTGTGAGCTAATCAAGCGTTTCAGGACCCTGGCACAGTGGACCCGAATCTGAACGGCGGGGACTGCGAGTCGCACCTTCACGGGCCCACAGCCTCCAGCAGATACTACCTTCATAATGTTGCGGACTCTGTTCGGCTGATCTACTCGATTGCGATCGCTTGGTTGTGACAGCGACACGCTGTTCGCGGCGCCGGTATATAGTTCCAAGCGTCGAGTACCTGGCCGATAACAAGGCTTTCTCTGCGCAAATTTGCAGCCTTTATGTCGAAGATCCGGACCAAACGGTATCTATTCGCTTTACGTTGTACACAGAACGCAGACTCCCTGAACCCACCGATGCGCGCCTGTGGCCACAAAGCTTAGGCCGCTTTGCAGGTGGCGTGAGCAGGCGGACTGCTCATGCCTCCCCCGGATCGGATCGGCCGAGATGGCACGTTATCTCGGTACAGATTCAGGCGTGTACACATTGGCCTTGCACCCATCACTGCAGTCACGAGCATCCCTTCAGGCTCCGAAGCAGGCGCGTGCACATGCTCCAGCACAGCACAATACGCGGGGAACACATGCAGCGTGCGCGTGCGGGGACACATCATGCAGTGGTGGTTAGGGGGTGTGTGGGTGCGTGTTCTGTGGGTTCCTGTCGGGCTGAGGCGGGGTGCTGTGTGTTACAAGGACAAAGCAAGCAAGGCAGGTAGCACCACGAGCAGCAAGGGGTACCGCACACCACGCAACAAGCCACACGCAGCACACACCAACACACCCACGCAACGTCAGCACCCGCGCCGGCCACAGCCACACAGCCACACACACGACCACACCCACCCAGCAGCACACACACAAGCCTCCCACCCAACACCCACAAGCACACCCACACGCCCACCCCCACCCGCACCCGGCCCACCAGCCAGGCGCAAGAGCCCAGGAAGCACATGCAGCCAAGGCCGCCGAGCACAGAAACAGCGAAACCCCAACAACAACCCCCACCCCCGGGAGGCCCCCGCCTCCCCCAGCACAACCCCCCTCCGCCCAGCCCCAGCACACCACCCCGCCCACCCGCAACCCCAAAGACCAGCCCAGCCTGCCCAAACCACCCGGCCGCGCACCAATGGCGGGCCACACGCAGACAAACGGGGAAGACAGCGGCAAAGCGCGGTACGACAGAGGCGCCACCCCGACAAAGCGGACGAGGCCGCGAGCGCACGCAACGACGACCGCCCATCAGGCAGCCCAGGCGGGCGTGCAGCGCCGCTCAGGCCGGGTGGCCTGTGAGCGGCGTGAGGTCATCGGACGGGACTGCCAGCGGGGTGCTGTATGCGGGTGCTGTGTGCGGGTGCTTGCTGTGACTTGGCCCTGAATTCGGGCGGATTCGAGGTGGCTGCCGCTCTCCTGACGCGCATACTGTGGCTGTTCGTGTGCTTCGTCGTTGTCCTGGCGGTGCTACCGGCCCCTCCGGCCTTGTAACACACATCATGCAGGCGCTGCTGCAGTAACACGCACATGTCGCCTCGCATATCCATCGGTATCTCTTATTTCTGCTGCACCTGGCCCCTGAAACGCTACACCTCCGCCTGGGCTTTGAAGCCCGTACAGAAGCGATAGCAGCCATAATAGTCGGAGCGGACTTCGACCATCTCAAACACCCTATTCCCGTTTCTGTCAGTGATCTGGCTGGCAGTATACTGCAACTTGCGTGCTTGAAGCTCTCCATTAGTCTGCACATGCAATACGGACTGATCACACTCCGATGCCGGAAAAGCTGCTGTGAAACGCATGCTCAGCGCCAAAACATGCAGCACCCACACCATGCCAGTCCCTGCGAACGTCATTTGGCACGCTTTGGCACGCAAGACGCGGTGGACCGTAATCTCCTCCCCTGATCCAGATCGGCGATGCGACCAGCTCAAACCAGCAGCCGGGAGCGCGAGCGATCAGCCACAGCTGCGGTCCTGGCCCCGGACGCTGTCACCAGTGCAAGCAGCTTAGCAGGCGCACCTCGAACGCGAAGAAGCCTCCCGGCCGCAGCAGCAGAGTGGCACACTCGAGAACCCTGGACAGAGACGCCATGCCATCTGTGCCGCCATCTGAGAGCGCCTCATGCGGCTCATGCCTGCACACAGCCCATCTACCAAGCCCGAAACACAGACATGCAGAGGCGGGCGTGTGCAGGGCAGGGGTCACGGGGGTAGCCTCGTGGCCCCCATTGACCTGGCAAAGGCTGGTCAAGCGGCCAGATCGCAGACAGTAGATGCCAGGCACCAGTATCAGCTGGTGTGTCTGATCTTTGGACTGTGGACGTTGTGCTGAGTGAGTGCAGCTGCCTAGAAGCATGGAGATCGCGCCAGAGACACCGATGCTGAGAGCGTCTGGCGGGACACACCACTGCACCTCGAACTGCAGGTTGGGCATGTCCTCAGCCGGGATGTAGGGGGGGTTGCTGACAAGACCGCTGACCGAGCCGAGCAGGTTCGAGCACGGCTCGCACCAGCTCCCCTGGCGCACATCTACGATGTCACTCACCCCCAGCCTCTCAGCATTCAGGCGTGCATACTCGACTGCAACCGGCGACACGTCTACAGCAACGACCAGCGGAGCATGGCCGGCCTGCTGCTGGGAAGCCTGCAGCAAGCGCGCAATTGCACAGGCGAGAGCACCTGCACACGCTGGCGGGTGTTGCAAAGCGTGATGAACGGTACACGTGGTCCTTCAAGTGTGGTGTGCTGAGATGTACCTGACCCTGTCCCGAGATCCACCCAGCAGGCACTGGCGAGCTCTGGATGGCTGCGGATGGCGTCTTGACAGAAGTCGATGATGTTCTCTGTTTCCGGCCGAGGAATGAGGACACCTGGGCCAACCTGAACAAAGACTGACGAAGGCTCATGCACAATGTGATCAACGAGGATGGGGGCAGTGGACACCGTGCAGCGACCTGGCACATCCAGGTCCTTGGCAGACTTTGCTGTGCACATGTTCCGCATGGCGCACCGCGAGCACGAGGTCCCTCCAATGAGCTGCGCCGACCAGGTACTGCAGCGGGCACCGTTCCTGCAGTGTGTGTGTTGATTTGACCACATGTGTGACAGCAGTGAAGGCGCATGGATGAAAACACGGCACACGAAGCCCAACCTGAATACGGCGTTGCCATAGCCTCAACAAGTCCTGGAGTGGGATCCGGACACTAAACTCACGGCCTTCAAAGTATTTGAGGTTGGCTGATGATCGTAATTGCGCCGCAGCAACGGGCTCAAGCCCCTCCTTGGTACACGCACCTTCAATGGCATCTTCGAACAGCCAGGAGAGCTCCGTCTACATCACACTGTATCTATTAGTCATGAGCAGAACTGGCTAAAAGCACGACCGTTCGCAGCAGCATGGAGGGCGTTTAGCCTCGTTACCCGCAAGTCCTGTTGGCTGGGAGCTTCGTTGCCTCTTACAGGGGTGCTGTCCGCTGTAATGACCTGTTCACAAAGCCTTAACGTGTGCAGGACCTCTGTAAATGAAACAATTTCGACACTGGGACTATCCTGTAATGGTTGCCTGCATTGCGTGGTGCTTCCGGCACGGATAAAATTCAAACGATGAAGTGCGGACTGTGGACGCAGAAGCCTTGAAACTCCTCCCAAGTGTTGCCAAGGTTTCAGTTTCTGGCTGGCGCAGCAGATTAGACGTAGTGAAGCGGCAGAAGGCATCCGCCTGTTCGAATGCAACGGCTTCGACCCTTGCAACAAAGTCTTGTGTATACAGCTGTGCAGATCACCAGAGAACAGACAGGATATATCCGTTGTGGGATTACTATCATTAATATCCTGCCACAATTATGCCCGGGGAGTCTCTGGTTGATTGGTTCATCACGCTGACGCAACGCATGTGGCGATGGATCACAACGCGGGGGACATCTCAGCACACGCGAGCGATCGCGACGTATATACGGGTCCACAGTCAGATGTAAGCGTGTTTGTACATGCTGGATGCCCTTTGACAACTGGCGCGCTGCGTAATCCCCAAAGCGGGAAAGCCTCTGCCGATCATTTATTCAGGTTGCGTGCTGTAGCCGTGGTCAAAGCGCACACCTGCTACAGGCAGAGGGGAGTCATGTCTGTTGTCTTTGATCCGAATAGTGGCTTGGAGAAAGCATGCCTTCGTACGGCCGAGGTGTGCAGCTTTCGCGTGGCATAGATTCTGCTTGCGCGCAGGCGTGGCCACCGCCAGCATGCTCCCTTTAAGCACGCTTCATTTCGTTGCAGGGAACAACTGCTGAAGTGTATCTTCATGGAGCTCACGTGGTGTCGTTCATCCCGTCTGGTGGTGAGGTATGATAGCTGAGATTCTGATCTGCTTGCTCGTCGGCAGTGCAAGATGCCAAGCACACAGGAGGCATGCTACGTTGGGCTCACCGGAACACTGATTTGATGAGACCTTTGCCTGGAGCCGATGCCGCTCTGCAAGCGAAGCCAGCCACTGGTTTCGACACTGGCCACATGCAGGAAGTAATTTTTGTGAGCAAGGAGGCCATCTTCAAACCGCCGAAGGCCATCAGGCACGCCAGCAGCTCTTGTAATGAACTCCTTTCTGCCAAGCTTTCGTGTCAAGTGACGTGTGTGCTCGCAAACACATCAGTGCCAGCAGCCTCACTGACCGCTGGGATCCCTGACTGCCATCCTGTGTCACCAGTATTCCAAGCAATCGAAATCATGAAGTATTACTGTAGCGTGCAGAGGAGGCGTTCCAGTTTGCTGGCCTCAATTCAATGACATGGGACCCCTGTCATCACATGGCTTTGCCAGGAACACTAAATTCGCTGTGAAGGAGTTGTCAGAGGGGCACGTGGTCATGCAGCTGACAGCGGACGATGTGTCCGTGGAAGGCTTCCCTTCTGGCTGGACTCTCCTGATGACTGTGACAGTGACTGATGCTGACGGCGGCACTTTGAAGCAGACAGTGCGGCCCCTCCACTCTGTGAAGCCGCTGCCGCTGCCACGCACATCCCATGCTCGGGCACGTAGTCCGCTTCCACCCGGATCCGCGCTGTCGCATGCCGCAGCAGCAGCAGCAGCAGCAGCTCAGCGATGCCAACAGCAATGGCAGCCGGGCCTGTGGAGCTCCAGAGCGGCCCCTCAGCCACCGTCCGGGCGCCCGCTGTTGCGGCTCATGTCTGGGCTGCTGCTTCGTCCCAGTCCGCTTCTCTTCGGGCCATGGCGGTGCCGTCTGCCTGGCAGCATAGCACGAGTGGTCGCCTGCTCGTCCGTGCCCTGCCTCACGTGTGCACCTCTGGACACTGGCAGCATCTGAGCGCCGCCCACGCAGCCGCTGCGGCTCAACCTGCACGCATACAGCGCAGTCACTGGGGGCTTACGAGGGGGCGCCGGTGTACGAGTGAACTGTGCACATCCTCCAGCGTGGCAACTTCAGAACCGGAAGTGAAGTAGTCAAGGGGATGCTGGGGACCAGGGTCACCCACGCGTTCCGTGTATGGCAGTGTATCAGCCTTGCCTAGCCTGTACGTCAGCTGTCCTGTGGTATGGGCCACCGAGGCGCCCCAGGTTGCCGCTGTGCTGCCAGGGGTGCAGGTGTGAGCTGGGGCCAGAGGGGCCGCCTGCCAGATGGCCAGCACGTCAGAGGTCCTTCGATCGACCAGAACAGTGTCGCGGCCACACACTGTTCCTGCCGTGGCCACACTAGAACAGAGTGTGATGTGGCCACGGCAGCGGGGTGGTCACAGCAGGAAAGGGCGATTGGCTGTCACAGCTGCTGCTGCTGGCGGCGGGAGCCCGCCAAGGCCCCGACCAGGCTTGCACAGACAGGCTACTTTGCCTCAGGCGCTACACCGCTCTCCGATGATACCGGCAGGCCTCGTTGGGATTCAATTTGACCGAACTCCGGGAGCCAAGCTCCGGGAGCCAATCGCCAAATGCATCCCCACCCAGGCTCCACATCAATTTCCATTCAGATTGCTGCACTTGCATCGACAGCTTCCCCACAATCTGGACCACAATGTGGTCCAAAAATGCAGGACAGAATAACGTGGGTTGACCGCTGTCCCTGAGCCCCGCGGCGCTGTGCAGATGACGTGTGTGAACGGCGGCTCGGAGGACCTCAGCACGACGCAGGCCCTGCACACGTACTACCGCGTTGCGGCCATCGAGCGCGCGGTCGTGCGTGGCCTGGAGGGCACTCCGTTCCTTGACAACCTGGCCGGCCGCGCCCGCAACCCGGGCTCTGCCGAGGCTGTCACGTTTGCCGCAGAGGTCGACCGCATCTACGCCGGGGCCGGTGCGGCCCCTGCTGCCTGGCAAGGACATGCGTGAAACACATGCATGTGGTGCATGCATCATGTGGAAGCAGGTGTGGGTGGACCGGGCACCCACATGGCTGTAGGCAACAGCAGCTGTTGCGGAGAAGGGTCTCGTCAGGGTTTGATGTTGCCAGTTGCCTGTCTCACTGACCAGTCTAGGAGTACACATTATATTTTGTGGGGGGGCACCACAACGTTGCGACACCCCACACCCCCAACGTTGGGGGTACCAAACAACCCAACATAGTATAACATGAACTGCTCAGATTCGCCCGCAGTGCTGACAATGCCCACAAGCGTGTGCAGAGTGGCTGGCACTGCTGCTAGGGAGACAAAGCCTGAAGGAGCCTGATGTGGTGTGTCGTCTCGTGTGGGGCAGTGAGTCTGACAGTGGTGGTGGCCTGCAGGGTGTGAACTTGTGCTAAGTGATGGCGCGCGAGAGATTGTTATTGGCAAGGAAGGCTTCGATGATGTGGTGCTGTGGAACCCGTGGGTAGATAAGTCGACTCAGCTGGCGGACTTTGGTGATGAGGAGTTCAATTGTATGGTGTGCGTTGAGCCAGCAAATGCTGCAAAGTACATGGCAGGGGAGAGCATCATTGTCAAGGCTGGAGAGACGTGGAATGCGAGCCAGACTGTCCACGTGAGGAAGCTGTGAGGGCAAATGTTGTGAGCCTTGCTGGGGCAGCAGTGTCAGTTATGTCAGTGACCACTAGCGGCTTGTGGAAGCAAAGCGCTGCCACGGCTAAGGGCCATCTGCGACATCCCTGAATGCACCTTCACAAACGTCTCTGGTTGCTCTGTCTGTAGTGATTCTACACTAGGGCGGGATGTCATGGGTCATGGACCAGTCGCGCCGAGGTGCATCGATACATTGCAAGGCGTGTTTGTGACTCTCACGGGTGTCTGTCATCGACGCGACGGAGGTGTGATGCTTTCAAACATGGCATGAGACGGGAGTGAAACATATGCGTTGTCGCGGTGCATCGGGATTTTCTCCAGCCGCGAATTCTGCATGAGGATGTTGAGATGTGTACCGTGGTTGGAGCACTCCAAATTTGCAGTTCTAGCGTCACCTGACCGCCTGCCGGGTCAACACCTCGATTGCCAATTGCCGACTTCCACGCGTCCGCAGACACCGCGCCTGTGTACACCTCAATGCAGTGACTCCGCGGAGCCCCTGTGGGCGCTGCGAGGTAGAAGCTTAATTAAGATCCGTGACTGAAGCCGGACCTGCATGCAGCTGCGCTGTCATGTTGATGAGCTTGGGGCACGTAATCGACGCTGCGCGTGACATACGCCTCAGGAGACAGCCATCAGCGCGCACAAATGTGTGCAAGCAGTCGTAGCTCTTCCAATGAACTCGACGGGCTGCGTCGACTGGATGCCCGAGCCTAATCAGGCCGCGGCTTTCGGTGGCGGGCAGGTGGGATGCATCCCCGAGCGCCCAGGTGCGTTCGGATGCCGACGGGCTGCCGCACCGCTCCACGGCAGGAGTCACAGCCATATTCAAACATCAGACAGCGTGTTGCTGCGCCATCGTGGCTTTCACACACGCCAGCGCCTGCAGTGCGAGGGCCAGATGGACCGAAGACGCAAACACAGCATGCCTGAACTACCCACTCAGTGAGAAATCATCGATTATAATTATACACTGACATCCGCTGTTCGTACTGTGTCACTGCTGCAGTGTGAATGGACAATGGCCCTGCATGCATATGACTTGGCGCTTGCGCGCGGAGCATCAGCGCTTCCCGCTCTGTGGGTCGTTGCGACCGCAGCAGCTTATACACCTACGTCCTGTTAGGACTGATGGTCTGTGGCATGTGTTCCTCACTGTCCATTTCTGTACCTGCATACGCCTCGCGGCTCCGTTGGATCCGGAATGGTGCCTTACAAGGCCTAGTGCGCGACAGTGCCTCATGCATGGCAGCGCCATCTGGCCTTGTTGATTGGCTGAGCTGCGCTGCAACAGTTGCTCGCAAGACATGAAACGACCGCAGGAATTTCGTATGACAGTCGCCACTGGTAAAGTGGCTAAGGCAACGCGTCTGTTCGTATCCCAGTCCTGCTTGTAAACGGACCATTCGTTCGCATGTATGGATGCTGCACTCTGAGCGAGCGTTCATTCGCTCCGACGGATGCTGGATGTAGCTTGATCGCGCTACGGGTGGGCTTGCGTTTGCCTGTGTGACAGTTAGACCACCATGGGTGCGTTTTCGGTCCTACTGTTTAAATGCTGACTGCCTGAGCTGGGTACTCGGCGACACGGGCAGATCAGGTCAAGAAGAATTGTTGTGATTTACTTGCTTCTGGAGTGGCTTGTGTAGCTAGCCGTCTTATTTGTCACACTTTAAAATCCAGGCCTGGAGTGGCGGACCATCGTGCATGCTGGCCGTGATGACCCCGTCAGTACATGTGTTCTCGCCCGCCGCGCCAGACACCTCATTGTTGCCATAATCAATCCGTTCAACGTGGTAGCTGCGTAGATGCTCTGATTGTGCTACCTGAGGCGCGTTTGCGGGCTCGTTGCGATGCGTCTGTACTCGCCTGCCGGCCTCTTGCAGTGAAACCCATGTGAAACATTTTTTTAAGTGACTCGTAGCGTTGTAGCCTGCTTGATTCGCGACTGTTGCGCCGTCGTTCACGTATTCACGCATGCCCTCAAGTCAAGCCGTTGTGATTTCATGGATTTCATCGGTAAACAGGACTGCGTGAAATAGCTTTACAGTGCCACCAATGCCGGGAAATTGTAGGCGACCTTGGTCCCCGTCGTGTAAGTGCTTGTACTTAATTTTGGTCTCCTTAAAATAATACGCTTTGTGTGATAGGCACCGTTATGTGTCTTGACTAAGTGGCGCCCCCTGTGCCAACTGAGAGGTCAGAAGCGTGCGACCGAAATCATTATTTGACTCCATTGACTGCTACATCTTTCGTCTTCCGTTCGGTGATGTTACACGGGGATCATCTGTTGTCAACCCCGTCGCGTCGTTTGGAGGCTTGCTGCCATGGCGCGCGGTGCTCTCACGGCGGCACGGGCATTGAGCGCGGTCGAACATGCGCAGGTGAGTCAGCTTCAGCAGCTCATGCACCTTCACTTCTCTTGGACGGAGACGAGGACAATCGGGATGACCAACCCTACGATTCTTTCAAAATTATTTCTCGGAAAGCCCTGTCAGACTATAAGAAAGCCGAGAGGATATTTCTGGACTTCCTTGCTGCAGCTGATGTCTGGTCCCAAGACGAGGTTCGCCTCTGCCAGCCTAGTGCCTCCTCTGCTGTGTGCCTGGGAAGGCTTGCTGCACTGCTGGCATGGTAAAGATGCTCAGGCTGTTGCATGCCAGAACTCTTGCATGCCAGAACTCTTGCGGCTTGTAAGGTGCACAAGCAGGCACTGCAGCTGCCAGGCAACATCTTTGTATCTTGACTGATGGTGCTGCTGCACTGGCCCAGCTGTGTGCATATGAACAACTTGCATGAGCTGGACCCACCTGGGTGCATGAGCACAGCTGCTCTCAGCTCGTGGTCCCCCCACCCCTCACCTGTGCACTGTATGCTGCCCCAGTGGCGGCGGGTACTGCATGCAGTGCAGTGTGCTGTGCATGCAGTGCAGTGTGCTGTGGCTTTGTGGCCCCCCGTGCAGCTCCTGCCTGCCTCTACAGCTCTGTCACTGCAGTAGCACACACAGGCTAGTCCACCTGCAATGGGTGATCTGAAGACGTTCTGCTCTACCCAGCACAAATAAGGAAGCATTCAAGGGGGGCGCACGGGACTGTGTTCTGGTGATCCAGTCCAATGTGTCCGCGCAGGGCAGAGCAGGCAGGCCCTAATAAGTGCGGTTGGGCTTGCACAGTGGGGCGGTTGCTCAGCCAGAGCTGGGCATGTGAGCGAGGCTGTGCAACTCTGAGCTGCCAGGCTGCCATGAGTCAGGCAGCTAGGTTTGCTGCCGCCGCAGCTTGGCAGAGGTTTTGCCTGGTTCTCCATATCGCCCCTTGCCCTGGTCCACACCCGCCCGGCAGGGTGGTCTGGGCTATCCCGAGCTGTCTGGGTATCACTGCACCTAGTAAACGGGTCTGCATCTGCATCTGCATTCACACCACCTGTGGCCAGACCAGTCCGCACCGGCCGCTCCCAAGCCCCTGCCCCACCCCTGCAGGTCACAGCCACCATCATCGACTTCCACTTGGTCGAGAAGTGCCGCACGAAGTTCCGCGCGTTTGTCAAGAGCCACGGCGCGCGGGTGAAGTTTGACCCCGTGGAGGGCACGCCCCGCAAGCAGGAGTACCACGGCACTGTCACCGTCACGCGGGCCTGCAAGCAGCAGTTCCTGACCCAGCACCCGCAGGTCCTGCGTCCTGGAAAGACCGTGTGCCCTCCGGGTGAGCACCCACCCGATCAGGTGGACCGCGTCATCCTTCAGTGCGCTGCGCCCACACCTATCACGACAGGTGTGCCCTGACTTCCCAACCCCTTGCTCTGCCTGGTTGCCTGTGGACTGCGCCTGCTTGTGCCCAGGGGCGTCAAGAGGGTGTGCCGACATGGTTGATTGCTGTGATCTGATGGAAGGGGGCATGTGAATGACATGAGCTGGTGGTTGGCGTTGCAGGTGCACAGCACATTCCTTTCTCTGCAGATGACTCGCTGGATGCGGTGTGGGACCGTCCGCAGCTGGCTCCAGATTTTGTGTCCCCCAGACAGGCGTTCCATGGGCAACCTTCTCCCCGGGACACGACGACTGGTGTCCCTCCACTGCGGGTTCCAGGCCAGGACGCACCAGTGACTGGCACTGGCAACCTGGGAGCTCTGCCATGGGTCACTCTCGAGGCCCGGAATTCGTCCCAGCCAAGACCCGGTGTCGGTGCGACTGCCATGGCAGTGGCATGTGACTTCATGTTGAATGTATCAGTTCCTGGGGCATCGTTTGTGGCAGTGCTCACCCGAGGTCACCGAGGCCGACTGTGCAGACGCAGCCACTGACCAGGCAGGAGTAGATGGCCACATCGCGTCTGCATGGCGCGCATTCGACACACACATCAAGACAGAGCCCGGTCGTCTTGGTGAAGACGGTATCAAAGATCGGCCTTGGTGCGTGTTTGTTCTCGGCAGTACTGTGCAGCGCATGAAGCTGCGCTAGGACACAGCCTGCGAGGACTCGCCTCGTGTCGGTGTTCTGTGCGCAAGCGTCATAACAACCTTCCTTCATCGCTTTGTACTGCCAGGTCACAACCACGCAGTGCTGTCGACGTTGCGCAGCCCCTGCGAAGCACGCTCTCGTAACAGCTGGCCGATTGACTGGCAGCAGGTGTCCGTAGCTCGCCAGCCTGTGTTGTGGGCGATATATCGGTGTCCAGGATCCAGGAAATGCTCGCACTCGTTGCATCCTCGAGGTCGACCAGTTCGACTCGCTGGCATGTTGGCAACGGTCTGAACGTGTATGCTGCTGACATTCAGTCTGCGATCGATCCGCTCAGCTGCAATTGTCCGCAGGTTCCGTTGCTGTTTTTTCGACGCCGTCCATACGACAGCCAGACGGTTTGTCGCGTCATGCACATACGTCATGGCGCGCAGGTTCGTCGTTGGCTTTGCGCCATGCATAATGTAGTTGAGTACTAGCTACGTAGCGTACACAAGGCCGCGCGTGCAACATTATCAAACATCATCCCGTGCACGCCCATTTTCAGCACCATGCGATTTCGTGCTCATCTCGCGTGCTGCTACCGCTGTGACAGCACAGGCGTGCGCACTGCTGGCGCACGTCGCGCTCCTATCATGCGCTCGTAACCCTCGCCACACGCTGTCATGCCGCACCATCATCGACCACCAGAACAGCGTGCCCAGAGCCGCGCCTGTGCAGGCCAGACGGCGTCGCGCGCGGGCCAGGCCTGGGCGGGTTGTCCCTCTCCCAGACCCTCGCTGGCCACGGCCTGCGAGATCTGCCGCCAGTCGCCACCCGCCCTCGCCGCCTCTCCCTCCAGGACGCATTCACCTCGCAGATCTGTCCCCCCGGCCTGCCAGGCCTGCGCCCCACCTCCATCTCCGCAACCGGAGAGGACCTTCTCTCACACATGCATGCCGGCGCGTCAAACGCCAGCGGCATGTTTGACCCCGCCTCCGGCACGCCCCGGCGGCCGATGCTGCGAGCCCGCCGCACCTCCGCCCCCGTCGGAGCCAGTGTACACCCCCACACCCCCTTCTCTAGCATCGCCGAGATCCCGCCACGCTCCAATGCGGCGGACTGGTTCACCCGACCACCGGGCGACCCCGTCCCTGCGATGCCGCTCGTCGGCGTCCGCCGCATGAGCGACGCGCACAATGGCCCGCACCTATCCCCGCGCAAGTCGATGCGTCTGGACGCCTCCCTGCACGAGGCCGCCCCGATGCCTGCAGACAACCTCCGCAACCCCGCCGACCCCGTGACGTATACGCACCTGCGGCCACCGACACCCGACGCCGCAGTGCAGGACCCATTTGCGGGCGGGCCGCTCGACGCGCTGCTGCCGTCTCTGCAGCACCTCCCGCCGCCGGCGCACCGCGTGCGGCGTCAGTCGGACACCGACTTGCTACCCGGGGCAGCGGCAGTCGCACCCGACACAGACCTCGAGGGGCTGCGGCAGCTGCTCTCCGCAGACAACCCTGCTCAACGGCAGGCCCTCTCAGCGCTGCTGCCGCCGCGCATGGCCAGCCTGGAGGTGTCGCAGGGTGCGCTGCCGCCACCAGGCGGCGGGGCGGCAGAGAGCAAGCCGTCCGGGCCACCGCGCGCAGAGGGGGTGGCTGAGGCGCTTCTGGACAGCGACCCGGGCATGCGCTGTGTGTCGTACTCGTTCCCGAGCGTATCTCCGTCGCAGACGAGTCCTGTGGGGTCGTCTGAGCCGGCGGGTGGCGCGGGGCCGCCGTGGAACCACGGCGCAGATGGTGGCCTAGGGGAGAACCTGTCAGCGGTGGGGTTTGGGCCACTGCTGTCAGGGTTCCGTGAGGGGTCAGGGAGTGACTTTGGGGATGTCGCAAGGCTCACAGGGCGGCAGCTGCATGCGCTAGGGTCCATGCCGCGCAGCCTCGCAGACCTCCAGGGGTGTGGCCCCCTCGGCGGGTTGGACCGCGATGGGGCAGGGTTCCAGGAGGGTGGCCTGCAGCGGAGCTTGAGCGCACGCGAGTGTCCGGTGGGAAGCGCGCCTGGCGGCGCGGCCGCTGGCACAGTGGGAGGAAGTGGCTATGATACGACTGGTGCGCACCCCTGCTGCACCCCTGCTGCCAGCGTTCTGTACATTGGCAGCTCGCCATGCGCAGTTCTGATGTCTGCGCCAGCTGCTCTCAGAACACAGTGCGCAGGGTGGGTCGCCGGCCAAAGGGTGTGCCAAGCGTGAGAGTGCCCCATAACCCTCAAGTCAAGTGTGATGCTGGTCCTCAGGGCGCAGGCCTAACCTCCGGTGATGCCACCCATCATGACGCATGTTGCCTTGCTGTGCAGGCTTGGGCTGGGCGCAGGACAGAGGACTGCCATGGAATGAGTCGGGAGAGGAGCACTTCAGCGTGGGCTGCCAGAATAAGCCCAAGCGCACCTCCATGTAGGGTTCTGCGCGTAGAGATTCAGGGGCCGCAGCCGACGCTGCTGCCATCGCAGCGATAGCGCTGCAGAAAGTAGAACAGGAGGGCCCTCAGCCACAGCTTGAGGGGCCCCGCCGTCCACCAGGGGCCGAGCATGGAGTTTCTTTCACGAATGTGGTGACGCCACAGTTGCATAGGCAGGTCGCGCCCTGTGCGAGGGTGCACCTCATGTACTTTTTGGTAAGCATGGTATGTCAATTGTCGCCTGGCCTAGTCTCTGCCTGAGGTGATTGACAGGAGGAGTAAGGCCATCGCTAGTGGGCATCGCAGGCATCACAAGCACGACAAAATGCTTTACAAACGTTTCACACCCAATCACCTTCCTGCAGTTTGAGCGGCAGGTAGACTTGACTCAGATACTGGAATCCAAAGGACGACAGGGCTTGGATTTCTGCTTTTTCGCCTGACTGCTGCATGATCTGTAACTCCTCCACCCACTCCGGATTGGCTTGCACAAACTCCTCCTCCAACTGCATGCAACTCACTTTTGGTAACTCGTCAAGGACCTAGTTCTCCCACCAGCTCTCCCCTGACCACCCCACTGACAGCAAGTCCACTTGCCAGCCTGCCACCGTTGCAGGGACACAGTAACAATGTGGCACTGCAGGAGCGCACCATCTTCTTCCCCGTCTTTAAATCCTCGTCAGTCATCTTGATCCGGCAGGCCTTGGGGATGTTGAATCGGTCCAGATCTGATGGCCGAACGCCCAGCCACTTGATGTCCTGCACATCAACCTCCGCAACCAATCAGTTGATGCATACTGTGCAGCACAAACCAGGGTCTTACGCTACACAGGGTATCACACCGGGGTCGTGAGGTTGCTGCTGTCATAGCTCATGTTCATGCTGCCTTTCATGTAGACGCCTGCATGCACAGGCCGTCTTGCTCCATCCGGAATCCTGACAATGGGCCACCATGCAAGTCTCTCGCCCCTGCATTGGCTGCCCCAACGCATACACAATGCCAACAGGACTGTCGAGTGCAGCTCTCATTCCACACGAATGATGGCCGAATTGCTCCTGTTTAGTTTGTCTCGCTCTCACACAGTATGCAGCCACAGGTACTGCGCTTCGCAGCAGCGGCCGACGGGGCACGCCCGCGGCGAGGCACGCCCAGAACAGCTGCTCGAGAGGCGGTGGGCAGGCGCACTCAGGATTTTGAGGCCGTAGGGGTCAGAGTCGACGAGCGCGAGCACGGGGATGCGCAGGGCGGCACGCAGCTTGCGTAGGAAGAGGCGCGTCGCGACGTCGGGCTGGCCCTTCGCGGTGAGGATGATGCACGGGTACGTGTTGTAGAAGCGGTCCTCCGCGAGGCGCATGAACGCAGCATCCTTCTCGACCAGCAGGATAAACTTCGCGTCGCTCATGATGTCCGTCACCTGTACCCGCACCCCCGCGTCCGCAGCTGCTGCGCTGGCCACGAACAAGGCCACGCAGCACATGCTGAACGGGTGAGCTCGACACACAGAGCGCGCTTGCGCTCGGGCCAGCCGTGATGCTGCATCGGCCCGGCGCGGGCTTGAGTCTGTCTGTGCAGGCCCAGACGCAACAGCTTTGATGCAGGACAGCGCGAGCGATTTTCGACCTCTGGGTTCGGACAGAAGCAGATGCGGGGTGCAGGCCCATCTGGTCGAGCGAGCGGCGACAGCATTCCCGACCGCGGCCTAGGTGCACAGGGGCGGACGGGCTTGCACCGGTGTCCGAACCACCCTGTGCTCAGTGGCAGCTACCGATCACTCAGCTTGGCACAGCAGGAACAGGTGACAGCACATGCTCACAGCTCGCAGAGCGCCAGGAGTGTGGCGGCGGCGCAGGCCCGGCCAGTGGCTGCTGGCAGTGGCTGCGGACCTTGTCAATGTGCGGTGGAATGGCCTTCCCACCGACGCCCATGCGCTGGCAGTCAATGGCATCTCCCGCCTCTCGGAATGTGAGGCGGCCGACGACGACCCCTTTCTCGGACGCCACCACATGCAGGCTGGAGCGCGTGCAGCCGAGCATGCATGACACATCCTCCAGAACCGTGTCCGAGACGCCCTGGTCCTGGAAAAGGTTCACATCGGTGTAGAACATGTCTCGTTTCGTCACCTGCACGAGGCAACGCTGATGCCTGGTTGGAATGCTCATGCCACAGATCGCCGGCGCACTGGGTGGCTGCAGGAAGGGGGGCTACTGCCCCGCGCGTCGGAGGCAGTGTAGGCTGATGTGCACGCACGTGGATGTTCTTGCGGCAGAGCTCGTGGACCAGGGACAAGATGCGGGCTGTCACGACTGCCTTCTTGCCTGTTGACAGGCTGGAAAAAGCTCGCTTGGAGATGTTGTCCTTCAAAACGATGCGGTCCAGTGCGGGAACGTAGGCTTGGTTGCCTTTGGCTCTGGAGGGAACGTCGAAGGTGAAGCCATTGCCTGTGTGCAACCGCCTGATTAGGTGAGGCACAAGGCACGTGGCATGGCTCGTGCCTGGCAGGCGTGCGCACCATCCATGATTGTGAGCACAGCTCCGCAAACGGCTGCCTCCACTTCATCTATCACATCAGTGGCGCCCTTGTCTGTCACCTGCATCGTTCCAGGGACTGAGCTGTCCTGCAGCCCTAGCATGGGCTGCTTAGCTTGTCGAGGGTGAAATACACATGCACTCCGCACAGGAGCACATTGATGCCTAGATGCAGCTCAGAATTATATTGGACTGTGAAATCAGCAGCACAGGGTGGGACGAAACCTCTTTACATTCAAAAGGCAGGCTGACTGTCTTGATGCTCTTCGCAGGATCATCCCAGGATATGCTTGCAGCAAGCCGTTCCACTGGAATCAGAACTTCCTACAATCTGAATTACAATTACTGCCATCAATATGCCACCGGGACCGCCCGTATCACCGCTCAGGGGGTGCGCGGCATGTTTGTGAAGAATGCAGGGCACCTCGGCGCTTTTTACTGTCTTGCCTCCCAACAGATCGCCGGCGCTTGACTTGCGTTTTCTGCTTGTCGACATTGGTGCTTCGAACACGTTTCTGGCACCGAAACCTTCACTGGATCCGGCAGTCTTGTGCAGACCTCGTGGTCATGTCGGTGTGCTGGCTGGGCATTCCAAGCCGATGTCGCCCAAGAAATATGTACCAGCTCTACAGTCGAACAAGCACAGCCATGTACAGCCAAACTCGCTTTCGACTCCCTTTTGCATGTCAAGTATATGGCAGGCCTGCAAGTTGCAAAGCACGTTTACCACCGATGTCAGTCTGGAGGTGGCCGTATGTCCGGTCCAGATTCTAAGCATGCCGCGGCCATGTGTGAGAAATGCTTTTCTCGCGTGCACGGCATCGGCTCCCTCGTCTCATTCAGGTGTCGTCACGGAACTGGCGCATTGCTCGTGGGCCGGTGAAGTAGCCAATGTGCTACATAGCCAGAGTTGGAGAGGCAGCACCGCAGGACATGCTGCTCACCCCGCGGTCACAACACCGTGCAGTAGCCATTGTTTACAGTGTTCACTGCGCTGCCGTATTTCTGCAGCACTTCACCCGTGCCAGGTCGGCAAGCATGAGCTTCCAAAAGGCATCCCAGACTTCACTTGCACCAACCACGAGTCATTGACACCACTGGGCGCCGGTGCACTGCGGCAACTCCCGCCCGCATCCCACTCCCAGCTCACCCTCAGTTGCCAAGTCGGATGCCATGCAAGCTGACTACTCCGGCGGCTACCGACAAGCCAGACTGCAGAGGGCACCGTCAGTGCAATGGGTGGATGGCGCTGTCCAAGTTGACTGCTGATCAATGACAGCCCCCGAAAGGTCCTGAGCCAGCAGCCACGGAGTAACCACGGATAAATGCAGACCACTGCTGACCAACACGCAGCGCACTACGTGGCCTCGGCCGCGCGCCAGTGGCCTCCATCATGCAGGCTGGCTTGCCTCCGAGTCACAGGCAAAGATCGATGCCAGATCGACCGGCGTGCGCCGGTGAGTTGGGTGAGCCGGATCCCAATGTGCAGGGATTTTCATATTCTCATGAATGCAGGGTCTGTATGCGCTCTCTGATGGATATGGAGCATTGGGGAACTGCGTCTGAGGGGGATGTAGCTTCCTGGAGGCTGTACAATATGCCTGGACTTCCATCGAGCTCACCTTTCAGGTATGCCATTGAAGTAGGCGCGCGGTTTCAGATAGTCTTTATTGGCAGTATATGTGCAGTATATGACGATCTGATTTTGCATTATCAGTGACAACCATTCCTGCTGTATGTCACGACCAGCGCACGCAAGACCCACAGAGTCCCCTCCTGTATGTCTGATCGCTGTATACTCGGTGGTTGGGGAGACTTGCAGAGGACCTGCTCACCAGATGGTAACTGGCGTGCCGGTCTGCGTGAGCTGTGGCAAGCTGTGTTTTGCAAAGGGTGGTTTTTTCGCTCGCTGTGAACACGATGTTTGCACATCGTGGTATGTCGAAATCTTCACTGTTTCAACACTGCGCGGAAGCAATACGTTCGGCCAAGGCGTTTGTTGCAGCTCGTACGCAGCAGGTGGCATCTGGGTCATTGGAGGAGGGCCATCACAGCCACAGGGTCACACTTGCGCATGCACCAGGTAGGCATGCTTGGAGCTCATGTAACAGTGGCCATCGTACCCGCAGCTTGCGTGTGCAGATGTGTGCTGATGCATGCACCCGTCACACGGCAGCGACAACAGCAGGCATGCTGCTCGATGCCATACGCAGAGCGCCGACAGCAGGTGCGGGCTCCTGCACGGCCACGCGGGTCTGCATTGCAGCTGCAACGGCGCTGCTGGCCATAGTGCACTGGATCGTTGCCGCCAGCAGGTGCTGCTGTGTCGCAAGCTGCATTTCATGTCCGCCGCGCTGAGGGTGAGAATCGTGCACCATGGCCACAAGAGGGCGGCATGCGGTGCATCCTAGCTGCCGGGGTCCGCAGATGCCTGCAGAGATAGTGCCAGAGCTGGAGTGATTATGCCAAAACAAAACCACCCACGACGGGCATAGTGCGACCGGACGGCACTCAGACCAGACAATTCAAGTGCAGACAACACAAGTGCAGACAGGGATCCGCCCGATCACAGCAAGTTCTCAAAGTCGCAGTATCTCAAAGCCTACAAAAGTTTGGCCTTGACGCAAAAGCCTAGCACGAGTTGGCTGGGGTCTCCATGGCAGAGGCAGAGGGCAGAAAGCCTGCTCAATCAAACTGCTCCGTTGGTGAGAGAGTCGCAGGCAGCAGCCGCAGATGAAACTCCTGATGCCCTTAGAATTGATCAAGGAAGTTCAAGGCGCACAAATGAGCCAGACTCGGATGGAACAGGCAGCCCGCTTTTGCAGTCTGACTTGCTGCCCGACCCCCGATTGCAGGGGGTGTCCCCTTGCGGCAAAGCTAGCCCCAGTGGCCAGCGTGGGCCGCACGCATGTGTTGTTGCATGTGCAGCCTGTCAAGAATGTCGTGTGGTCAGAGTGACTGGCCATGTATGTCTTCGGCATGCAGCGGATTGGCCCACTGCCGGTTCGCTGCCTTATATTGATCGACAATAGCTCAGTGACTACCCTTCGTCAATATATCTGCTCGCTTTTACCTCGCATCTTAACACAGCCGAACACCCACGGCCTGTTGAGCAGCAGCGGCGGCCTTGAGATCACGACGTCGAGCAGTCGACTGCTCAGCGACGAGGCATGCAATATACAGCCATGGCAGTTTCCTAGGCAACTAAAGATGTTGGAGGAAATGCCATGTGGCTCTAGATCTATCAAACCCCTGTGTAAATTAGAGCAAATCTGGAGTTACTGAGCCGTATTCTGAAGAGGACATTGATAACATATCAGGCTGCATGTAACGATATGCCGTCTTGGATCCCAGCGGCAGCAGCTCTGAATCAAAGTTCTAGATCCTTTGGGTCTACGCTTGTGTTCACAGTATCTGCAGTCAATGGGGTCTTGCCAACTTGAAGAACTGCAGCTAGACAGAGGTTGCAGAAGAGTGGACAGGCTGGGCTGGGGTGTTGTGTAGATGAATGCGCCATATGTACACATGAATGTAACAAGAAGCAGCTTCCAGATTCACAGCTGGCACCTCTGATTGACCTTACCCCCGCTTTGGCAGGCCAATTGTCTAAAGGGATCCCCAGGATCTATGGGTAGGCTGGTGGCTGAGGTCAGCCGTCCCACCACCGTCCCATGTGCTGGGGCCCCAGCACATTGGCTTGCCCTAGCATGTTTCGCGCGGTGCGCTGCGAGGTTTGCTGGATACGGCACGTGGTTCGTATCCTTGATACGGTATCCAAGGGGCGGAGATAGTATACAGGCGGAGATAGTATCAGAGTGTCATGGGGATACCGTATCAGTGGCGTTGGAAATCTATCCCCCTGCCTGCGTGCGGATCTGATGTTTGGAGCCTCGGCAAGCACGCCTAGCTTCGACCATGGAGCCCATGATATTGCGCGGTACGGACGATCAAACAATTGCACCCGCTGATGTCTGTGCATTTGTGAAGCACGAATCAGATGTCGACGTCAATTAGTAGGATACGACCACTCGGAATTGCACGTGCTGACCAAAGATCCACTGCAAAATTCCAGCGTGTCAAAGCGGCGCGGCACATGAACGCACCATGCAGTATCAAATTTGGCACTGTCGCCGCGTGCGAGACAGTGCACAGTCTGCAGAGGTGTGTCTGATGCCGTCGACAAAGACAATTGCCGTCAACATGACTGGATACTTCAATTTCGTATGAACTCCAGCTACCGGCAGCCGCATTGTATATCCTGTAGCTAGGCTGCTGCGTTTCGGGGCAGGCCTGCCTGCTGTGCTTACTGATCCGGTTTGGTGCAGCCATGACGCGTCATGACGTCACATGCAATCTCACCCCATGGGGCCCCAGCATGATCACAAGCATCGAGCATCTGGATGATCACAACCATCAAGCAATTGAGCTGCCTTGCGGCGCGCACGGAGCCCAATCGATATGGAGTCGTCGGCAAATTTTCAGCTTCGACTCTACAGATCAAAAGTGCGTGCGTGACACGCACTAGCTGAGGTGAAGCAATTGCAGCCGCGTGCGCCGTCTCGCAGTCTCTGCTATGCAGGTGCCACGTGATGCAAATGGCACACGTCTCGATCCTGGCCATGGCCACCGGTGACGCTCAAGCACATTTTATCTTGTCGCGGTCCATCTCGGTCGATATCTTTCAACGGGACCTATCCAGTTCCGCGTCTTGCCTGGGATGCGCTCCTCGTTTCTCTATCGAGATGCCCGGGCTGCACATGTGCACAAACTTCAGCCACAAGCTGCCGATCGATCGTGCCAGCGCCCGCTGCACGCAGAAAGCGACCGTGAAGCTTGACCGTGGTGATCGACAAACTGTACAGTAGAAGGATGGATTCATGGTGTTTTGCACCCCGCAGTTCTTCGACACGCCCGGCCGACAGGGCACAGCCACAGCAGACTACAGTGCTCGCCATTAGGCATCCGGATCCGGAGCACTGGCGAACTGGCCCGGCACTATGGTGGTCGATCAGCACAGGTGCAGACCGGCGCACTCGCACACGGACGTGCAGGGATAAGCATACATCGCTTGGTGTGGGCATGCCTATCTTATCACTGGCAGGCATGTTGCAGTGCACGTACAGCGCCGTACGTTGCACAGGACGTCCTACATTCTCTGCACGTGGAGGCCTTGATGGAGGCAACGTGGTGCTGCGCAGCAAACACTCGCAGCCGGAGGGCCAAGATGCACCTGACCGTGCTTATCGTATGTTACAACATTGGCGAGATATGCATGCGTTTCAGCCGCTCGGCAGATGGACCAGTGACCACGTCCCCAGCTGCCCGCTGCCACCAGCACACCTCGAGCCAGGTAGGCTGTGAGCATTGCAAGCATGGATGTCAAACGAGCCACCCAAATGCTTTAATGGTGCATATTATTATTATATTATTGGAAATGCTTTTCACGCATGCGTCATTGCTTTGGATCAGATCACTGCTCTGTTGCACACTCTCGTCCAGCCTGACACAGCCTGTGACAGTGCAGCAGTGACCAGTCCAGATGGTCAGTAGGCAGGGTCATGCATGGTTATTTGATGACACGCACAGCGCCACCTGAATCATTTGGGGCAGCGCGAGAAAGCAGCAAGCAGGTCAAGAACACAAACAGCAAGCCGGTCTGTGTGCAATCTCTGGTGCACAGGCACTCAGTGCACATGTAGACCAGCTCTGAATGGCTTCAAAAGTGAATTCACAGCCCGAACAGCCACAGCCACAGCCAAAACACACCGCGCGTGAGGGTGCACTGCATGTTGATGTGGTGGGTCAGCACTGCAATGGAGGGCCCCCCGCACTGATGCTCACGCTTGCAGCGTTTTTGGTGTTGGTGTTGGCATGTCGGTGCATGTTGGTACGACAACCCTGTAGTGCTTGCAGCCATGCACACACCCTCCTGTAAAACAGAGCCCACACAGAGACACAGACTGGCAGGTGGGGCCAGCAGAAGATGGGTGTCTCAGGCTCAGTGGCCTGCGGGGATTTGAGTGCACTTGTGTGCACTTGTGCCTATCCGTGTCTTTGTTACAAGGACAAAGACAGAGAGGCAACTAGCACCGCGAAGTGAACGGCAGTGGTGTGTGTGCCTGGGGCGAGCCTGCACAGTCCTAGGAGTCCTAGGCCTCCTCCATGGGGCACCGTGCTGATGTGCCTGATGTGCTTGTGGTTGGTGTGCTTGTGGATTGGTACCAACGCCTTTAATTTGCTTGCAAACAAGTTGGATCATTTAATTTGCTTGCAAACAAGTTGGATCACACATGTTGCCGTTGGTACCGGGCTATCCAGTTTGAAGATATCTGACTGGGGCCCATGGGGCACTTTTCCGAGCCGGGTCCACAGGGCACTTCTCAGCACATATGTGGCAGGCCATTCCCTGATGTGAGAGGGTGCCACACTGAATTGCAGTAGCTGTGTTTCAGGAACCATCACGAAAACTGAGTGTGGTCACAGCCACCCACACGAGCTCGTTGTTATGTATGCTTTTGTTTCACGAGCTGCGTGAACAGGGTATCTTTGGAACCAGCAGACATGCGCACGAGTAGCCACTGCTCTGAAGGTTCGCATGAGTGCATTTGGGTGATTTGTGGAAGTAACTTGTGCAGCGCAAGTGCGATATTATCGCTGTCATTGCAATGCATCCTGCCTATCCGCTTGGCACTAGTTCGGTGAGGACGTCTTGCAGCGCTCCCCGAGATAGGTTGTGCATGTGCATGCTCGTAGCTCCATGTCCCCGCGTCGCGCATCGATGGACGTCCGGTCGACCGACCTGTTTACACAAGGTACGGCGACTCGTGTCGTGGCGCAATCACAGATTTGCAGCTTGTACATGTCATATCATGTCATGTACGCCTTTGTAGTTCTGGGATCTACATCGAGCCGTATGTATCCAGCGATATGGACGCCATCCGGTCTCACGCAACTGGCTGTGGGGTTGTGCATGCCTCGACCCCACGTGTCCACCCGCTTGCGACACGGCACATTCATGCTATCGTAGATCAGGTCAATCTGAATTGTTTCGAGCTACTGCACTCACGGTCGTTTAGATGTACGCCGCGCTAGGACCGTGTGGTCGATGCATCGATGTCAGCGCGGTGCAGGTCCGTTTGGCAAGGACAGACTTTGGAATGCGCAATGCAAAAGACACAGCTAACGTCGAGGTTTCAATGTGCTGTAACACCTGTACGGCTGAATTCGACCCACAAATCGTCGGGCATAGAGCAGTTCTTGACCTCGAGCCTTTTCTTGCCGTGCGTTCACGCGTGTGCTGTTGTGCGAAGCTTGATTGACCGGAGTGACTCGTAACGTGTTGACCACGACAGCTATAGAGCACTTGTGCAGAATGAAGGCCGTTGCATTGATCAATGTCCATGCGAGCAACTTGGCAGTACTGCGTCTGCCATGCGAGTTGTGCAGCGAGCAATGCTCGCAATTTGTCCGAAGAATATCCAGTTACGAACTTGTACCCGTTTGGATAAAACGTGACGTTGAAAAAAGGGAATGCGGTACCACGAAGCGCGTCATGCATAGCCACGGCCAGATCCCGCATCTAAAATATCCAACTCCAATTGCATATTTTTGTTTCTATCTCGAGCAATGTCCATAGATGTCCACCAGGGCCAGTCAGCTGGCGAAATGACCCTACTGTTCCATCTGACAACCCTTCATTTACACTGGCCGGTTGGGAATATTTTATGCAGATGCACAGGAGTATTTGAACGTGGTCCCCAGTCTGTCCCCACCAAAGAATTATCACGTCGATAGATCAGCTTGCACAAGTACTTCTCTTTTCAGCGTTACTTCCGGATCTACATCGTGCTGGCGTGTTCGCGTATCTGGTGTGGCACCTCCTTGCGCTGTGCTGATGTTGATCGCAATGCAGTGGCCGCGCGGGCATGTACGTGCTCAAGCGAAGCGATCCGGCAGCGCATAGCTGTGCAGCCCCAACGCACCAAACCCCGCTATCAAATTGTAGCAGAACTGCTGCGGAGGCCTTAGTGATTCGTTCGCAGCCGGTTGGTCTGTGTTCGAGCCTGTTGCTGTGCTCGACATGCTGTATCAGGCACCTGCTGGACAACTCTGATCTCCAGTGAAGGATCTCCACTGTAGGTGCATTAGAATTTGCAATTGCATGTACTGAAATGTGCTTCAATGGGACCTTGGGATCTTTGTTAGCAGCGTTGTGACATTGCGTATCGTCTGTATCAGATACGTCAGGAGGCGAACCTCAACGAAGGCAAAGCTGACGCCTCCTCGATTCTGAGAGTTTGTGTCTCAATGATCCGCAGGTGGTATTTTTACATTTTGATATCATACGATCTGCCAGGACAGGCTTGCTGCCTTTCGTGCGTAGCCGGACGAGCAGATGTCGCGTCCCAGCCGAGGCCAGCTGCAGCGGAGTGCCCGAGGAAACATATTTCATGCTCATACTGCAAATTCTATTTGTGACGATCGTTCGTGTTTTGTGCAGGATCGTAGTCAGACCCGGACGCTCCGTTGTATCGGTTCCAAACAGCCACAGCGAGTTGCACAGAATCGGTGACGAATCCGCCATCGGTGGTCCAAGCTCAGGTCTGCAGTTCTTCGGTTGCTGATCACCTCCTCGCGAGTTGGGACCCGCGACACCGAGGGTGTTCATCCGCAGCTTCTTGCTTGCAACGGCGGGATCAAATCGGAACAAATTCGACACCGGGGTCCCCAAGTGTACAGCACGCACTCCAGGAAGGTTGCAAAGTGGGCTGCCAAGTGGGCCAAAGCACATGAGCAGTAAATGTCTTGTTCGGTGCGCCTTCCTCACCAGCTTGAGCCACACTCACAGTGCGGCGGCCCAACGTTGACCTGCTCTCACAGGACACCGAGACCCCAGTGCTGTCTTTCGGCAGGGACCTGCCTCAATTGCTGGTCCCCCGATAGCAACGCATAGTGTTGATGACTGAAGGTTTGCATTGTATCAAATACTGCACGCATTTTCATATGCCCTTTTGTGCAGAGTCTCGCCTCTTCTGCTTGGTCGGGTTTGTGAAGCAGCTCAGAAGATCGACGTAGGCTCATTGGTGCGCTGTCGGTCTTGACTCTTTGGCAGCGTGCATACTTGATCGGGGATCAGGCAGTTCTGCCTCCAAAAGCTGGATGCACTCTTAGCCAGGATGCCTCGATCGGTCCCGGGTGCCAGACTTGCCAATGTCTCAGCGGAAATGGCTATTTCATCATCATGCACAGATACAGACATACGCACTCATACGTCGGTGGGTGACGTGACTGACAGAGGCACATGTGACACTCCATGACATGTGTCACCCCCCGGCTGGTCCGCTAGGCTGCTTGAGGTCACTCCTGGTCCAACATTGCATGTTTGACGTCCAGCTGAGAGAATGCACTTGTGCAGATCGTACAATTTGCCGGCAGATGTGTGACGTACAATGATGCAAGGGAGTGGAATGTCACACATGCTATACTCAGCAACAGCCTGGCAGTATCTTCTCCAGAAATGCGCCTCAAGCGCAACGAGCAGGTGGACACTGTCATGCAAGTCAACCAACTTGTCCACATCGGCTGGTTGAGACAAGCCTCCAAATCGTGTCCTCTGTCCTCGCTAGATTTAGACACACAGCGGGTGCGTTCCCCTGCAGCTGCACCTACAGTGGTGACAAGTTTCACAACGAACTTGTCAATGCCCTGTCCATGGAGATGCTGTGTGCCCTGTTCAATATCAGATCTGGCTGGTTGGCGATGTTGCCCATGCAGCCCATGCGCTGCTTACCGACACAGATGCTGATGTCTGCAAAGCTCGTCCAAATCCCACTTTTGTCTGACGCTGTCGATGACATGGCGGGGCGTGCAGGTGTATGAGAGGCACCTCCCTGACGCGTTTGCGGCCCTTCTGGACCTTCCAGAGGGGAGCCACACCCAGACCGGCGATGAGCCGATCGTTTATTTTTACTGCCTTGCACATTCTGGGCATGCGGGGTTCCAGGGCGCGACAGGCGATGCATTTGTCGCGGCACAACATGTCATCCTGGATTCGTCCATTCCATTTGACGTGGTCAAGGTGTCGCTGCCGGGCAGCCGGGGGGACTGCGCGGAGGCTGCTGCGCAGTCGTCGCAGCCACAGGGGCCCCAGGGCAGCCAGGGCAACTCGAATGGCATGCGCAGCGGTGGCTCGGACGAGACTGCCAACACAGAGGTAGCGTTTGCGCAGGCGCCTCCATCACAAGCCGTCTCCGCAGATGACTTGATGTCTATGAGTATACTGTAGCCACCTGGTGCAGCCTGCCCTGCAGGCGCACAGGTAGCATGAATGCAAGCGCATCCATGCTGCAAATAGCTGAGAGTCTGTGCGGCGCGGCCTGGTACCCGTGCCCGTGCAAGCGGCAATGTTAGTGTGAGGAATGGGAGGCATACATCGTTCGGCAGGTGGCAAGGCCTGCTGAGGATGCACCCGCCCCCCCCCGGTAGGGTGCGACCGATGGCGCACGGCGGCATGCACTCGATTCAAGGTCTCTGGCGAAGCTGTTTCTGGCCAGGGGCTTTCAGCGAGTGTTGGACTTGTTCAGTTTTGTGAAATGTAGAGTTAGCAGCATTTGTACCATGACTATCTTGTTCTGCAATGCATGCCCACGAGGTATGCATTGCAGTCCATCATAGCCGCGATGTGATCTGTGAGGATTGTGTCTATGTGTCCACGTTTCTCGGACATTCCTATGGACAGTATCTCCGTGGCTACTGTTTTTGTTCCAGAGTTGAATGCTGTATTATGCGGCTCGTGAAACCCTATTCTCGATGCCCAGAGTCTCTGGCACAGAGGAGGCATGTAAGGGTTGTGGTGGTGCAGAGAAGTGTGCGCACATTTGTGGCGTATGCACACAATCAGCTGGCTGCTGCCCCACTGATCTGGCGAACATTACATGTGCCAGCGTGGATGTTCTGTAACCAATCGATGCCAAGTGCAATCCATACTCATTGTTGATGACTGATTACTCATTGCCGACTTCTCTGTGACTCGGGCTGATCAGACCACGATGTCGTGCAATCTAGGACAATGTTCCTTGACATCACCTTGGTTTCGCTGTCGACTGTTGGCTTGCTGCTGCTACCTGCACAACGTTTTGGTGCATGGAGTCAGGAATATATACCGCAGTCTTGGTATGCCCGGACCATGTGCCTCGTGATTGGCAGATGCTCCATGTCTTGATCACAGCGGACAGTGAAATGTTATGGGCCGAAGTGCTTGCTCGCATCCACAAAAGCATCTCACACTACTGCAACCCCAGAAAAAAATCTCAAGTGACTTTTCAGATATGGCCATGCAGTGGTGCTCCTGTGGTCTGCTCAGCTTGGAACTGATAATTTCGAGCCTGAAATCTGGAAATTTGTTGCAGGTCCGTGCTCTACGCACAAAAAACGCTTTTGAGGTTTTGCATCAGACCAGCTGCATGCATCGGGCAGGACAGCGCCTGGTGCTTGTGCATTTTTCTGTCACCTGATTCATTTGCTGGGATGAACAACATTCCGATGACAGCTGTTGATGTGGCATCATCCAACACATCAATTAGTGCTATTAAGACTCTAAACGCCAATTCAGCAGTCTTTGGAAAGGAAGTGTGTTCCCTAGATCTGGCCTTCACGTGACGACGTCACAAGCTGCAGGATGCGGCCACAATGGCGTCTTGCACAGCCGTGAAACTGAGTGCTGTTGTGATTACGTTGAACAACTCTCATGTGCATGGCCTAAGCCTTGAGACATGACTGATTCAGCTGGGTTATACGATGCCCATCGAAAGCGGCCTCCTACAAGAGGACATACTACAACTGCAGCACGAGCACAACAGATGGCGCTATGCCAGGCTGCATACTTGAGATCGTGCTGCAGGCCTTTGCCTTGTTCTACTCGAGGCAGGCAGACCACCATGCATAGGCCTAGGCCAGGATCGATCATGCTGCTCTCACCCGATGTTGCTGGTCCGCACAGACCGCGGCGGCCGATGATTGACCTTTTATCAGGGAAACCATCCTCGCCACATGGTCAACAGTGCTTCTACCCAGTTGGCAGGACCCGATGCTTCACTGGTCTACCCGCACCTTCCAGCACAGACTCGCCACACGCCATCCCCATGGGCAAGGTGTAAGGGTGAGATCACACGATCTGCTGTGACGGATCATGCAGGAGCTTCCTTCATATCAGCCCGTGCTGTGCTTGAGGCAGATGCAGCCAGCCCCTCACAGCCATGACCGCTGCTCCGAGCTGCTCTGCAAGCACCGAGAACGCCAGCGCAGCATAGCGCAGGCCGTGGCCCACGGCAGCATACACCAGCTCCGCAACCGCTGTGGGAAGCAGACGGTCCACCGCCATCCACGCGCGAACGCACACCAGCGCTACCCGTGGCGCCAGCCGCTCCGCCTCGCTGCCAGCCAGCGCCAGCGCAGCCTGGTACCGTTCTAGCGCCATGGTGAGGTTGCGCTCCGCGCCGACCCCCGCCATGTACATCCACCCCAGATTCGTCGCAGCCTCGGGGTCGCGGAGCTTCTCCGCATGTGAGTAGAGCAGCCGCGCCTGCTCGGCTGCTGTCGCCGGCCCCGGCAGCGCTGCATCCGCGATGCCGAGACGCAGCAGCGCCGGCCAAGCGTCCGAGCCGGTCGGCAGCCGGGCCGCACCGCCCATGCGCGCGCCCCCGCGCCCCTGCACGCGCACCGCGGACGCAGATTCCCGCTCACCATCCTCGCCCCCGCGAGCCTGCTGCCGCAGCAGCCAATTTGCATAGTCCACTGCGGCGGCCGGGTAGTCCGCGAGAGCTGCGCGGAGGTACAGATACTGAATGAGGTCTCCCCGGCCACCGACGCCATCCACCTCGCCGCGCTCAAGCATCCACGCAGCATTCATGCTCGCCGATAGGCAGCCTTGCTCTGCCATCATCACGTAGAGCAGCACCGCACGCCGCGGGTCATGTGGCATTGGTGGCGGCGGCCCCTCGCCGTCCTCCCCCGGCCGGGCCATCGCCGACCCGCCGAGTTGTGGCTCGCCAGTAGCCATCTCCAGTGCGTCCATACTCAGCTCTGAGAAGTCCCCGCGCTCACCGACAAACAGCCACAGGTGCTGCAGTGCCTTGGGACAGTCCTGGCCGCCCGGGACGCTCGGGTGCTCCTGGTAGAGCTCCGCGAGCAGCAGCGGAGCCTTCCACTGCGCCTCGGTGTGCGCTGTCTGCAGCAGCTCGAACGCGCGAGTGGTGTTGGCAGGCAGATCGGGCAGGCCATACATGTGCAGCAGGGCGAGGTTGAACATCGCGTCCGGGTCTCCCAGCCCCGCTCCGACTTCGAACAGCGTCCTGCAGCCGCAGGGCAGGTCGCGCGCCACCTTGGACACCGCGGAAGCCTTCGGCTCGCGGATCAATGCAAATCAAAAAACACCCATGGTGGTCCAGGAAGAGGCCCACCCGCAGTGCAGACAGCGCAGAATGTGTGCATATTTGTGTGCTTCTGTGTGTGCTTCAACTACTGAAGCAAGCAGTGGCGATTGCGTCTGCAAGGAGCGGGCGCCGCACCGTGCTGCCGTGGTGTTGACGGGCACCCCAAGGCCATTCAGGTACAGGTGGCCGAGTGCATTGTACGCGGCGGGGAGCTTGTGGCTCGCGGCACGCTCAAACAGCTCCTTCGCACGCGTGTGATTCGTCTCCACACCGATGCCGTTCGTGTGCACGAGGCCGAGCGTCAGCATGCTCATCGCGTCGCCGGCGGCTGCGGCTGCGTCGAACGCACGCACCGCGCCGCCGACGTCCGCGTCCACGCCGAGACCCATCAGCTGCCGCAGCGCGAGGCGCGCCGCAGCCTCGGGGTCGCCGCGGTCTGCCAGCTCCACCTCCAGGTCGACCTGCTCCGCGCTGCCGAAGAGGAGCTCGGCATCAGAGACGTACGCGGCGTCGCGCGCGCGCTCACGCAGCAGCACCGGCCTCGGCTTCTGCGGGAACGTGCCGTCCGTGTGCGCCTCATCGGCAAACGCCAGCGCCGCCGACTGCATGGTCCGATGCAAGTTGACTGATGTACGCAACTGGTGATGCCGGCGGCCACTCCAGGCCATGCACTGGGCCAGGGTCTGGTGAAACACGAGTCCACGGCTGCAGCGAGTGCACCTGATTCAATATGCCTTGCTGATCAGGGCATGTGCTCAAGCTGTGCAGTGCGGAGTTTGCGCTTGCTGCCGTGCTTGCATCGCCATTCGGGTTGACGGGCGCAGTGTGCACCAGCGAGGACAGGGCAGGCGCCGAGAGGTACCTTGAGGTGCTGGTAAGCAAGGCTACAGCTCTTGGGGACGCCGAAGCCTTGCTCGTAGCGATGGGCCATGGCGAGGTTGCCTGACACAGAGTTGTGCATGGCGGACAGGGCGTAGAGGGCTCCCGCCTGTTTGTCATCCTTCTGCACTGAAGGCAGCATGCCAGTGGCCCGCAGCACACCAAGGGCAAATGCCGCCTCTGCCATCGCCATAACGGTATCTGCTTCTAGCCTATCGAGGAGCTGCGTTGGTCGGTTTGAGCGAGAGCCAGGATAGTATGGATCGTCATAGTACGTGTCCCAGCCTGATGCTGCCTCTGTTGCTGGGAAGCTGCCAGGGGAGAGCATGGGAGCGATAATATGTTGCAGCGCATTTGCTGCCATTTGTTGCATGTCGGGGTCCTTGTTGAAGACACCTTCGATGACATCATGATATCGTTGGACGAGGAAGTCGGTGTCAAGAAAGTCCTCAGCTGTCAGAGCTCCCCACTGTGCCCTGCAGACGTTCAATGTCGATGGGAGCTAAAGCATCAGCAGCATAAGTCGCAAACAGTCAGCTCGTGCTCTCTCCACTGTCTTTCCGGTGGCTTGTGCGGAGCTGACAGTGTCGGGGTACAGCACCGAAAGCTTGCCGCATGATCATGACGAGCGTAAATACTGCATCAGAGTCAACATTGCGAGCACATGCTTAGTACAGGCGGCGCAGGACGGTTCCGGCTCGCGCAGTACATCCTTGAGCCTGTGCTTTCACCTGATGTCAAGGTTGGAGTGAACGGACGAGCTGTATGCGCGCAGCTGAAACTATCACATGTTCAACTGCAGTGATCAACAGACATTTCACGCGATAGGTGATACTTGACCCCTTGGATCAGCCTCGCACCAATGCCGATCTTCATGTTGTTTGGCATACGACCGGCCCAGGCCCTACAGCACTGCTGATGATTAGGCAGGAATTGGACGCGTAAAC
The DNA here is from genome assembly GCA_023078555.1 of Ulva prolifera. Lineage (NCBI taxonomy): Eukaryota > Viridiplantae > Chlorophyta > Ulvophyceae > Ulvales > Ulvaceae > Ulva > Ulva prolifera. The sequence goes on along the minus strand of CM041201.1, from coordinate 6,418,988 downwards.
GCACGCAGACACCTCCTGACATGACAAGGACTGATGCAGTGCTTACCAGTACCAAAGGAGCGCCTGCCAGCAGCGGCAACAAGATCGTGAGCAACATGCACAGCCAAGCTCCACTACATCAGATCATGGACAAGGCCTGAAAGGTAAACCCGATGCACGAACAAGATCAGCAAGAGACATTTTTTGTTACCAGGCAATTCTCCGAGTCGAGGCACTCTTTCAGCAGAAATCGAAGCTCTTTGGCGTCATCGTGTTGGTCACATTGGGCACGGTATCCTGCAAGCACGGCAGCGCAGCACCTGATCCCTCCTCGCCTTATTTACGGCTCGAGACCAACAGGCGTGGTTGCAGTGATGGAAGCTGTCGCACGCTCAATCACACCGCGTGCCATGCATGCACTCGAAAGAGGCCACCTCGCAACAGGTAGCGTCCAGTTCGGAACGCCAACGTCCATGTTCGCAGAATGCTACCACTGAGAGCATACCAAAGCACCCCAGATGTGCGAGACTTGACATCGACAGGTCAAGTACGTCACCATGTGCTGTGTGTGCCCGCGGAGACAGTGCTGCCTGTCAGCTTCTGGAGTTCGCAGCCTTGGCACCATGCGCAGGCGCAATGTTGCGCCGTCGTCCTGTCGTTCATATATTTCGCGTACCTCACTCTCTTGCAGACTTCTTCTCTGATTGCATTTGCGGGAGCTGTTGACGCGCACACCCGGGAGGAATGCTGATGGGGTCTACAGCACCGCAGCACACGCAACGGGAGGTCAGCCAGCGAGATTTTGTCAATCATATTCACCTTTGATCTAACAGCTACTGCTCTCTCTTCGTTGGAGCGGCTTCTGTGGGCATCCGCACCCGAGCAGGCACCAGCCATCTCAAGCATTAAGCATGCCTGGTGCATTCTACCATACATGTTACCATCTTGAATCTCTGCATAAACGACTTGCATGGTTCTGGCCGTTGAAGCCTGCGGCTGTGTCACGTTTGCCCTGCGCTTATGTCGTGGTGTAACTTCACCTTTCGGCTGCCCAGTACTGCCTGCCCAGCACTGCATGTTCCAGGCGCTATGCGAGGGCGTACTCAAGAAGCCGTGATGGTGAAGTGCACGAAGTATAGTGTGGTGCGCATCTGGTTACACGACGCTCGGGTGCTGAGGCCTGTGCCCCGGGGAGCATACCCGGTTCGTTGCTTCCTTCTCCCAGCCGGGCACCACGGTGGCATGGATGTCTCTTGTGGCAAGCAGTACATACATGCATCGTTCAGACGCAGTATGCATGCCCCGGTCGCCATCGTTAATGTTACAGTGTGTATGGTGGTCGAAGGGGAGCTAGGTGAGATGCGGCGGCACAACTCACATGCGCGCCCAGGGGCGCTCAGTACCGCTCTAATGCGATCAGTGCAATCATGGAACTCCAGCCCATCGGATGCGTTCCTTGGCCGGAGCCGTCTACATCACTGTAGCTCTCCCAGATAAATTGGCTCTCCTTTGAGTCGAACTGCTTGAACATGTTTGTCATCAGATTCTTGCGCAGCTTAGAGTACACTTCTTGACATCGCTCTGCGTTCGGTCCCTCATCCCTGCGCAAGCAGCACCGCTCGCCAACATCTCTCACCAGCTGGCTGCACCCGCCAGCACCACCCCTGCGCTCTAGCGCCGATGCAAAAGCATTGCCCGAGCATAGAACCGCACACACGCCCGGCACACAACAAAGCAATACACCACCGCACATACACAGCAACCGTGACATGCCCGAGTATAGCAACTTCCTGGGGTCGTCGCTTACACGCCCTGACAGTAGGCAGCCGGACACACGAAACCAAGTACATTCATTCTACGGTATAGCCCGGGCATGACCGACATGGCTGGCAGGCCAGGTGAGGAGGCGCACCTGGCGCAGGCGTGCAGGCTGCGGAGGAGCAGGAAGTTGACATTGATCCAGACGCTGCCGCGCCAGTAAGGCGCGTTGTGCTCGTTGTTGCGGCGGCCGTACATGCTCGAGGCCTTGGACAGCGAGCGCAGGCCATAGTCAGACCAGAGCTGCTCCGGATCTGTGAGCAGGGCGAGCTGTGTGGCAACGTCCGGGGACGCCCACGGCACGAGCTCCAGCGCCAGCGGCAGTAGCGAGTTGTACCCAACGTGTGGCACAAACTGCGCCTGCGGCGCCGACCCCACCACAACTCTGGCCGTAACCTGCACGCTGCTGCGCCTGTGCTCACAGTGCAACGCAACAGCAGCCAATGGGGACCGGGTCCTGCACCAGGCCTGGACCGGCGGTGCATATGTTCCGTTCCAGGATGCCATGCTGTTGGGCCGAAAGGGCCTCAGGGTGCTGGGGGTCGAGGACCGTAGGCATCTCTTGCATGCGCATCACACTTGCGCATGAACACCATGAAGTGTCACATGCACCAAGCACCATGCAGTCCCGGTACATGACCTGCCCGTTTGCTGCTCGAGTGCGGCCCCTCACAACTGCACCTCGTTCCGGGCTCAAAGCTAGAAGACACGCACACGATGCAGCATGGGCCCGCGGGGGGGGGGGGGGGGGGGGGGGGGGGGAGCTGAGGGAGGAACCGTACCGGTGGCTCCTGTGGGTTGGGCTGCACTGCCTTGAGAGCAACGTCCTCGGTGTGCACGCCCCAGTCGAGGAAGGTGCCTGCGGAGGCGTCCCAGTGCAGAGCCTTGAGCTTGCCGTAGTCCAGCAGCCCCGCCGCCCTCGCCCGCAGCGGCGCTAACTCCTTTTCAGGCTTCCCAATTGCCTGCCCTGCACCCAGGCGCCCACGTGTGCTTGCCTGGAGCACTGCTGACTGCATGCAGTGCCATGACGACACAGCGCGAGGCTAGGCGCACAACAGAAAAAAAAAGCCACGGCCACACACGCCCCCAGCGGAGGTGCAAGCGCGGTGGGGTGTCAGCCGCGCGCACCAATAGTGAGCATCGCGCGGTGCGCAAACGCGATCCAGGATCGAAGATCGACGTGGCGCTCCTCCCGGGAAGGGTGGCTTGCCCGGGGGAAGTCGTCAAGGCCGGATGCCAGCGTCAGCGGGTTGAGCATCGCGCCGGTGTCCTCGCGGCCCCTCCATCTGCACACCGGGATGATCTTGTTCATACGTTCTGGCGGTGCTACCTGCCTCCTCGCCTTTGCCCTTGGAGCACACACCGGGCCCCCGGCCTGGATCGTTGCCGCAGCTTCGCTGTGCCTCGGAGCGCGGGCGGCTGCATGCACAGGTGGCGGGAGCGCCTGTCACCGGGCACGGCTGTGTGTGATGCGTGAGGTGCGCGTATTGCTGCGCAGTGCTTGGGCATGAACGCGGCAGGGTGCCCATGCAAGTCCCAGGCTGCGAATGCTGCACGGGCAGCCGTTCCAGTGGGGGAATCGCGGCAGTGGTGAAAGTCAGTGTGGAAGAGCTGGGCGGCTGCAGGGGTCGAGCAAGGGCCTGCCAAGTTTGTGCAGCTCAACGGAGACATGCGATGCATGGGATCAGGAATGCAGTTACCGCGAGCTGGCATGCAGAGCTTTCAGGGCGAGGGTGTGGCTCTCACCGGTACGAAGATGGCACGGAGCCTGCCTGGAACTGGAGCCAGTTCAGCCACAGCGCTAGCCGTGGCCACGCGCGGTCCAAGAAGTCGGCTAGGTCTTCACGGTTGAGGCCCTTGGAGTGGGGATCCTGCAGCAAACCAGCGGCAGCCGGGTCTCCCGTGACCGCCAAAGCCAGCTTCATGAGCGGCAGGAACAGGGTCGGGGGGTTGGCGACGCCTGGGTGCTGAGTCAAGAACTCCTGGGGCACCCGCGATTGCGCCTCTGGCCCGAGGATCTGCTCCCTGCACACCTCGGGGCCTCAGCGGCGTGGATGCGGCACAGCAGGCCTGCTAGCTCTCGTAGGCGGAGGAGGCAGGCGGTACGAGGTGCCCTGTGCTCCCCGCTAGCGCGTGGATCACATCTTGCCAGTACACAGGGATGACACCTCATGCATGAACGAGGCAGGCAGCCACAGACGGAGCATCTCGCCTGCCCCTCGCCGATGTATACAAGCACGGCACTGGCTCCGGGTGCACGCGCGGCCACAGCAGAATCGCGACGGTGTGTTTCAGCGGCAACGCGGCTATGGTAGCAGGGCGGCATGCAGCGTTGCCGGTGCCGCTCCTGTGGTCACCGCCTGCAAGCGGGTGCGGAATGTGCGTCAATACCAAGGCATGAGGGGCGCGGAGCGGCACCGGGGGATCCAGCCGTCGGCGTTGATGAGATCGAGCCAGTGCGCGAGCATGTCGCATGACGCCTGCAAGTCCCATTGCTGCAGCAGCAGCTGGTGGAAACCCTCGTCCCAGAGGAACCCCCGCGGGAAGAAGCTGCGGCTCGGCACTGCCGTGAACAGTGGCTGTGGCGCGCTCAGCACCCTGCATGCATGCCCGCCCTTGGCTGCTGGGCACACGGGGGCCGGTCTGTCCGGCCACGGCGATGGTGTAGGGCATCAGGGACAGCACGAGGGGCCCTGCTTGTCCATGTGGCCCGGGCATGTTGGGAGCTGGATCGCACGGCTGAGCATTCGGCATTTGCACGATGGAGGATCCATGGAAGTAGCCCACGCTGCCGGCGACCTCTGACACGGCGTTCTCGCACATCTCGGTCATGTCCTTGTCCAGCTTGCCGCTCGTCATGTCTGCAAACCTGCACCCCGGCGGCCCTTCACCCCCTCGGCCTGAGGCATACAGATACATAGTATGTTCTTGCAACAGATACTGCCTGTTGCAGTCGTGCAGCGCGGGTGGCTCCCAGGCCAGTGCTCACGGCAGACAGTCGCGGGCCGAGAGTGGCCCCAACATGCATGCGGCGTGAGCGCACCGGCGGTCAAACTCCGCCACCTTGCCGTCCAGCACGGCGCCCCTGGACGACCCCATGAGCTTGCTCATCTGGCTCGCAGCGCGCGCGATGGTCTTGTGCGGGCTGTCTGTGCCCAGGCCGCTGGCAAACGTGATGTCCATCGAGAACGGCGGCAGGAAGTTCACCTGCATCCCACAGCCACTGTGCAGCCCGCCTGGTCACCACGCAGGTCCAGCTGCTCTAGCACGCACAGCACTGCCGCTCTGGTGGCGCCCGGTACCCCGCAGCCCGGAATACCACTCCACACAACCTGCCGAGCGAGCTCGCGGCCAGAGGCCTGCCAGTAGTATGGCAAGCGCGTGCTGGCATTGGCCGTGAAACTTGAACACCGACAGTAGCGCTCACGCATACACGGGACTGCGGTGGTCCCTCGCATGCATGCCACCACGGCGCAGCACCGGCGCAACGCACCTGCAGAATGGCGAGGTTGGCGTCCGTCGGGAAGTCCTGCATCATGCAGCCGACGCAGTCGTCGCCGGCGGGCATGCTCTGGCGGCGGCGGTCCATCGAGGCCTGTGCGATGTCGTGCACCTTGTGCAGCTGCTGAGTCTTGGCAGACATCATGCTGACGGAGCCCCAGGACTCGGAGCCGCCATCTTCGTCCTTCAGCACCCGCACCGCCGACATCCACTTGCCCATCTCCGGGTGCACGCCGGTCGCAAACATCGAGCCGCCTCCGTTCATCAGCTCCTGCATGCGCCAGGGTGCATGTCGGCCACGGTGGTTCTGACGCTTGCGTCCCGGTTCAGCGGCTCAGGCGCAGCGGTGGGCGGCTTGCCCAGACCATACAGCGCACTGCTGGTGCTCTGGGGCTATGTTTTGGGGAATCTCTGTGGCAGTAAGAGCAGATTGGACACGGCGGTGGACGCAATGTAGATGTCAACCAGCAGACGGACATCAAGCTGGCTGCTTTATTGCATAGGCAACGCCACATGCAGTCTTTGCGCTGCCTGTCCCCTCCAGGCCAAGCCCCACACTGCACTGGCACAACAGCAGCACTACTGCATTCAACACAGCAGCACACTGACACGGCGCCGGGGTGGGCGCGTGGCGGCGCAGCGGCGATGAGGCGCAGCGGCTGCAGGCGGGCAACGCACGCCGACATCAACCCCCGGCTCCGCCTCGAACGTCGCGTCGCCAGTCAGCGTGTCGTCAGGTGACGTCTGCCCGAGGTACAGGTACAGCGGCAGATGTGGCACAAGCAGCTCCTCCGGAGCAGAGGTGTCGCGGGTGACGTTGAGTGTGAGCAGCCAGTCGCCGCCGTAGCCACGGCCAGGCTGCTTGAGCCACTGCATGCTGATGCTGACGGGGCCGTCGCGGATATGCTGCTCGCCGTAAGAGCGGAGGTCGTGCCGCGTCCAGCCGAACGTCTCGAGGCCATGATCCCGGGACGCTTCGTGACGCATCACGCGCTCGGACGCCTTGAACGGGGAGCCCCACATGAGGCCGGCCATCAGCGGCAGCTCGGAGCGCTGCCGGATGCCTGCACAAGCGCATGCTCTGTCATCCATTCTTGCGGTGTGGTGGGGACGGCCCACCACAGAGGAGGGGCCTGAGCCGTCTGCCCGCACCAGCGCCGCAGGGCGGCACGGGAAGAGATTGCAAAGGGGGCTGCAGGGCGGGACAGGATAGCACAGGCGGCTCGATGGGTCAAGGCGCAGAGGACTGCAGGTGGCGGCGGTGGAGCTGATGGAGGTTACAATCCCTGGCTGAAGGGCGTGTGTGCTTCGTTTTCAATGTGGTCGGCGTGGTTGGGAGCAGGGATGCGAGGCAGGACTGAAGTCGTAGCGGAGAAGCTTCTCGTGCAGCGCAAAGCTCATCGGGCATGTGTCAGACTGAGCCATCTCGCAGGCGATCTGTCCACTGCGGGCTACAAGTCGGATCTTCAAGCTGGTGCTTCAAACTGGAGGTGTGGGAACTGAAGGTGAGCTGCGTGGGTGCACCCACAAGCATGCAAGGACAAAGCAATGGTGGGTGAAGAGGCACGTGTGAGTCCCCCAGCAGTCTCACAATGTGGGATCGCCAGGTCGGGCGCGCTGGATCACAGTGGCCAAGTTGATGCAGCGGACTGGCTGAGCTGGAAGGAAGCACTGAGCGCTGACTCGCACCGGCGTAGAAGCCTGGTCGGTACGTGCCCCAGTACATGTCTTCTTTGTACGAGGCATTGAAGAGCGTGCTGTCTGTTGCTTTTGGCAGGCGAGAGGGTCTCAGCTCGAATGGCTTTGGGCGTGATCGCAAGTAGAACGTCGCGGCAATAGCTGCCACCAGCGCGAAGACGGCCGGGACGATTGAGAATGAATTCTTCAGACCTACAGACAGCCGGACGGCTTCAAGTTGGCCTTATTCCTCCGGAATGCGGGAATGCTACGGCTGCATGCTTGCTGCGTGTCTATCTGATTCCGGGTCCCTCACCAGCACGTTTGCTCTGAGCGCCGTTCGTCGAGGGCGCCTGATCGATGCTGGCATTCGCATTAGCACTTGTCATGACTTCTCTAGACGATTCTGGCTTAACGGATTGTGGTGTCGACCGCTGCTGCAGGTCTTCACTAGCCCAAACGCCGGTTCCGAATCACAGCATGAACACTGCAGATCATGGAAGCGTGCAGCAAAACCAACACATTAACCAAGCATTGCGTATTGGATGCACCATATTCATTCAAGAATACATGCCATGCGCGTGATCCCAGCCAATTATCATACCGCAGATAGCCTCTGTTCTACACCAGCCCCGATAGGGCTCGCACCTGTAACCACGAGCCGCAGTTCGCGATCAGTGAACACGCATGCATCGAGGCATCAAGACTTCGATTCGGACAGCGCACCTGCGCTGCACGGCAGTGCACGCCCGACCTGTTCGTGGCACAAGCGAAGCAGGTGTATGTTGATGCTTGATAAGATGCCCCTGTCTCCTGGATGAGTCCGCTCCGATCGACAATACAAATTGAAAATAGAGTGTAGGACAGCCCTGCATGCCTCGAGTTCCTGGTGACGTGGCACATCTGGAGGTGCACCTGCGTTTGTAGCGTTCTACGATTCCTCTGCAGTTTTGCGCATGTGGATGCTGTGGCGATGTCCATGCATATGGCCAAGAATCTGGCACCGTGCGTCGTCTGTGCGTCTGTCGCTGCTGTACACATGCATGTCCGTGTGTCAGAAATGCTTGCCCCCTTCAATTTAGCACATGCAGCTCCTGCACTCTTGAGTAGTCCAATATGGGGCAGGCCGGCAGGCCGGCGGGGGCTGCAGCTTCCATGCCAAAGTGTTCAAGCGCATGGACCACACACACACCCGCACACCCGCACACCCACCTGCGTCCGAGTACCTGCAGCTCCGATGCAGCTACCTTCCCCCCGCTGCTGCCTTCAGCGCAGCATCCGGGTGACATACCCCCGCCTCTGCATGCGCCCCCTGCCTCCGAGCGGCGGCGAGCGCATCAGGAGGCCGCATCAACCGGGGGGCAGGCCAACAGCCCAGCTCCAAGAGCCTGTGCATGCACGGGGGGGATGACAAGCAGTCTTTCGGGCGCCAGGACCCAGGGCCCCATACTGTCCGCCTTGACACAGGGCTTCGAGCTGCGCGAGGCTGCCGGCGTTGTGGATCTCAGTGGTACAGAGGCGCCCAGGCAGACACGGCGTGGGTGCGCATGCGCTGGTTGCGACTGTGGCGTGGGCGCGATGGGCCGGGTTGGTGATTGTGTTCCTGCGCTGCTTGCTGCTTTCGCGGTGCTGCCCGCCTCGCCACCTTTATCCCTGTGACACACAGCGCGGCCCGAGGAGGTGCGATGCAGGCAGTGATGTGACTCAGGCTGGTGAACGGCCAAACCTGGCCATGGGCAGCTGCCTCCGTGGAAAATGCCTGTCTGTGGAGCAGCCTCTACGCCCAGCCCCTTGCAAAAACGTTACGCGCCATAACGTCCTGTGCTGATTCTTCGCTAGGGCGTATGTATGGGGCGCAGTGGAGAGAGCACCATACATGCGCGGTCACTGACGCCTTCACCGACCGAGACTGGCAGCAACGCCAGCAACGATCATGCATGGGCATGCCTGGTGTCTTTGCACTGTCGTCGGAACCCAGGAAGAGAAGCGAATGTCGACCATGGTGCACACATGCATGCAAGGCCGGCTATTTGTGTGCTGTGAGGGCCGGTGTGGGCTTGGGCTGGGTCCGGAGGGGCCACGCCTGCTGCAGCTGCGCCCGGCCGGGGGTTGGTGTTGTGGTTCGCTGTCGGGGCGGGATGCCCAGAAAGTGCCTCGGCGGGTCGCTTTCAGCAGCCTGGGGCAGCAGGAGAGGGTGCATGTGCCGCAGATTGCTGCTGGCGTCGCGGGTGGGGCTTCGTGCACATGTGTGGGTGTGTTTGTGGGTGTGTTTGCATTCTGGTTTCTCCATGTTTGCGAGTTGGTGTCGGGGGCATGGTGGTGGCTGGCTATTTATGACAGTGGTGGTGGTTTTGCTGGGTGGTGTGAGTTGTATGGAGAGAGCTCGCACAGTTGGACGGGCCTGTGAGTCCCGCCGACAGTGCCTCGCCTGCGTGACGTCCCATCAGCGGGGCGTAAGCAATGCTGGGGCCTGGCCTCAATCGCTTCGTGCGCTGCCGCCGGTTGTGCATGTTTGGCCAGCGCGCCACGCCGCCGCTGTGCGAGTGCGTGTGGCACGTGCTGCGGCAGCTAGACAGCTGCGGCAGACCCGCAATGCGCAGGGTTGTGCCGCTGTATGACGCCCCTATAGCTATATGCCCCTATATATGGACACAAGAAGCTCTGGCGGCAACGCATGACTCGAGAGCTGGCGGAGCAGGTTGGACGATAGTTGGTAGGTGCATTGCATGCATGTATCTGCTGGCTGGGATAGGTCTAGCCTGAGAGTGGATGAGTTCATCAAGCTCTGTAGCGGCGCGGACCTGGCGAGCGACCGCATGCCCAGCAGTGTGGAGAGGCAAGATCACACATCACACTCTCGAGGAGCAGCCATCTCGCGGCATTCCCAGACCCTGCAGCCACGTCAGCAAGCCTGTTGAGGAACGCAAATGCCGCCGGGTCAATTTGCCCGTATGTCTCATGCGACAGCGGCATAAGGGTGAAGGCGCCAGCGCCGGCACGGCCGTACATGACGCGTTGGCGCTGGTCAGCAACGATGTATGTGTAGAGATTAGGCAGGAATGGTGTTGCAGTTGGCCACAGGACTACCTGCTTGTGCCGGTGTCTTGGCAAATGTGCGATCTTGACCTTGCAAGTCTTACATATGTTCGGAGACTGTCAAAGCGGAAGAGCGGAAGTTAGTGCTCACGGGTAAGGTGTGCTTCAGCCGTATGTCCGTACAGATGCAGAGCTCAATGCTTTGATGACTCTGGCGTGACGTCAGTTTGATGTTGTGTTTGGAATCCTCTGGTCGCACCTCCGGCCTGTGGCCACATGTGGGGCAATCATCTACCGCGGTGTGTCGCTGCACGGTACATGCACGGCAAGCTTGCAGCACTCGGATCGGCCTGTAAGTACGTCAGCCCGCTGCAGTACACTATACTTGCAAATATCGCATACTCCGCCTGATGTAGGCGCCTGCAATCATTTCAGCACCAGCATTGACGTACAGCTTGTATCTTACGCTGTTTTTGACGTTCTGGACGCGCTTTGTAGGCCAGAGCGGCAGGCAAGCCTACCTTGTGCAACCTGCTATCGACGCCCAAGCATGACCCGGAAGGTGTTGGAGAAGCGCAAGCAAGACAGCCGGGAACAGCAGACGATTCGTCTGGTCAATGACGCTATCATCCGGGTATAGAATCGCTCGCTCGAGACCGTTCAAGGTCGTCCACGTTTGGTGTTCTATGACAGGTAGAGTCAATAGACTCATGCAAAAGCTGGAACTGAATCGATAAGATAGAGAAACTCATTACAGGGTGACCTTCGGGATCTTAGGCGCCTTGCCACGATCCGCGGCCTCGTCAACGGAGCTCTTCGAAAGAAGGCGTGGCCGCTTCTATTAGGCGTTCCAGTGACACACACGCCTGCGCTATACAAGCGTCTAAACTCTTCTTCGTTGGGGGGTTCAAGTCGTGCGCGCCGCGACCATGAAACCATTTCCCTGGACGTCGCTCGCAGCCTGCACCACACCAATGCCGACTTGGGCGACCACAACAGGGACTTGATGAGAAATTCCCTGACACAAATGCTCACTTCGATTGTTGACGCGGACACCGTGTATTACTATCAAGTGCGTTCCTTCTGTGTGCCCCGCTCCGGTCATCCATGCCATTCAAACCGCTGCTCAATCGCACGTGTAAAACATGCCCATAAGCGTCCGGCACTCCTGCCACATGGCAAAATTTGCGTGTGCAGGGCTTGCATGAGATTGCAGGGGTGCTGATGCTGGAAGTGGGCGAGAATGTTGCTGTACAGCTGCTGGCTCGGCTGGTGACAACACATCTGCGAGATTGCACAAGGCATTCACTCGACGCCGTGATAGAAAGCCTGCACCTCCTGTACCCAATACTTCGACAAGCCGACCCGGACCTTTCTAGGCATCTTGTTGCTGCTGGGTTGCCTCCATTTTTTGCCTTAAGCTGGATCATCACATGGTTTGCCCACCATGTTCCACCCAAGGATGCAGCCAGGCTATTTGACCTATTCATTGCCTCTCATCCGCTGATGCCCGTGTACCTATTTGTTGTTGGTATGATGGAGGTGCGTCCCGGAGCGTGATTGTCACTTGTGTGCCAGTGTTCGTCAACCACAAGTTATCATGCTGGTGTGACAGCTGCGGGGTATTACATCGTGCAGCCAAGGGTTCATTCGACGTTGCTGCAGATGCACCCTGACTGAATACAAAGGGGCGCCCTTAGGCTGCGGACAGTAATTGTTGTCTGCACTGCTGCAGGTACGGTCAAAACTTATGGAGATCGACACCATGGAGGAGCTTCACACGTTTTTGGTTAATTTCAACATTTACAAAAGTGGTGTTTCTGTCGATGAGATGGCCATGCGCGCAGTGAAGCTGATGCAATGTCACCCGCCTGAACGTGTATACAAGAAATCGCAGTTCACTGCTGTGCATAGCTGTACGGTCGAAGCCAGGCTGGTGCAAAGTACGTGGTGGGTACCCGAATCGCCCGCAAAGCATCTGATATCAGGATCGATTGCTTCCGTGCTGGAATCAGCAGAGCGAAGACATCCAGCCCTTATATCCACTGTTGGGGCGGGGGTAGCCGCTGTGGCTGCAGCCATATGGCTGCTAGGCAGTGCGGCTGATGGCAGAAGATGAAATGAATGCCATATGGAATGGTATTTACTACGGTCGTCTTTTGATGGTTTCTGTGGCGGTACTTTCGCATGATGTAACAAGTATGCCTGAATTGCCCCGTGTATATTACCCTGGTAGACAAAATTTGACGTACTGGAAATTGTTCTGCCAATGTGCCATTTGGTGAACTAGAGTTTAGAAATCAAGGATGCTACACACACAGCTCATCTTCATACCGCTCGATGCTCTTGAACAGCTCCTTGAAATTTCCCTTCCCAAAGCCTCCACAACCACCAGCTTGTGTGACCACCTCCTTCATCTCCCCTTGATCGGTCTGTACTTGGTGCTTCTTTTCGCAACCCACACGCTGGATAATCTCAAAGAACAGAGTCGGCCGGTCCCCAATAGGCTTTGTAAATATTTGCAGCAATACTCCCTGATCATCTTTATCCACCAGTATTCCAAGCTCTTCTGCCTCCTTCAGCTGTTCAGCTGTCAAAGAGTCCCCAATCTTCTCTGGCAGCTCCCTGTACAGGAGGTGACATATAGCCTGGTGCTGCATTGCAGGAGGCCTGGGCATCGGATCAGGCGAAAGGTTCCCGTACCGATAATATGCTTCAGACGACCGGGGCATGAACTCCAAGCCTCCACATGTACTCTGCTCTCTCATCAACCGCATGGTGCGAAAGATGTCCTGTGTCTTCAGCGCCAGGTGTTGCACCCCGGGCCCGTCATTGTACTCGAGGTATGTCTGGATCTGTGACTTTCGCCGTGTGCCAAAGGTGGGCTCATTTACTGGCAGCAGTACATACTCGTCATTATTTGCAAGCACCATGGAATTGAGCCCCGAGTCAACAGTGCCCACGTCTTCCGCAGTGAATTCTGCAAATTCGTGCATGCCTGCAAGCCACCAACTGGGTTTCATGAAAATCCGTGCTGTTGGATAGGCTGAAGACTTGTTTGGGCATGGTAGTGGGTGCACACAGGCCCGAGGCTACACGCTGGCAAGAGATCGGAGCAGCCCACCAGTGATGGCCATTAGGTAATCTGTAACCTCAAAAAGCTCTGGAACATTGCCCACACAATGATCAAGGCGCTGCAGACCAAACGTTGAACCTTCTGGCTCCACTGCGATAAATCGAGGCAGATGAGCATCACTGTACGGGCCGCTGACAAAACGAAGCACCACATCTCCGTATGCTTTCACCTCAGACAGAACTGCTGTGTCGCCAGAAGCCTTGTCAAAGACTTCTTGAGGCTCCATCACGCTAACGCCTCCATTGGCGGTGGCAGCTTTGTGGGCCGTCGCGGCATCATCAACAGAAAGCCCTGCAAGCATGTGCCGGTGAGTACATCAGCTCGCAATCAATCAGTCCGCCGGGAGCTAGCGTCAGATATTATAATGAGCTTTGATCACACAGGTATGGAATGTGTTGGCCAGGCCTAATTGTGCATCTGACAAGGTTTCACATGTGCTGTTTGTGGCCCAGCAGGCACGGATGGAGGCAGCTCACCAATTGCTCTCACAGCGATACCGTGCCTCTTGACAAACTCGAATGCATCCACCCCCTTGTATCCAGGGAACGGGCATGTTGAATCTTGTTGCACTTGTGGGCTCGAGTGCGGTGCTGTGACAATGAATGTCAGCTCCCCTGATTTTAAAACAAAGCTTGTGCACACGCCGTTGCCACTGCTAAGGTCGGACTTGGCGACGACTTGCATTCCCAGGCCATGCTGAAATCTGCAAGCTTATCAGAGTTTACAGCATTGCGCGTCGCGGCGACGCTGTGCACTCAAGCCGAGAGCACGGGGTCCGGTGGACCTCACGTGCCCTAGCAGCGCAAGCTAGATGAGCTATAGCCAATGTAAGTCATATCGCGAGTTGACGTGCGGGAGCTGGCGAAGCTATCGATTGTTGGTCGTACAGTGCTGGTCACAGAGGCTTCGCATACACAGGCACGACCTAGGACACGCACTGCGACGTACCGCTTGCAAAGCGTGGTCGCATCTAGCGTCCAGAACTCTATGTGGTGAAACCGGTTGATCGTGAATTTGTCGCTGCACGGATTATTTCGAACAAACTTAGTGTGGCCAAGCAATCGCCGGGCTTTGGGATTGGGATCCTGTGGCGCCATGGCTCGTCAATGTTATAGCTACGTGTTGACCAGCAGTGCTATCTGTGGGGCCTATACCGGAAGTGTGCTTCCCGTTGTGGCCTACAGTCTATACGTACCCAACGTAGCAGGTGTACCCGTGTCTGGAATTCCGAATGTCAGGCGGACGCGTACATGCAGGACAAGCAGCAGGACCTACATCATCAATGGCTCGAGTGCGTCACAGTGCTTATGTTGCCTCTACCGCATACAGATTGCACTCAAGTAAACGCAAAAGTGCAGCTGACGAACTCGTGTGCCAGGTGCCACGTGTATCCGAGGCAGCAAACAGGTGGCAGTCGTGCTGGCTGGGGCCACGCACGTTCTCCAATCGACCGAATCCCGAATCTGTTCATACAACGGCCCATATTCACCGCGCCATAACAGCTAGGGATACAGAGATACAGAACGACTCCTATTGATTGGGTATGATCCAGAGCTGGAGGTATGTACATGGAAATGCAGCGTCACCACATTCCCCACACAGCGCCAAGACGGCTCTGTGCTGGCACATGGGTATCCCATGCGACCCACTCTCCGGGCATCCGTGCACTCAGGGATGGATGTTTTTGATACACTCAGAAAGCCTGCGCAGGCAGCACCAACGAAACATCACATCAACGATGTGACATCATCAACCTACACCGGGGCTCGCCACCGCACAGATGCCGGCGGTCACGCAAACATGACGCGTATGCACAGGCCCTCCAGATCGTCGCACTGCTCGATGGCCATCTGACCTGAGCGGCGGGCAGGCCAGCTGGGCGCGCTAGGCATGATCTTCTGTTGGCCTCCGGAGGCTGCTTGGCCTCTATGCATTGTGAATTGGCCGGCGCAACCCTGACGGGGTGCGGTGCAGGCTTTGGGTGGGGAGGGCTGCGTGCCGGTGAGTCTACTGCTTGGCAGATGTGCGTGGCGATGCTTTGTGTCTGGGGCCTGCGGCCCATTGCAGTGAAGAGGCCCAGCCAGGCAGTCTCATATACCGGCCTCTCGGGCACGGCTGTGGTGGGGTCCTTCGTAGGTGTGTGTACGTGTGGGTCTCAACGAGAGGGTTGGTGTACATGTGCTTTAAAGTGTCCGTGTGTTGGTGTTTAGATGCATTGCTCTGGGCGCGCTGGGTGCTGCTTGTTCGGGGCGCGGATTGCTTTGCATGGTGGCGGTGTTGGGAGATTGCTTGTTCTGCGAAGGATGCTGGCTGTGGCTTGGTGTGCTGGGTTGGTGTTCTTGTCATTGTGCTGCATGCTGTGCCTGCGGTGCTACCTGCCTCATCGCCTTCATCGTTGCAACAAACAGTCCCCAACACTGCACTCTGCCACCGTGCCAGGGAGCGACCCACAACCCAGCCATGGCCCAGCCGCTAGCATGGCGCCCATGCGGACAGTGCCTGCCTTCAGGCTATACGCGCACGAGCCGTGTGTATCTGAAGAGGGAGAGGGTCAACCATGCCAACGCTCAGGTCGTTTGTACGGATACAAGCGCACGAGCCAATGCATGCGAGTGGTCTCTGCATTACAGCCGGTTGACGGGGGGGGGGGGGGGGGGGGGCGGTAGCCTGCGCACCAAGGAGACCTTGAGAGCTGCTGCTGGTGCACCGCCCTGTGAGCGCATGCGCAAGATTCCTTCAGTGTCAGGATGCTTAGGCTCTCTTTGATCAATAGAATGCAGCAGGCGACTGATTGACACTGCATTACTCAGACAGCCTCCGGTCGGGATGCTGTATCAAAGAGCACCATACATGCCAGGTATCACCACAAGGCAAGCAGCCACTGTGACCTCAGCATCCCACATCGACCAGAGGGCAGTACATGCGATCACCTCAACAGCACACTTCAATCTGATCACAATGTTGCCAAGTTGACTTTGCCCACAGCGTCTGGGAAGAAGACAAGGCTCAACCTCGGAATGCACATCTGAGTGCTGCAGAAGTCGTATGCAACTGCATGGCATGCTGAGACGCAGGTTTCTCGGGATCACGGTCGAATCGGGCCAAACCAGTGATGGGTCACTTTGGGATAGAGATACACGCAGACGGATGCCATGAGCTTCGCAGGCCTAAGCGCTGTGTCATAGGCAACCTACATGTCTTGAAATGCGATTCCAACTCATTACTCCAGCGCTAGACGATGGAACACCAACTTTCTACGCAATCATTATTTTCCAAACCACCAATCACCATGGATAGCAAGCAGTGCCTATAGTGCAGTGTTTTACATCAACAGTCCACCCGTCAAAGTTTCCCCAATGCAGAGCCACTTGCAGGCCGATACTCTTCACCATCTGAGCTGCTCCAATTGTTGCCTGTCCATGATCCACACACTCGACCTCAAGCACTTATCCCAGTTCGATTACCACACATGCACCTGCTGCACCATAGTTATCAATTCCGTCCATCCACAATTTTGTTAGATGCTGGCCTGTGAAGACCGTCTCTTACCACCAATATCGGCTGCCATCATAAATGAAATTTCCAGTTGACCAATGCTTCATGCATTATTGTTCAGCCTTGTGAGCATCTGGAATCGCCAGACGCATGCGTTTCAAGCCCATGCGATTCTCTTGTCCACTGCCACCATGTCGTTTTCTGCTTGATCCCTCCAGCAGGCTGTCGCCAGAATCAGATTCTTCCTCTTGCGCCTCCTCCTCAGTATTCACACAATTGGAGGGATCTGGGTGATCGCCAGAGAGACACATGGGCTGTTTGGTGGCACCAAAAACCACTTCCACAATTCTGTCAGTCTGCATCTGCTGCAGCTCACATGCCATTGCATCCCTTGCTGACTTCAAGGCAGCATCAAGATGTTTGTACACAGAGGCGCTACATTCCAAATTCATCGCTGATTGCTGCTGCGTAGCCTCCCTCATGACAATGAGCAGCATTTCAAATATAGGCTTAGGGATGCGCTGGCTGTGCTTCGCCCATAGCTTTTCCCTCCTGCACTTTGCAATGACTTGCATCCACATGAACACTGGTTGGAAGCTGCAGGTACCCCCCCAAGTCCAAGATGCATCATGCCTACAAGTTTCTAGTCTACAGGGTCGTACTGTTTTGCAAATATCTCGAACTCCACAGGCTTCGCCGTTGCAACGTCACGGTCGAATCGCCATGGCAGGTCGCCACATAGAAGCTCCATGAAGCAGTATACCAATGCTTCTGCATGAACTGTAAGTCTCATGTGCAGCTCCCAAAGCAAAGGTCAGCAATGCAAGGAGCCGCCATCGTAGGGTGCCAAAAGGGAAGGACAGAATGAGAGAGAGGACGAGAGCGAACAAAAGGCCTGAAATCAGATTGAACACAGAGTATGCGGACCTCCCACAATGTAACAGACGCTGTACGACAGATTCAAAATTGACTCACTTAGAGTTTTTGAGACCTCATAGGCCTGGCACAAATTGTATGTACGACAGCGAGACTGTGGTGCAGCCCAAATGAGGGAGCAACGCACCTAAGTCGTCAAGGTACATCGTAGGCTCGCAAAGCAGCATCCTAACTGACGCATAGTCTGGTGTACCCTTGAAATGCTGCTGTCTTGGAAGGTGTGTGCGTGGGCGCACGAGCGTGTTAGCAAAGCCTGCACTACTATTTCTGTACAAGCAAAACCGTGGCTGCTCTTGTCATGAGCTAGACATGCACCGGAAATGCATTTATGACAATCTCAGATGACTATCCTGAGAGCAGTTGCAAGTTTCAGGAAAGGCAAAGTTATTGTGGTGCGCATTAAGGAAAACGCGCCAAAGTCGATCATAATCAGCTGCACCGGTTCTGCCGGCCCATGTGGCACAATGCAGAAATTTGAAAGTTTGATGTCTCCATGTACAATCTTCTGAGAGTGCAGGCAGCGCACAAGCTCAAGCATCTCTGTACAGTATGTGAGCCATAAGTCGACACTCAGGCTTCCTTTGTACAACGCTGGAACAGTGCTGCTCCCCAGTGTGCTTGCCATCGCCTCAAAATTCATGGCATGCACTCCACGTGTGGCACCCAGGAGCGCATCCAGTGTACTGCAGCAATTGTGTCTCTCGCACGCTCGAGTGAATTTAGCATACACATGAACAAGGGAATACCATGAACTGTATGGAAGGAAAGCATGTACGACGGCTTACCTGTTTGGACCGCAGCTTGACATGACAACATAGACGACTTCCGTGTCCCTTGCAGCTGTGCCAACGGGGCAGGCGTGTTGGTTTCCGAGGCACTGTAGGTAGGCTTCAGTGCTCACACTGCCTGCAATACTTACACTTGCACACATCACACCAACCAGTGATGACCACCTTCGTGAGTGTCCATCCTGACATTGACTTTTGATGAGTTTGTTCAGGTATGGTTATGGTTCAGCTGCGTTGTCGCCAGCGCAGTGGAGGCGCACCCAAGTCATACGGGACAGGTGCGATGAACCTACGCTTTGGGAAGCTGACTTGCTCTGGCAGCAGGCGCTTCATGATAAGATATTCTTCCTGCAACAAAGACAACCGTTGCCTAGGCATCCAGAAATCCAGCCCTACAGTCCATTCGGCAGATTTCGGCGATAGTGTTGACCTCAATCAGAGGAATTGTTGCCAAACACTGAGCTCAAATACTGCGAGTTGTTGCAAAGCCCCGCAAGCGTCTTGCATGTCCAAGACCATTCGAGGTGGGCCCAGTCAAGAGCCTGATGTTAACGGCCAAGTTGATCACTGACACACCTCGAGCACAGCCGCAGAAGATTCGTCTCCAGGGGTACTACATTTGATTGCGAATCTTGTTCCATTGCCGGCTCTTGTACATGCCACGTGAGCTGCATCTGGTGACAGGGGCGCGGCCGTGTGGAGCATTCCCTCCAACACGACGCCATTGCCACCAGAGCCCAACACACCCGTGATAATGAAGTCCCCTAGACATGCTATGGATTGTGGGTTGGAAGGTGATGTAGGAGGCGACATGACGTCGAGCGCGCCAGGGACCGGGGGAGACGGTCGGCGTGATTGAAATCCAAAAAAGAAAGAAAAGAAACCCCCAACGGACTGAATGAAGGAGGCCATGCACAATAACGTGCTGCCGATAGCCTGTTGACGTTGCAGCTAATATGTTCGATGTAAGGATGCTGTGATACATGCGCTGCCGCGGAGGCTGTCGTGTAAGCCTCTAAGAAAGCTAGCATGTGGCACCCCGCAGGCTCCGTTTGCAATTCTTGTATCGATGAGTGATCATATGGACTCAGCCGGTCGACTGTTCTTTTGAATCGCACGATCCCAGCTCAGGCACATGCATTCGACATCGTTGTCACGAACCACCTGCTCGCGTGCTGCATCTGGTAAGGCACGATCTCCTGTTCATGCGTGAGTGAGTTCGTCTATCTTGTTTCATGCAGCTACGCTGCGAATACTGACTTGGCCTAAGTTGCGCTACTTTGAACTGGGCACCTTGCGTGGCCTGATGAACTCCCCTGCACATGGGTTGGGTGGGCCGAAACAGTACGGGTGCCCGTTCCAAGCAATGGGGGGTGTATACAGCCCTGATGAATAATTGATATTCACGGTAGGTATTGTACACTGATCAATCACCCATTTGGCACCACTGGCTGACAGCAGGTACAAGTTGGCAAAGTACACAGAAATCCTGACTGCACATGGCACCTTTGTGGCAGACACAGTTCTTCGTCCAGAAAACAGACCCAAGCGTGCCAGCTTGATGCAGCTGCATGCCACGCACTCAATCTGAATACAGCACGCTGCCGTTCAAGACGCCTGACCACGGTGACAAAGCACGCATCAGTTTGAAAATCGTAGTTTAAGTCAAGTAATTTTGGCTGCGTATAGCCATTTTTCATGTGGTGGCTGTATATCAACATATTTAGACAGCGACCACGAATCTGCGTCTTACACATCAACAACAGCATCCGTCACGTACTTCGCTGACACAGGCATTGTGGCATCTGGGGGAAATGAAGAGGTCATTTTGCTATAAGAGCACATGCTGCACCTTTGCAAAAGCTGCGGCACGTAGTCTCGGTCATTCGGACTTGTCAAGGTCCTGTACAGGATGCGTCCCGCACATCTGATTTACATGAAAATTCCATTCCCAGGCATATCAGGATCTGGATTGCAACGAGCACGCTGCTTGTGTCACTTCCATATAAGACTCTGCTCGAAAACAGCACTGTGAAAGCTTAAGCACGCTGATTTCTGGCTCTCGCGTCCCTGCGCACGCAGTGCGTGAATACAAGAGCCTTGCCCAGCTTTAGACACGTCCCCTAGCTATTGCCTCACCACGATTCAGCTGTTCCTTCACGTTTCTACATGAAATGTCTCATCAGCTGCAGGTACCCACGATAACTGCTGTGAATCCAGATGGCCACGTGGCGGTCGATGTTGCTTCTGCTTGTGTCTTCCGCGGTGTGTACTTGGGTGTGTACTTGATCTGCTTGTTTCAGTTTTTCGTGTTTCTGCTGCTGCTTTACTGCTCGTGCTGCTGACTTCCGTCGCTCGCGGGCGGCGGGGCACACCGTGCGGGTAAGAATAACAAGGGGGGCTACGAGCTCGACGCGTCACGCCATAGGTGTGTCTGCTGTCTCCAGGTACAAGCGAGCACAACAATGGGAACCCACTCGCACTTGTCGTCGACGTACTGGCTCATGAACGCGCGCTGCGAAAGCGGGCACATGTCGCAGCTTTGCGTGATAAAGGGGTTCGTTCGAATGCGAGCTTGTCATGACGGTTCGCGCAAGGAATCTCGTGAACAACGGCACATGCAGCCCGAAACAGGCCGCAGCTGTTCAATTATACGTATTATACGTACTATATCCGCAAATTGTATGGCGCTAAAACTTGTATGTGCCAGATTCTTGTCGCAGGAGTACCTCTGTATGATTTCGTGCGCTGCGGAAGAGAACGTGGTTGAAAGATAATCAGTACCTGTCATGCACTATGCCACACATACTCGACGACGATGTTGAAGAAGACGACAATGTCGGATCCGCGCCCTCAGGATTGGAGGTAGACAAGGTAGGCGGGGAAGTCATCTGTGGCGTGTCACTGCCCCAAGACACCGCTTCTGAATCAGCTGCTTCCGGAAGTGACAACGAGAGTGATGATAGGTACTTTTCGCATGCTTTTTCTAGGCTACAGTGGCAGTAAGGTTGTGTCCCTAGGTCGTGCGTCACTGGCATCGTGTGCCGGTGCCAGGCCGCTGCATCGGTGCATTGTAAATTGTAAAGCAGGATGAACTTCGTGGGATTATTAATACTCATGAACCTCAGTGCAGCTTCATGATCAGATAGCTGCTTGCAGACCAAGTACGCTGGCTGATTCCGAAGGCGGTTGCCTTGGCAAGGGCTTCAATCCTTACATCATGCCGGTAGACACACTCGTTAAGAAGTTAGAGAGGAGAAAAGCTGGCTGGCAGAAGAAGCAATTGGATATTGATGCAGCGATCGAACTAGCTATGTATCCAGCTGGAAGTTTTATGGACCATGATGCTGTGATCGTTGAAGAAGATGATGCACGTGAAGGTAAATTCATTCTTGGTTCCGGACTGCAGCACACATATTGATGCATTAAATTCCAACGCAGCTCCATATGCTGACTTGATCAAATTGCAGACGCACCCTGTGGCAGCCCCGATGAATCACCCTCAGGTGACGAGGCTACATTTGACGGTGACAGGCAGGTGGAATGTCCGAGCGAATCGCAGTTGTTATCTCACAGCGCCCATGTGCCACGACATGGAGATTTACCGTCCACGGAAAACACTAGTGATAAGCCGTTCGATCGGCAGCAGAGCATGGGTGCATGGGGCAGGGACAAGCTATCTGTCGCGGTGAGTAAAGTGCACTGCAATGTTTGTGCAAATGTGCAGATCCCCTCAGGGCTCGCTACTGCGGGGCCGATCTCCATATATGTCAAAGGTCCCTTGTTTGCCCAGGTCCGCATAGCAGATCCTCATGCAACAGAAATGCTCAAGGGCGCATGTGACGCCGAGCCCCAACTCATGGTCAGAGATGATAGGCTACAGGCCAGCAATTGTCATCTGATCCAACATTCCGTACAGCATGATGCAGATGTTCAAGCAGATTCACTGTGCTTGCCCGACGACCCCAAGTGCGTTTATATGGCGTGTGGTAGGACTCGTTTGAAGCACATATGAGCCCAGGCTTCATGATGACTGTACAGATGCGAGCATGTCAGCCATGTCTTTCATAAATGTCTTTGCTTGAGATCTAAGCTTGTGAAATGTTGAAATGTAGGCCAGTAGAAGATACTGATTGTGATGCCCATGCGGGTGTCGATCAGCACGTAGACCCTGGCAACTGCAAGCAATTCAGCGAAGAAGAAGAAGAAGCATCTCAGCTGGGATCCGAACCTTTATGTCAGGGCAGTGAGCCAGATGAAGACCCAAGAAGATCCGAGGAAGAAATGCAGGGCTTGGAGGACTCAGATGTTGAGTCATTGCAAGGTGATGATGTCGATGAGGATGATGAGGAGGCCATGCTTGAAGCAGCTATTATGCAGGAGCGGCGTGCACAGCGGTTGCTTACCGGTAGGTCATCAAGAATTTCAATGGCCAGATATCAGAATGGATTGGGCGCCAGAACACCATGTATGTCAACGAATCACGTTTCTTTGCAGCAAAAAGGCCTCGAGGAAACCAGTTCTGTGATGGGGAAGCAGAGCAAAGTGAAGATGAAGCCGTCAGTTCAGATGAGTCTGACGCTGACGATGAAAATGGAGCTCTGTCTGTGGAGGAGGTAACTGCAATCTGCAACCTGTGGCGATTTCATGTTATGAACCATCGTGGCAGAGTTCGTATCAGTGTGGCTCTGAGTATGCAGATAGCTGACATGATGAGAGAATTGCGTGAGAAAGGGCTAGGTGAGGCAGAGGTAGCAAATGCGCATGCACAGTGGCTTGCGGATGAAGATGACAAGGCCTTGAAAACTCTGCTACATGGCATCAAGAAAGGATTCGGGAAAGGCCGGAAGCGTGTCGTTGTGCGTGTTCCTGGGATTGTGCTCCCATGTATGTAGCAGCCTGCTGTGGTCCATTGATGGCAGTGCCCAATTCTAAGTGATCCATCCCGAATGACCCAGGGAAGTGGTCATGAATGATTTAGGCGTGATGCATTGTGCAACTTGAATAGGATTATACCAAGGTACACATTTATGTGCAGACAGATGATGAAGATTGGGATGTGGATGAAGCCAGGGAGCGGCGGCGTGCACTGCTACCGCAATTTGAAAATCGACCCAACGTTCATCAGACAGAGGATGACGTCTTGTCACAATACAAGCGTAAGCTAGCTGCGCTGGAGCGATCTCTTGAGTCTCCAGTCAAGCCAGCTGCCAAGTCCATGCACTGCAGGGAGCAGACACCTGCCAACTGTGCGGTGGTATGCTTCGGAGAACACCAAGCAGCCATGATTTTCAGCATAGCAACATGTACGTAACATTGTAGTCGTCGTTACAGGTAGAAAATGTTGTCCTCCCAGAGATCGATGACACAGATGATAGCCCACGTAGGCAACGTGACCGGCCCTGGGCGCAGCTATTGAATTCGCAAGCCGCAGAACCACCTTCAACATTATTCTCCAGACCAGATTCGCAGTCGTGGTACGGTTCTCTTCAACACTTGCGCGAGCATGGTGAGACCGTGGCCGATAATATCGGTTTGTGCAAGTTTGCAGGGACACTGGCAGCATCCTTGGACCCTCCTTGATGGGGAAAAACCGGAAAGGTTCAAATTCGGTCAGCATGATGTCCAACTCAAGGAACTTTGTGGCATGTACGCTCGGTGCAACGTCTTCCCGAGCTGCGTCAAGCACCGCGGTCGGGCCCGCGGTCTCCGCACCAAGCGCAGCTGTGTCCGCGTACCAGAACGGCAGTCAGGCAACATTCACCAAGATTCGCAAAGCACTGGGGATGCAGGAATTTGGCAGGTAGCTTGCAGGTACCACATGCGCACTTTTCGCTGCATCCGTGTAACATTCGAATACCTGGCAAATTTTCGAGCACAACAGCACCTACGCCATTGCACTCGGAGCACTGCATTGGCAGAAGATCACGGAACTTAGTTGAAAAAGATGTCAAGGCAAAACGCTAGTATATTAAACATCGGCGAGTACGTGTCGCGCAAACCGTCTGCAAATACCGAACCACAATACAGTGTGCGGCGGTCACATATACTACACGTTCCAGGTACCGTTCGTCCAAGATTGGTTGTTACCACTCAGTTGATGATTTTGCTACCAACTGTCGAACGTCCTGCTGTCATTCTCCATAAATTCGTGGCAGATCGTGCTGCGCATCCCTCGTGTACGCGGCCACGCTGATGACATCTTGTCGGTCTGCTGCCAAGCTGTCAGCGTTCGGGTGCAGGGCAACTTCAGAGTGATACTCGCGCAAGATGGAGGCAGTATTCCCTGAGGCGCTCAAGTCACTGGCTGATGCCGATCCCGAAGTTTACGAGCTTGTGCAGGCAGAGAAGAGACGTCAATGGTGCGTTTCGAGGCATCTTGGTGCACGCGCACAACAATGGCCATACGCCTTTTTGAATGTCTCTTTGTTTCCGCTGTGCATTGCGTACGTTTGCCGGCTCATTATGTCTGCACATGCAGCTTGCTAGGCACTGTGGTCAAGATCGCATGTGAACATGTTCCGATTTCTGCCGGTCGACAGGCTGTCGCATCAAGTCCTATCGTGCAACTGGGCATCTGACACGATTTCCAAGTGTCTGTAGCAGTCTATTTATATCAGGACATGTGACGTCGTCGCGACTTTGTCCCATGTGGCTGTCTCTCGACGCCTGCAATTGTTTGCGATGCATCCGATCAGCGCGCAAATCATTTTCTCTTGATGACATACATGATGCAGGAAGGGAATCGAGCTGATCGCGTCGGAAAACTTCACGTCAAAGCCTGTGATGGAAGCGCTTGGTTCCTGCTTCACGAACAAGTATTCCGAGGGCCAGCCTGGCGCCCGGTACTACGGCGGAAACGAAGTTGTTGACAAGGTCGAATATCTGTGCAAAGACCGCGCCCTCGAAGCTTTTCACCTTGATAAGGAGGCGTGGGGCGTCAATGTGCAGCCATACTCTGGCTCCCCTGCCAACTTCGCCGTGTACACGGCTCTCCTTCAGCCACACGACGTACGCCCGCGAATCTTCTGCTATGCTGTCTGGATGACTGCCACTGCATTGGCGGTTTGCTAACTGTGTGCCACGCACTCACGAAGGGGCATGGCTGTGTGCAGCGTGTCATGGGCCTGGACCTGCCCTCTGGTGGCCACCTCACGCACGGCTACTACAACGCGTTGGGAAAGAAAATCTCTGCCACTTCGATCTTCTTCGAATCTCTTCCGTACAAGGTTCACCCTGACACAGGTATTGTTGACTATGATGCTCTGGAGAAGACTGCTCTTGTATTCCGCCCGAAGATGCTTATCTGTGGAGCATCCGCTTACCCCCGTGATTGGGACTATGCGCGCATGCGGAAGATTGCTGACTCTGTTGGTGCATTTTTGCTGTGCGACATGGCCCATGTGTCTGGCCTTGTCTCCGCAGAGGTTCTGACCTCGCCCTTTGAGCTGTGCGATGTGGTCACCACTACCACACACAAGTCCCTGCGAGGCCCGCGCGCTGGTATGATCTTCTACCGCAAGGGCCCCAAGCCAGCAGAGCGCCGTAAGAGGGGAGACGGTGAGGATGCCAAGTATGACTTTGAGGACGCCATTGACTTTGCTGTGTTCCCCAGTCTCCAAGGTGGCCCGCACAACCACCAAATCGCAGCGCTCTGTGTGGCGCTCAAGCATTGCCTGACCCCAGAGTACGTGGACTACCAGAAGCAGGTAATTTCCCCACGATACCGGCGCGCGCAATATTGGAAATCTGCAGTTGTATTTTCAGTTTGTACCATGCATTGATTGTGTGTACAGCTTGGCTTGTGCAGGGATGTTGTCTGAGGCATTTGTGTCACGTTTGTCGTCGTTTACGGGGCTGCCGGGCTTTCTTTGCAATGCTGAAGAAAGGTGTCCCTGTGGAAATTATTCATGCATCTGCGAGTGTTTTGCTGGAGTGGCTGCGCAGTCGTGCATGATCTGTTGTATTACCCCAGGTAGGCTTGTCAATACTGATATCGTTCAGTGATGTTCCAGGTGGTGAAGAACTCGCAGGCGCTAGGAAAGTTCCTCATGGACAAGGGTTACAAGATGGCCACTGGTGGTTCGGACAACCATTTGCTGCTGTGGGACTTGCGTGGTGATGGTGTGACTGGGTCAAAGATGCAGGCTGCTTGTGACGCTGCTCACATTACCCTGAACATGAATTCTGTTGCTGGGGACGTTTCCGCCATGACCCCGGGTGGCGTTAGGATTGGTCTGCCAGCCATGACGTCACGCGGCGTGAAGGAGGATGGTGCCCAGAAGATTGCTGCCTTCCTCGACCGCGCCGTATTGATCTGCAAGAGTATTCAGGAGAAGTCTGGCAAGAAGTTGGCAGACTTCAAGAAGGGTCTGGAGGCATCAGCGGAGGTGAAGGAGCTCCGGACTGAAGTTGAGACATTTGCAAGTTCGTTGACTATGCCGGGGTTTTCTGTGGAGGGTTTATAAGTTTCACAAATCTGTAGACGAATAGAACTGTTATGTGGCGCAGGTCCTTGATCAAGTGTTGGGACCGTAACACAAAATATATGCCACCTAACAGGTAGTTGGTTCCGACATGTAATTGTGTAATGATTGTGTCTGGGTATACCTCGCCGCGAAACATGTGTATATCATTCAACAAGAGGATACTCTTGCACGAGGCAAATGCACACATATCGTAACATGCCATCTCGTTTTCAAGACTTCTGAAATGGAACAGCGTCAAGTACATTAGCAGTACGTGATGGTGTCTGTCGGGAGATTAATCTTGGTCGGCTGCATCGGAACACTCGTTGCACGAGGGGGCGCACAGAGGTGGATCACAGCACACCCCGGTGGGTCCGTCCACGTGCAGCTTGATGGGGTCACAGAGCTGAGGGAAACATATTTGTGGATGTCGGGTGTGCGAAAAATGCTTTTTTGTGTTCACAGTCACCGCGACCCCACGCACAGACCGATCCATTTCGACAACCCGTGCCTCTGGGGAACATCTGACATGCAAACACAATCGAGTTTTTCAACAGGACACGCGATCCAGAAGATTGGCACTTGCGCCACTCCATGACAATGTTTGAGTTGTGCTGAAGTCCCGCTTTCCAATCACTGTCGCGGCGACTCTATGGCGAAGAGGGGCAGAGGATCTAGTAGAAAAAGCAGAGCAATGCAGGTGTGCACATGGAATTGTAGCACGTGTCCGATATGAGTTTGGCGCAAGAACGTCAAATCGAGCACAGTCCGGCATAATTCTCCGTATGTCTGAATCTTCCGCATGCAGCCAAAACCGTCAAACTTGAGGATTCTTACAATTTCTGTGGAGTACGATGCATCCAATGTACTAGGCTGCTCATGCAGGATCGGTTCTGTGGTGGGGTCCACCTCCCAGGTTCCCTCATTGAGTTCCCTTCCTTAGTGCTATCGATACATGACACTGACATCGAAAGACTACAGCAAGGCTTTCCGGGACCCGTGAAGGCACATCTCTGTGCCCCGCTTATGGATGCTTCAGCCGTGTCTCACCCACATATGTGCCACGAGTGTGCTCCTTCACAGCCCGCTAAATCGGCAGCAGAAGCTCTCAGAAGCCCCGGGACATATCTTATTCCGGTGATGTCAACATCCCTTGCACCACATATGCAAGGATGCACCACATCGGCACTATCACCGCAAGGCGGTGAAGCAAGCCGTACCAGTTTGGCTTCAGATATGCTGCAACAGGGCCACCTGGGACAACGAGCATCCGCCGACCTAAACCAGGATGCTGATCGGCAGGGGTCTCAAATAAATCCCGGTGTAGCATCAGAAGTTTCCAAAGGGGCAATTATGGAAGGACGGCTTCAAACGTTTAACAGTCAAACGTCGCCACATCATCATTCAAAAGAAGGAACTGCTACAGACGAATTGTCATGTCAATGTGAAACATTTGTATCTGACCATGATCGCACGACAGTGTTTGATGTCATGGCATGGTATGTTTCAGGCAGGTCTATCGTTCAACCACCATACCTTCCCAGGTGCTTGCCATTTCCTGCATGTGAACGAAGGTCGATGCCAGATGGGGAATCACTTCGCGCGGCACAGTCCATGCACGGAGGGGGAGGAGGAGGTCCAGACAGAAATGTGCAGCAGCAGAGAGTCACAACATTGAACAGGACAGCTCCGCCAACATCTACACGTCCCCAAGATGAGGTAAGACCTGGCGAGCAATGCGGCAAATTGTTCAGCTCCATGCGGCTTCAAGGTGCACATTTCCTGTGGAATCGGTGATCAGATTCGTGGCATGCAGGGCACGCTTGGCAGTGAGGATGTGCTGAAACATGTAGGTCATGCAGCGAGCATGGCACGACAGACACAATCCGTACACGCCCAAAGGTTAACTTCCAAAAACCGAAAACGGGGGAGAGCGCGTGGGAAGGGCAGTGCTGGTCGGGGAGGGCGGGGATTGCTGGAGGGTGCAGTGCAGAAACAGGGTGGAAAGAGAAGGGGTGGTCGTCTGGAGCGGGAACTTGCAGAAACAGATGCTGCAGGACGGGATGGCATGGTCGAACTGGGATTTAATGCACACCTGAAGCAATTCGAGAAGTCGCAAAGGGAGAAAGGGATATTTAAGAACAGGCAAAAAGCAAGGCCGTCGGTGTATACTGTCAGTGGCATTCTACAGCACGATTAGGCAGCTGTAAAGTGAACATAAAATAGCATTCATATCGTAAGAGTCTACGCTGGTTTTGTCGCTGCCAAATCTCGGAGTGGATCACATTCGCAGTTACGCCGTCGGATGTACGTGGTGCAAATAGTGACATTGGTGCATTGGTGGCGATCGGATTCTAGTTCCTCAATGTGTCGGCATACACTTGACAAAGGGCCCGGGCCTGAGGGTAGATTACTTGGCACAGGCTGAAGCTATGACCGGTGCCGTTCAAATTGTGGGCAGTGCTTTGTAGCTTTTTCGGGATGCAGACTCCACAGGGCGTATAAACCTGTAAGGCTGAACATGCAAGGAGCCATCGACAAAATCCGCGGCGTTGTTTACCTCAAGGCTGTGTCGGCACTCTGTAACGGTTTCAACACTGTGGTGGCCATCAGGCTCGGCCGTCCGCATAGCGTCGGCACCCGCGATATATACGGGCTTGGGTTGAACTCTTGCCGACCCATGCGTGACGCCCATCCTCAACACTCATACAGTGGCGGCGTCAGTACCTGAAACTTACTGTTTACCGATGTCGCCGAGCGCTTCTCGAATCCGCGCTTCTGGTCGGGGTCGCTGTAGGTGTTGAACGCACAGCGGTCCCTCGCGAGCCGTCAAAGTGTAGCCATAGTTCTCTCGAGATATCAGCTTGATCTATTTTGACATCGACAGTTTGTCGGCCGCTGCACGCGAGCACGCGACGTCCGGCGTTGTTGTCGACGTCGGTGCGCTCGCATGTGCGATATGCTGTGGCGCAATTGTTGATGCGATAAGAGTATTGTCGGGCTTGGATACTCATTTGCTCAAGGTGTGTCATCGATTAGCTGCGGTCATCCACTTCTTGGACCAAGTTGGCAGCACTGCTGTGCTGCCCAAAATTGACAACCGATGAGCGTCCTGGCTGAAAGCAAATCATACTACTTCAGGTTTTCGACACTCGGCCATTGGTTTTTTTTGCATGCACTCCTGTCTTCTGAGGAATGGCAGAAGAATTTGCAATCGTTCACTTTGGTAGACTGCTATGCATACCACGCAATTCTTGATCGAATGACAGTATCGATTTCATGCTTGTGGTATGGCCTCCATGGCAAGCCAGTCTAGGCTGGCACTTGGATGCTCGGCCCAGTGGCTGTTCCTTGGGAGTGGCTGTAGATGCTGCTCAATGGTGATGCGCACGTCTCTGTATTAGCATACTCGTAATTGTAAGTTTGCCGCTTTTCCGTGACCGCTGATCTTGGCGACCCATGGATGTATCTGTGATGATGCCATGCTCCCTCTGATGATCAGCTCGACCATTTGAAACGCACAGTACTGCGCCACACATAGATCTATCCATCAGCTGCAAAATAATGAGTCGCATGCCTGGGGGTGGTTCTGTTTCCAAATCGCTGAAGACGAGCAGTTTACTCGTTCGTGGTGCTCCAGGCAACCCATGCACCCGGATACCAAACATACCTGGCAAGGCGTACCACGTTTGATGGCTGCCCACGATCAGGTTTGCATCTTTTGTGCCTGTCGTGCCTGTCACTGACGCAGCTCGCACGGTCTGTGTTTATGTTGTGGTGTGGCCCCAGTACACGCCTGTGTACATCTGTAGGCAAGCATCATGCAGCACAAGCGTGACGAATTGAGTGCATCACGATTGGCCATGGAGCAGCAGCTGATGGAGGTGATCGCTAGCATCCCTGCTGGACCCAAATCAGCGTTGCAACAGTTTCAATCTGAGAAACTGGAACAGCTGGCGAGAAGCAATGTTGCTATTCAGTCACTTGAACAGCAACAAGTCCAAAATGCATTCAACAACCTTCCAGACACTGAACGCAGAGCGCTGGAACAGCGAGCAACTGCGACATTTCAAGAAACCGTTGCATCAGCTTACGACAAACTTCGACAGGTGCTCTTCCTACAAGCCACTGCGGAGAGTGAGCGCAGCGCACTGCCATTGCTCTGCATTTTGTTCAGCAGAGAAGCTTATGCAATCGCACCAGCAATGCAAGTGATCATGTTCACCGATTCAATGCTCCCTTGCAGTGCGGCCCAAAGTACTTTGAGGTATGCGAAGAGGTAGGCCAGATGCCGGCACCGCAGATCGTTCCCAGCACTCAGGTAGCCATATTCTCAGCCCCTCCGCCAATGCCAGCCCCGGTGGAGGCCCCTGCCGCTCCCAAGCCGCCGCCACGGCCATCTCGCCCCGGCGCCAAGCGTCAGATGGACGAAATGTTTGCGACGATCGACATTGATGATGGCGACGCGGAGGATGGCCCTCTGCCTGTCGCCCCGGACAATGTGTCCCTGCAGGTGATGTGCAACGACGTGTATGGCCTCCTCAACCCGGCTACCTGCAAGGTTGTGCACAAGGGCCAGACGATGACCGCGACCCAGTTCGAGGCGTTCGCCGGCTCCGGCTCCGCTAAGAAGTGGAAGTCGTCCCTGCGCATCGTCCCAGGCCAAGTGCCTGAGTGTCCGCATGGTGCGATGCTGTACTTGTTGCTGCCTGGTGCGGCCCGGCTCGTGGTGGCCCTGGACGTGCGGACCCATGCAGGGGCACAGCCGATGGCTGTCGGCAAGTGGCTGGACCTGCGCGGCTGGGTGGCGAAGGGGTCTCGGCAGGGCAAGCCGAAGGTTCTGCTCGGGGTCACGAGCACCGTCGCACAGCCGCCTGCCGCACCGCCGCAGCCGAAGGAATCGGCCGCCGCAGCGGCGCCCAAGCCCCCCAAGGAGGAGGGGCCTCCGCCGTGGGAGCGCATGCAGCAGGGCAACTTCAACGCGGTCGCCGTCAAGTGGTCTGGCGACCGCTGCGCGGTGTGCAGCTCGGAGGTCGACTACGACACGGACCAGCTCATCCACTGCCACGGCTGCGGCGTCGCAGTGCACCAGTCATGCTACGGCGTGCGGGAACTGCCGCAGATGGAGGACAAGTGGGTGTGCAGTGCGTGCGAGGCGGTGCTGGAGGGACAGCCCCGGCCGCACTGCGCCGTGTGCCCTGTGGAAGGAGGCGCGCTCAAACCGACGACCCTGCCAGGCGTCTGGTGCCACGTCGCATGCATGCAGGTGCGGCCCCTGCTACCTGCTGCTGCACGCCACTACCCCGCCCACCGCATCTCCTTGCATGCGTTGCTGCATGATCGCACAGCAGCAGCGACCGGGAGAGCTGTAGAGAGGCACCGTGGTGGACCCGCCCATGCAGGCGTACGGTCCAGGCAGAATCGCGGCAGCAGGGCCCCTGCGGTGCTGCAGTTTCGGGCACGAGGCACGCCAGTGACGGTGGGCAGCATGCTGTGCAGTGGATCCCGGAGCTTGGGGTGGTCGACACGGACGCCATGGAGCCGATACAGGGCGTGGAGAGCATCGCCCGGGATCGCTGGAGTCTCATCTGCTCTGTGTGCAAGCAGCGCTGCGGCGCCAAGATCCAGTGCAACAAGTGCTGCACAGCGTTTCACCCGCTGTGTGGCCGCCTGAAGGGCCTCACGATGGACATGCTCGAAAACGCCCTCGGGCCGCACCTGCCCCTCGTCACCATCCTCCTCTGCCACAAGCATTGCACCCCCAACGCGAGCGCGTCTGGCGTGCACTACCTGTACGCGCCCGCCTGCCATCTCCGCCGCTCCGTACGGTCTCTGTTGCTGTGAATCTTGCTTGCTGCATCAACGGTCGCGGTGCCCTGTGTGCCGCTGCAGCGTGTTGGAAATGACTGCCAGGTGCTTGCATACTGCACGCCACCCCGACCTGCAGTGTGCGCGTGCGCCACAGCGCGCGCGCAGCGGTCATGACTCCTCTCATGAGAGCGTATGAGGCGCTCTTTAGTGAGTGTTGCAGAGGCACGGTGGTGCATGCAGGTCGGCGGAAGAGGACGGAGTGCGGCGCGCCCCCGCGCCCGACCTCGTCAACAGCTTCCCCTACGCGATGCCACCCGCTGTCACGCTTCCGCGGCCCTCGGCGGGCTGCTGCCGGGCGCAGCCCTGGCTGGCCGTGAAGCGCGTCCGTGATGGCACCGGTGTCGGGGAGATCTCGGAGGAGGCCTGGTGGATTCCTACAGAGGCCGATGCTGCTGCAGAAGCTGCCGCAGCTGCAGTAAGGCCAGGTGCGCAACTGCCACGCCTCTGGCCGCTCGCCCCACGCGGCCTGCAGTTCCGCCGCTGCCATGTTGGTGCGTGTCCGATGCTCGCGGTCGGTCTCTGGGACTGCTGAGAGTGTGTAATGGTGATGCAGAACCCGTGGTAGACACACCGGCCGTGCGAGTCGGCCGGAAGCGTTCGCGCCTGACAGGACCGACAACCGCGCCAGCAGCAAAGGCCGCAAAGCCCTCGGGTCCTCCGCCAAAGCTGGACCTTGGGCAGCTGCCAGCAGGCGTGCCGGAGGAAGTGCCGATCTTCTGCAATGGCCGCACTGCGGTGCTGCACGTGCGGCAGCAGAAGGTGCGGTGCGACGGCGAGCTGATGCCACCCAGCCGGTTTGAGCAGGTGTGCGGCAAGGGCGACGCGAAGAAGTGGAAGGCGACCCTGTTCCACTACGATACAGCCACAGAGCAGCCCACCGTCTGCATGCAGGTGTGCATGCTGCTGCTCTGTCTCTGTCTCCGTTGTGTCTGTGCTTGGCGTCAAGGCGGCAGGCCAGCAGTCACAAACGCACTAGCTGCCTGAGCTGGAGCGTTGCTCGTTGCCCTAGCTGTTGACCCTAATTCGTGTCGGGAACAGGATGCGCGGACACAGGTCTACATTCAGCTGCATGCAGCATAGGTCAATATGTGGTTCTGCGCAGGAGTGGCTTGGCAGGCACAAGCTAGATAGGGCGGCTCTGCAGCGGCTGAAAGACAACTATGAGGGCCACACTGCGTGGCTGGCGTGGCAGCAGGCCCAGGAGGAGGCTGGCGATGCTGGTGCGGCTGATGAACAGGATGCGCCTGCGGACACACCGGCAGATGCGCTCGCAGATGCGCCTGCCAATGTGGCTGAGCCTGAAGCCCAGGCTGCCCACACTGCCGAGGCATCCGCCCGCGGCACGGCGGTCGTCGGAGGGACTGAGCCCGAGGCAGCAGGCCCGCCAGAGACCGGTGGGAGCAGTCCACCTGCACCTGAGGTGGACGCCGCGGCAGCAGAGACTGCAGGCCCCGCCACAGGCAGCCCCGCAGATGCACCCAAGGGCGCCGAAGACCCAGCAAACGCAGCGACGGCCGCTGCGGAGGGTGATGCTGGACTGCGAGATCCTCAGTCAGGGTCCGTGCCGCCAGGTGGCAAAGCCACCGATGGGGACGCCGCTGGTGGTGTCCAGGGCGACACGTCCCAGGTTGATGGGGGTGCTGGCTCCAATGCTGCAGCGGCGGGCACGGAAGAAGCGCCTGCGGCGGGCGAGAGAGAGCAAGGCAAGGCGGAAGCCGCCACAGCGGCGGAGGAGGAGGGCCCAGAGATCATGCCGGAGCAGTGGGGTCTCTGGAAGGCCCGGTCCCGTGCGGTCGTGCCGCTTGGCTCTGAGCCGGGCAGGTTCAGCTATGAGTTCCCGATGGTGCATGTGTTGCTGGAGTTCCGTAACGCTCTCGCGCTGCCGCGGCGGAAAGGCGACCCGGCGTCGTGGGTGGGCTGCTGCGTGCGCGTGTTCTGGCCCGAGGATGGCCTGTGGTACAGTGCAGACGTGGTAGCATGGCGGCCGCAAACGGAGACCCACGTGCTGCTGTACCACGCGGATGACGAAGAGGAGGAGCTGGACCTCATGGCAGAAGAGCGGCAGCGGCGGCTGCAGTGGCTGCGCGGGGCCGACAGCGCGAGCTGGCCGCCGCCGCCCCACCCGCCGCTGCCACTCGGGCGCCCCCCCACTGCGCGGCTGTCAAACGGCGGGATGCATCTGCAGAATGCAGACACAGGTGCGGCCGCGGCTCATGGCGCGCGGGCCGAGAACGGGCAGCGTGCAGAGCGTGATGTGCTCGGTGCGGGTGAGCTGGTGCAGGTGAAGCAGGAGGGCGGTGCAGAGGCCTGGGGCGCGGATGGGGGGCCAGCTGATGCGCGGGGCACAGCAACAGGAGTGCCGGCGGGTGCGCCACCATCCGGGGAGGCTGCGGTGGGGTGGCGCGTGGAGGTATTTTGGGAGGAGGGCGACATATGGTGCAAGGGGCTGGTGGAAACATTTGAGGAGCACCTGCACCGGCACAAGGTGCACTTCGACGATGGCGATATGCAGTGGGTCGACTGCTCAATGTGCCCTGTGCGGTGGCTCAAGGCGGACGCACGGGAGGAGGCAGCCGAGGAGCGGCGCAAGGCAGCCGCCACAGCGTCAAAGGCCGCGGCAGAGGCGCTGGCCACGGCGCAAGCGGAGGCGGCAGAGCGCGCGCGCAGCGCACCTGACGCTGTTGACATCGTGTGTAACGGCCGCCGTGCGCAGTTGCTTGTGCGGGAGACCGCAGTCGTCATGGAGAACGGCAGCCGGGTGTCACCGACCGAGTTTGAGCGGCTGTCGGGCAAGGGCGCCGCAAAGAAGTGGAAGGTGTGTGCCCTCCACACTTGTCAAGTGTGCACTGATGTCGTTAGAGTCGCCATGCACGGCCGTCATGTGTTAGATACAGGCATGTGCGCTGTTGATTCGCGGCAGTGGAGTGGGATCGTGGCTGAGGGGGACATGCGTGCAGGGCAGCATTCGC
Source organism: Ulva prolifera (assembly GCA_023078555.1). Lineage (NCBI taxonomy): Eukaryota > Viridiplantae > Chlorophyta > Ulvophyceae > Ulvales > Ulvaceae > Ulva > Ulva prolifera. Next base: position 6,383,314 of record CM041201.1, on the reverse strand, counting down.
GTGCGCTTGGACGATGGGCAGACGGGGCCGACGATTGGGGAGTGGCTTGTGCAAGCAGGGCTAGAGGTCAACCGCGGCGCGCTGCTGTCAGCCGTGTCCGCGCCACGCCGGCGGTTCCCGAATCGGCGGGCGACCAACCCACAGCTGGCCTCGACGCGCGCAGTGCCGTTCCAGCCCCTTGCGTCCCGCGGTGGCGGCGGACGTGCCAGTGGTGGTGGAACGGCGGTGAAGAAGCGCCATCGCCCGGAGTGCATGTGCATCATTTGCAAGCAGGCGCGGCGGAAGGGGGGTGGCGAGGGCCACATAGGGGACGGCCTGTCGCTTGTGGTGCCGCCCGTTCCTGAGACGGCGCTCGACGACGCCAACGGCGGCGCGGCCCCCCCCAGCCGGCCCGCACTGCGGTTGGGAAAGCATGCCTACATTGACTCGATGCCGTACTTGCCGCGGGGCTGCGCACCCCCGGGCGAAACGCCGTTCATGGCGCCGTCAAGCCGATGCTGGCACCCGGATGAATGGGCGGTGTATTGGCGGCTGCAGCCAGGCATCATGCAGGGTGCGGCAGCTTCCGCCAGTGCGTCTGAGGGTGAGGAGGCAGCTCCTCAGCCACATGTGGACCGGGCGCTGGTGCGCATGCTACAGCCTCCCGGGCCCCACGCGTCTCTGCCACAGGTAGTACAGAAGGGTACCCTGGCGCTGCTCGGGGTGCACATGCCGACCGATGACGATGCTCCGCAGCGCCTAGGTATTCCCAGTGCGAAGGACAAGGTGCTCATGTGCCGCAGGACTGAGCCGAATCGACTGACGATCAACAAGTCAGGCATTCATGGCTGGGGTATGACGGCGCTGTGCAACATCCCACAGGTATGACCCGCTTCATCAGACACATGTGGCCTGGCGTGCAGTGCTGTGCATTGTTCAGCACCAGATGGACTAGATTCTGCATGTGCGATGCCTCGCTGTGGCAATCCAGTGGTATAGCGGCCATATCACTGGATTGCCACACTCGCCCCCACAGGTTGGCCTAGGAACATTGTAGAAAAGTCAGCAAGGCTAGGATCATGAGTGAATGAATGCACAGATGCGAACGCAAACGCAGTGTTTCGCAGGATAGTATGGTGATTGAGTACTGTGGAGAGTCGATACGACCTGCGCTCCAGGACATCAAGGAGAAGCAGTACCAACATAAGGGCGTGGACGTGTACCTTTTCGCCCTCTCAGAGGCTGTTGTCGTTGACGCAACGGAGGCAGGATCAATCGCACGGTTCACAAACGCCTGCTGTGACCCGTGCTTGTACTCCAAAATCGTGGACGTTGATGGACAGCCAAAGCTCATGTTTTTCGCCAAAGCTGATATTCAGGCCGGGCAAGAGGTCACTTACGACTACAGATTCCGTGCACAGGAGGGGCGGGATCTGACGCCTTGTCTGTGTGGTGCTCCAAAGTGCCGTGGGACGCTTGAGATTGCTTTTCCACCCCCAATACTGCCGTGACATGGCGACAAACGGGAAGAAGAGGACAACACTTGTTCGGCCGTCTCCACTGCTTGATTTGCTAGAGTATTGCTTTATTGAGACTTGAAATTGCGACACGGCAGCTTTGCAAAAATATGGTGTTTCGTCTGCAGCCGACACAATTCGCTTGTGGCTTCACCATGTGTAAAAGCATGCTGCTCTGGACACCTGATCATCGTCAGCCTTTGCGCGCCAGCACGTGACTGTTGTTTTTTCGATGGCTTGGGTGCGCGGGCTGTAAGTTGAAGCGCGCATCTGCTCCGTCAGCGGTAATTTAATGTTCCGTTGATAGGAAGCTCGTCGTTTCGTCTGTCAAACTTTCCGTACGTGATTGGCTGTAAAGTTTTGAATATGGCAGACAGTACGGACGCACCGGCCGCAGCAGCTCCTCGTGAGCGCAAGCCCAAGCAGGCTACGCCCGCGGAGCACTTTAAGAGCAAGAACATTTTTCCTGACGATAACGAAGCTTTTCTCATCAATTACGTGCGCAATGCGACGAAGAAGAACATTTGGTACTACCGGGACAGGTGTGGCGTAGCTCGGGGACCAGCTCCACTGCCTACCCTGAAAGAGGCTTGGACGCATGGCCTCATTGACGAGTACACGCTTGTTTGGGGACAAGGCTTGGTCGATTTCCTGCCGATCAGGAACGTGCGCACTCTTACAGCTCAGATCCGGACTCCCGAAGGTGTGCCTGCTCTGGCTACAATGTTTTTTGGACAATTCCAAATGCAGTCAAGTGTCATGTTGAGTCATTCACAGTTTTACGCTCACGTTTGCTGTGTGCACAGTGCGATTTGCAACGTGGGTAAAGAAGCACATCGCGTTGAAGCCGGCACTGGCTCAAGCGCGGAAGGAGCGAGGAACTCAAAGGAAATGGCAATCAGAACAAGTAGATCGTATGAGGTAGCCCAATGACGCGGCTACATTGTAAACTAGCCTCAGACTGACTCTGAATTGGATCATTCCTCGTCCTGGCATCCGTTTTAAATACTGTAATGTCACTCGCCCAGTTTCCAGCGCATGTTGTAATTAATCCACAAAACCACACAAATCGAGTCATCTCTTGAATAGAAAAATATATTGTCAACTATACCTGCCGGGCCCTTCAGCTTCGCTGCATCCTCTGAAATTGTTCCAGCAGTGAGCAGGGCGCAACACGTTCAAATTGGCCAAGATCCGCCGGCGTGAACCCCACGGGCCGCACAGAAGCCCCTTTCAATACTGCATGTAGATCTGCATTCAGTACTTCCCGTTCCTCGGCCTCTGTGCCTGCCAGGAGACCGCCACCTTGGCGTCTAGACTTTCGTGCAGGACCTGTGCGTTGCTGCTTCCTGCGCCTCAGAACGTGTGCAAGAGCTAGCCGGTCAAATGGCAATGGATCAACCACATTCACAACGTCCTGAACAAGCTGGCTCTTGACTTCTTCATCCAGTTCTGTGCCGAGCCCGAGACTCGGACTTGCATTCACTTCTAGCAACCAAACTTTCATCTTCTGATCGAAAATAACGTCGAATCCATACAGCTCGAATGCGTTGACCTGGAAAATTCGCTTGATTGCAGCACTGACATTTGAGTAGTGCAATCCTTGCACAACGGGATTCAAGATTTTGGATATCTACATGCCTGCTTAGGGATTGAGTCCTTTGCACTGTACAAAGCCGCAAGCACAGTTGCACGTATGTCTCGCCATAACTGCTCTACATCTATGCCCTGCGCTTTCAGGAGGGGCCAAAGTCTGCTCAAAGACATTTTGGATGCACCTGCCTTGTAACCTTTGCAAGGCTTGAGAAAGTCTGGCAGATTCTGATCTATCTGTGCATCTGCGGACTGAATAGTTGAGTTTGTCAGATGAATTGCTGTGTTACTGTGATGCTGGACTGCGTTGGTATACTTCACAAGCGCAAACCTTGCGAAACCTTCCTGGAAAAAAATGGTGCTGTAAAATCATACCAATCTGGTTTGCAACGCAGAATGGCCAACATGGCTACCCACCAAAGCTATGCAGATGCAGTCATGTAGCCAGTCTCTGTTCCCAGATGGAGAGACACTGTGCATGCCAAATGCTGGGTTGTCGCATCTAGAGAGAACGTTTGTTTTTGCTCACCTTGTATAGGAACGCTTCCAGCGGGTGAAATGATGTCACAAGCACGTACAACCTTAGGTCAAACTTCAGCCCTTGATACAGGTAGGGATCAGAAATATATCGCTGTATCACGCTTGTTTGCGAACATGCGACCGCTCCAAGGTCATCTAGCAGGTAGATTCCCCGTCCTCTACTGAGACAGCTGGGTTTCAGGATCCACAAGTTCAGACCGTGCTTCTGTTCTGGCAGGACCTGCATAAGAACCCGCGGTACTGACTTGCCATCTACGTGTGCTAGAATTGACTCCAGCATCATCATGACTGCACATTGTGAGCTTTGCAGCCACACCTGAACATGTCTCACATGCTCTCCTGTTGGTGCAGACCTGCCTGGATTAGAAACGTGGCGAAACGCCTCCTCGAAAGCGGTATACTCTCGGGGAAGCGTGAATGTCGTAGGCATGCACTGAAAAAATGTGACATGCCGCGAATTCTCAAACATGGCTGCATATCGTTGCAGGTGCTGCTTCAGCAGATCTTTTCTGGTCAGGTGCCTGTATCACAGCACCACAGATAATATATGCTGCAAAGAGCTGCTGCAGATCACCACTCGCCTACAAGCAAACACACCTGCACTCCTGGAAATGATTGACCCGCTGCCAAGTCAGTAATGTATCGGGTACCCTTGACCTTACACTCCAAGTCCAGCACAGATTCCACATGTGCGGCTCACCCGCGCTCGCTGCTCCACCACGGGAGTGACGGCAACATTTATCTTCTTGCCATCCCAATGCTTTGAGACTCCTGCCAACTAAGGCCGTGACCTCTGGATGATCTGCCCCTGCCACGATGCAGTACCATCGCTGCTGTGCGAGTGCTGTAGAAACCTGAGGTACCCAGCCTGGAACGGTGACCTGCGGTGTCGCGGACCCCCGCTCCGCGCCTTTGCCGTGTGGCATAGATTCCGGCAACATGTGTTGCTGCTTAAAGCGTCCGGGAGGTGTTGAAGGTGTTGGCATTGCCGTTCCTTCTCGGCGCAGCTGCTTGGAACATCTGGACTGGCCGCCATCAGTGGAACATGTCATACATTCCGGATCTGGAATGCCATGCAGTCCATGTGCAGTACACCATGCTTCACAGTACTCAATACCGCGGTCCAAACAGTCTTCAATGAGCATAGCGTCGTGTTGTGGTCTATGGTGCCGCTGAGGCACCCCGTGACCTGCCTTTGCCTGAGAGTGCTGTAGCTTCCAGTACAAGGCTGATATAGATTCAAAGCATGGGAAAACAGCTGGATAAATTTGTGGCAGGCTGGGAATCAGCCCACGTGAAAGATCGTACAAGCTGCCAATGGTCGGCACGCTGGTAAGTGTTACACACTGCTGATCTGGTGATCTCAAAGGTCCAGTCTGCTCGGAAGATCTTGATTTGTGTGAAGCTGGAGTGGAGTGTCTGTGAGAAGAGCTGTGGTCGTCTTGGCTGATGGTCGTCAAAAGCATCTCAGCTAGGTCTTTTGTTTTCGTGATCATCTTCGTCTTCATATTTGATGGTGAGAGTTGCCTGAGACGTGCACTACACGTCGAATTTGCCGCAGTATCTGGGACTAATGTATCCTGTGCCTGGGGCTGCACCATGGGTTTCACTCTGCTCTTCCAGTCCTCAAAACCATCCAGTGCAAGATCACAGAGCATCAGAGAGTGGTTAATGGGACAGCACATGTTGACTGACCTAGTATGATTTACTCGAGTTGCATCGAATTCAGCAGACCGTCCTTGAGGTGAGGCAGCCTGGGCCTGCAGTTTGCCCAAGGCGCCACCCTCATACATTTCTCTCAAAAAGCCCTGAGCTGTTGCGTCTTGCAAATCAGGCTTGCTGGCTTCCGTCACCTCCAGAATGTCTGAAGATTCTAATGTCTGTCCACGGCCATAGTTCATATATGATGACGTACTCTCTTTCAGCCAGTGGCTGGCAGATTTTGAAGGCGACATGGTGGTGGAGTCGGCAGAGCTTTTTTGAAAGCCTGGAGGATGCTGTCGATTTCCACTGCTTGCCACGCTACTCTCGGGAACTCCAACATACCATGCAGATACACCAGCGCGTGCGCCACAGGTTTCAGTCAGGGATTCCACAGCTGTGAAGCTGGACCATGCTGGTGCTTCCATTTTGCTCGTGTTGCCCGTAAACGCCACATGAGTGATTGCTGCACCTTTGCACACACATGAGCGAACTATGGGGCATATATTTAGGAAAATATAGTCATGGCGCTGCGTAGAAGCAAACAGGCACAGATGTCCTGTGCAGGAGCAGGCGAACAAGTTGTTGACAGGATGCACCATACGTGTGTGCCGTTGTGCACCACAATTGTGGTGACAGCGTACCTGGGCTGCTGTTGACTGGACTGCTGTGCTGCTGTGGGCCAGCTGAGCACACGTGCTCATCAACGTCGGTGAAGGAATCTTCTAACACCAGACTCGATCGCACAGAAGGTGTGTGTTCTGTGTGCATAGCATTCGGATCCTCTGCAACCGAACTCAGCCACCTCGTGTCGTTATCTATGCGGTTGCTTGTGCGGACTGAGCACATTCCGTGGTTGGGCGCCTGGAGGTCAGTGCCAACCTCCGATACAAATTCCACCTCCCCAGCCTCGTGACTGGTCTCGTGCTCTGTAGGGTCACATCCCGAGGGGGCCACTGCGACATAAGGCAAGTGCTCGTGTGGTTGTGATGTGCGGACCGGCAGTGGGCTGACAGCAGGCTCATTGGCGCTGTTTGACCGTTCAGTGTGATGAGCGTGATGGATCGTGTTTGGTGAGTCAGTATGCATCATCAGCTCACTGTCTGGACAATCACCAGAGCTGTCGTATTGATTGTTCAAAATGACACGGCCGACTTGAGAACATTCAACAAAGACTCCAGCAGGTCCGTGAGTAGATTCCAGGTTTGCGTTTTGATGGACACTGTCATGATTAGATTGTTCAGCTTCGAGCACTGATCTCTCATGTGTGTCCAGTGCTGTTAATGACAGATGATTTGACGTGTCCGGTTCGTCCTCTGGTTCTTCGGCCGTGATAAATGCGAAGCTTCTGTCAAGACTATCTGGAATGCCATGCCGATCTGAAGCCTGTGGCGGCAGAGAACTCTGTGAGCATGCATCAGACAATGCCGTAGCCTCAGCTCCTGGGCATCCACAGGTGGACAATGTCTGCCTAGGAGCAGGGAGCGATGCCCGTGGTTTCAAAGCTTTCAGTGCCTGAATGGCTTTGCTGCGCTCAGACTTGAAAGCTTGACGCGCGGCCATGAGTACGTCAATGCATATGGCTGAGCCAACCGATTCCAACCCATTTGTGCAAGCTCTGGGAAGCTCCGCTATCCCTTGATCACAGCTGTTGCCACGTGACCAATCTCGACAGCCCATGTCGGCAACAGCATTGTCATGCTGCAGTGAGGGCCTGACAAGGCTCGCTGGCTGTGTCTGTGGGCCTGTCAATGAGTCGGAATCGCACACAACGTGGCTGCAACTCAAGCTGAGTGGTGCATCATCAGCTGTACCCTGCCTCATGTCAGTGAAGGGGTCAAAGCTGGCCAGCGCTCCGACCAGCTGATCGCACTGCTGCCGCTCTCGCAGTTCGTCCTCAACGGCATCCAATAGTGCACTGTGAACAGCATGCTGTCACAGCGACGACTTCGTACAGAAGCCGATACAGCATGCTCATTGTGAAGCAAGGAAGACAAACGCCTCACGTTTCGCACCGCCCATGGCCATTGCCGATGCGCAGCCTGAGAGCATCGCGCACTGAAATCAGCTGAGCTGAGGGGGCATCGTAGACTTCAAACAATTCCATATTTAGTTTACATTACTCTAAGGTCAAGCGCACTATTGCTTAACACAGCATGCCAGCGACATCGCGTGCCAGCAGGTCGGCTCAGGAATACAGCATTCCAGAAGTATGCGCACACATGGAGGTGCGCTCAGTCCGGCTTGGCACATTGCAGTCTAGAATTGGAAAGGTACACAACGGTCACGCGTGTGTGTTTACCGCCTGCACGCATGGTGTGGCCACATGTGTGTTCAACCGTCGCTGAGATGCCATCGCGAAGTTCCATCGCAACAAGCTGGCGTTGATGAACAGAATGATGGACGCTCCAAATATGCAACAGCTCCACACACGTGAAGTCGTGAATTCGCACAGAAGCTCAGCCAGGCTGGGGATGAGACAGTGCAACCAGTCGAGCGTCGCTTCATCCCAAGCCGTCGTGGGGTACCCATGGCTATAGACATCGCTGTGAGCTTGTGAAAGGCTTCCCAATCCATCAAGGTTTCGGCGACTGTCAAGCCTCCGCTCCTTTGAAGAGCTGCAACAGCGACTTCCATTCGAGCGCTCGGTTGACGGGGCAGGGGCAAATTGTGTTTCTGGTGCGACACACGGGCACTGCCAGGATGCGGCCTGTACATTCACGTTTGTATAGGCTGGACACTTAGCGTGGCATCACGTAAATATACGACAACGTATGAACGTATAGCAGCTCGCAAGGATATACTTCTGTCTCCTGGGTGCGACCCGCGACTGCGTGGTTTCTCAGAGAGTACACCGGGACGCTTACGAGTGCTTAAGTCGTATCGCTTGCACAGTGTAGTGTAGCAGACGTCTACTCTCGATGATGGATCGCTGGAGCTCGAACATGCGGGTGGCGTCATCCGCAGTGAGCACTGCGAACACACGATAGAACAACCTTCTGCATGTCTACAGCTGCGTGAAAAATTGCAACAGCCCGCAGGTGTACCAATACATCCGTTTCTACATGGATCATGCGGCTTGCAAATCCAGTTGGCTCAGATTCTGGTAGTACGTGAAGTGTGCACGGTGTGAACACCTTTGATTTTCAAGGTTGGCTACCGTGCAGGACTTTCCTTACAACATGCTTCGTCTTCAGTGTGAAGTTAAGCAGTATGATTGGGGAAAGATGGGCAGTGAATCCGTCGTGGCGCAGCTGGCAGCGTGTGGAGATGGAAAACTTGAGGTCGATCCTGTCGCTCCATACGCGGAGCTCTGGATGGGAGCCCACGTCTCAGGTCCATCCCTGACCAGTGTGACGAATGAGTCCCTTTCTGCGTGGCTGAGTCGACATCCCAGGGCTTTGGGCAAAGAAGTGTGTCTGCAGCATGGCGTAAATTTGCCATTCCTGTTCAAAGTCTTGAGCATAAGAAAGAGCTTGAGCATTCAATCTCACCCGGATAAATCACTGGCAGAGCAGCTGCATGCGGAGCGCCCCAGTATCTACAAGGACCCGAACCATAAGCCTGAGATCGCCCTGGCAGTGTGTTTCTGGTGTTGCAGCGTCGTCGATAGTCAGCCCCTACCATTTCACATGTACAATCAACACCTATGCCATTCAGGTTGATAATTTTGAAGCATTATGTGGCTTCTGTGCCATGGACGAACTCACTGCACAGTTGCTTGACAAGCCAGAGCTGGTTGAGTGTGTGGGTGAGAGGCAAGCAAAAGCATTATGCGACAGTATAGGTGCTACCAGTGATGCCCAGCGCCAAGCATTGAAGGACGCTTTCACTGCCCTGATGACGTGCCCAGAACGCATATACAGCGAAGCATCTTGGGCACTGTGCCAGAGGCTCCAGAGCAAATGCAGCAGCGCCCGACAAGAAAAAGATAATCTGTTCATCAGAATCTTCGATGAGTACCCAAGAGACATCGGCACGCTTGCTGTCTTCTTTCTCAACTATGTCAAGTTGCAGCCTGGTGAGGCTATATACCTCAGTGCCAATGAGCCACATGCATACCTCGCGGGCGACCTCATCGAAGCCATGGCAAATTCTGACAACGTAATCAGGGCTGGCCTCACCCCAAAGCTCCGAGACACCAAGGCATGTCACGCTGATGGTCCGTTATGGGACAATTTTGATCCAGGGTGGGGTGATATGGTCTATGTCATGCAGGTTTTATGCGAGTCACTGACGTATAATCAGGGTAGACCGCATGTCCTTTTCGGTAAACAATCTTCCGAATGTATACACAAGTTTCAGCCACCTTTTGATGAGTTTCAAGTGCTGAGTGTTTCAGTAGAGAAGGAGGGCGCTGTGGTCATCCCAGCACATCAGTCCCCAATGGTGCTGATATGTATGTCATGCACAGGATCACACAGTCTGGTGGTATGTCACAGCCATGCACATCTTTGTTGTGATGATCTCTCACCTGTCCGTGGCGTAGTATCATGGGCGAACCTCAAGTAGTAGCCGTCAAGAGATTCAGATGGATTGCAGAGTTGTGGATCCCCAATTGAAGACGCGTGTCTACAAGATATGAGTTCAGTACAGAAAGGAACAGTCCTGTTCATACCAGCAAATACAGAGTTGAAGCTGCACAGCGTAGCGTGCAGTGATGGCTGTTACCTCTTGGCGTATGCTGCCACCGCCAATGATCGCATGTTTCGATCCTGTGACATTGAAGACAGCAGTCAAGCCTCGATTTCGGGACCAATTCATAGACTGAGCCCGCTTCCGGATGTTCATCTGCCACGTGCTCTTGTTGCCAAGAAAAATTGATGAATGCATATACCTGTGCCATTTGTTCATTCACTTGGCGTGTGCAGGGCCAGTGTTGCATTGCCAGATGTGCTGTGGAATGATTAGTCACTCCCCAGCTTACATCAGACCAGGGTAAAGTGTACTCCTTTGAACTGCAACAGAGCCTCGCCAATGAGAGAGCGACTTGTAGGTAGCAGGTCAGAACGATACATCACAGGGTGAGACATGACGAGGTGGCATACGGCTACTGTGTGTCAGCAGCCTTGTCACAACCCTTGCACTGTGCATTTCGGGTAACGACCTGTGGCACCTCCAGTCCTGTCCAGCATCGTGTGATGATACATCAGAGTAGTCATGCAGCGTCCACGACAACATGGCTACACAATGATGGTAATGCAATATCGGCGGAAACCATATTGTTCCACACAATTTGCCAGCGTATCACACATGTCCAGCAGCATGCTGTCTCGGAACCAAACATGACGTAGGTAAAGAGCATCACCGATAAAGCCGAGAATCTACATGAATTATCGCTGTCCATGCTGCATACATTGACATCTTTCGTCCGTCGAGACTCCAAGAATATCATCAGCATGAATATGCGCTTGCTTTACTTAAGTAAAATCCGCTCGTTCATCAGCGTCTATTACAGAGATGCAAGCGAACAGATAACAAGCAGGCATGAACACTGCACACAGGCATGAACACGCACATGTGAGCAGCCTGGGGACGACAATTCGCCAGCAGCAGTATTCCAAACAGAAATCTAGCATATCAAATAAATGCTCCATTGCAAGTGACATGTGCCACCCTGTGTGTTCAAATCAGCCTTGCCTCATCAGGGCACAAGTATGCTTATCAGAATCTCACAACTGGGAATAAACGGCAAAGCCTTCAGCGGACGTCATCCACTTCGAGACTGCCCAATTTCCAATTCCCTAGGTCAGTGTAGCGCCGTTCATCAGACTCGGGGCAGGACCATCTTGATCTGAGGGACATGCCTGTTGGCAGGGATGTTTCCCAGAAGATCAAGGCCTGAGATGGCCTTAAATTGATCTGGAATCTCCATCAAAGCTGCAATCGTAAAATCATTACTGAGACACAAGACAACAGCTTTCCCAACAAACGTGAGTGACATCATGAACGTAGTTGACAGTGACATTTCGGCTAACGAGTGTACACCTGCCAGTGCAAATTCCGCCTCCCATCTTCCTGCATTGTACCCCTGAGCTGCAGCGCGCTTTGACAGCGCTGTAAACTCCAGAAACTGGAAGTTGTCAAACCTGCACACATTCACTTTATGGGTGGGGGAGCTGACCTTACGACAAAAGCATTGCAGACGTACGCTATCTGCATGCCCGCATCTCGAGGTCTACTTGTGCATTACCGTCGCTCAGGTATCTTGTCGTCAAACTCTGCCATTCTGCATCACCACGGAGGCTGAGAATTGTACAGCGGGAATGCACCTTACTTGGACAGTACCTGAGATCTGCAGATGCAAGTTGGGTAGCGCACTGCTCCCATGGTCCATCACCCACCTGCACCGCACTCCATATCAGTCGCTGATACATGCTGCACCTGTGTGCAGCCATGCAGAGGCTACACATAGCTTTGACCGTTCAGTCCAGCAGTGCACGAACAGCCATCACTTGATAGAAGCGCACTCCAACCATCACAATGCTCAGCGGGTAATGTGACGCTTCACAGATCGCAGCAGCAGTCTGATCAAGGCAGCTACCAGGTGTGACCTGCACAGGGGCTCATGCCGGCCTTGATGTGAAAGGGATACAATACAATAATTTTAGGCTGGTGGCGAGAACAGCCCTAGCCCAGCATTCTGGCTACGGCTCAGCCCTCATTTTCTGCAATGTGAAAACCAACACGGGAGTCGGTCATACTGGCCAGGCATCAAGACCTGATGAACCAGATAGCATATGCGGCTCCTCTGTGGCAATTTCGTGATGTGTCCACTTCACCATGTTATTCCCCCCCATTTTGACATACTCACATTACGTGAGCAGCGGACATACTCACAGTACGTGAGCAGCGGTGCAGACCAAAGGCCGATCTGATGGGCCGTCACTGATAGGCCATGACAGATCATTGAAGTGATCTGCAGAGCTGATTCCCTGACAAAGGCTACACAAGCAGCTACACACCTGTCCATCTGCAATGATGACGAGGATATGATATGATCCATTAGCTCCTCTGACGATGTTGATAGCATGATAAATTGCTGGGGCAAATGATGTTGGTCCTGAGAGTTTGACGTGGGGTATCAGCCAGTTATAAGCACGCAAAACGTTTTCCAACCCATGTATAGGCTGCATACCATTACATATCCATCAACTGCCTGTCACTTTGGCAGAACGTAGTTGCAATGCGATCAGAGCACAGGCGAAACTAATACTTCAAAGAAAGCGACACACGTCCATGACTGAAAATTTGCGTGTGTAAAACTTTGGATGCGTGATCTTTTTGCATGTGTGAACAGTCTGAGACAGCAGGAGAACAGGTCAGCTGAAGTGCTGAGTGTCACAGTTGAGCGCATACCTGGCCTCTGGGATCAAAGTTGAGGAGAGAATGATCTTTAGACAGCACATCACCAAACCCATATGTGGGGATCCTGCACATTACCAGCCTTCTGACCGTTCAGGTGAAGAGCACCAATACTGAAGCACACACACATTCGGACGGTGCTGATTACATACATTTGATCATCATCAAATGCTGCCAGTGACTTGCACATAATTGACACCTGCACGTGGCTGTCAGGCATCGCACAGTAGATGGCACACAGCATCTGGCGTCAGTGCATGGATCAGAACGTGGAGGTTGTCCAACAGCAGGCCCCACTGAAGGTTTCGCAATGCATCCTGGCCCAGGCCTACCCCTGAGCCTGAGCTCTCTCCTGCCATATAAATATGTTATTGATTGGTCGGCTTTGTTTGGGCTTCTTGCGAGGCGACGCACCACGGACTTATAGGGATTCGTGGTCACTTGTGGGCCCGTGCAGTGAAGGCTCAGACCTGCAATCGAGCAGCAGCATGATGACGAGTAACTTGCGCCGCCTGCCATGCGGCAAATATCAGCAGTTGAAGTGATGACCATATTGAGCTAAGCATCATGGCTTTCATGGACTAAAAAAAGAGACAGGCGACTTGTTCTGGATTCTGATCAGCTTCCAGGGCATTGCCTGCCAGGCATTGAGCCCGAAGCGGCATGGCGGAGCTCATACAGCCATGCACCTCATTCGAAAATGCAGAGTAAATGAACGGGAGCAGCAGCTTGATGAACACGAATACAATTACTAGTGAATCTGCAGCGGCCGAACGTAGTTCCCATCCATCAGGAACTCATGAATACGATGCACTTCCAGTGCCGATGATCGACTTGATCCTGTGACGTTGCAACAGTACAACACTCTTTCTCAGCGATAGGTGCTCACACCTCCAAAACCTGCAAACAAGATATTGTGTGGTGGCATGTCGTGTGGACGAAGCAGAACGCCCCATGCGTAGCTGCTGATGATGCCGAGTCGTGCCACTGTATCGATGCCATGAACAAACACAGGCATAGGAGACATGAAGAGCCATGTGTGGAGCATATCGGAGACCTTGTCAGATAGCTTCATATGCAAGGACATCCCTGGGAGGCACGGAAACAAGTTGGACACACTTTCTGTCCCGGACCATTCATTGCTCTTGGTTAAGTCTAGGCAAAGAATAAGCTCTGACGACTCGAGACCTGATTCTCTCAGTGCTTTTTGCACTTCCTCGATACTTTCAAACCTGCAACCTTGCTGTGTTCCATGGCACCCGGAACATCGCCGGAGATGATAGCGAATACATGGACATATCTCACTTCGAATTACATGCAGGCAAGGTCGGAGGAGGTCATGAGGGTGCTAGGAGAGTTGCGGCATCACGAGCTCTTGCAGAGCATCATGTTATGTGGGGAGACCATGTATCACGGCCACGCTGGGCTGATCAAAGCACTGAGCAGATCAAAGCATCAGTACCATCAAGTCAACAGACAATGCGGCAGGCAGGAGTGGGGACAACCTGTCGCGTATGGACTCAAATCTTGCTTTCTGATCCTTGGCCTTGTCCTTCGCAGCAGATTCCGAGCTAACGCAGTTGCCCATCCTCCACGACAATAGTTCCAGTGTCCTACTTTACGTCATGCCTCACCAATCTCGCCTTGTCTTTGAAGAGTTCTGTGAGATGGTCGATTCACAGTGCTTTCACGCAGCAACGCCAGTCGAGCTGTGGCTTTAGTGTGACTCAGACAACCGACACGACCATCGATGTGGAATTATCTCTGAGATAGGCTCAGCGAAGTGCGAGGAACACCGGAATGTAGGAACGACGCGAAATGATCACGAGTCAAGCGTGCGATGCACCTCAGCTTCCATGCTGTATCGAGAGCGCGCTGATCATAAACGATGTCGCAAGGGGTGCCGTCCAATTGCTTCGCTGCCTCTGTGAGGCACTGTTGCCATCGCATCCTGCTAGTCCCTTCCGCACAAAAGCAAAGATTCGGCACGCGATTATCCTTCGTCACACACGAGTGCACGAGTGAACGAGTACATCGACAACGTGCAGGTGCCAGGCACGTGAAATCGTGCCAATCCAGAGCCAGCGCCCAGATCCACAGTCCAGCTTCAGCGCAACGTCGACCGCACTGAAGCGAAAGTCGGGTTCCACAAGCGCGCGCCTGTGGCATAGAAAGCTGTGCATATATCGTGCCAGGGGCGGTTGGACTGGTTGGACTCTGTCTCCGCATCGCGTGCGGAGGGGAGGGCCGCGGGCAGGCAGGCGCGATGACCCCGCCACGCCAGACGCAACGCCAGGGGACTGCCACACACTGGTCGCAAGACGGTGCTACCTGCCGCCCCGACGTTTTCCTTGTCACAAACCGGTCGCAAGACGTGTGCGCCGCAGCGCTGCGCATCACCTCGAGCCCGGCACCAACGACGTGATCAGCTGGCCAGCACTACGCAATGCCACGGCCAGGTCAAGCAGGAACGGCGTAGCGTACATGGCAGCGCATCCCTCATCTGCACCACCGACCAGTGAAGCACACGTGACCGATGGTGCAGCCCATGGCAGCCCGAACACAGCGTGCAAGAGATCGGCGTGGTGGAGCTGATCGCAGGCCGCATCTGGCAGTCCCAGGCTCACGAGCGGGCAAGGGTAGTAGCAGGAGCTCTATGTGCAGCCATGGCGTTCGATAGCATGCTTGTCACCGGAGTCGTGGTGCTGGAAGGGCGCGGCCGCAGAGCGGGCTCGGCGATGACTGGTGCGGGGCAGCATAAACGTGACTGTATGTGGTCCTACGGAAGATTCGGCGACCGGAGACACATAGCGGTTCGCGTGACAGCAGGGGACAAGCTCAAGGAGTTCCGGAACTCTTTGAGCTTGTCCCCAGGGCGTAGTCCCCGGGCCTGCGGATCGTTTAACGCGGAGCCAAACCCTCAGGGTGGCAGTGGTGTTGGCGGACACGCTATCCTGTGTGCATGCAGATGCCGGTGAGGGGAATGCAGGCCCCACCCTGCCATGCCCCAACATACGCGAAAGGACCCCACACCACCATGCATCGTCGCGGAGCCTGGATGCTGCCCGCTCTACAATTGGCCTTGAGGGGAGCTGCAGCCGTCGCGGGCCTCATTGCCGGCAACGCAACTGGTGGGCCTGGGGACCTCAGATACACGTGGTGAAGCACCAGGGTGGCCCTGCCTTGCACTTTGAATCGACTGACTGATCCTTCCTCACCATGCCAACCGACGGAGCGCAATGCCGAACGGCCGGCGCAGACCGACCTGGCCTAATGTCCGCAACCGTGTAGTCTGGGGAACGCCCTGCTGCTGGCTCAAAGCATGGCGGACTCCGCGTCGCCCTCGCCGCGGGTGCTGTGGAGCCTTTGGTGGTTGACATGGTGTGTACGCTTGCGCTACTAGCAGGGTGTTGCGTGTATACAATTTCCGAGGTCCACGCTGAACACAACAGAGGGCCATACCCCAGCAGGAGCATCTGTGGCTGAACCCCTTTCTTCGGCTGACACCCCAGTATCCTGAACTTGAAAGGGCTGGCAGCGGGAGTGAGCACGAGGTGCCCGGATCGCATATGACCAGCGCACAATGAGTTGGGGAAGTTCCAGCAGGCGTGTTACTGACATGATGGTGGTTGTGTTTGTGACGTGTCCCACCCCCGGGATGCTTAGGCCGACACCCTTGTGGGTATGGGATGATGGCCGGTGGGGGCCTTCCAAGTCACCCGACGCGAATGGTCACCCTTCTCCAAAGAGGCGAGATGTTCAAATTCTGTTCACTCGTTCAGATCCATGGTCATATAGCCATGGCCACATATACCAGAGACGACCCCGACGACAAGAAACGCTTCAGTCTGCACAGTTATATGGCTGGCCACCACGGTGAAGCTGCTACAGCTCATTCACATAACCGCTGACGTGTTGGCCAACGGCTGTAGAGCAGGGTGGGGCACGTACAGGCCAGGCCTGCAGCTGCGCATGGCCTGTGAGCACAAGGACAAGAAAGGGTACTATGACGATGTTCCAAAAAGAATTTCGAACCATTTACCATGTATTGTATCTGGAATTAAGGTATGGCCACTGCCTGTTGCAGCTTCAGGGTGCAACTGATATGTACCGCTCGCGCTATGTCGAGTGACAGTGGCGTAGGTGATTACACAGGAGATATTTGGATTGCATTACCCTGAGACGAGTGTATTTACTGTAACAGGTTTGTGGTATTACACTACATCGGGATTGTATCTGCTGTAATTTGTTCTCAAAGATCCTCAGACGTATCAGCGACGGTGGGTTGGGGGTGTCGCATGCTTACAGCATTGTGGAGGATCCTTCTGGTTGCGCCCGCAGCTGAGGTGAGCCCCGGACACTGAGGCGGGATGAGCCGGGACGTGAATGGCAGCCCAGTCTTAGACTCATGACATGCTCAATTAAAGGTTGACGACCAATACAATCGTGCATCACTACATTATCAGAGTTTCGGAAGTTATCATTTAATTGGGTACAAATCACGCATCAGTGTCAGCAAGTTCGTTTTGCTCCAAAACGTCTTTGGCATAGCTATTGTGCGATGAGCTATGCAGTTATGCAACTGCCCCCCGGCAACAGCTGTTCCGTCGGTGGTACCGACTGTCAACACGCCACATCGAGTATGAGTGGCCCTATGTTTGCAGTGAGGTGGCGTAATCATGACCAGAAGGAGTTTGACAGGCAAAACGATTACACAGCCTGGCAACTTAAGAGGAGAAGCTGGGTTCCTGGCCACACATGGCAGAGCCAGGTTCCATGCAACATCGACGTTCAAGGAAGACATGTAGCAGACAATGCAACGAGCGTTGAACACAGGTCCACACGAAACAGTTGGTACCATTGGCTGGCCCGGTGAAATTTCATGTCATCAGCATGGTAGCGAGTCCAGCGGTGCACTGTCCTTGCCTGCCACAGTGGGCAGCATGCTGCTGTTTCACAGTCAAGCGTGACAGCAAAGCTACAGGAGCTTTCGCACTCGACAATTCAAGCAGAGTCAGTCAAGATGACCGGGTCATGTCTCCATCTGCTCTCACGATGGAGTTTGGTCTGACAGGACCACATGCAGGCTCCAATTAGCACAGAGGCTTGACCTCAGGCTGCAGAGTATGTAGAGAAGCTGGTGGATCATGGACCTGGACTGGCGTTGGGCGAGTTTCCGGGACGTTGCCTAGCAACCCTCGTTTGGCAACAATGGAAAATTGATCTGGAACCTCCATCAGGGCCTGCACGACAACTTCCTCGATTTTGAGCCCCTTCAGACGAAGAATCTCACTTGAAACCAGTCAAGAACAGACCCATGAAGCATGCATGGGGCAAAGTAGCCCTCATACTGATGAGCTGTAGAGGTGAATCTGTATATGCACGCTTTGATAGGACACCAACGTTGTACTCAGATGGACGTTGATTGACGCCAAACCATTCTCGATTGGTTGTGGCTGCCCCTTTCTATGTCGCACAACAACGGCCTCAACCTTGTTATCCCAACTGCAGATTGGGACTGCACGTGCTGCATAGCGTTGGCACACGGCACATGAACTTCCACCAGCCCCAAACAGCAGAAACACGACAGGCAAGAGACGTCATACGGCTCCACATGTAGAGGTTGAATATGGGACACCAATGCACGTCAACAAGTATAATAGATTGAATCTGTTCCACCTGTGCGCTACTATCAGCCAGCAGCTCCAAAACCGAAACGACTCTGGTCTAGTCCTGGGATCACACCGTCAGTGCAAATACAGCCTCCATCTTCTGTACAGACCAGTTTTGCTTCTGAGCTTTCGCAAAAATGTCAGTGAAGCAGCAAAATTGGAAATTGTCCCACGCTCTGGTTGGCCTGCAATGCGACGTTGCACCATTCACTCACAGGCTAATAACATTGCGGGACAATGAGTGTGTTGGCAGCATGGTCACTATGCACACAGTCAAGTTTCAGCACCAGCACCACAAATTGTACGAGAGCAAGCAGAGTGACTGAAGTCAACATCTGGATCTATGTCACAATCTCCGGAAGGCAGGCAAAACAGGATCGAGCCACAGGGGAAGATATGGACAGATGCGCGGAGCACACAGCTCGTCGTCAAACTTGTGCATTGTCTCCCAAGGGCCTGCACAGATTCTCCTTGCTCATGTGTAGATGGTGCCTGTCACAAGCTCTCAGGCATTGTCGACGGCCATCATGCCCGGCTGTCTTTGTGCCGCACCGTCACCTACGCCAACCATGATGATGGACAGAGGATAGTGTGATGCCTCAACGATGGCGCGCTTGGTGTTCTCCATACATTGACCTGGCACCACTTGTCCGTCTGCGATCAACAGCAGGACATGGAACCTGCCACCAGAACGCCTGACAACGTCCAGGGCCTTGTTTATGGCGGGGGCGAAGCTTGTCGGACCACTGCAACTCATAGGCATACGATATTGAACATCGAAGGAACACAGCATGAATATGTAAGAAGCCCGCAGGGAGCTTGAGTAACTAGATACAAACCTCAGCTGAACGTGCGGTGCCAGTTTGTAATAGGCTTGCAGCACTTTTGACAGGGAATGAATTTGCATGTCGTTGGGGGCAAAACTGAATAGGGCCTTGTCCCTGCTCAGAACATCTGCAGTTGACACCAGCTTCAGAGCATTCAGTCTAGACTTGTGCCGATAACAAATTCACCAGATGACCCAATTACATATTTTCGGCTTTCCTTGTCATGCACTTGGCATCAGGGCTAGCGGACCTCCGAAGCCGTAAGCGGAGATCATTTGGTCATCGTCAAAAGCACTCAGCGTCTGGCACACGACTGATAACACCATAGCATACGGGTTTGTCCCAGAAGCCAAATCATGCAAGCACTTGTCTGCAAGGAAACTCATTGTACTCAGTTGCTACAATGTGGACTTTTGCATGCAGCCCTGGATCGGTTCACAGCTGCAGGTGGAGAAGGGGTGGTGTTGACGCACCATCGAAACACTTGCCATTGCTCTCGTTACTTTTAGTAAAGTCCACGCACACGATAAGCTGTACGCAAAGCACATGTCAAGAGATTCCCTACCGAGCGGATTTGATGCTTCCTCCGGAGGCAACCGCCACCCCAGCTCAACATATATCACAGTATCTGTCTCCTGTCAATGACACAGGATGTGCCTCGGTCAATGCACTCTGGCTGCCATTCATTGCACATGTGCTGACACTGGTTTCTAACTGCAACTTAACCATTTATTCTGCAAGAGCGACGCCCCCCCCCCCCCCCCCCGCATTGCACCTCGAGTGAAGTGGACACACATCACATCACATACAAACGCTTTTGTATGACCTCATGTTGAACACTGGCCCATGCTTACAGTCTCTACTGCTGGAAGGACTAACGAGAATTGCGGGGGTCTGTGTGTTCGGGCTTTGTGTGTGCGTGTTCCGTCTGGGCATGGACGCGAGGAGGCCTTGCGACGATCTGGACACGTGGTACATGCCAATGCAACGTTTGATACCCTCGTTGTTCGCAACAACTCGTCATGGATACTGCTTCGTAAGCTGGCGGTGCAGAAAGTTTTTCACATAGACGCTTTGTTCTAAGATCACTGCAACAGATACCGGATACAAACTACAGCCGTGCCGGTCACTAGGAGAAAAGAGCTCACCTCAGATGATTCCAATCCTGCCTTGCGTAATTCCTGCTGCACCTCTTCAATTGTTTCAAAGCGATCACGAATGGTAGCATATTTCTTGGCGTGACCAAGCACGCCGTGAGGTTGATTCACGATCGCCGGAGCAGCCAAGCAATTGCCCATCTTGCACCCTAGGCCTGTCAGATTTGTGACACGTCTATGCTGTTTTTGGAAGCCGCCGGGTTGCTGTTTCCGATGCAGGCAGCGACTCTAGCTACTTAGTGGCCAACTCACTGATCTCCAGGCGCGCCCAACAAAGCGCACAGCATTGCGGCTGAACAAGGCAGCCACAGCAGCCGTTCATGGTATCATGGAATCGTCTGTGACTGCTTGATGCATGTTTCGGCGACACAATGCGATGTACCCGTTCTTCAATCACGTAGCTCTGGGACTGCATCGCATGTGCCCGAGGCGATCACGACCTCAAAACACTTCATCAACAGTGGTTTCATACCATGCCGCTAAGATTCCGAGTGAGAGGGAGTGTCATTGCCTTGTGGCTGTGCACACAGCTCTGTCAAAGACGGATGCAGCATGCGTCATGCTGGTGCACAATCACGGCTTGTGTGCATTATGCCCAGTGGCTCGCGGGTGTAATGAGAGATGAGTAACGATTTGACGAACCCGGGTATGCAGGTCCAATTCTATCAAGGCAGCATCCTAGCTAGCTGTAGGCAGGCCTGCCGCATGCAATACACCCTGCAGATGCAAGGTGCAAGTTGGCTGGCGGATTTACCAAGTGGTACCAGTTGGTAAATCGCAACGTAAATCGCAACGCTGGTTTGTCCGAGACACGCAGAGTGATATCCTGGCCAGGCCTGGACCAAGCAGCCGCGCGCGGCTGAGTGGCCTCGACGAAATGTGAGGTACCAGACATCTGGAACAGGGCGCCGATTTGTGTTACAAGGATAAAGGTGGCAAGGCGGGCAGCACCGTGAAAGAAGCAAGCAGAGGGCGCCGGTTTGTGCCTGTGGTGCATTGACAATGTTTTGCGTCGGCTAGCCAGCTGGCGGCTGTGGTGTGGCTTGGCTCATAATGCGGCCGCATTATACCGGTACCCGCGACGCTAAGGCCGTGTTCAGCGGAACGCGCCGTATCAAGGACGCATGGGGTGGGCGCGGGTGATGTGACCGGTCACATTGCGTGCTGTGTTCAGTGGCGAATATCTCGAGATAGCGTACGACGTGACGTCACGAGGACGCAATGGCCCATGAAGGCGAAAAGAGCTATAATCAAGCTAAAGATCTAGAGGCTTCCGCTTCTGTGTTTGCAACAGTAGGATCAGGATGAGTGCCTTGTCGACGCGCCGCCTTGCGTCTGTACTACTACCATTGGTAGCCTGTGATACTCTATCTGAATAGGGAACGCTCGCGCACGCAGGTAGCGACTGTACAGTCACGTGGTTTACTATAGCTAGGATATACAGCTTGTGGACGCTCGCACAGACAACATGAACGACACAATCTCAAGATCCCGCGGTCCTGCCTGCAGCTGCGTCTCCGACTTTGTCTTTGTAACACACCCATCCAGTGCTCTCCTGTGACATCTCCAAATCCAGATGCTGACTCACGAATCGAGTCGACTGACTCACGTGGTACCAACGCTATAGCTGTGGCCAGTGCTGTCTACATGCTGAATCGAGATGAAATTCAACTCAAGCGTGATAGCTGAGATATCGGTGCCTGCATCCCCTGCCGTGTTGGGGGTGATGGCCCAATGGTGGGGTTTCAGTGTGACGATACGTCGCGGACATGCATGGAGATGCATAAGAGTGTTCCGGAAGCTTCCGGCACTACCCCCACGTCAGCGCATGAGCTCATGCCTGACGGCGCGCGGGTCCTGTTAACAGTGCACTAACTGCAGTGGTCGCCAGACCGCCTTGCACAGTCAAAGCGAGCTATCGCAAACATCGGACAGGCTGCCTACGGTAGCTAGAGCTCTTATCTCGAGGAGCGAGAGCATTGCCGGCATAACGCGATGGGGGTCTCCACAGATCTGGGGTGTACGGGGATGATTGCGCTGATCATGATATCATGAGCACACTGTGGCAGGTGTTGTACGCAGGCTCGCTTGTACTATATAAGCAGCTGGATCTTAAAGGGTAGACGACAGATCTCATACTCCATGACTCTTGACTTAGCAGTCTTTACGTTCAGGGCTCTACTCGCCACTGAGCGTGGCCGGTTTCCTGCTTTTTTCGCATCTCCAGATAGGGCTGCGATTGGCCCAGATTCACCCCTACAGGCAACAAGTAATTGTTCCACACAATTGCATGCGATCGCATCCAATCGCATGACTGTGGACTCCATGTTCGGGCATGCATTGCGCACGACAATAGCTGACACTTCACAGCTCTGCGGTCGGTTGCGATCGGCACGCAAACTTGTTGCAGGCATTGCAAATTGTTCATCGCCTTGTGTTACAAGGACAAAGCGAGCAAGGCAGGAAGCACCGCGGGCCACAACCAGGGGAACGCCACACCCACGCAATCAGCAACACGCAGCACATACCAACACACCCATGCAACCCCACACGTCACGCCGCGGCCGCAGCCATACACACAGGCACCACGGCGGAGCTGCGCAGCGAATCGGGGGTGAGACAGGGCGACCCCCTGGGCCCGCTCCTGTTCGCGCTCGCCTACCTGCCCACCCTGAAGGAAGCACAGGGGCTTGCCCCCAATGCCCTGGTCACATCATGCCACGATGATACATATGTGCAGGGCGACGCGGAGAGCGTCGTGGCGGCTGCGAATGCCATCCTCTCGCGGCACAAGTGCAACCGCGCAAAAACGGTCGTGTACTGCGCGGACCCTGAGAAGGCGCGCCATGTGGCGGCGCAGCTGCGGGCCTCGGTGGCCCCGGAGGGGCTCCTTGTGTGCGGCACCCCGCTTGGCACACAGGCATTCGTCGACGCCCACGTGCGGCAGCGCTGCCAGCGGACTGTGGAGCTCATCGACAAGCTCGTGGGACTGCCGCTGCAGTCCCAGTCGAAGTGGGCGGTCCTTTTCCACTGCCTGCAGAATCGGGAGGCGCATCTCCTCCGGAACACGCCGTGGACTGCGCTCCGGGAACACCTGCCAGCTGTAGAAGAGGCTACGCTGCGTGGCCTTTGCAGCATTATCGGTGTGTCTGATTTGACCCCGGCACAGGCCGAGCAGGCCATCCTGCCTCACCGCCACGGCGGCATGGGGCTCCGGCACTACTGCGAGGACGTCGCGGATGCGGCGCGCATGTCGTCCGCCGCGCTGGCTCAATGCGCCCTCGCCGACGGTGTCGAACGCGGCATGCCGTTCCGGGGCTGCGCAGCTGTTGAGATGCAGCAAGTGCTCGACAGACTCCGTCTGACATGGAGTGTCCACATCCCCGAGATCGCCAACAGTCCCGCGGGCGCTGCGAACTGGGCAGTTGACGAATCGGCAAAGGTGCGGCTGACCCAACTGCAGCGCGCGCTCGCCCGGGCAGAGGCTGACGGGCGCAAAGCTGCGGTCTTCCAGGCGCTGCTCGTGGCCACGAATGGCCGCTCCGCCCAGATTGCAGCAGGGGCTCGGGCAACGATGGCCCGCCTGCGCAGCTGCATGGGCGCCATCGCGTCGGCGTGGCTCATGGCGCTCCCGGGCCCCGTCACGGGCCTGTCCGACATGGAGTTCGGCGTATGCGCCCGCTTGAGGCTGGGCGAGGCCCTGCTGCCGAGCCTGGGCGACGACGGTGACTGCCCCTGTGGCCGCAGCGGGGAGTCCGGCACCCACTCGCTGGTCTGTAAGTCGCTGTGGGGGACTGTGGTCGCCCGCCACAACCTGCTCGTTGAGGCGTGGCGCCGCGTCATCGCGCGCGGCGGCATCGCCTCCGCGGTGGAACCGCACCTGAGCAGACTCCCGCAAGGCCTCGGCCGTGGCCTCTCGGCACGCCCGGCAGCAACCCACACGTCACCATCCACCACGCCCTCACTCGCCCAGGCCTCGGCCGCGCCCGCAACCTCTCATGGCGCCCAGGCTCTGCCCTCCATCTTCCCTGTGGCTGCTCCCGCAAGCACTGCCGACACCGATGCCGCGGTGCTCGGCGCTGTCGTCCTCTGCGCCGCTGCCATCCGCGCGCAGTCGCCCTGCGCCCGCGACGCGGCCGACCCCTGGCCAGCTCTCCCTGCAACAGCCCATCCTGTCTCCGACACCTCCCCTGCCTCGGCCGCGCCCGCTCCCTCCCATGGCGCCCAGGCTCCCCCCCCTGTCACGTACGCAGCTGCTGTCTCTGCTTCAGGGTGTGCTCCCTGTGTCACACCTGCCCCCGACGCCGGCCCGTCCCCCACCCCCACCCCGGCTGAGCCCGGCGCGGCGCCGACGCCGGCGCCGGCGGCGGCGGGCGGCGAGCGCGACGCCCCTGAGCCTCAACGGCCTCTGGCTGCCGGACGGTGTTCGCGGCGATCGGACAACGCCCGGATTGCCCCTTCGGCTCCTCCTCCCCGGTCGCACAGAGGCGCTCAGCGCGGTGACATTCTCGCGTTCTTCCCTGGCTCGCCGGTGATCGGCGATGTGTGCGTGTCTCACCCGCTGGCTGGCTCGAATGTTCGCTCGGCGGCGACCTGTGACGGCGCCGCCGCAGCGCAAGCTGACCAGCGCAAGCGCGACAAATATGGCCGTGCGGGCTCTGGCGCATTCACCCTGGTGCCGCTCTCTCACGAGACGTACGGGAGGATTGGCCCTGCCGCGTTCGCCTTCCTGAACCGGCTTGCCGACCTTGCTGCGGGTTCGGGCGCCGCCTCCCGGCGGCTGTTCTTGGAGAATGCGATGCGCGACCTGTCCACGACGCTGTGCCGCGCGGTGGCTCGGCAGGTGCATGCCGCTGCCCCGCTGATGGCGCGTCATGCGGGCAAGGCTGTTTTGACGGGGCTTTCGGTCCCGTCCGATGACCTCACGCCGCTCACGGGCCACCCGGCTTGAGCGGCGCTGCGCACCCGCCCGGGCTGCGTGGTGGGCAGTTGCCGCTGCGTGTGCGCTCGCAGCCTTGTCTGCTTGATTGTGGTGCTGGCTCGGGCGTGCCGCGTTTCGCTGGTGTCTTCCCTGTGCGCCTGTGTGTGGCCCGCCGTTGGGGCGCGGCCGGGTGGTTTGGGCGGGCTTGGCTGGCCTCTGGGGGTTGCGGGTGCGGGTTTGCGGGCGGGTGGGGTGGTGTGCGCGGGCTGGGGTTGGGGGGTTGTGCTGGGGGAGGCGGGGGCCTCCCCGGGCTGGGGGTTGTTGCGGTCTCGCTGTTTGTTTGCTGGGCGGCCTTGGCTGCTTGTGCTTCCGGGGCTCGTGCGCCTTGCTGTTGGGCGGGGTTCGGGTGGGGATGGGCATGTTGGCGTGGGCGTGTGTGTGGTTGTGTGGCCGTGTCGCTGTGTCCGGCGCGGGTGCTGCCGTTGCGTGGGTGTTTTGGTGTGCGCTTCGTGTGGCTTGCTGCGTGGTGTGCGTTTCCCCTGCTTTTTGCTTGCGGTGCTACCTGCCTCGCTTGCTTTGTCCTTGTAACACACACAGGCAAAATGGAAGCTAACCATCGAGATAAGAAATGGAGCTAGAGCAGATGCGCAGCATTTGATATGCTTCGCCCGCTCCAACAGCAGTCAGTGATGATGTTGATGTTGTGCGGTGATGCTCATGGCCTGTGGAGTCCACATGCGTGCAATGGGTATGCGCCCCGAATTTGCAGCAAGCATGAATGGCAGCACATACTAGACATACAGCAGCTCGGTGCTCGCAGCCCAGAATTGCCCAGCCTGTTGACAAACTGTCACACCTGCTCCTGTTCCTCCACTGTGATACTGGTTCGTCTACTCGTTCAACTCCTCGTGCAACTCTCACAATACCACCGACACCGACAATCACAGCACTCAGCAATATTTTCACTCAGGCAAGCGAGGCACTATAGCGGCCGCAATTGCAACAGAATGCAGCAACACTCTATTCCTGCTATGTGCTAAAAGGGCAACTATCTCGGATCAGGGTCGAATCGGGTCAGTTGTCAGCACGGGCTATTGCGTGATACAAATCGAAATCTGACAGCGAAGTATCCATCACGAATCCTTACCGTGCCCAATGCATCGCGTAGCTGACGTGAGTCGCGTTGTGTGTGACGGCCGAGAACGTAACAGGTTGATGCCCTGTAGCCACAGTTTCAATCACGGGTCAGCGGGTTTAGCGATTAGCACAGGAGCCTGTCGACCCCGTGAATCCCTGGAGATAGTTGCTATAGATACAGTATTCGCTTTATTTGATGTTCGCGCTACGTTGTGCACGCGAAACGTAACAAGGCACCGACTTGAAAGCCAGGCGTCACTACACCCTGCGACACCGGGCCTAAGGCCTGATCTCTGAAAGCTCGGCCCATTAAATCAGGATATATTGTACTGATATCTGTTGAACTGCTGCTTAGCGACGATTGGTCACATCAGCCAGCGCTGCTGTCCTACCAACACGGACTGTACAGGTGGGAACTGAACAGGCGAGGGCGCCATGCCCATCTGTGCCCATTGACAGTCCATAAACATCATGGCTGTCTTCCTCGCCTGCGCTGAGGTCCACACTGGATTCTTCAGCGGAGGTAATCGCTGCAGCCTCTAGGGCCCTTGTACTGGGATTCACTGCCCTGCGACCAGTTCGTGGAGGCTCTGGGGCTGAATCGCAGAGGTGTGTATTGACAGCAGCTCGTGCCTGGGTGCTGGGTGAGATATAGCCCACCATCTCATGCTCTGCAAAGTGCTGTGAAATTGGGGGCCCGTTTTGCACATCACTGTTCATCCGCTCCAGCCATTGCTGCGGCGTGTCTTCGCATGTTCACGCAGTTACAAGTCTTCCCCTGCTCTGTGGTGGCTGGGGGTGCGCTGTGCACGCCTGCTGGCTGCTCTGTTGCTCATTTAGCCCCATCCTATGGGATCTGGATGGTTAGCTTCCATTTTGCCCGACACACAAAGCAAAGCCCCCATACCCCACACCCACAATCGCACCTGCACGCCCACCCCCACTCGCACACTGTCCCCCAGCCCGGCCCCAGAGCCCCGTAAGCACACGCAGCCTAGGCTGCAAAGCCAAACACACAGAGACACCTACAGCAATCCTGGGGAGGCCCCAGCCTCCCCCAGCAACCCCCACCCTGCCCATCACCCTCTCACCGCCCCGCTCACCCGTACACCCGGACCCCCAATCCCCACACCCCAGCCCTGCCCGCCCGATCCCCCCTGTCGCGCTCCTACGGCGAGCCACAAGCATCCGTATGGCAAGGGCGGCGCCAAAGCGCGGCACGCCGAGTGCAAGGCTGGCCATTCTAGGCTAAGGGCAAGCCACAGCAGCCACCGCCACAAAGCGGACGAGGCCGCGCGTGCGAGCAGCAACCGGATCCTGCAGCAATGTCAGCCGTCGGGAGGAACAGCCGTCGGGAGGCTGCGCCGGATCCTGCAGCGATGTCAGCAAGCCTGTTGAGGCAGGTGAACACGGCCGGGCCAGTCCGCCCGTACGTTCATCGCCTTGTGTGACCGACCGCGACCGGCCGCACCAAGCTGCGTGGACGTTCGTCCCTTTGCGCACGCCGCCACGCGATGCAGGCTCAGCTGCGATCGGTCAGCAGAAGCCTGCGATCATTTCACAAACCTTTTATGAAGCTTGCTGGCCTTCGCTGACCGATCGCGGCTAAACTTTCGAATGACGTGCTTTACGTGCTTTTGTAACAAGTACAGCTCCAACCAAACTCGTATGAGTGCACATGTATCACAGCCTGACATAATGCGTTTTCATGTCACCCGTGCATGCTCCCGGTGCATGGTGACCATGACATGTCACAACACGTGCGCACAGCGCAGCAGAGAAAGCTGCGAGCGGTCCAGCGCCCAGTGCGATCTCTTCAGACGACATAGGGGCATGCATTGCTGATGTTTTGAACATGCCATCACATGCCCCTTGATTCAGGTAATGGAGTTTTTTTCCAGAGCAGCTGCGTTACCAAAAGGTCAGCAATGGAGTGCCGAGTCATTCAGGGTGACATCATACATGATATGTGTGTGACTCAACAGTTTTCTTTCTTATTATGGGACCTGCGCTTCGCACTGTTCATTGAAGAAAGTGACAGTGGTCCCGACTCCCTGCTTAGTCGCACAGCGGTTGGTCGCCTTCCATGGCAGGGAGGCCTGGGCAGGGGCTGTGGCTGACGCGGGTGCAGCGATCATCGATGCGACGGAACGAGAGCACCCTCCCAGCATCGTCAAGGCCGTGGGCCGCCTCATCGATCTGCCGGTCGATGTCCTGGCAGATGACAGGGCCAGCGAAGGCCGCAGCCGCAGGATCATCGCGCGTGTGCGCGAGCTAAAAACACGCACGCGCCGGGCAATGACGCTGGGGGAGGCGACGGGCCTGGACCCAGGCCGCACCCCCACGCAGGTCGTTGAGGACGCTGCCCTGGCGGACCGGATAGACCGCAGCTGCCGCCTCGGCAACGTGGGCAAGGGCGCACGCAGCCTTGACGCCCTCAAGATGATGGAGATCGACGACGCTACCGTCCTTGAGCTCGAGGGGCTCCACCCACGCGCCCCCCCGCTGGCAGGCCGCCCCCAGCAGCCCTCCGTCGAGGGGACTGCACCAGCCCAGATCGGCGCCGAACAGTTTGAGGCCATTCTGCACTCCCTGAAGAGGGGCACCGCAGCAGGCCCCAGCGGATGGACGTACGAGCACATCCGCATTGCCGGCCTGTACGATGAGCGCACTGGTGAGATCTTGCGGAAGTGCATCAATCTCATGCTGGCGGGCAGGCTGCCACACCTGGAGCACCTCCTGGCATCCCGCCTTGTCGCCCTCGAGAAGCCAGCAGGAGGGGCGAGGCCCATCGCGATCGGTGAAGCGTTTGTGCGCCTGGCAAGTATCTGTGCACTGGCGTGCGTGCCGGACGTCGGTGCCCTCCTGGCCCCACTGCAGATCGGTGTGGGCATCCAGGGGGGAGCCGAGATCCCGGGCCATGCCCTGAGGCCGGATTTTGCGAAGCCAGACACCGTCACGGTGTCCACGGATCTGCAGAATGCCTTCAATGTGATGTCCCGGGAGGCAATGGAGGAGCAGCTCGCCGCATCGCTCCCGGAGCTTCTCCCATACTTCCGAACGGTGTATGGGCAGAGCAGCGCCCTCCTCGCCCGCCGCCCGGATGGCACCTGCGTGGAGCTGCGCAGCGAGACAGGCATGCGACAGGGCGACCCCCTGGGGCCGCTCTTGTTCGCGCTCGCCTACCTCCCCACCTTGAAAGAGGCGCAGCGGCTCGCCCCCAACGCCCTTGTCGCATCCTGCCATGATGATGCGTATGTGCAGGGCAATGCAGACAGTGTGGTGGCTGCTGCGAACGCGATCCTCACGCGCCATCCATGCAACCGCGCGAAAACCGTCGTGTACTGCACCGATCCGGAGCAAGCGCGCCATGTGGCAGCGCAGTTGCAGGCTACGGTCGCCGAGAACGGGATTGTGGTCTGCGGCACGCCGCTCAGCACCGACGCCTTCATTGAAGCCCACGTGAAGCAGCGCTGCCAGCACACAACGGCGCTCATCGACAAGCTGATCAGGCTGCCCCTGCCGGCGCAGTCGAAGTGGGCGGTCCTGTACTACTGCCTCCAGCACAGGGAGGCACACCTCCTCCGCAACACGAGCTGGGGTGCGCTCCGGGACTATCTGCCGACCGTCGAGGACGCCACGCTGCGTGCCCTGTGCAACATCATGGATGTGGCTGACCTGACCAAGGCTCAGGCCGAGCAGGCCCTCCTGCCTCACCGCCATGGCGGCATGGGGCTCCGGCACTACACCGCGGATGTGGCGGATGCGGCACGCCTTTCATCAGCTGCGCTGGCGCAGTGTGCGCTGGTCGACGGTGTTGAGCGTGGCCGGCCGTTCCGCGGCAGCGCAGCCGTGGAGCTGCAGGGTGTCCTTGACCGGCTGCGCGCGACGTGGGGTCACGCGATCGCCGACCTCGGCGCCGGCCCTGCTGACGCCGCAGCATGGGCGCTGGACACCACAGCGAAGCTGCGCCTGACGCAGCTGCAGCGGGCGATATCGCGCGCTGAGGCTGACGGGCGCAAGGCCGCCATGTTTGCTGCGCTCTTCATGGCCGGCAGTGGCCGGACGTCCCAGTTCACTGAAGACGGCCAGGCGGCGGCAGCCAGATTACGCAGCTTCATGGGGGCCATGGCATCGGCTTGGCTCACGGCGCTCCCGGGTCCAGTGACGGGCCTGTCCGACCTGGAGTTTGGCGTGTACGCGCGGCTCCGGCTCGGGGAAGTCCTCCTGCCCCGTCTCAGCGGCGACGATGACACATCCTCTGAATGCCCCTGTGGCCGCAGTGATGCGTCTGGTACGCACTCGCTGATCTGCAAGTCGCTGTGGGGTACCGTCGTGGCCCGCCACAATCTCGTCATGGAGACATGGCGCCGCATCATGGCACGCGGCGGAATCGCATCAGCGGTCGAGCCTCACATGAGCAGGCTCCCCCGCGGCCTCGGCCCCGGCATTGGGCTCGCCCGCAACGTCCCGGACAGCACGGACGCAGCTTCCCCGTCACTCACCACCAAATCCTCACCCAACCAGGCCTCGGTCGCGCCCGCTCCTCCTTAGGGCGCCCAGGCCCCGTCCCCCACCATCCCGCAGCCTGCTCCAGCATGCCCCGACAGCGCGACGCCGTCCCCCACGGCCGACCACCTCGCAACCTCCCCCGCCCCCGCCGCGGTCGCGCCCGCTCTCTCCCATGGCGCCCAGGAACCCTCTTCCCTCACGTACGCGTCTGTCCTTGCGTCCTCCTGTGCTGCCACGACGGCGACCGGTGCCGAAGCCCCCGCTGGTGCGGCCGCCCCCCACACCGCGCAGGCAGTGCCGCAAGCGCCGCAGCAGTCGGTCCAAGCAGCAGCTGCCCCGTCGCAGGCTGTGCCCCGGTCCCGCAGACCCGCACAGTGGGGCGACATCCTCGCGTTTTTCCCGGGCGCGCCGGTCATCGGCGACGTGTGCGTCACCCACCCGCTGGCTTCCTCGAACGTCAGCGCCGCGGCGCTCCGCGACGGTGCCTCGGCAGAGGCCGCCGACCGGCGCAAACGCGAAAAGTACGGCCGGGCCGGCGCGGGCGCGTTCACGCTGGTCTCGCTGACGCATGAGACGTACGGCCGTGTTGGCCCGGCCGCCTTTGCATTCCTCAACAGGCTTGCTGATGTGGCTGCAGGGTCTGGCGCGGCCTCTCGGCGGCGTTTCCTGGAGAACGCAATGCGCGATCTCTCGACGACGCTCTGTCGTGCAGTGGCGCGCCAGGTGCGCGCCGCAGCTCCGCTGATGGCACGTCACGCGGGCAAGGCAGTTTTCGCGGGACTCACAGTCCCGTCTGATGACCTCTCACCGCTTACAGGCCATCCGGCCTGAGCGGTGGGGTGCCCCTTGGGCGCCCCGTCCGCTTGACGCCACCGACCTGTGGCCTCTGACTCCAGCTGGGCCGGGTCCGATGGGTGTGCGGGATGCCTTCGTTGGCATGTGCGGGGACTGCGGAACGGCTTGGGCGATGCATTGTCCTGGGTGCGGTGCGGCGTGGGCCGGCGAGGCTGCGCGGCGGTGTGCCGGGCTGGCGTGGTATGCTGTGGCTTGGTGGGGGTGGGTCTGGGGGCCGGGGCGGCCCCCGGCAATCGGGCGGCCATGATGGGCGGCCTCAGGCAGCAGTGTGTTGGGTTTGGCCCTGTCGTACGGTGGCGGGCGTTGTGGTGCTGGTGGTTGTGATGTTGTGTGTCGGCCGTGGGGTTTGTGCGTGCGCATGTGTGGGTTTGGGTTTGTGGGTGTGTGCGTGTGTGTGCGGTGCTGGTGTGTGGGTGTGTGCTTGGCGGTCTGCGGATTTGTGTCGCTTGCTACGCCGGTGATGGGTGAGATGTTCGTGGGTGTCTTGGTGTTTGCTTCGTCTGCTTGCTCCTTTCGCGGTGCTGCCCGACTTGCTGCCTTTGTCCTTGTAACACAGCGGTTGGCCAGCCAAGCACTCAGACTTGTGTATATGGTCTGCAATATTCACATGTGCGTGATCAATGATCAATTGCTGCCTCGCTGAGCTCAGACCCCATGGCCTCTGCGAGGCCCTTGTGCTGGCCAAGCATGCCCGGCTTGGAGACACACTAGCCTGCTCCAGCAGTTCAGTCATGCCGCAACACAGCATTGATCTATTTGTGGGTGCCCAATGAAGTCTTGCGGCCTCCACAGGCGATGTGGATCCTGCACTCGGCTGCATCATCTCTTGACGAGGTGCGAAATTGCACAAGCTTGGACCATTGCATCGCAGAGCACCAAGACAGACTACAAGGCAATGCATGCATACTACAAATACAGTCTCAGTGCAGAATCCCGTATGGCTACTATCGACAATCCTACATCAAAGCTTCAAGCATCACGCGAAGTACACACAGGTCGGCCTTCAGCTAATGTCGCTTCATATTGTGCAATGTTCCTGGCTGCTGGCTCCCTACGACCCTTTTTCGAACTCTGCATCTACACTCATTGGGCTGTGCCGGTTGCGGAGGCAGTCCATTTACATGATCCTGCCTGAATGTTTGCACATACTTTGTGCTTCCACACTTGCGCCTCTTGCCCTGGCCCTGGTATCGACGTGGATTCCGTTTCATTGTGTGATTGCACTCTCGCGCAGCTTTCACCATCTTATTTATGCATGTACGTATTCACAATGACACACCCACATCCATTAGGGCTTTGATAACTTCGTAAATCTGGACCAAATTATGACCTTGCCACGTGCCAGCAACTCTGGTCCAAGTGCCAATGTCGATGCAATGTGCACTTCTTCGTCTTCTTCATCGGCGAATGTCCCATTCTAGCAAACTTCACATGCTCCCAGATTGATACTGCAACTGCCACAAGGTCCGCATCATGAACCTTCTGGCATGGCAGTACAAAAGGGCATGGGCTTGTTCCAAGCTCGGGTCTTCACACAGTCATAAGACAGGCTGTGGAGGTGTGGATTTCCACCAAGCTCCACACAATCTTGGGTGGTGAATGGATCACAGCATTCAGTCATCTGATCCCCCACAGCAACACCTTCTATGCGACTGATGGTGACAGTGATGCCGCGCGGCAAATGGCGAGCTCACATCGCTTCTGAAGAAAGTGGTTTGAAACAATTCATCCATGACCAGCTGCAGGGTCCGTCTCAACAAAGGGGCACCTGGTCACTTGACAAAGTATATGGACTGTCTGGTGGGTCATGAACCTTCACTTTCGGTGGAGCGTGTTCCGGAACTTGGCCTAGCCGTCCATGCTCCAGGATGAAGGAGTACTGGTCAGGAACTTCCATGAGCGCCTGCATTACATCCTGGCCACGTCAAGGGCCTTTACATGCCTGGTAGTAGCGGACAGCCATGGGCATGCATCAAGAGCCCTGATTAGGGTTTTTCTATCGAGCAGGGCAATGACAATATGGGGCATAGATCCGCAGCAGCCACAACTATCGACAATCAAATGAGCTGGCCTCCAAACATATGACAATTGCAAATTCTCCGGGACGTACTGCAATCGCGAACTCAGCCTCGAGCTTCTGTGGAGCCCAACCCTGCTGAATAGCTTTCGCGATGACTTCAGTAAAGCAGCAGAATTGAAAATTGTCAAAACGTCTAGCTGGCCTGCACCATCCATCCATGTGCCTTAACACTGCCGAAGACGTCGTTTAAGTTGTTTGCAGGCAACTTTCCCCTGGGATGTCAGTAGTGTAGACTTGCTTGCAGCAGAACGTCTGCTTTGCAACCAAGAGATGGGCCAGGGACATGTCAACAAACCCACATCCAGGTTTGTCACACAATGCCTATTAGCAAGGCGTCTATACATGGGACGTACGCAGAAGACACCAAGTTGCACCTTGTTGCTACTTATAAATTCAGAAGAAGCGCAGCTGGGAGTCAGCACGGGACTATAATACAAGGCACTCGAGGGCGTGATTGCGTACAGCTGGTCATCAAAGTTTTTCATGGACTCCCAAGGCCCTGCACATCATTGCATTATGCCATCAGCAAAACCACATCAACCTCCCAAGAGGAAGCACCGCTAGATGCTGGAGACTTGCTAGCAGGCGCACCGTCGCCCACGCCGACCATGATGATGGACATTGGATACCGTGATGCCTCAACGATTGCGCGCTTGGTGTTCTCCATACATTGACCTGGTATCACTTGCCCATCTGCGATCAACAGCAAGATATGAAATCTGCCGCCTGAAAGCCTCACAATCTCCATGGCCTTGTTTATAGCTGGGGCAAAGCTTGTGGGACCACTGCAGCAGCACTTACTGGAAGACAGCTTCGCGATGTGATGTATGGAGTCCACGCATCCATAATGTATGTTCCTACTTTCTCTCATTGCATAATGCTGACTACAATGGCATTTCGATGCTCTCAGAATATGCGTTTGTCCACCGGCTGGGACACATACCTCAGCTGTACACTCTGGACGAGCTGTGCGTAGCGCTGTAGCACATTCGCTAAAGTATGAATGGGCTGATCTCCTTGCGCAAAGCTGAAGAGAGAATGGTCTCTGCTCAGGACGTCTGCAAGCAGTAACGCTTGAGTGTGTGGCGTGGTCTCTGTCATACTTCGTATGCTTGGTCAGCTGTGAGGGTCACATGATAAGCATAGCAGGAAGCGACCGGACCTCCAAAGCCGTAAGTGGGGATCATTTGATCATCATCCATCGCTGAAAGTGTGCGGCATATGACAGATAGAACCTGAATGTATGGATTGGTTCCAGAGGATTGGTCGTGCAGGCATTTGCCTGCAAATCAGAGCCCAGGTGTGCCATGCATACACAGCACATGCATTGCATGTGAGGAGCACACAAAGCAATCAAGAGTACCAAGACAAAGGACGAAGCTGGTCCAAATAGTCTTTGTGGTTCATGCGCACCGCCAAAGCACTTGCCATTACTCTCATTGCTTCTGGTGAAATCCATACATACCACAAGCTGCACAACCCCCAGCTTTTTGCAAGAAAAGGATGCTGTGAATCCCATTGAGAATGAGTGGATCTACATGTTGACATCTGGAAGTGCAACATTGAAGCCTCACTGGGCTCTGAGATACACATGAATCCCAGATTGTTCACAAGCGAGTTGATTTGAAAGTTGAGCCATTAATTTGATTAAATATGCGACCTGGCTGGGTTTAGTATTCCATTGCAAAGCTAATCAAGCATCCAAACCTCACTTGACTCTAGACCGGACTCCTTTAGAGCTTGTGTGACGTGTTCTAGTGTTTCAAATCGATCACGGATGGCTGCAAGCCTGCAGGAATGGGCATCACCCTTCTTGTTTTGCCTTTGTTCACCTGCCAGACAGTTGCCCATCCTGAGCGTGCCGATCCTCGAGCCGAGGTGTGCTTGGTTGACCCCAGAAATTCCACTTCCTCCTTTGAGAAGGTGTATGCACAGCGCTAGTCTGTCCTGGAAAATTGCCTGTTGTCACTGCTGCGATACTACACTGACATAGTGACCAACAGCGAGGTAGTCCACCCCCGAGAGATCTCTGGTATTAGCAGCAAAATTTTCGCAATTTATCTGCGTACATCAATACACATGTTGTGGGATAATGCAGTTCGCTACACGTCGTGTTCGTGCGTTCATGTTGCCGCGTCGTCATAACAGTCGGTTTCAGGCACAATCGCTCTCCTCGCGTCAGCACCATGCATCATGCCGCCCGCCGAAACTGAGCCAAAAGGTACTGAGCGTATTTATATTCAGCACGACGCGAGATTAGCGGCCATGAATTTCACGGAAACGACTGATATGTTAATTGAATCCCGGTGGTGCGGATGTGACTTGGCGCGAAACGAATGAGTGATCAGGCAGCATGCACGTCGAAGTCATGGGATTACGGATTTTGGGGCTGCGAGGTGATAGAAGTACTGATTGTGAAGACATGAAACACATATGCTGGTGGATTTGGCAGAGGCTGCACATGGCAGAACCGACATTGCTGCAGCCCCACAACAGCCTGAAATTAGCAAGCATACAAGTGCATTGGGTGCAGTGATGGCGGCCATGAGTGCCCAGCAGTTTCTTACTGAGGCTCAACTAGACATTTTGGACCCCACTTTTGGCACAAACAGGCCAAACATGCCTCAGCTTCAAGGCACCAGCCTCTAACA
The DNA here is from genome assembly GCA_023078555.1 of Ulva prolifera. Classification (NCBI taxonomy): domain Eukaryota; kingdom Viridiplantae; phylum Chlorophyta; class Ulvophyceae; order Ulvales; family Ulvaceae; genus Ulva; species Ulva prolifera. Next base: position 6,346,807 of record CM041201.1, on the reverse strand, counting down.
GACACAAAGCAACCGTATTGGCTGCGGATTCCAGGCGGGGACCATGTATCTCACTCACCATCTACTTAAACTCCCTTCAAGTCGGGCGTTGAAGGGCTAATGTAAAAAAAAGAGACAGATAAATTCGATGTAAAGGTGGCTACAGGGGCTATTTCACATCAGCAAGTGTTGCTTGTGGCCACAACTGGGCTCAGCTGGGGCTCACTGAATTGCAATGGCCCTTATCGAAGGTCCTGCACGCCATCTGCGGGGTCGATGAAAAGGCCTGCAGTCCGTGGAGATTGGCCGCAGGCATTGCTGCTCAAGCCCCCTTGTGCCACAATCAAGCTGATGTTCTGCACTGCATGTGCAAGATGCACGTCGCAACACTGCTAGGATGCAGAACAAGTCCCTTCGCATCCATGTTGGTGGATGCCCATGAGTAGTGTACACCAGGATGGCCATGTCGCCCTAGAATCAGACAATGCGCATACTGCCGGCCATTCCTGAAGTCTCTCTTCTGCAGTCTCAACAGCTGCATGTGGTTCAATGCCGGCTGGGCAAGCGCGGATTGACCAAAGCAGATGAACTCAGAGGACTGCCATGCATCAATTCGCAGTTTCTGCCCGTTGAATTGAATTGGACGAGATAGCCGGCCCGACTTTGGCATATTTGCATGTTGCGGAGGGCACTGAATGGGCTACAGACGACGTTGGAGGTGGCAAGCACAGAATCATCTTTGTTACAACCGTCACTGTATTGTACAACCTCTGAGTCAGGAAGCACACCGTGCGAGCAAAATCATGGGCCTCAGCATGGAGAAGAGGGCACATTCGCTTGTGCGCGTGTGATCAGATTGTAGCTCGAAATCAGGGAGCTACTGCCCCACCTAGGCCATCCTTAACATCCGAACGCACCACACATCCCCTTGCAGGAGGCTTCATAAAGTATGCAGTGCCTTGACATCCTTTCCGGCATTGCAGTGTGTGATACAGTGACATGAGTCGGAAGATCTTGAGAAACGATGCCCTGTACTGCGCCTGAACATCCCTGTGCAGTGATGCCTTGATTTTCTGTGTAGGTTATGGATGCGGATATCTGCCTGTGTAGGGATGCGAAAATGTGCACCGTTGGAAGGGCTGTGCATGGCAGCAGTCAACGTAGAGCTCATGCACGTTCAATGGGGATTCAGCTTGTGTTGTACCTTTCAACACCTGCTCAAAGATGATCCGGATATACGCTCCTCCGGGCCGCCATACCTCGACAATTGGCCAGTGTCCTGCATTGGTGCAGCACGTTGCTTAGCACGGTGTAATGTTGTCAGCATCAACACATTATCATCTGGCCGAAACTCATGGCATCCTACAAAGCATAATGTCAAATTTTTGAGATGTGTCTGAAGTAGCATCAAGCTGCAAACCTGTGAAACACCTGACACAGGCCGCTTTTACTACAGCTGTCACACATACTTCCACTGCAGCCAATCGTAGTCACATCACTGCTGTACCCATACATCTCGTGTCCCGCTTGCTAAACAAACAACCATGCCAGCTTGCATCCGACGATGCGCTTTGCGACTACATGCAGCACTGGGGATGCCAAACTTCAACCAGGCACGCATGCACAGCCGGTGCAGTGAGGCAATGTCCAGTGAAGTGCAAGCAGTCAATCAGTCGGTCAGGCGGACGTGTACATTGCTGATTACTGAAGTGTGAGATGCCAGTCCCTCAACAATTCTTTGTTCGGCCATTGCTTTGTGTGAGGATTACACTGTTTTGAATAAGAATGACTTGGTATCTGATGTGGCAATACGCTTGGCCCGTTCATCACCAACGACACGTTTCATCGACAGGAAATCATACTTTGAGACCAGAACATGTACTGAGCAAAACAGGTCTGCCCCTCTCGGCTTGGCCATGTTGACCACATCTCGATAGAATTCCGAGTGCTGGGGTAGAGAGTAAAACACCACTTCATGCACGCCCCTGCATCAGAAACATTGTGAAGTGCAGTGCCAACATCTGCATGACAACGTTGTCATAATCTAGCGATTCTGATTGCTCAGCAAAGCACACACCTGAGAGTCGGTCTAAAATAAAAATGCGCACGCTCAGTGTACAGCATGATCCTGCGGTCTTGATGTGCAAAGCGAGTGCGCACACGCAGTACGTCAGACCCTTGTGTGTACTCACAATAAACACCGAATGAAGCTCCTTGTGCCTTCAGAAAATTTCTTACGCGCACAAAGTCGTAATATGAGCTCACAAATAGTAGTACTCCTGGTGCACGGGCATCTGCAAGTCGAGGCCAGACATGCTTTGCGAAATGCTGAAAGCGCTGATCAATTGCATCTTTGTGCGAAGTACTTGGAACCTTTTGAAAAAGGTGATGAGCCTGCATAATATGTTCCAAATGCGGAGCACAACCAAATTTACAGTATACAAAATCAGGCAGAATGCTCATAACACAAAAAATTAAGGGTTTTCAGGGTCTCAGAAATTAAAATGTAATCATGATTCATAGATAGAACATTGTTGAATTTGCCATCATTGACCCTGCTATCTGCACCTTATGTGCTGCATGGTCAGTGTCAGAAGTGCACACCTGAGGTACAATTTGGCTCAGCACACCACTATACCTGCAAGTAATGTGTATCGAGCCAGCATGATTGCATAAGCTGTTGGCCACTGCGTTTAACTCTGGCGCCTCAAAGCTGGAAAACATTATTGTCTGGCGATGCATATTTCCAAGCCCTTCCAGAAAGTACGGTCTGCAGCAAAGATGACAATGACCTTGATGAACAGCAGGACACGCATGTCTTGTGCATTATGGTGTACAGCATTCAGCGTGATTGGCATGTGGGACTCAGCCGAAGAAATTCAACCATAATATCAATTATCTTCATGGCAATCAGAAGCGCGGATATTTCATCATCATTGCCCCACAACCAACAAAATTAAGGACATCTGGAAAACATTGCAAAGAAACAAAATGCCGTCAAGGCGCACCGAACACGCATGATATCGGTGTCATGCTGCTGTGAAGGCATTAGGTTGAGCGCCTGGAAGACAGTCTCAAGATGCGCCCAGTTCTGCATCAGCATAATATCGGAGCGATAGACAATTGCCACATCAATGGAAGATAGCACATCCGCTTTGTCTGCGCCTCCTTCTGCAAGCCTTGTCGCCAGGGCCAGCGGAGAAGCTAGAATGACATCGCTGTCGTACAGCGCAGAAAACAATTTCACCTGCGATCACAAGACCTCTGAATTTTCTAACGATACAGCCATAATGCTTCCACATCAAGATGTGGTGGTATCTGGTAGTGTGCTTCGCATTTTCAGTGCAAGCAGTGCCTGCATTGCTACTGGCGTCACTGAGTTTGTCCGTCCTACACAGGCTCACATCCAGGATGTTACATACAGCCCTCAGCATCTGTCAAGTCAGCTGCCAATGGCAGTAGAATGAAAACAATGCAAAGCTGTACGCTGGCCTCCAAAGAACGCACCGCACCGCACCACGGGTGACTTTTATACCCAAACAAAAATGGTCATCAGTGTTTGTGCCACTGAAGAGGGCCTTGTGTTCTGCAGGCCGCTTGACATCCTTCTTCAGTATGGCATCATCAGCTGCCGAAAACTCCTTCAACAGCCGGTCTTTGCCTTGAATTGAATCATGCCTGCATCATGTACGTGATGGATCCATGTGAGGGCAACAGTGACTCCGTGTCAACACAGATTCAGCAGGCATACAGCTGCACAGGCAATTAAGCAATGGCCGGGCTCAGCCAATTCCCAATAGCAGAGTTCATAATCAGGAGATCATTTGTCCCTATCTGCTTGCTCATCATCGCCCGCCCATGCATGGCATACACACGTTCCGTGAGATGTCATTACCTGTTCTCACGTTGTGCAAGCGATGCAAACCTCAACGCTATGATCAGAGCGATGCACCTCATTGGCGCTAGCAATAACACCGTTGGTCTGACAAAGCCTTGGTCACATGCGTCTTTCTTATCTATCTTAGAGGTTGCAAGGCAGTGATTGTTCTTTTTGACCACATCCATCTTCTGTATGATGTGATTTGTGGCATGCAGCAGAGATGCAGATTCTTCAGCAGAAAGCTCGGTTGATGCTGTAGCATATGGATGACACGTGTGCATCACATCAGCATATGTGTTGAACATTGCAAAAGAAGCTGCTTCAGCGCTCGTTGGAAAATTAGCGGTGCAGGGTGAACTGTCTGTCCCTTGCAGGGATGCATATGTTCCCTGCAACCGGGGCTTTATACCTGCCCACAAACTCATTTCAAAATTACATACAACACGAATCAACACCTTTTAACATCAACAAAACTCAAACAGGGGGAAAGCAGCATGTCACACCGTAAGCATCCAGGCTTTTTGGTGCTAGAATCTGCTCAGATGCTGATGATATGCTCCTTTGGACAATGCAATGCTGCCGAATTTGATCTGGTTGCCACCCAACAGCATTGATATCTCTGAGCTCACGGCTTAATGGCTTCCGCAGGGCTTGCTGGCGTTCACGGTGCAGCACCGAGTTGAAGTGCGACCTGTAGGATTCACTAAGGCCCAGCTGACGCTGCTCGTGACCCTACATGGGCAGAAGACGTCAAGCCGAATCCACTGACAGAATGTTCAATTCGATGTTTACGTACGTACTTGTGCCGCATCCTGGTCTTCGCGGCATGCCACCCTCAAGACATCCGCTTCACCCGTGACGTTGTCCTTCCCTACAATCGCGATGCCCGGATGACGACAAGGGGGACGAACACAACCTACAGGAAGGCACTGATCAGAATCATACATGTATGTAGTTGCCTGACGCACCAGCGCTGGGAGATTCAGGTTGAGCTGGGCTTCGGCCATCTCCAAAAGCCGTCGATACGGTGGGTGAACCACTGTGCGAAAGACAATGGGATAGCTTGAGAAGCTGGGAGTAAGCATGGACGGACGAGACCCCGTGCGCCTCCTCGTCTGAGCTTGTGTCGAGTGCTGGCGCCGCAGTTATCGGCTCTGGCGCTAGTGATGGCGTTGCGCGACCCAGACCTCGCTTCCGCTTCAATGCAGAACCTAACATGCCGTGAGGGTTTGGTCAAATTTGGGAAAAGGATGGAATCTCGTGCGCAGTACGCAACACCGCCGCCCAGCCAGCGCAACACCAATGATGTTCAAGCTGATGCTAAGCTGACTTGTGCAACATGGAACGGCAAGTGGCATCCCAATGAGTCCAGGGTTAATTTATGTCCACTTCAATGCGTCCACGGCAGCCTGCAACCTGTGCGCGATGAAGACTTGTACCATGCATACGTGTTCGCGACGCGAGTGACCATGCATACATTTTCTCTCTCGGGGCAACCCACAGCCGTACTTGCCGAACCCTGGGGCTGTTGAGCGCAGTCATTCACGTTCTACATGTAGACTGGCATATGTGGCCCCGCTGACAATTTGTGATCGTGCTATTCTATGCTGGTGCATTTCAGCTGCACAGCATCGTGGTTGCGGTGCCAGCTGGGCGCAGGCACGGTAACGAGCTCGCTTCTGTTCGGAGTATTTGTGTTCTAGTATCCATCGGGGCTCTCAGATCTATCATGGTGAAACGGATCGTTCTTTTTGACGTCGATGGGACTCTGACCGTTCCCAGGAAGGTGTCGTGCCAGAACGATCATCTGTTCCAAGTTCATGTCACATGCAATCGCGGTGTGAACTATCCTGGATACATTCCGCAGACAGCTTTGTGTGTTGCATGTAGAAGGCACCAGAGAGTATCCATAAGCTTCTGGAAGATTTGAGAAAGGTGAGACCCTTTCATGATTCCAGCATTATTTCAGTCAATGTGCAACACAACCGCCGCGTTCCTTTTCAGGTTGTCACAGTTGGCATCGTTGGCGGATCTGACCTTTCCAAAATAAAGGAGCAGCTGGGCGACAATGGTGCGCTGAGCTGCTGCAGCCCACTGCTGAACCGCCTCCCTGAACCACCCAGTCGCTTTCAAGCAGTGCTTGCATGTCAATCTGTCGATATGTCAAGGGCAAACCCCACACCTTTACAAACAACGTTTGAGCATTGAGGTGCCTGACACATTTGAAGGCATCTGTGTTGCAGTGCTGGAACTCGCAGACTTCACCTTCTCAGAGAATGGTCTGATGGCTCACAAAGGCCAGGAACAGCTCGCTGTTCAGAGCATCAAAAAATACATGGGAGAGGAGAACATAAAAAAGTTCATCAATTTTGTGCTGAAGTACATCGCTGACCTGGACATCCCGGTAAAACGCGGCACGTTCATCGAGTTTCGGAATGGCATGTTGAATGTATCGCCAATTGGCCGGAACTGCAGCCAAGAAGAACGCGATGCATTTGAACAATTTGACCACGGAGCTCACGTAAGGTGCAGCTATGTTGAAAGCATTGCTGCTCAGCCAGGAGACGTGGGTGAAACTACCGATTAGGATTGCTTGTTCTGAACTAGAGCTCCCCTTGCGTTCATCTCAAAGCATGTCAGGTGCATCTATCAGACAGGCTGAACTGCTCACGTGCAAGGAGTTCACTTCAAGACGACATGAGCACGGCTGTCTTTGTTGGTGGACCCCATGTGTATCATGGATGTCCATGAATGGCATGGAACCTGACACGTGCACCCGGCATGCAGGAAGAATATGGTGGAGATACTCAGAACAGAATTTGCTGACCTCGGATTGACGTATTCCATCGGCGGCCAAATCAGCTTTGATGTGTTCCCGTGTGGATGGGACAAGACCTACTGCTTGCAATTCATTGAAGGAGAGTTTGAAGAGGTCCATTTCTTTGGTGACAAGACGTACCAGGTGAGCTGCATACACAAATTTCTCTGAGCAAGGCGTCTACACATGCCTGGTTAAAGTTGAATGACAGTAAACACCGCATGTGCAGGGGGGCAATGATTTCGAAATATACGAATCTGCCAAAACAATTGGACACCATACCAGCGGCCCTGATGACACAATTAAGCAGTGTACAGAGCTGTTTCTAAGTTGAACTCAGTATGCCAGGCATACATATACTTGATGAACAGCGCAGACCATGTGCATAACCCACCATATTATCCTGTGGCCTGAGTTCAAGCTTGCATGGCATTTCTGAAGCATTGCAAAACCATCCTTAGGGTATTTCCTGGGATGTGCCAGTCCAGGCTTTTGCCAAAGTGCCTGGCTACACCAACTTCAGGCGTCACGCGCTTCAAGCACCGATGATGCTGTTATGCTTGATGTCCATGTACCGTTGACAGAACACATATTCAGCTGCCCTTAGTCGCTGTGGGGTCATCGGTTGCACACCTGTGACACACTGAACTTGTTGATTGAGTCGTGTCGATGGAGGTGATCTGGCGCATGGTGATCGGGTGATATGTATACCAAGACACAAACAAGAAACGCCATCTGCTGTCTGGCATGGATACTCAATCAGGCTGAGGGAGCTCCCAAATGATAAGCTATCATACCCAAACTCACGGGCCTCGGCATACACGGCAGCATATACATGAAATCTACCACTCACCAAGGCACACCCCACCGCCACAGGATCATGCACAGAGCACATGTGCAGAAAGCCTCGCCAGTGCCGAGCTGACATGACCGTTTCAGGCAATTGAAATTCCTATGCGTAAATACTTGCTGTTCAAGATGGCAGTCCGAGATCAACGTCACTGTGATCCGCAATCAGTCTGTCGACCGACTCCTTCCCTTCAGGACCTTCAAGATACTGTCTGGGACTGATGGCTATGGGGACAGCCGAAACCCCTTGAAACAGTTGCGAAAGCTAGGAAGCAGGCCACGAACCACTATGCCAGCATGCGAAGGCCGCGGTGGGTCCCACTCCATACATGGTCCTCTGGCCCGATTGCACAAAACAAGTGTACAAATCCAGGCTCAACACATGTATGATTAGGCCAGAGCCAAATGAGCTGGTGACGAGGTGTGCGCTGGCCCATGATTGACTGCGGGGGTTGATCTGGAGGTGGAGGGCGGGCTCGAGCAGCTGGGAGGTGGCAGATCAGCGTGAACGATACCAAACAAATCGCATGGTGCTGTGCATGAGCATATGGAGGCGACCTGCCATGGGTGGTACAGATCTCCTGCAGAGGAAGGCTCACACGTGGCGGCAGGGGAGTCGCGGCGAATGCATGCGTCGTCCCAGCCTATGCTTCATCCAAGCAGACTGAGCAGGCCGGAACGCGAGTGATCGGCAAGAGGTCGTCGGCCAAGACTGTGAGTCCCGTCAAAACTGCCATGCCCACGTGGCGCGCCATCAGCGGGGCAGCAGGGCAGCAGAGCGTCGTTGGCAGAGCGCGCATCGCATTCTCGAGGGACAGCCTTCTGGAGACAGCGCCCGATGCTGCAGCCACGTTAGCGAGCCTGTTTTGGAACGCAGATGAAGCCGGGCTAAGCCGCCCATACGTCTCATACGACAGCGGGACCAGCGTGAATGCAACGCGACAAATTCGGCCGCGCTAGCGCCGATCAGCGGCCTCCGCAGAGGCGCCATCGCGAAGCGCCGCGGCCCGGACGTTCGACTGCGCAGGCGGATGACGCACAAGTCGCCCATCTCCGGCGCTCCACGGCTGCCAGATGGCCCAAACCATCGAATTTGGAAAAGCAAATCATAACAGCATAATCATGGGTATCCTTTCAGGCAAGCGCCGGTATTTGTTAGATTGCCAAAGCTTAGCAACGAGCTAGCGAGCCATGGCAGCCTCCAGCGAACGTCAACATGGCAAGCGCAGGTCCCACGCCCTGTACTGGTATCGCGCTCTTCGACCATTGTTGCCGACGCATCAATTGCAACACTGACGATTATACCACTTTGTGAAGGCTGCGCATCTGAGGTCTGTGGACAAGGGCGCGATTGTGCTTCTCCCAAATTTTCGCCAAACAACACAATGTCTATTACCGACGACGACATAAATTATCTAATATATCGGTACCTGCAAGAATCAGGTATTCTTCTTCCACGGGCCGGGACACCCCCCAGACGGAGAGCTTTGATTTAGAAAGCTTGCTGCAAAGCTGTGCTTGTTTCAGGGATGGTTCACACAGCCTATACGTTCGGCATTGAGAGCAAAGTCTCTAAAGCAGACATCATCCACGAGGATATCGAGGTTGGCTGCCTAATCAAGGTGATTCAACGCGGGTTACAGTACATGGAGCTGGAGGCCAACGTTGACAGCCAGGCGTTCGAGGTCCTCACTGCTGCAGATATTCTGAAGGCAAAGACGACTGAGGAACTGCGGCAAATTGTACGTGAAAGGCGAGAGGACCGGGCCGGATCAGAAGAAAAATCTCAGCCAAACCCTTTTGCACAAGCGGCTGTCCGGAAGGTCACCAATGCAGAAGCATTTGGATGTCCGTGGAGCCCAGATGGAACAAAGCTTGCGACGTATGTCCATGAGAACACCGCTCACATATGGTCTGCTGGGTGCACGTTCGAGTATAATCAACATAGCGATATGCAAACGGCCAACCTGGCACACGGTCAGGCAACCCAGTCTTCAGAGTCTGTGATAGTTACACAGCTTGTGTGGGCTCCCAATGGGCGCAGTGTTACTACTGGCTGCTCTGATGGCACAGTATGTACCTGGGCCAGCGATGGTGTGCTCTCTGCACATCACTGTTGTTCATCCATGTACCAATTGTGCACATGCAGCATGACCGAGACTTTCAGCTATATGTTTAGCAGAATTTCTGTTGATAACTGTCTTTCAAACTGTGGCGGAATTTCTGTTGCGTCGCAATGATTGCTTTGAAGATGGTTGTCGCTGGTGTGGTAGCCAGTGCCCATGGCCTGTGGAGTGCAGGTAGCTTGGTCAATGCCAGCAAGGTGCACACTGACCAGATCTCACATCTGAGCTACAGTGGAGATGGCCAGATGCTTCTCGCATCGTCTGCTGATAGGCCAGCCACGCTGTGGGCACCTCAGCTGGAAACGCGCCTCGGTGATCTACCGGGCATTGCGGAGCCCATCAACTGTGCCAGCTGGTGCGGCATGAATCTCGCATCCACAGATGCCCGGTTTGAAATTCACCTTCATCGTGCCACACATGCAGCCGGTGAGATGGCGAATATTGAGCGCCTACGCACATGGCGGGGACACTCCGATTGTGTTGTTGCTGTAGACTGGGCACCAAATCAATGGCTTTTAGCCTCGTGCAGCGAGGACCGTAGTGTGCGACTTTGGGGTACTCACCAGGTGTGCCACAATCAGTCCAATTCGCAGTGCATAGGAGACACTTACTGCAATGTACAGGCTCTTACAATGCTGACTGGTAGTTTTGTCCATATAAACTGTAGCAGCTGATTCTATTGGATTGCAATGTGCTGCATCAACTTGTGTTCAGGCGGTTATGACGACTGGCGCACGTTCTGCAGACAGGAGAACTATGCAGCCTCATCGACGATCAATTGTCAGGCGATGAAGCAGTGGCGCATGGTGATGAAACGAGTGCTTGTGTGTTCAGACCTGCTGGTCCGGGCTCAAGGAACACCAACCTAGATCTGCAATTGGCATCTGCTTGTCAGCAGGGACTGGTCAAGTTGTGGGATTGTGAGGGTGGCGGTTTACTTCACACGATGCAAGGGCATGCATGCCGGGTTTATGCATGTGCTTGGTCGCCCGAAGGGGCCAAGCTTGCAACTGGCTGCATGAATGGCGCTGTTGTGATCTGGGATGTCCACAATGCCACACCGATCAAACAGCATCAAACAGGGACCGGCGTTTTCGATTTGCAATGGAACATGGATGGATATCGCATTTCTGGGGCAACAAAAGATGGCGTGTATATTTGGGATTTGAGAGTTTGACAGCACACTGTTGTATAATCATCTGTCAGTCCTCGACGTTACATAGTAAATGCATGTTCATGATGAAGTCGAACATGAACATGTGAACTAGAGAGCGACAGTAGGCAGCTGTGCAACATTGAGTGCACTGAGTGACAACTGATGAGGTGGTCCACAGTTACTATGCCTAGAGACTTTTTTAAAGCGGTTGCATGTACTGACCCATGTGACAACCTGTCAACAATTCGTACTGGATACCTCGGCCGTGTGCTAGTCAGTAGGGTATTCATCATGTGACAGAAACCTCACATGCGTATGGTAATCACATTGCAGCGCAGAAGTCGGTAGTCAAGGAATTCCTATCCCAGGATTATCACGGTCAACTATGCCCAGATTGTTTGTGAGGTACAGCGTCACACCAGAATTACATTAACACTACCAATGCAAGCCTGCACCACGCACATCAACTATTGAAGCGATGGTACAAAACTACGACCCCAGGCAGCTTTCCAGCTGCGAGAGTCAAAACAGGGTTTCTAGTTGGACAATACTCAATACTGACTGCAATGATCAATCCGTACATCAACATTGCAAACTGAGTTCCCAGCAGCCTGTAGAGAGGACTGCGGATAGGCATTCAGGCAGTTTCATTCGTGCGGCAAGCGGATGAGCGGCAGATGCAATCTCATCAACGTGTACACCTGCCATTTCTATCAGGCATTTTATCAGCACAATCGAGAATATCAACTCCTCCAAAACTCAATTCCAGACCAAAACAGCCATTTGTGTCAGAAATGTTAAACACCATCGCTGTTGCTAGCATCAGCAGCGGCAGTGATCACCGCCACCACGGAATGAGGTGCCTGTCCTGCTGCAGTGGGTTTGCCGGCGGCGTTGCCAGCATCAGCAACCTTGGCTGAGACTGCAAGCACTGGTACAGTGGGAGCTGGTGCAGCTGTTGTAACGTTCCCATGAGCCCCATGTCGAGACACTGCAGGCGCTTCTGATGCCTGCTGCAATGTGTCTGCGACCAGGGCTATCGAGTTCATAATTGCACCATGTGGCACAGCTGATGATGCAGTCGCTTGCGGGGGCACTGTATGAACAGTGGCACTCCCAGCAACAGTCCCTTGGCACCCCCAGCTGCTAGGATCTGCATTTCCGTCGGCAATGCTGGCACCGTTTCCAGTGGCTGCGCTTCGACTGCCATTGCCATGGAGGCGTGCAGAGGACGCCATGTTACTACCAGCACCACTGGTGTCCATGACCACCCCATTTCCTGTCTCTCTGCTGTCTGGCGTCGAGTTGACACCCGAACGGACGGCCAATGTAAAACCTGTTCGCCCTGATGCACAGTCTGAGGTGTGCAGATTGGATAAACTGGGATTTCCCGATTTCCTGCTTGACTCGAGAGTTGCCAGGTCTTGTTCCCTGTCTACACTAGTGTTGCCTGCTGGGCCATCCTGCAGAAGATAGAGACGTGTAGGGCTGTTGTCACGGGCTGTCGATGACAAAACAATTGGGTGACATCCTACTGCCAGATCTCAGGCATTTCAGGCATTGCACAGTGTGGATGGTTTGAGCAGGGACGCAGATCAACACATGCAAATGGCCAGATGGCATGGTCGCACCAAGCTGCATCTCTGCACTGGAAGCTGTGCGTCGTCTGTACCGCTGACAGTTGCGCAAGGACTATTTCCGTGATGATTTGAATATACAATCCGGGGCTCTTTTGCCTTTTTGACATGCATCCTATGCTTCTGTAGATGGCTTGCCACATTGTCCCGCGTCAAGCCTGGGACTGCCATGTGCTGCACGGATCGGCGGTGTTAACATCGGCCACAAGCAGAAGACAAAGTCCAGTCAAGTCACATGTTACGTGTCCACGCCAGTACATATCTCGCCTGAAAAAGGGCGTGCCAGACCAGCCAACAGTGGCCCAGCCTGTGTTTCCTCAGATGAAAGTTGGTGCTGTGGGAAGCAACTGACACGCATCGACCAGTCGCTGAAGGCAACCGAGGTCACGGAGACATCGCGCAGTCATCAGCAACTGTGCGGGCAGGCTCCCAGCACGCGGTCGGTCTGAAGATCAGACTTGCCTGTTATCACAGATGACGGAGTGCACGTACTGCATTGCACGTACTGCTACGCTGCGAAATTCTTCTATGACATGGCGTAGCTACGGCAGGCCTGTGACTCATCAGCGCGTGGGCAACGTCGACAGCATTCTCTAGAGGTTGATGCAGCTTTACCAGGCCTGGTGATTGCGTGGTTGCACTGTCAGCAAGCCATACGACATTGGAGCTGACATGGATACGTGTCGGAAAAGGCACGTGCTGCTTTTCCGCGATGCAGATACGAAAGATACACATCCAGCGGATCTACCTGGAACGGCGCGCCCGCGGTAGTGCGCAAGCTCATGTACGAGGGCCACATGCAGGAGCAATCGGATGTGATCCTCAACGCACGACATATCTCAAAAGCATAAGCGACGAGTATCGATGTTGACCTCGCGAGGCCTCGAAAACGGGGACCAGGAACGATCGAACGTGCTCCGGTGCATACCAGTAACAACAACAACGAAACGACAGAGTCCTGAGCGCACGACAATGCACACCTCGAGTACAGTCTTCGGAACCGCCACATCAATGCCCCCGGCCCGTTCGACAGCCTCTTCAAAACGTTGGTGCAAGTCAGGCGTCCACACCAGCCTGGAGCGTTTCACTGGCTCCATGACGGACGCTCTTCCGAAGGGCAAGCCTGCTACGCTAACCGATGGCCGCTTTACACCCCTGCCATCTTCATCTCTCGACTCTGCGATACATAAAGCTGATGATTGCATTTCTTCACGCAGAGCCCAGAAATGCACACGTCACGAATCAGCCTGGCGCCAAACTCGACCATCCATATCTACAGGATATCCAATATTCGTACCTGAACGCCCATCGCTGCCTTGCATCATCGATTGCCGGAGCAAATTAGCATCGATGTATCCGTGTCCAGGCAGAGCTATTCCCGGGGATCGATAAAAAGTCTGGCACGCCGGGAGTTGTGGGTGCTGCATTGCCTGTGCAGCGGGACCATCTGCTTGCGGCTGTCCCTGCTGCTGATGCCCTTGTTGCCCATTCTGCTGATGATGACGACTTTGCTGTTGCGCCAGGGCGGTGTTGTACTGCATGACGCGGTTGGCGTTGGCCTGCTGGGCAAACCCAACTGCCCCGTTCCCCAGCCCATACACAACTGGTCCGATTTGCCCCAGTGAGGCAAGGCTGTGCTGGTATGGCATCTGGGTCTGGTCCGCCAGAAAGTGCTGATGCTGGTAGTTCTCAGCATGCCCGAAACGAAACATCTCATTCTGCTGTCGCATCGCGTTAGGTACTCCGTAACCGATCCTCTGAACAAACTGATCGTGCATCGGTACTCCGAAAGATTGGCAGAGGACTGGCGGAACCAGTTCAAGCGACAGAGGGACGATGCTCGGTGCCGCCTGCTGGCCCTGGTTCTGATGCGGCTGTGACTGCTGTTGCTGATTGGGACCACCACTAACTTCAGGCATACTAGAGGCGTTTATATAGTTCTGAAATGCCATAACCAGGATGCGCGTTATAAAGACCACACTGCTGCGTATCGGCCAAATCTGTGATTGTAGGACATTCACACGTCAGGAAGTAAAATGTCTTGCTGAATGAAGTTGTGTTAAAATGATATCCTCTATGTTGAGCGAAAATATAATAAATGTGGATGGCCCACCAGATGCAACGTAACTCCACATAATTCGTGTAGCCGGTGCGGATACTTGTGCAGTGCCTGATGCGCTGAAATATCTGGAGGATATATCGAGAGTATCCATCTCGTCCCACTCTAGGTCTCTGCAACTGACACGTCCAGTGCAAAAACTTTCTTACCAGAGCACATCAGTCAGAAAATACTACTTTTGTTCGCACTTCGGTTTGTCCCCCAACGCACGCACAAGCAATCAATGTTCAAATCAATGTGTTAATGCGGATCCAAACGTTCCGGAGAGGCACGTGTACACACAAACTGTCTTCATAGCACGCTATGGCAACAATGGCAACAGCATCTGCGGCTACACGTGTATGTGTTCCATGATTTGATATCTGGCATGCCATGGCATGGACCATTCCCGCTGCTCATGTTCAGGCATGAACGCGCAGGTGCGACAGCACGGTCGGCTTTGTCGCGCTATGCATCGAGACGAGCATGTGTATTGCGCCAGTAAATTCTGTACAAGCTCCATGTCAATCCGTTCGTCTGGTTTGATGAGACGCGGCACGTGCACGCGTATCTCGAGATACGGCTTGACTCGGACACGTCCATGCTTGTGATTTTGGCCGTAAGCATATCGTTCGGCAGCAGTATCATTGTAGCAGTACGCAAGACAGTTCGAGCAGAAAGCGGCTGCATATATAGGTCGTGTTTCCGCTGGTTGACGACGCGTGGCGTGGGTGCAGCTCTATGCACACGAGTACATCACCGTTTGCAGCAACCCGTCCCATCCCTTGCTTGACGTCGGCGAGATTTTCACCTGTATGTGATTATGGCATGGGGTAGCTGGTGGAGGCACGGTGTGTCTGTGCATCCCACAATAATCTCACGAGTGCACAGTCTCACTCAGAACATCTGGCCTGCGATCACCTGTATCTGTGGTACGAGAAATGGCAAATTCCGGGTGCCAGTGTGCCATTCGTCCTTTGCATGGGTTGCAGATGTGTCTCCCAGATCGGACCTGTGCCTTCATGGTACGTAGATGCACAAAAATGCAGCATCGAAAACCACCCCGCCCCCAATTGTATATCAAGCCATACCCATGATCGCATCGGCCTCAGTTCCCTGAAGTCCAGACCTTGAACCTGCTAGCATGTGATGCGGGATTGGGGTACTCTTTTTAGTGGTCCCTTGTCACGATGTATGTCCTGTGACATGAATCGTGTCAGCCTCTAGACATCACCATCTCGAGATTTTCTGCGCATGTCGTCATTTTGTTTCGGAGACAGTGGAACTGAGTATAAAGCAGTTATGTTTCTCTGTCACGCGACCGAAATGTTTCCTATGAAATGATTGAGAGTGAACTGCACAAACCCAGCTGCAACACAGTTCGGTGCAACACAAATGGAGGCACTTGTTTAAGGCGGTGCTAGATGGCGTGTTGCTGGTCGCTATGCCACGGGGCCATGTATGCAATGTCAACATCACAATGGCCATCACTGTATCGTACGGACGTCATGTGTCGTAGTACCTATAGGCTATCGCTAGTCAAGTACATAGACTACAGCTGGAGGAGCCCCATTAACTCCCTGCCAGCGATCATTTTCTGGGAAGGTCCATTGAGCAGCGTTTGCATGTGCACCACAGCATGGCATGAGGCCGGTCAGGACTCGGCTCCAGGGCAATAGTGGATGCACTGAAGCATTGCTTCTCGGCGGCGCCAGCGGCATGTGTAACTCTGTTTCCCTTGGCTGCCGCAGCCGATCACCATGTGTCCCATCCTGGTCATGCCGGTCTCCATACGCGTGATGCAGAGTGCGTACATCAACACAGATCCACATCAGCGTGTTCAAGCTGTCGAGCGCCAGCAGCTACTTCCCCTGGGGCAGCCCTGCATGGCTGGTGGACAGTGTCGCTGTGTCCGGCATTGCGACAGAGAAGTGATCGATCATTTGATTTCATCAAGTTGTTCGTCGCACAGACTTCAGATGCATGCGGCGATGAGCTGCTAGCCATGTCCAGTTGTGGACATGGGCCTCCAATGTTTGGCCCCTCTCCCATCACACTTCACGAAGTCGTGACGTGCACAGCTTGATCAGGTCAGCACAGTAAGGCAGGCGGCCTTCTTTGATTGTGAGTGCAGCCGATCTGATCGCCTGCACTGCATCCGCCTCATCTGCAGCTGATTAACGTCTGTACGAAGCATCTCCACGCACATCGAGGCAGAATTCCAAGGCATCGTAACAAGCGGCAGCTAGATGTTCCATGCGTCGCAACTGACGCTCCGCATCTTAGTCTGGCCCAAGCATCTCACTTTTGAAGCGCATTACGGCATCCCTGTGCACACATCAGCTCTGGGAGTTCAACCTGCAACAGCCACTATCCTGCTTTTGAGTTGCAGAGGCAGATGTCCACGTGGACGTGGTGTACCTGTGGCGCACGGATATAGCTTGCCCGGCCGATTACACCACCACCTTTGCACTAAATATAGCAGCCCTATGGTGCACAGCTGCAGGCACCCACACAGGCACGGGTCGGTGAGCGGGTGAGTGCGGGTGCGTGTGCAGATGCGCGGCTGGCATGGGTGTGGGGCTATCTTGCTGTGCTGGGCGGCCGTGGTCGGGTTTGGCGTGAGTCGGCTTCCATTGTGATCGGTGACTTTGGTGCGCTTGCGCGTTGCCCTGGAGGTGCTTTCGGCCTCTCCGGTTTTGTCCGCGTAGCCCACACAGGCATGCCAGTAACATTTCCAAAGGTTTGAAATGGGCACACCACCCACGAATGCTGCTCCGCGCAGCACCACATCACATACCACCTGACCAACACACATTTAGCCTCAGAACCACCGGGTGGTCTGGCCTTGCCAAGGATCTAGCAGCGGCTGGGCTTGCAGCCAAAGCCGGTGAGAGCCTTGAATGCGATGCACGCTTGCCACGACGGCGCACTGACGGCCTCGCGGCTGCTGGGACGTGGGAATAGCCTGTCCAAAATTTGCAATTGGCGGGAGCTCTTCGGTCGGGAGGCTCACGGGATATAGCCTGCCGGACCGGTATCGCCTCAAGAGGTGCGGAAGCGACCCAAGCATCCAGTGTGGGCACGACACGGAGTCTGGGAAGTGACGTGCACGCATGGCGCATGGCATATCCAGGTACGATCGCTTTGGAAAGGCGCCTGATCCCGCGGCCATCTCCACGACCTTGCAAAGGAGCGGAAAGATAGCATGGCTGAATCTGTCACAAAGGACAGGAGAGTTGTGGGCGGCAGACCGTACCGGCCACGCATAAATTTGGCTTGAACTGGCCTGTGAACGGCAGAGCTATCTCGCAACGCTGCGTATCCAAGCGT
Source organism: Ulva prolifera (assembly GCA_023078555.1). Taxonomy (NCBI): domain Eukaryota; kingdom Viridiplantae; phylum Chlorophyta; class Ulvophyceae; order Ulvales; family Ulvaceae; genus Ulva; species Ulva prolifera. Next base: position 6,328,931 of record CM041201.1, on the reverse strand, counting down.
GTGCACGAGGCCTAGCTTTGAAGCTGCTGAGGCACAAAATGGCCGCTTTACCGATAACGCTCGTTCTGCTAGGCTGCATTTGCTCGTCAACATGGCATGCATTGGCAAGCGAAATCCCAAAGGGCATACCCGCAACAAGCGACTGTCGCGATGTCGTTGCGGGCTAGACAGCGCCAGATGTACCAAGCAGCCCACTTAGAAAACTGATGTGATGATACAATGCGGTACTGCTCAGACTGCATTCGCTGAGTCTTTGCTAAGAGCGGAGCTTCTGACTATAGCCCATTGCGAAAGTTTCATGGTCGCATGACCGGTGTTGATCTTCAGTGAGGCCATTATCCTCTGCATCTGCATGATGTTTGACAAACCGTGGTACGTGTACTGCAGCTTGGTGGCGTTGGCCTTTGCGGTCATCACTCTCGCCCGCGCGATCACAAACAGGTTCCCTGGAAAACATCCTCCAATATTCGAGGAGATTCCGTTCATTGGTGGTCTGTTGGGCTTCATAAAGAGTCCAATCGAACTCGGCAAACGTGGCCACCAAGCTGTGGGGGAGGTGCGCGCAGTGTCCAGGCGTTGATCTACGACGGTTTGTGTTCGCAGTCTTGCCGGGATCCGCCAGCTATAATGCATCATTAGCCTGTAGGTGTTTACAGTACCTCTCTTGCACCTTCGAATGACTTTCTTTGTTGGACCTTCAGTGAGTACACACTTCTACAATGCTCGCGACGAACTGATGAGCCAACAAGAGGTGTACGGGTATTCCGTTCCAACGTTCGGGAATGATGTAGTTTTTGCAGTGGACGATAAAGTCCGTGCAGAGCAGTTTCAGATGCTGGCCAATGCTCTGAAGTCAAGCAAAATGGCCTCATATGTACCCACATTTGTCAAGGAGGCAAGGACTTTTTTTGGCGAATGGGGCAGTACTGGAGTTATGGACTTCAAGGAGACCTTCAACACATTAATCTTGTACACAGCGAGCGCCACAATCATGGGGAAGGAAGTGCGGGAAAATGTGTTTGCGGAAGTCACGCATCTTTATGACCAGCTGGACCAGGGTAGGCATTTTCCATCAGCTCTGAAGGCACGCATGCATCTTGGAATTTGTCCATGCTGATGTGAAGGTGTCCTTCCCGTGTTGACTCCTCTGGGTTGAATCCGATGGCTGCTGAGATTCTGTCCCTGCTTATGCAGGCATGCAGCCTATCTCAGTGATTGCCCCGTACCTGCCGACTTCTCTTCATCGCAAGCGCGATGCGGCACGCCAAAAGATTGGCGAAATTTTTAGACACATCATCAATAAGCGCCGTGCCTCTGGCGTAAAAGGAAATGACATCCTTCAAACATTTATCGATGGGCGTTATGAGCGGGCCTATGGTGGACGCCAGTTGACTGAGAGCGAGATTACTGGCCTGCTCATCGCGGCGCTATTTGCTGGAATGCACACGTCAACCATAACTTCTGCTTGGACTGGTCTATTTTTGTCGTCTCACCGGAAATCATGGGACGCGTGTGTTAATGAACAGCGCCAAATCATGGAAGAGCATGGGGATGATATGTCGGTCGAGGTTCTCGGCAAAATGGAGGTCCTGCATGCATGCATTACAGAGGCTCTTCGGATGTACCCACCCTTGATCATGATGCTACGGTATGCCAAGCAGCCATTTACTGTGAAAGGTGCGTCTGCATCAACCAATAAGCATTGGTTGATGGTGGCACATCAGCCGAGCAAGCTGTATCTCGCAATTCACATTGACACGTGTTGAGATGATGGTTTGCTCTGGACTCTTTGAATCTGCTTGCATGGTCGTGCATATGGAGATGTGTGGTGCAGACTCAAAGGGGAAAGAATTTTACATTCCCAAAGGTGACATCTGTGTCACATCGCCAAGCGTGCAGCATCGTGTGTCAAACCTCTTTGAAAATCCCGAGGAATATGACCATACACGATTTTTACCACCACGTTCTGAAGACAAGATCGCAAAGTTCACTTTCATTGGTTTCGGAGGCGGCCGGCATGGCTGCATGGGGACAAACTTTGCATATCTGCAGATCAAATCGGTGTGCAACGCGTGAATCTGTCACAGCACTGCCCATGGCCGGGGCAATTCCCTGCAATCTAGTGTTGACTCTAGACTGGTCCAAAGGGGCACTGAGTGAAGAATTCCGACTGTATTTCAGATATCCTGACAGCAGTGGTGTTGGATGTGCAGGTGTGGAGCTACCTGATCAGGAACTTTGAGTTCCAGCTTCTAGATCCGGTCCCAAGTCCGGACTATAGTTGTCTTGTTGTGGGGCCAAAAGCTTGCCGAGTCAAGTTTGTTCGTCGCCCTTTAGCTTAGAGAGTCTAGGACAGCCTGTGAAATAGGCACGTGATGCCGGTCAAACTACGTTTGTGTGTGATGTTCAGCAAATGGCCTCCCACATCCAATAGGATGTGTTGTCAGGCATTGAACTCTCTGGTTTATGCACAGCCAGAGGCTGACAAAAACACTCCGTATTGATAACAGGGACATACATGCACATATACGTTAACAATGAATTCCACAGCTCATGCGATTCCTGTGCATGAAGAGCATGTGTGATGTGCCAGATGTGTGAAAGATCTGTTAAAGCTCGATCACTGACAAGTGTTGCCGGCATGGGACCCTCGTAGTTCAAACACCAGATATGAAATAATCAGCATGGCATGATCTGAATTGCAGCTTGCAGTTCGCCATCAAAGTAAAAGTTGTTATGATCTGCCTGATTTGTGTCCGCAAGCTCAAGGTTGTAGAAGTCCATGTACGCAGCTGTATCAAAGAGTGGACCAGCATGCCATGTACCTGGATTCATCTTGATGAAAGTGCCAAAGGGGACCTGTGCAGAACAAAGCATCAGACAGGGTACGTGATCAGGGGAGCACATAAGGATAGCAGTTGGTATACAAAGCTCGTTCCTTGAATGCTGAAATATTCTCGGGCTTCAAATCCTTGATTCCTGGTGGAGCGACTGCCATGTACCTGAACTATTACACCAGCTTCAACACAATTCATGACTTTTAGCGCTGCGTAATCCAGGAATTCGATGCTCTAGCACACACCAAGGTTCTGGAGTTAACGATCCCAAACATTGTGTGACTTCTTTGTGGTGAGTTATTTGTGTGAATGTGAGCCCTGCAGGCTTCTGTGGCAATCGCATGATGTAGAAGCGCGGCATTCCCTTGTTTAGCTGCAGCTGGGCATCATCTTGATCATAGGGCTTCATATCGTCAATTGGTTCAACAAACTACGACATACACCCCATAAATTTGTATGTTGTGTGCCCAGGCGGACAGCACCCTGGTTGCACAGATGGTGCCAATGCTCTCCCACAAGACATGATTTATTGACCAGGACAATCAGGGGTGCCTTCACCTGACCAAACAAGGCGAAGTTGTGTGACGTTATTGGAACTGCCTGGACCTCATGCATTGTCAGATGTTCTTGGGCTCCAGAGCTTGCCATAGCAGTCGGACCCTTGCGCGCAGTGTTCTCAATATGGCGGCATAGAAAGATTGACCTTGAACCTTTAGATACACTGTATCGCGGCCTCATGGATCGCATCTTGGCACGCAGGAGGTGTGACTGACGTATGCAGAGCGCGGACACAACTTTTTTCTGACGGAAGATCATCTATAAACGCACAGAACGAATATCTGATGACGCCGCCGTACACGTGGCGAATGACAGAGTCGGCTGCACCGGGCTGCACAAAAGCTCGCGAGATCGGTAGAATGCGGCTTGCCCCTAGTGGCCATTTGTCCGCATGCGACGGGTCCCTGTCCGTCATCAGCAACATTCTGATGCTGATGGGCAGCACAGCACGTTTGTTGTGCGCGTGTGCTGACTATCGTTGCTTTGTGTAAGTGGACTTGTTATTTTGCGTCTAGCGGGACCTGCGTTCTGTCAAGAATTACATTATGGCCTCTGCCGAGGAATTCGCAAGACAGTGGTTCAAGTCATCAAAGAAAGCGGCATGGACGATTTCTACGACCTTTGTTGTACTGGTTGTACCTCTCATCATCTGCATGGATCGAGATGGCCAACAAGCGGATGCAGAAAGTCAAAACTTTGCCCTGACAGGAGGCACGCAGAAGTAGAGCAGTGCAGCTGCGTTTCGGACCCGGTGACTGCTACGTTTTTGTCACACTTGCCCATCTTGCAGTGGTCTGCGTTGGCATGTACACCATGAGCCAATATCCTCCACGAATGTAGATGCCTGGCGCTGCTGGCACTGCGTCTTATCAAACTCCGACGCAATGCCCGGAGTGGATGCATGGCATGAGAAGCCAGGGGTGGGTAGGCCAAGCACACTATGTGTTGTACCCACATTGAGCCGAGGATAGTTTACTTTGTAACGTAACCAAGCTGAGTCTGAGCACCCGAATGGAAAAATTCCAGTGATTGCCTCTCTGAGATCTGAAGCTCACTGATTGTGCTTTGCATAGCCCTCTGCGATGAAAAACAGACTGCAGCACCGTCTGCAGCAGTTTCTGGGTAAGATGGTCCCCCTCCTGCGTCACTCACCTGTTGTGGTGCACCTGGGGCTTCGACAACACTATGCACAGAACTCATGTCGCCGTATTTGATCTGGGTCCCTTCCTCGGCGAAACAGTGATCGTGCGGCTGCTTGAGCAAGTGGCGGTAGTGCTGTAAATGGCTGGTAACGTCATCCTGCGCTTTGGATAGCTTGGTCTGCATGCTGTAAAGAACCTCCTGTATTACATCAACCTGCACCCGCAAACTTCGGAGATGCATAAACCGTCTCGACCAGGACTGATTCTAGGCTGCATCAGGGTTGATCCTGACTGGAACCTCATCATACCTGCTGTTCGAGTGGGGAAGCAGGTTCTGGAGGCTTGATCAAGGCCACATGAGCACGTTTAGGCCTCTGCTGTTTGAGAGCTGAAGATTTGGTTTGAGATCGGTGTCGGGGTGAATGAGAATAGCAGTTCGGCTGGGGAAGGTGCGCCAGCATAAACCGCAGCCGTGAAGTTGCACCATTCGCGTCTGTACCCAACAGTCCAGTTTTATGTGACAAGAGACGCCAATCAAGCCCCAGTTCCGCTGCAAGGCGCTCGGTCGGATCTAAAAACCCCTCTTCACCTGTGAGACGAGGACTCCCCTCTGGAATCTGCTCACTCTCATGCGCGATATCCTGCCCACCACAGTCCAGGTCGAGAACAACATAAGCAGATTGTGTATCAGGAGGACAATGTACAGCCATGTATATAGTTGTAGCTAGTACCACCTTGTGTTCGTAGGACATACCGCAACGTCTCCGGGAGCCTGCGCTGTCCTGAAACTGCCTGCCTCGACCTCGGTTGCGGATACTGCTTGCTCACGTGTATTCTCCCCAAGAGCGCTTGGAGTCTCCTCCACGACAGATTCAAGTTGCTTCCAAGTCTCCATGTCACGTTGAATCTCATCAAACATTTGTTGTATTTTTTCAGATGCATCACCCTCAGTCTCCCACACAGTAGGCTGCAAATCAGCTGTGTTTCGCTTGACACACGTGATGCTTTCCATCATCGCATTTGCTAAACTTGGCCTGCTTTGCAAGTTCCGTGTGATTTTCACAATGACATTTGATATGTGCTGCTTGTCTTGCTGTGCCGGCAGTGGGAAAGCTGATGGTGATGGATCACTATGTGGACCTTCATCGTTGGAGCCTCTGCTCACGCCTTGCGCCAAGAGTGTCGTGCTGGTGCATTCGTGCACATCTGCAGGTAGCTGTACTGTTCCTGGTCGTGCTCCTGGAATGGCAGATGGCCGTAGTAGATGCAAACGCATCTTTCTTGCAATAGGGTTATCACCAACATACACAGTAGTGCCATTCCATATCTGCTTGAGAGCTGCCAAAGCTGCAGGCTTTCTGAACACAAGAGTAACTGTCAGTCCACTTTATGGTCAAGTCCATCACAATTCTGTATCGTATCTCGCTGGGGGGGGGGGGGGGGGGGGGGGGGGGGGGCATGCAGGGATGCTGAGCATGTCACAGCTTAATGCGAGGAATCCAGACTGGAGTGTGCCTTGCAATCCATATTGGCAACTTCAAAACAGGGCATTCACTTGACACTACTGCTCATTGTTAGGACCTGGCCGTCAATTGAATGCGGTGTCATCTCTGCATTTTATACAAATTCAACAGTAGAGCAGCACCGTATCCGATTTCTGCTGAGATCAAGGGTTCTCAAACACTGATATGCTGATGGCTCGAATGCGTTCATTGGGATGTCTGATATGTGGTTTTCTGCCAGACTCAGGGACTCCAATACAGGCAATCTTGCCAGCGGACGTAGACATTGTCCAGTCAGCTGATTGAACTCCAGACACAGCTGCACCAGTGCTGGGAAACTTCCCACAACTTCTGGAAGGCACTTGAGCTGATTTCCAGACAAGTCCAGTTTCCTCAAGCTCGGCAAGCGTGCCCAGTCACAGTCGCAGGAAAGAATGTCCGAAACGGGGATTGAGTTATAGCTGACATCTAGTGCTTGCAGCTTGTAGAAGAGCCCAGATGATAGGGTTGGCATGTTTCGTAATTTGTTACATGCAACATTCAAGCTTTGCAAAGTTTCCAAGTGACCAAATGGGGAGATGTCTTCAAGGCCATTGTTTTCCAAAATAAGCGATTTAAGGCTCTTCAGCAACTTGAGATCACTATGATTGACTGAGATCAGACCTCTGTCTATTAACTTAATCTCCTGCAACATTTCTACTTGTTGAACTGGACACAAGTGGTTTCTTGGTTAGTTGTCCTCAGACAACACCTGTCAATTATTCTCAGACAACACCTGTACTTCCTCTGGGCAATCCACGCCGCAAACATCAAGAATCATTTCTTTGGTCAACATACATGGCGTTGGTGTCGCAGATATTGGCCGAAGGACATGTCTTGTTCGAGGTGGACCACTACGTGCCAGGAGAGCTGCTTGATCTCTGCGAGTGCGACCAGCGTCTGCAGTTCCATCTTGAGGGATGTAAACCTGGCTGGAACTGCGGGTAGGCAGTGGTTGGGCGACTTTCGAGGAAGCTTGTGGAGGCTGTGTGGATGGCCGGTGTGTAGGGGGCTTTTCAAGCAAACACTTTCCACCTAGCTCAAGTTTACATCCATGAACCGAAATCTGTGACTTGCGATCTCGATTCGTATGCGATGGCGGTGAACCAATGTACAGATCTTCATGTGTCTGAGTGCGTTCGGTACCAGTGACTGTTTCAGAGCATGAGATTGCAAAGTTGCAATGCCGCAGAGTGCTGTCTGAACACTTACTCCATGGTGGTGCATTTACCGACGTGCCATACTTGCTCAAAGATCGTTGACAGCTGTTGTCGAGCCTCGAGGTACCCACGTCCCATGATGCTGGAATAGATCCATCTGATTCAGCCAAGCAGCCCAACTGCCCCAATAGATCTCCTGGTATACTACGAACATGCTTGAGATGAAGAGTATTTGCTTGGCACCTGCGTTATCGTATGATTAGGAAGAGAGGGGACACGGACTGTACCTTTCATCCTGATGGTACCTGGTGGTACTCATCGGGCCCAGGCTATCGTCACTTTGACGATCCATTGCGTGAGGTGTGGTGGAGATTACTTTTGGTGCGGTGATTTGGTTCGAAGCATCATGTCGAGGTATTTGTTTTCCTCCATTGATCTACGCAGCGACCGTACACGGGTGCTGAGCCATGCACCTGAACATCGACGATTCCTGAGTGCTGAGCCACACTTTGCTCAGCAACACGAATACTATTCGGGTCCGACCAAAAAGTCAGACGGCAGCCAGTCAGAGGGGATGAGCTAGCCGTCAGGCAGGTACAGAAGCACGTACTTCAGGTCCGTTCGTGTGCCCTTACGGTGTGGACTCTCTTTGCGATGATGCGTCTACACTTCAGAAGTTGGCGATTACATTAACGCGATGGTGGAATGATCAATTGAGATCCCGCTAGACGTGTACATGGTTCAAGCTATGCTTCACGTCCTTGTACACAGGTGGGACTGCATGCACAGGGAACCCCCGCCAACAGCGCTTCAATGAAACGGCCGGTAATGGATCCAAGCGGGGCTGCACGCGGGTCGCCGGAGTTACTGCCACCTCGCAACCCGACGGCCGTTCCTTTCGTGATGTCGACTTAGCGCTGGGCGACCGGCGTGCCTCGACATTGTCAGATCAGGATACGATGGGGAGGTCGGAGTGGCAGGGACGTTGGAATGTTGACAGATTTACATGAACTCGGGGCGTTGCATGGCAGAGCACCAAAACAGATTACAAGGCCCTGGGGGCCGGGGGTGGGGGGACGGGGGCATGTATGCGCTGATGCTCAGTAGCCCTGGGTGCCAAGCCACACAAAATTGCTTGGTCCCTACACATGTATCACCCCATGCATCCGGTTTGGCATTGCGATGTGGCATCCACGCAGCTGGCGCACTTGCCTTGACAAGGTCCTGGTGATGGCCGCTCGGGTTGCTGCATTGGTGTGCTGCACTCAGGGGCCCCGGCTTTCGTCCTGGAGACATAGTGACTAGACATAAATCCTCAATGCTCTTGACCTGGTGGATGCCATGTATACATGTCAACTTGGGCATGGTAGGTGTACGGCCTGCACGCTCTGAGAAAATGTGGCCTGTGCGAGAAAGATTTATGCGGGGTGGATGAGCCCGATACCAGTGGCAGCTGGCCATCAGACAGCAGGGGAGCGGCTGCGCGGTCGGAGGCGACCGCCTGGCATGCTCGCGGAGGCCGCATCGCCTGAGGTGTGGCGGTACTGCACGGATTGGCATTATCAGGCGCGAATGATGTTTGGACGAGGGCAGAGTCCCTTGCATGAGTGAGAATTGCAGGGGGGTACGGAGGTACCCGTGCTGCAGATGGTTAGCAGTGGCGTCGTGCCCACCACGCCTTCTGTGCGTTCTGCACAGGTGGTACATCATCGCGGTGTCTATGGCGGACATGTCGCTCCGTGTGTTGCACCTCCCGGGAGACCACAAATGCAGCTGTGGGGCAGCAACACTTGCACTGTTGTGGGCATTGTGGGGACGAGGTGAAGCGTCGTTGGAAGGAACCCGGGCCGGACAGTAAGATGCACCGCCGCTAGCGGCATGTTAAAACAAATTCTGGCCATGGCTTGCGCGGTGGTGCCTTTCCCACGGGGCCGTGCGCTGCGGAGTGTGTATGGGCTGCAAGGCCGGTAGCTGTGGGGCACGCTGCGCGTCGCACGTTTCCGGGCACCCCAGCTGGTGTAGAGAGTGTGCCCTGTTCCTGTTGGCATGATGTGTGACTTGCTCATAGCGGGCGGTGATCGGGCTGGATGATATGGTGTGTGTTGATTCTCTCTGCACACTCTCCGGATGAAGTGTCTGGGCGGGTATGCTACTTGGAGTCAGCTGACACAGCCGGTAGCCCTGCCTGTTCACCATGCCGACATGCAACCTCATTCCCGGAGCCGATCCGGCGCGACAGGCCGCACACAGACAGGCACATGCATGCACACACACCCTTGGGCCCAAAACAAAGCAGCACACCCAGACGCCTGCACCGGCGCGACGATCGCAACGACGGGTGGCGCTCATATGCACTGAACCATACACAAACACAGATGCCCCCACACAGCATGCTCAGGCGCTCGGTGTCGCACCACCTCCCATAGCCGGAGGCTTTGACCACAGGCAACGCTCATGAAACGGCGCACGGCTCCACACTGTGCCAAGGACTGACCTCCAGCTCCCCAAACTATACATCGTGTGGCGGCCAGGCGGGCATCTGGAATCCCGGGCAACTGCGGCTTACAGGCTGGGAGCGCCACACCGCGGAGGCAGGTAAGGTTAACATGTTGACAATTGGGAGTGTGGGGGGACTGGAACTCGTAAGAGGGCCCGGCTGCAGCGAGAGCCCATTGCTGGGGACTGGGCACCCGCCCAACACAACAATCATGCAAAGCAGCCCACGCACCATGCACGCAGAACCTAGCACATCTACACCAATGCATACAAAAACCAAGGGATGCAAACCTCAACACAAATCCATATCCACGCGGTCGGAGCGCCGTCACCCCTCTCACTCTGCTTACGGGAACATGGCGCTGCGCCATCGTGTCTACTGCGGAATCACATGTGAGCAGTACAGACGTCTCCTTGCGAGCTCAGCTGCAGTCCCCTGGATCACACAGCAGCAGCATTTCCAACACCTGCAACTACAGCCTCGGCCATCCTGGCGTCTCACACGCCCGCTCCCCCGCACGGCGCCCAGGCTTCCCCCTTTGCCACCCCATCAGCTGCTCCCGCCCCGGTGGTACCGCAGCGTTCGACGCACTGGCTCCTCAGGCCTCCCCCGCCGCTCCCTCCACCACAAGAGTGGGCCCCTGCTCCTCCCAGGCACCTCCAAGCGCGTATTCAAGAATCACTGAGCTGTAGACCAGGCCATCGAGGCTCATGGTGTGCCGACTCCCTGACCAATGCGTGCTGCTGCCTGCCTCTGCTCTTCACGCATGCAAAATTTTTGCGCAGCGCAGTCCCAGCCCTGCCCCGCAACACCCCCCCCTGATGCCTGTGCGCTGCAGCACTTGAGGCGCACGGTGCGTGCCAGAACGCATGTGCATGGCCACCTGCAGCGGCCACGCGCACGATCTCGCATGGGCTTGGAGAGGCGGCCACAGGCAGCCCTGACGTGTCCGCCGGCCGACTCAACATACACGGCCGCTGCATGGATGCGTGCGGGATACAAGAGCAGTTGAAGAACGCCTATAGCCGCCCTGAAGCCCCTCCCTCCACCCCCCTGCGTCAGCGCGCAGCGGCGGCAGCTGCAGCATTCAGTCCCCTTGCGAGCCACCCCAACGGCAGGTGTCCCGTCAATTCGGCTGACCGGTGCAAGAACGATACATATGGCTGTGCCGGTACAGATGCCTTCACCCTGGTTCCACTGTTGCATGAGATATACGGATGGGTCGGCTCGGCCATGTTTGCGTTCCGCATCAGGCTTGCTGACGTGGCTGCAGGCTCTGGCGCCATCTCCAGACAGCCGTTCCTCGGAAGTTCAATCTGCAACCCGGCTTTTCACATGCCACATGGCAAGGCAGTTTGACGGGACTCGCGGTTCTGCTCAACAACATCTCGCCGCTTGCTGGCCGTCTCGTCTGAGCGGCAGGCCGTTTCTCTTGGCACCACATCATATTGGAGGAGGGCGTCGCCGACGATGCGGCTGTCCTCTGCCTCCCGCATGTATGACTCTCGGTGTACCCATGGGTCTCGGCGCGCTATATGTCCGGAACGACGGTGCCTGCCTCGGCTGGGGTGGCGTGCGTCTCCATGGGGAGTCACTGATGCCTGCTGGGGGGAGCGACCGCCGTGAGGGCAATCGGTGAGGTTGTCCTGTGCGGCATCGCGGCTCTGAGCACGGGCAACATCGCATCAGCATGGCTCACGGCATTCCTAGGCCCTGCAATGGGTATGTCTCACATGGACCTTGCCGTGTGCGCCCAGTCGCGAACCAGCGAAACCAGCCTGCCCTGCCCCAGCAATGATGGCGATTACCTCTGGCGACGTAGTGGTATGTCAAGCACCCACTCGAATCGGATCCATGGTCGGCAAGGTGCTGCGGGGCATCCTCGACGCCCCCCACAGCATGCTCGCGGAGACGTGGCGCAGTCACGTTGTTTCGGCAGTGCAATTGCACTTGAGCAGGCTCCACTGGGGTTCTTCCCGCGGGGGGTTCTTCCCGGTCCCACGGAGGCGCAAAGCGCGGCGACATGCATCCATTCTTTCCGGCGACCGTTGCCGTGTGTGTTACTCACACGCTGGCTGTCTTGAGCGTCCGCGCCGTGTGGCTTCACAATGACGCCGCTCACTGGCCATGTGGCCTCAGGGGCGAATTGCCTGTATTCGCCCCATTACACAGCCTGCCAACAGTCTTTCTCCTGTCAGCCCGGCAGCACTTTCAAGCATTAGCACTGCCGATGCCTGCTTCACCTGTAGACTCACGTTCATTTCATGGAATGGACCTAAGGTGCCGCGGTGTTGGCTTGGACATGCAGAGCATGGGGGCGTTACTGTGTCTGTGTGCCGAGCAGGGACAGCTCAGCTTTGTGGCGTGCATATGGGGAAGGGGTCGGGTGTGGGGGCTGGTACCCCTGCTCTTTTTGTAGCATGGGGCTGGCTGAGCGGTTTTGTGTTGGACCACCCCAGCCGCGCATGAGTTTGGGATCTCTGAGAGTGTGCAGCCATGGGGCGTGGTGGCATGCGTGTATGGAAGGGTGTGGACACGTTGGTGCGTGCTGCAGTGTCTGGGTGTTGTTCTGCTGGTACTGACGGCGGACGCTCGGATATGCTGTGAGCCTAGCTAGTCTAGACTAGTATTGTGGTGTGTGCAGTTCCTGCGGAGCTACCAGTGACCTGGGCGGCCCAACACGGCACTGCCTGGCGGGGCGCTTGACGATACAGGAGGCCTCGGCCCCCACATCCAAATCCCTCGTGGTATTTAAATTAGCTGGACCCCCCCACGAACTCTCCACAAAGCAGACCTACCCCTGCGCCGCTTGCAGACCAAGCAAAGCTACCACTGCGCAGCATGTCCAAGACAACGCCAACACCGCATCACGTCAGGGCCATGCCAGGACCGAAGCCTCGGCTGCAAGCGAAAGCAGACATCAGCATCGCCGCCCAGCAGAGGCTCACATTTCTTGTGGTGTGTGTTACGAGGAAAACTTCGGGGAGGCAGGTAGTACCACAAGACCATGCGCCACAAGAACAGGAACAACCATGCCACCGCCAGTCGACACAGAACCCAGACACAGCAGCCTGTCAATATGACATCATGTATGTAGTCACAAAGGACAGAGGCCGGGCCGGATGATATATGTATCATGTACAGTGCATGGCCATGACGCGTATGGCGCAACCAAAATTTCTGATCCCCCGTAGACATTCAGCACACAACCGAGATCGATCCCACTACGGTTGCAACAGTCAACAGGGAGGTCCCGGTGAAGGGTGCATACTGTCACGGGAATTTCCGAAGGGGAAAAGGGGGGGCAGTACAACCCTGCGGCGTACTGCACTGGTGTATGGCCACGTGCGAGAAGCTGTGCGCGCGAGAGAGAGAGAGAGAGAGAGAGAGAGAGAGAGAGAGAGAGAGAGACATATAAATATATAAGTATATAAATATATAAATGTATAATAATATATATATATATATATATATATATATATATATATATATATATATATATATATATATATATATATATATATATATATAGTTACAAAGGACAGAGGCCGGGCAGCGAGCCGTTGCCAGGAATACACACGCAAATCCACTCACGCAGTCATGGCACTAGGCCGGGCACGAGCACGTACCACAGCTCGGCCGGTGATGCCAGCCAAAGATTGAAGCCCCGCACGGAGCACAAGAGCATTCCCCTTGCACAACGCCACACTCAACCGGCGCAGAGCATTCGTCACAAACAAAGCACGGTTCACCTTACCACACCGAGACGCAACCTCCGCCAGCCGATTCAAGTGATTCATGGCAGGCCGTCCCAAGCGACCATGCGTCTCATGCGATAACGGCACGAAACTATACGCATCAGGGTCGTACAACCGATAAGCAGTGCGTTTCTGCACGTCCCGCGTCTCCGCAGCACCCCCGTCCTCGCGGGCCGCACGGCCGCAATAGGAACCAGCACAGGGGTTCACAACCGACACATCCCCTATGCACAAAGGGTCACCCGGCGGCATAAACATGATGTCCCCCAGTTTCTCCTGGGCCACTGCCCTCAACACCTGCGCCAGCGCCGTTGCCTGCGCGGCAGCGGCCTGCTCCCCAGGCCCCGCCGGACCCTGGCCACCTGGCGCCGCTGCCGCCGCCAGGGCCGCAGCCTGCGCCGCGTCTGGCGCGTGGCGCCCCATGTGGGCGCTGTGTCCGGCATATATATATAGCGGCCAGGCGCACCAGCAGAATCATGATTCTAGCTTCGTACGTAGAGCTTAAGGAAATCTTCAATTCTGAAGCGGTCTGTAAGTTGTTAAAGCTATCGCCATTTCGCGGATATCCAGGTGACAAAGTGGACTCACGGTCGCCCCTCTTGAGAGTGCCGTCCAGGGCTCTACAGGCCGGGGTTTTCCTGTCGGGAAAACCGAATTAATTCTTAAGCCCTGCCCATTTTGTTGTCGGGCTGGCCCGATATGCAGCCTGCTGGTTGTCGGGGTTCCCGACAACCCCTTCAGGTTCCGACGGGGGTGTCACAAATAAATTTCGGGTGACTAGCATTAGTACGTGCTCATGCAGTGGACCAGGGCCGACAGGATTTCAGGATCCCGACGACCTGTCGACCGATCGGCGTTTGTCGGGGGTCCCGAAAAGCACCATTGGCGGCCGTCGGGCACGCCCGACGGCACTCCCCTGGCTTGTCGGGAAAACCGACGGCTCGGTGCCCTCGCCGTCGGTTTTTTTGCTCTTTTCCAAAAAAAACCCCGGAAACCGATCGGGATGTAGAGCCCTGGCACTGCCGTCCCTTCGGCTCGCACGTCCGGGCGGTCAATGCATGCGTGTCGATGGGACGCTGCATGCACCGCGCTGATCACGACATGTATGGCAAACAAGCACGAACACGGCAGCGCACAGCTTCGTCCGAATGGCTGAAACACTGTTCAACGATGGAATGACATCAAAGGAACCAACCAGTTCTGCTCGGACTCTCCTAGACTCTGTGGTTTTCTCTCACGCGTCGTGCGCTGGAGGTGCTGGAAATTCCGAATTGACTTTAAAAACTTTGAGTATAAAAGTCTGTGTTCTGCAAGCACAGGGAGTGGCTCTCATATGGGGGATGTGGGAGGTCATGCCATGGCACAACTCCAACAGGAGCATGAGAAGAAGCGGCATGTTCTGCAAGCGACGTCCGCGAAGCTAGACAAGGTGGGCCACAGTATTCAAGAGTACTCACGGCAGAAATTAGAGAACGATATGGTGCTCAAGGAGCTTCACCTGCTGTCTGAGGACAGCACTGTCTACAAGAAAATTGGGCCTTGTTTGATAAGGCAAGACATGTTTGAGGCCACTAGCAATGTTCAAAAGAGAATAGACTACATCACGGAAGAGCTCGGAAGGCTTGAAAAACAGAAATTGGTTTATGATAAGGAGCACAAAGACATAAGCCAGCAGCTGCAAAAGATCCAGGTGCAAGTTCAGCGAATTATGCAGGTATGGCACAACGCTCAATGAGTCCGTTGGAGGATGCATGATCTAGTTTGTTGCTTCATCAGGGATCTGTAGAAGGCGATCACTTCATATGATTGTGTGGCAGTGTCATGGTAAATGGTTTTGGTGTGCATCCAAGAAGTGTTGTACTGTACACTATGCTCTTCACAATCGATCATAGTTAATTTGTGGGGATCGAGTCATTGTGAGAGACATGCGACTTGTCGAGGGGCTCTCGAAATTCTGATCTGAATGCAGGAGTTGCAGGCAGCTGGACAGCTGGAATCCTGAGGAGTCCAATGAGCGCCATGATTCAAATTTTGGCGGTGTCACAGGAAATCCATGTAACCATGATTTTGAACACAACAAAGCTAGAGTAGCAGTCCATTTCCCTCAATATGATAAGTCTGCTGCGATTCCCAGCTCGGATGAAAAAAGTAGAATTTTTTCTTTGTACCGTCCGACCTGTCGTGTGAGCTTTTGCCGTTCAAATTTCAGGTCCTCAATCTCATCGAAAAACTCTGGGTCAAAAGCATCCAATTCCTTCCGCAATGCCACGTTTTCTGCGCACACATTCGTGAACTCCTCCTTCGAAATCTGCATTTTACACACGTCTGACATTTGTTGTTAAGGTTCACCTGCTTCTCCTGTCTGGTCGGATATCACACCGTCTGGTCTCTTAAGTGAGTATTGGTTTTTTCAGGCTGTTGCTCGCTGAGTCCCTGGATGACACCACCGCCACCACTTCGGAAGTGATTATTTACTTGTATGCACCGTAACAAGCAGGTGACCTACCTTGGCAGCATTTTGATGTGGTTTGTTCACGGTTGCTTCCAGAGAAGATATCTTCCGCTTCAACGAGGCATTTTCAGTTCTCCATCGCACTAGTTGCTGTTCGCGCTTATGCACTTCAGCTTTCAATGCCTCGGCACTACTACTGATACATCTAATCTGTGCGAGTTCCTTCTTGGTTGCTTTGTGAGCAGTCACCTCCTGCACATACTCAGAGCATTGTTGCTCTTCAAGGTATTGTAGGCTCCCCACAGCTCTTGGGGCACAGCGTTCTAACCATGCCTGCATGTACTTAGATGATGGCACCATATTCTTCATTTCATTTTGCTGCCTATCCACATCACGCTGAAGTTTGGCGATGAATGCATGCTCTTGGTTGATGTTCGACTTCTCAAGTACTGTTGGAGCATATTGTTGAGAGGTGATGTCTACTCCTGCAGCCAGCGTGTCCTGCAGCCGCTCGATCATCCAGTGGTAGCACTTCGTCCATACTTCGTGCGGATCCTGCAATTGTGTGCATGTGGATATGCGTTATAGCTTACAGATCTCAGGGAGCTTGGCTCTGTATATCATGTGTCCAAATGGGATGGACCTCTCGCAGATGACATAGAACAATGACCTTTTCGTTCCTTTTCACCTCCACATCCCATCGCTCGCTGCCTTGCTTGAATTGTGCAATAGCATGCTGTACTTGTTCTCTACTCACAGATGATTGTGAGACGTCACGCAATGTGGCCTTCAGGGATTTGAGTTCAATACTTCGCCTGTCAAGAAGCGTCTCCAAGCTCTGAATTTTCTTTTCGGCTATCATGATCCTGTAATGTAAGATTCTTTCAGACTGAGGTGCCCTTGCCCATCTGTTCGTTCAAAATATTTCACTGAATGCCGTCATATGCACACTGCGTCGCTCCATAAGAGTGACAAGGAAAACAACGATGGCACATGGCTTTGTTTCAAATGCTTCAAATCAGTGTGTCTAAACGTCTGACTCCATATGCACCCATATTCACTGTATTGTATGCATGCATTCTGGCGTGGGATCGGGAACAAGCCTCTGATCCTTCAGCCTCCCCTGCTGTGTTGCGGCCATGCTCTCCGCTTCCTTCTTGCTCAACTGTTTTCGAAGACTAGCTACTTGCCTTGACAAGGCATGAGGTAGCGTGCTTTGCGGGGGGTGGGTGTCAACAGCTGTAGCCTTGGCAGCAGGAGCCGCTACCTGTTCTTCTAGGCGCTGGGTAGAAGCCTGGGTATCTGGTGCGGTTTTGGCTTGCTCTGTGATCACGTCGACGTCACATTGCTGCAAAGAATCTATTGCTGGTGGATACACTGCACAACTACTTTTGCATTTGTTTTTGGGGGTTACACATTACATCGTGTGTCCATGATAATGAAACTGCAATCAGACCTGTAACATTGAGATCCGGCGCATTGGTTTGTGATGATCCAGGAACAGTAGCTGTGGAAGCTACTGGGAATCCGCTGGTCCTCAGCTGCATGGTGCCGATGGTGATCTCCCGCTTTGCGGCTGACTTGAGTTTTGCATTCTGCGCTTCGAGGACATGCAGCCTGTTGGTGAGAGTGGAAATTGTTTTGTGAGACTTTGAGCTAATGATGCCGGCATCTACAGATATCCTTATTTCTGATGATTTTTGGAGCCGTCCAATGTAAGTCTGTGCTGTAGCTAGCTCTTCCAAAACGCCTTTCGTTTGCTCATTGGCCTTGACCAACTGCAATGATGTGCCACTGTGATCAAATGCTTCTAGCTTCATACCGCATACTGCGATGAACTTCGAGGCCCCACCGTGTTTTTCATGTCACTGGTCTCCTTCAAACTATCAGCCAGCTGGCGTTTGAGTGTGCTGTAGTCACAACGCTCAGCTTGTAATGCTGCTTCAAGTGATACTTTGTTTTTCTTCAGACTAGCCACCATATTGGAAAGTTTTTCTACGTCTTTGCTCGAACTTGTCTGTATGACATTGTCAGCATGCTTCTTCTCACTTTGAATCAACTTTGATTCTGCAAGATGAAAAGCTTGTGCACAATACGAGCACACCATCTGACCTGATGATGAACAGTCCATGCGGCACACCAAGTTGCTTGATAGCATCTCTCAAAGCCATGACCAATTTATCCTTCTTGGCAAGTGTGTCCCGAAGCCTGATTTCAGTGGCTGATGCACCAAGCAGATCAGGTTGCGTAGATGCTTCCCCACTGACCTTGGGATCAGAAGCTCTGAATGGGCAGGTCTGGGTCAGATGCTGCCGCTCATCTGCCCACAACTGTGCCCTTTTCCTCATGGCGTCATGACTCGCTTCCAGCTCCATCTGTTCAGACGAAACTCATCAGAAATCGATTTCGCTAGAATAGCCTTGGTGACGTACCTTAATCTAGACACTAAGCTGACATCATAACGTGGCTACGTGTATTGACAGGGCATGACTGGCGATGCATTGTGAGCACCGACCTTGAGTGCAGCGATTGTAGCTTTCATGTCATCGTCGGACAAAGGTATTTCAGGCATTTGCGGATCGGTGAGTTTGCTGCAAGCTGACAGCTGCTTTGCCAATCGTTCCTCCAACGTAGCTATGCGGGACAGCAGCTCCTGCTCTCTGGCAGTGTGCATACTGCGGAGAGATGATAGCTCCTGCAATGAAATCTACCTCTAGTGAGTTGCAAATAGCCCATGTTGTAAACACTCAGAAACCCTACAGTCCCCATGCATACCGAATTCACAGCGGCTAATTTCTGCTCTTGACACCTCAATGTGTTTTCTTGATCTCGCATGACTGTTTGCGCTGCAGTGACTTGCAATTGGTGCAAATCTCCTTGCGCATCACTGTGGACTCCAGAGATGCTTGGGTGCACAAAAGCTTTCATGCGCTGGAGCAACTCTCCATTTGCGACTGATAGCAAATGGTATTGCACCTACATCTAGCTGTGCCTCCAGTTCGCTGTCCGACAATCAATTTTGTGCATCATCGCTCTACAGAGCATGATCATAAAGTACCATGAAGGAACCCACTTGTAGCTGCTTGTTTACTCGTGTGGCCTCCGCGCATTCTCTCTCTCTGTCAGTCACTTCATCTCGCAATTCTTTGATGCTGTCTATATACCTCAAAGCAAGTGATGCGTCCTGACATATCACTGGTGATGACTGATGCGGCATAGGCGTACAGGCAATGCTGGCTGAAACACATGCAGAAATAGATGCAGAACCAGATGTAATTCGCCCAACCGCCACCTCTTTGCCATGTCTGAGGATTTCATCGGAATTTTCATCAAACATGCACATTCTAGCGTGTAGTTTGTCCAGTTCTGTCTTGAACTGGTTTATCTGTGTCGTCTGAGTCGCCCTCTGCATGGCTCGCCGTCACTTCAGTCACTGTGTCCATTGACGTGAAGAGAATGTTCCAAGCTGCAGAGCGCACCTGAATTGCATATTCTTGTTCCATGTGAACAGCACATTTTTCTAGCACCTCCATCCGTGTCTGCAGATCGAGTCGGCACTGAGAAAATAAGTCCGCTTCTTGTGCCAGAAGCAGATTTTCGCGCTTGCTCAGGTGGTACTTGAGCTCCAGATCTCTGTTATTGGCTCGTGCATTGCAGCTGAAACTGCAAGGGTCGATGCACCTTACGAACGCTGAGGGATTATACATGCCATGACCGAATCAATACCACCATATCACGAGCATGTGTCATCTCACCTCAACAAAGAAACCGCATTTGTTTCAAGGTTGCTGACAGCCTCTTGGCGGCTGTTGCTGTGTCCATCGTTTGCTTGGCCTGCCAAAATATGTTTGGACAATTTTTCGTTGATCTCTTCCAAGGCTTGGTTTACAGAGGTACTAACAGCAAGCTTACTCAATAACAAAGACATTTCCCAGACTGGGACTCTGCACACATACTTCAGCATCAAATTCTGCGGCTTTGGCTTCGTTTACAGTGTGAAAGTTTGAATGCAAGACAGAGAGATGCACCGATCAGCTAGTGCCTCTCCAAGCTGCTCCACGAGCCCAAAAACTCTGGAATTTGCGAGCAGCAGTGCATCTGCCATGGCCAGGACGTGATTGGAATTGTTCGATTGCCCCGACTTGGAAGTGCCAGCAGTCAGTGCTTGCAGTGCAGTACACTCCATCTGCGCCAGTCGCTTAGTAATTGCGCGATCTTGCTCATAGCTTTGATGGGGAACAATTTTAATATCAATGTCACTAGTGACGTCCGGGTCTGGGATCATGCCTTCTTGCGCTCGAGCCCTTGCGCAACAATTGACATATCAGCCTTTGTGCGAGTCAGCGCCTGACTTAAATGGTTGATTTGTGAGTCCTTTTCTGCAAATATTGCCTGTAGGGTATCAGGATCACTGTGGCTTACTTCTGTCTGAATTCTCCGAACTACAGCCTTCAACTCGTCGCGCTCTTGTCTTAGCTCGCTCAACTGCGCAAGGACTTCATTCTTTGCTTGCCTCTGCATCTGCTCTGATTCACTGCACAGCCACCTTGCGGCACGATGCTTCTCCAGTTCCTCCTGGGACACTGCCAAGTCTGCTTGCAATCTCTCAATCTGCTGGTGTAAAGCCGCTACTCCAGAAGCGTTCATTCCACCATGCATCTTTTGCCGAGCTTCCATCGCATCCCGCTGAGCAATTTGTAGCTCTGTAACAGAACGCACGGTCTTGAAGTAGAAATCTTTGATGGACTATGTTGATGCAACACAGACATCACGGTTTCCTCCATCAGAGGATTTAACACGGCAACAAATGTGTGGTAATGCCCATGCCAGTCCGATAGAAGAAAACGAAGGGTACTTTGAGCTTCAGATGACAGCTGCTGCCGGAGCTCAGTATTCAAGGCCCTTGCATGATTCACTTCATCTGCCAGCCTATCACTTTTTTCAGTGGCTAGCTGTGCTGTGGCTTCTGCAGCTCTTGCCTCCATAGACCGCTGCCTCAGCTCCGTTGCTAGCTCCTGGTCGACCTGAGGAGCTTCACTGGCCAGCATCAGCTTAGCTTGACGGCATTCTTCCTCTCTGTCGGCTGCTGTCTTGCACACATCGAGATAGTGTTGATGTAAAACGCACATTTCAGCCGTTTGAACACAGTGCTTTCGATACGCTTGCTTGTTGAGATTCGAAAGAGACATGTGTGTACGTCTGTCCTGCACCACGGACATGTGCCGATCAAGTAGCTGAAAGTATGTAGTCGCTGGCACCGCTCGTTGAAGCTGTTGATTTGTCTGCATTAGCCGAGTTTCCAAACTTGTAGTGATAGTGTCCAAAATCCTGCCACGTGTGCAGTTTGCAACATGCAGCTCCCTGAGTTCCCATGACAAGGCTTTCACTTGCCTCTGTGCACGCTCACGCGCTTCATGAGCTGATTCCAAGTCCTGAATAGCCTGCATCTATCCACCAAATGCAGAACAACATTTGGCAGGGGGATCACGTGCCCAACATCAGAGAGGCCTCGCAGGAAGGTCTTACCCGATCTAGCTTACATCGAAGGACGACGTCGTTCACAGAGGTCGAGTCGGTTTGTTCTGGATAGTTCCCGGAGCTGTAAAGTTTTGCTTCCAACACTGCCAAATGGCCATTGGCAGCTGCCAACTCATTCACGAGAGCATCATTTTGGTCTTGCTGCACCAGACATCTGGCTCGTATTTGAGCAGCGATGCCTGCGTAGTCACGGTAGAGCACATTTCGCTGATCGATGACCGTTTGAAGGTGCATGTGATAGCCATGGCAGACCGAGGTCATATTTTGAAGTCCTTGCCTCAACAGGTTTCTCTCTTCTATCGACTGAGCCAGGGCTTGTAGACAATGTGCAAAGCTCGTCGTTGCTGGCCAAGACATATTCCTAGTCACAGCGTCGTCCTCGATTGAAGCCAAGACTGATGTCTGTTGAGCAAACGGTGCTCTCGCTTCAGCATCTAGTGGACTTCGTGAAAGCAGTTTATTGGACCCTGTGTCATTCTGTGCTTCACCAGCGGCTGCTGCTTGCAATCTTAGTATCTCACGATCTCTGGCGCATAGAGCGGCCTGCATTTGGTCGTCAAAATTTGTGCATCACGGATTCCTGGAACCGAATGATGATATCCAATCACGACATCAGGGGCGATGCACAGCATAACACAAAAACCTGTCAAATTCTTCACATTGTACTATGGCATGTGGAATGATTGTTACCTGCAAGGATACTATCACTTGCCCAGCTCTTTCTAGATGCTCATCATCGTTGCACACAAAAGTCTTCTCCTCAGGTCTACGTTTCTTACTAGCATTCGGCCTGTGCAACAGCGCAATCGCCGTTGGGGAAGGAGATGGCTCCAACAATGCAGATCGGTTCCTGTATGGTGCGCTGCAAACATCTGCATCTTCTTCTAGAGCACAATCAGGGGATACCTTGCATGCATGAATTGCGCTGCAAACATCTCCTACCTGAACGACCTGTACATCTCAAATTTGGTTATACTGGGATCGTTTGGGTACTGTGTGCAGAGCCACGTCATGAATAACCGTGCGGCTTCAAATACATGAATTATGACGCACAGATTTGGTTGAAGTTTTGTGATCATTTGCAGCTTGCTGAAAACCTGCCGAGAAGAATTTTCCAACATGTTGCACTGACTCTTTCAGCTGCTTCTGTGACTGTGTGTCTGCCGCAACTGATGCAGGTCGCAGGGTTGCTGCACACCCGGCGCTCGTCAAATTAATACAAAAGCCCTTTCACTGGAGTACCCGGGTTGCGATGACAGTCGAAGACCAACAAGGTCAGCACAGCTGTTCACAGCGTCATTGCAGGGCAAGGCAAGAGTAATCTGAATCAAGAGGCTGAAATGCATCGCAAGAGACACACCCTGTGCAGTGTGATGTACAACCAAATCGCTTATAGATGTCGGCTTCCCACTGTCTTCTACTTGAAATCCAGTTGAACCAGCCTGCTGCCGTACTTCTCCACTGCTGAGAGCCCTGCAATATGTCTCCCTCAGCGTTAGGTCGGTTGAGTACCCAATGACATCCAGGGGTACTTACATACCTGCATGTGTCCTTTTTCGCACACCTGCTGGCATCTGTGGACTGCAGCTTGTATGCTGTACGCCTGCGATCTTCTTCCAAATTTGCCACCATGCGCTCGAGCTCTGCGTTGAGTGCCTCAAGCTGTGCCAGCTTGGATTTTCGCTGTTGATGCCAATCGGTGAATTGTGTTATGCTTCCGGGGTCGTACTTGCTTCTGAGCTGCTTGATCTCTTCACAATAAAATTCAGCCGTGTCAGCCAATTCATTCCTCTGCATGACAGAGTTTCATCACAAAATTGGCATTGCTTACAATGTGCACGTAGTTGACATGCCGCTGATGTGTTGAACATGCAAATTTTTGACACACGCATGAAATACCTCTGCCGATACTTGTAGCTTTTCTGCCTGCACGGATTTCAGCCGGGCGCGCAGATGACGAATTTCAGCCAAAGCGTTGGCGAGCTGCAGGTCCCCGCTGACTACCTCTTTCAAGTCTTTTTGTGCAGACGAAAATTCTGCCTCAAGGTCACATATGCACATTTTCATGTCTTCATGTTCCTTGGTCATTATAGCCGACTCATCATCTTTGGCCTGTAAAAGGTGCATCTGACCGATCCATTTCAAGATGGCATGCAGTACAGCTACATCATTGCCTGAAATCATTGCTGGTACATATACACGCCTGCTCACTGAGAGTCCAAAAAGCTGAGACTCATTCTTTGTTTAACTTGCAAAGGGAAAGCTGAAATGTGACAAATTTTGCGACCATGCAACACATGCCATATGTTCATGAACTGTATGTATGCGCGACGATTCACAATCATACGATGTGCTTGAATCTAGTACTTACTGTGATTCTCAAACTTGCCAGTTACGGATCTCGTTGCCACACCTGGATTTGCTGTTTCAAAGCATTTACTTGATCTCTATGATCCTTGACAGCATCATCAATGAGCCGTCCAGTATCCAACTCCAGCGCCTCGTATGCCTCCAGCAGCTGTATTTTTTCAGCTGCCAAAATTTTCACTGTTTTATCAGCCTCAGCAAGCTGTTCATCAATGCTGTTGTCGTTGTCAACGCTGTTGCTGCCGACCAAAAGCCCATTCCCTGTCCGTGACTGTGCCAACTGCAATCGCAAGGCGTCCACTTGCTTCTGGGATTCTTCCACTTGTTTTTCGAAGCGCTGTTCAAATTCGTTGAGCAGCATCATCTGAGCACTGAGCTCATCCCGAAGGCTGGCTTCTTCGGCTTTGAGGTGAGCCGCCGTCTGTTCTGCTAAATAAAGGTCATCCTGGAGCTGTGACTTCTGCAAGCAACTCCACGATTTGCTGTGTCAATGAATTATGTGATGCAATTAGCATCAGCCATGGGACGATGCAGTCAGCGTGGTGCATGGAGCATCAAAACTCACAGCAGCTGCGCAGCTTGCAGTCTTTCAAGGTTGTGCTAGAGTGTGCAAATGCAGTGTCAGAGTATACCATCTGGGATTCCTTTTGAGCTTCTTTGCCTACATCTTGCAGTTCCATGCACAAAATGAGGTTCTCTGCCTTGACACCGTCCAGCTGTGACTCGAGATCTGCCAGTTGTTTTTGATATGCACTTTCGAGATCGTCCATTTGAGACAGAAAGCCTTGCTGTGAAACAGCTTTGTCGGCACCGACGCTTGCAGCTGGTTGTACAGCCTGCAGTCGAGACAATTCAGTTCGCAGGTCGGACAGTTGCTTCTGAAGCATGAACATCTCCTGAGTGTGATCCTGTATGGTTGTATCTTGCTCTTGTAGCTTAGTTCTGCAACACAGCACAGATTGCCTAGCCGCACAGACCGAGGTACATGCACAGAGACGCCATTTGTATGCATACTTCAACTTCGTTTTGTCTCCTTCAAGCTGCTTTATTGTCTGACTAGCATCAGCTGATTTCTCTTCTAGAACTTTGTTGAGTGATGTCAGAAGCTCGACAGTGTTGGATAGACTGTTGACTTGCTCCCGCAACTCTCCTGCTGGTGTCTCCATGTGAAGGCTTCTCTCCTGCTGCAACTTCTCTAACTGTTCCAGTGCCACATGGTAGTTCTGTGATACAACAAGCAAATGTGGGTATGCCATGATCATTTGGGCGGTGGGGCGGGGGGTGTGAGGCTTTTGTTGGTGCTTCGGCATTTTTGTGACTGGTCAAAACTGGCAGAAGACATTTACCTTTTCCACGTTTCTGGCCCGGTCAATCTGTATCTCCATGTCTTCTACTTCAAGCAACTGTGCTTCGTACGCTAGCTGCATCAACACAACTACACGAAATGCCAGCTTTCCGTACGCGCCAGCACTCATATCGGCTGGTTGTGTGATATCGAGTGATATCAGAGTCTCCTGTAATGTCGAAATCATTTAACAGGCGATCAAGAGTAGGTTGTGATAGTATGCTCCGTGTCAGCAACGCACTGCACAGAGATCTGCAATGTTATTCTGCTGTTTATTGGTTAATGTGACCTGCAAACAATCTAGAGTCACAAGTTCCCACATGCTCAGAAAGCCTTGCCCAAGACTCGAGACTCATGAAGTGGGCATGCCTCTGCGGGGTAAGCGGACAAGTCTATGTTGAAGTTTTCTAACTGCTGCGCAGAAGACAAAGGCTTCAATTTGGGGGTGGAACGGAAGCCATTCAATTGCTGGCGCGAATTCATTATCAGGCTCGGTGCAGGTGTGAGTTTTGTTTAGTAAGGCCGGAGTGGTCTTCAGCAACCAAGGCCTGAGCGGTTTGACCTTGCAGATTTAGGTCGGCTGCCTGTGCTCAGTGCGGTCGCGGGGGGCATGGACGTGGAAGCGCATCGGAATCACACATAAGCAGTTGCTCTATGTTCATTGACAAGACGCTCCATGAAGAGGCATGTCTCGCCCTGTGAATCCTTTTGGTGCTTCCCATCTTCGATCACTGCAACAGGTGGCAACGGGTCGTTTCATTTTGTTCCGCAGTTGTCGCCAGTTGGAACTGTGCGTCTCATTGCATATCGTTGCCTCGAATGGACCAAAGTGCAAGTCCTATGTAATGTTCCATAAGGACCCGTATGCCGTATGAGTCATACGGTGTGCCAAAGCAATACTTGCAGGGGGGCGACTCATGCATGCTCCGTTCCAAGCTGCATATTCGAGCATACGCGATCGCGCGCGATGGATCGCCCGGGTTCTATGAGAGAATTGCCATTCCGGCATGTGAACATACTCGCAAGGTCAATGGACTCAGCACCCCGGGATGTGGGCCACATAGACAGCTCGATTTTCGGAGGGGTCTGCGTTGGGTGACTTATTGCGGTGTGGCCTGGTTGTGATGTGCGCCTGTGCGGTTCCGGCGTTGCTACCAGCCGCTCCGACTTGATTCATTGTAACACAGCTGTCCAAGGGTTGTCCTTGTAATTCACAACTATTCCGGGTACCCAGCCGACACCGCTGTACAGAGAATACGGTCCGGCCCGAAACAGCCTGAGCAGGTGATTTTGGCATGTCCGGCACGTCGCTACAAACAGAAGCGCAGTTATATCCAATTTTTCGAGCATGTTAGTTGTGCTAAGTAGAACTGTGCAGCGTGGCGGCTCTCTGCTTGCGCGGTGCCTGCCTATTTCCTGCTCGTACAGATGTATGCATAGGATCTTCTAGCGCCCAGTGACTCCGGGCGAGTGAGATGCCATTGACCGATACAATCTAGTAGTTAGTGTGTAGATGCAGGCCTTCGGGTTTTCATGTCGGCGGTGATGATGCGGAGGACGTGACCCATTTCACGGAGCCAATCGTCTAGTCGCAAGCAATCCGGCAACTAAACGCGCTCTGTAGTCAAGATACATACGCTTCACTTACCACATGTGCGAGTCAAGGACCCTGCCCGTCTATTTTCAGCAGCACGTTCCACACGAGACACCTCCTGTGCCGATGCCAAGCAGACCCATCTCCAGTGGATCTTCCACCCCGGTCCTCAAGAGTGGGTCGTAACATCTATCTAGCGATTCATGGCAATCATGCCTTGCTCAAACGCTACAGTCGCTTCCTCAACTGTCACATATCTCCTATTCGCATTGCTCTGTTTTTCACTGCCTGGGCTGCGATCGCGTGACCCAGCGAAGTTTCAGCGGAGCTAATGCGCATACCCCGACAATGATATGAGATCCACGAAAAGCTACAGTATGTCCATCCATACAGACGCCAGTTCTAGCTACAGTAGTGGCTTCACGCGGTGCATTTCAAATTGCCTACATGCACGGATGCTTGCAACGCTGCATTGATGCAGCTTCCAGCACCAAATCAGGCACTGACATGACTTCATGGCATCGGCATGTGATGTGGTGCAGACGCTCTGTATTTGGCAGCGGTGTTGATTGTGGTCGCCGGTCCAAACCATCAGGTCCGGCTTGCCGGACCGGGCTGCATGAACTGTGCATGCGTTGTGTTACAAAAACAAAGGTGGCGAGGCGGGCAGCACCGCAAAAGCAGCAAGCAGATCAAGAGCACACAGCAACCCGGTCCATCGCACCCTCCCGTCACACCCACGCAACGCACGCAAAACCCACAACACCTCCATGAATTGTGCATGCGGTGTGCTGTCGGTTGGGTACCTCCCGAGAATCCCAGGAGATCCCCTAACAGCGAGACACTGGACTATGCACAGTGCACAGAGCCATGTCTGGATAAGGCACAACTACAAGCAAGCGGCAGCGCAAGTGCCCGCACGCCAACGATTGCCAACTTCAGGCTCCACGAGTGCAGACTACCTGCGACAGTTGCAAGATGTCCTCACAGACACTATGCCCACATCTAGACGCACACATACAGGTACGGGTGCAATGCATTGGGCCGGGTTGCTGGGTGTTGACTAGCTTGCCGCTCTCGCGGTGCTGCCCGCCTCGCCACCTTTATTATTTGTAACACACATGCATTGCCTCCCGCCCACAGACCGCTGCTTGCAGGTCCAGAGTGCAAGAACGGTACATAACTTGCCGTGTCACATAGCGCATTAGCTCTTTCGAAGCACTACCTTTCGGCGGGCTTTGGGGAGGAAGGGTCTTTGGCTGTCAATTAAAGTAAAGCAGGATTTACTTAGCCGCATCCTTCGTGACAGCTCCGGAGAATCAGGAACACGTGCACATGCCAAAGGGGTGAACCGCCGGAAACCCCCTTCAGACAACCGCAATTCACAGGGCCTCCTCCTATGCCAAGCGAGGTGGTCATGCATGGCCGCTTCGTTCCCAGAGCGCATGCAGAATTGAACCCATAATGTCCGGAAGGAGGGGTAGCATTTTACCGCTTTTGGCGGCTGGGGACCCTGCACCTTCCGTGCCAGGCGGTGGCCGGGTAGTGTGATGTGTTGGTCTTTGGCCGCCTCATCCGTGCGCGCGCGGGGAGGGGATGTCTGAGAGTGTGTTGCAGTGTGGGGTGGGTGTATGCGTGTGAGGGTGGTGTTGCGTGTTTGCAGGAGTGGCCGTGTGGCAGTGCTGGTGTGCACGGGTGGTGTTGGCATGCTGCAGTTCCTGGAAATTATGTTGTTTGGATTTTCGTCTTTGTGGCGTCGGCTTGCATGTGCAGTGGAACTGTTGTTGTGGTACGTGTGGATCCTGCATTGCTACCTGCATCCCGAGATCCGGCTTTGTCGTTGTGACACCCCCGCATGAGATGTTGAGCTGAGGGACACGGACAAGATGTATTGCCTGGGTAACAGCGCTGCGTTAGCACTGCAGGTCAAGTCAGAGGCACAGGCTGTCCAGAAAAGTAGGTTGATGGAATCTGAAGTGTCAATGTCAATGTGCAAAAGCGCGTCCGTTCCCTCCCATTTGCATGCTGGATGACCCCCACGCGTGGCACCCCTTTTTAACACTCCACTCTAGAGCCTGTACAGTACTTTGTTCCCCAAGCTGGGCCTGAATCAGCCCATAAAAACCGCTGTCTGTCCACACCCTCCGCAAAGAGATACTGGACCACACAGCTTGCCCAGTGCAACCGTGTGCATTCGCTGCTGCCATTGTTCTTGTGTAAGGATGCAGCATGTGGCCCAGCATGCGGCCCAGTTTGCGGCCTCTGCAAATAATCTGCCGCCTGCAAGCCGCCGAGTGGATTCTCTGTTGTCGTGTGACAGCAAGAACATTTCCCTAGCGGACACTGCATCCAGGTTACGGAGGAGTACTGGCGGGGATGTCGCATCCCTTGTAAACACCGTTCTCACCTCTGCCTCAATTCAAGACAACACTGACCACAGTCTTGCATCCTTGTAAAACTCCGTGTGTCACAATCCACTGTTGTCTCTCCCTCAGAGTGCGCCCCCCCGGACACACTTGCCTCCAAGGCCGGCCCCAAGCCTGCCTCAACTAGACGCGCCGCCGCGACGCTAGTGGAGGAGGCGGGACCCCCGCGGGCGCCCTCAGACCCTCGGCAGCCTCGCGCTGCTGGGAAATGATCGCAGCGATCGGCCCCCGTCCGGAGCGACCTTCCGGCTCCCCTCCCCCGGTCGCGCAGAGGCACTCAACGCGGTGACACTCTCGCGTTTTTCCCGGACGCGCCGGTGATCGGCAACGAATGCGTCTCTCACCCACTTGCCGGCTCGAACGTCCGCAACACGGCGGCCTGTAATGGCGCCACCACGAAGGCTACCGACCGGCGCAAGCGCGACAAGTACGGTGGAGCCGGCATTGGGGCATTCACATTGGTTCCGTGTTCTCATGCGACGTATGGAATCCAGTATGAGCGGCGGGCCATACGCCGCATGAGAAAATCCGGATTGGCCCATCCCGTTTGCCTTTCTCCCCCCGCTTGCTGACGTTGCAGCAGGTTCGGGCGCAGCCTCATGGCGTCTGCTCCTTTTTGGATAATGCGATGCGCGACCTATCCAAGTCGCTCTGCCGCGGGGTGGCTCGGCAGGTGCACTGGCCCGCTAGTGGCACTTCATGCGAGCAAGGCAGTTTTGACGGGGCTACCCGCCTCGTCCGATGACCTCACACCACTAGCGGGCCATCCGGTACGAGCGGCGGGCCACCCCGCCCTGGCTGCCGGTTGTGCGATGGTCGCTGCTCGCCCACGCGACCCCGTCTGCTTGTCGGCGTTTACGTCGCCAATCGCTGGGTCGGCCGGCCTCGCGCTCGGCATCCATCGGCGTGGGCGCCGACCTGGCAATCTGTAGGCTTGTATCCCGTCGCGAGGGTGCGCCTGGGGAGTGCGGGGAGGGAGGTGTGGAGTTGCGGGTCAGGGTATACGGGTAAGGGGGGTGGGGGGTGTGGGTGTGGGGGCCTGGTACGGGTCGGGGTGGCTTGCGCCGGGGGAGGCTGTGTGTGGTTGGTTCTGCGACTTGGGCTGCATGTGCCTCGGGGGCGATGGTGTTGAGCCGTGGGGCGGGGGTGCGTGGATTGTTGTGGGTGTTGGCGCCTGTGTGTGCATGGCTATTAGCGGGGGTGGGTGCTGGCGTGTGCGGAGCTTTCGGTGTGCTGGTTTGTGTTGCGTGCTGGTGGTTGCATTGCGTGCTGGTGGTTGTGTGGGTGTGTTCGTGCCCTGTGATGCTACTGCCTCTCTAGCTTTGCCCTTGTAACATAATCCACTGCCATACAATATGTACAGAGCCACATGCACGTGGAACACCTGTTACGCTATGTGAGGAGCAACCCAGAGGCTTCCCATCATGCGTTACCAATGCCGGCAGTCACAGTTCCCCCAAAACCTGGAGCGGCTGGACTGAACACGGCTTGTAAGCTCCACTCACATATGTCCCAGTCACAACCATTTCAAGATGTGGACGTCATGTACACATCGATGTTCTCAAATATATTGACCTAATGTGCACATCCAGGTGCAATTGTCCCATCCCCTGGCTCGATGTGGCCCTGTTGCAACAGAAGTTTTGCAGGTGACGCTCCACTGTCCGGCATGGAGAGCAGTGTCCGGGTGGAGATGTGAACTGTTCTGCTGCCATTTAGGTGGTTTTCACAATGCCAGTGCCTGCAGGTTGTGCGAAGTCTTTTGCTGGTCATGCCAGCTGTGTGGTCCCACTGCTGCAGACAACACCTGGTGCAATCTCTGCGCCCTGCGCATTTGCTGCGGTGCTTGGGTGTACACCGGTCAGTTTAATTGAGGCTGTGCCCCGTCCGCCCCCGCGGGTGCAGAGGCCAATGCCCTTGGGTGTTGTGTGAGGCCTGATCTGTGAGGCTCCGCTGGTAGCAAGGCAGCTGTGATGGCCCAAGTGTCTCAAATTCAACACACCACATGAGAGACCACAGCAGAACTGGTGTTCTTGAGGCTGTACGGCTCTGGAGGCAATGTCAATTGTGTTGCAAGATTGCTGGCCCCAGAAACACATGTCAGATGCATCATCATGTCACAGGGACACGACAAGTCCGTCAAGCCCGTTTTCACACTACGGCTATGGGACAGAGTGAGGTTTAATTCCTCAACATCATTGATATGTGCGGCATGCTCAAGAATATGTAATACAGCACATGATATGGCCACCATATTATGCAAGTGTACGCGCAGACCTCAGTCACCCGACTCAGGATTCCCAGTTTAGCTGGACGATGGGGCGCCTGACTGCGATGGACTTGTTCATGATTGCAGCTGTCCTCGCAGCTGTCGGTGTAAGGGTCGAAGTGTTGTTGAATTTTGTTTTGCATCTAAGGCCAGGTATGCCTGCTAACATTACTATAGGAGATCTATGGGAGACAGACGTATGTTAAGTATACACAAATTGGGGAGTTCTTTGGTCCATTTGGTACCGACTGGGTAAGCCAATATCTCGGATGTGCCATGGACAAATCGGCACAACAGTTCAAACCTCCACCTGTGTTGGGCTTTGTACGTGCACCCCCATTGAAAATATGTCGAAAGCTCCCCAAAAAGTTGCCCTGCCTTCATCTGAGAGAATTTTGAACCCGTGAGAGGCATCGGGATTGCGGTCGATGCCCCCAGGACTCGCACCTTTTCATCCTCATCAAAATCCTGACTGCAGGTGATATGGCAAAGAACGCCGTCCACAACGCATTGTGAAGCCGAGATGCATTCCCCAATTCTTTGCAGAGCGGTGCAACAGTTGCACTGCATTAAAGAATAGCAACCAGTTCAACGCTAATTGCGAAGCTATCAGTGTACCACCGGACCTGTGGAGTTCTCTATACTATCTGGTCGCTCTTCTGTGGGGTGAAGTGTTGAAAAAAATCACATCAAGCAGATAACATACACGGAACCATTACACATGCATGCGAATTTGCTGTTCATGAACAAAGGTACCATGCAGCCCATGCGGTATCACAAAGGGCAACGTAATCGTAGCGACAGGTCCTTGGGTGATATTTGCTGCATCAAGAATGATTAGTTCACTGACATGGCGCTCTGCGTCATAACAGATGCTTAGGATCCAACCTGCATGTGCATACAAACTCACGATTGGCATTGTCCCCTACAAGAAAGAACCAGAAACACAGTCAACACATATGTACGCACCATCCAATTCCAATGGTGTGCTATCTCGTCGATCTTGCGGACGCGAAGGCACCATCTCGGGCTCACCCACATAGTACTTCCAGCCACGTGTCCAGACATTGCACCGGCCAGTCAAGCAATCATAGACACCAATGGCCTGTTGCGGACGATTCTTGAATGTATGCAATGACGATGCACCAAAAATATACCGAGATTCTTTGCCACAAAACAGTGGATTTACTTGAGGAAATTCTAGCACACGGCTGCAAACTGCCCGAGTCATTCCGGCATGTGAAAACAAGAAACTGGGAGGCAGCTCGTTGAGTGTTCCTGGATCGATATCTAGTCTTGCGAGGTCATTCAGTGTTTCAGTTTTGCTTTGCAGCTGCATGCCCATGTCGCAAACTCCTTGTTTCACATTCATCGTCTCTCGCATGTTGAATGCCAAAGACGTGGTCCAGCTAGATCCAGCATGTCTTGGCTTGTGTGCTGCCTGTCCACATAGCTGATGTTCTGTCAGAAGGAAAACAGCATGCATCAGTCGTGAAGGAGGCTGGTTGTCTGGATCAATGTTTTCAAAGCGCTGTCCAGGCCCAGACCAAGACATGAAGTCTGGCATCTCAGGATAACCAGCATATTGGATATGTAGGGTTTTGCCGTCTGTGCAGTCTGTAGTCCATGCATTAGCGATATGCTGTGCAAAATGCGGGCGCAGCGAAAAAACCTGTACTCCAGTGTTAGGAACAACACCTGCAGCATAGAGGAAACTGGTGGGAAAAGCTGGTAATTACAAGACTGAAGAAGGAACCAGGAATTCTCAGGATAACGAGATGACACATACTGCCTGGCTGCTCCGCTTCACAAGGCCAACCAAATATAGCTTCAGCAATATGAGCTGCACTGTCTACTGTAGCCTCCAATCGTCGGGGAATGACGTATACCTGGCAGTGTACACTATTGGACTGAAGACTGTCATGCTGCTGCCAATTCTCATGCAGAGTGCATTTTCGCAGTGGGAAAGAAAGTAGCAAACTGCCCCATACCTGCATCCTCTTCGTTGCATCATACTCCAAGCTGTGGATGGGACTGAGCTTGCCAAGCACATAGTTCCCGAGATGTAATTTGAGTGGATTGAGCATGACCACAATATAATCTTCAGTGATGGCAAAGTCATGGACAAAAGCATAACCAGGGAACCGGACGTTCTTCACTGTGAGTAGCTTCATCAACCTGCTGGTGTCGTCGAACTCGTAGAATTGCATATCAGTGTGAAGGCCTCCAACACAAGCCACAGAAGTTTCTACCTACGCACACATTGCTGCATAAACAACAGCCCCGCCTGACCAGGCAAAACTAATACATTCAGCTCAAGTACACACACAGGTAAGAAGGAAAGCATACTGCAACCTGGTAGGACATACAAATGACACGCTGTCTTGCTGAATCACGTTTATAATGTGAAGCAAAAGCATCTCCTCCCAGCCGCACACTGCATGGCTGTCTTTGTCGCAAAAACCGAAGACTGCTTAAAGCTCGCTCTGCCAAACCCCTGATCGGCCCGCTCACAGAAAAAGGTGCGCCAATCTTAAGCACCCCATCCAGGGTTGAATAGTTCATAGTCTGCAATGTGTGCGGATCAAGCTCATATGGCTGACCACCCTCAAAGAGAGCAAATAAGCGCCCAGACAGCCACAAAACGGATATGTTCGCCGCATTCTTCGGCAGCACATCCAATACATTTGCGAGAATACCGCCTTCGATGTTGGTGCCAAATGATCCACGCGCCATCTGACGAGAGGCAGCTGTTTCAGCAATAAGCCTGGAGCACCGAAATGCCGTTCAGGTGCGGTGGTTTGGAAATCCCACAAGAACAATGACCTTGCTAAATTGTGGAATTCACGGGCAGGTGCATACTCTTCTGTCTTGACATACTGATTCATGAACGTTGCACTTTTGGGTGCAGTCAAGTGAATCTTGCAAATCGCGCCATCACCATCAAATGGATGTGCAACCCTGGTACCGCCAACACTGAACTTTCCTGGGCCATTTCGGAAGTACCAACCTCGCACTGATGCTGGAATCGCGCCCTCTACGACCAGATCGATTGGTTGGCTCAGTTCGGGGACATCGCGACGGTAGGGTTCCATCCAATCCCTGCACGAGTTTGATCAAGATGTCCAGGATTGCGGGAGGATCACAGATAGTGCAGAAAAGCTTGATGCTGCGACAAGCACTGTGGCGAGGAGCGCCGCTTCCAAGCATTGAAAAATACAACAGCAGCAAATCCAATTGGCGTGCTTCGCCTCAAAACTCAGGAACGCAATTACACCCTGCTTGAAAAAGCAATTGGCTGCGGAGTCGTTGACTCATTGAGCTGGGTCATCATCAGGCGCACAAACGATGAAGCGCTTGAACTTAGACCAGCACCGCTAAGACTAATGCTGATAAAAGCAACATATGCAATTATGGCTATGAATCTACCTGCCCACTGCAGGATATAGAGATGCTGACAAGCAAGTGATAAGAGGTTGGGCTGATGCAAACTCCAACTGTTTGTGTAAACGTGCATGAGCTGGAGGTGAAATGGCTCGAGTTGGCTTCGCAACTGCCCAACATCCACAATGGAAGGCGATTCACAGGAAGCACCAGTGTTCATGCTGTCAGCCGGAACAGATAATCATGTGGTTGCGATTGCTGACATTTTTTACCATATGCGTTATTCGACGTGCTGTTGCTTACCGTACGAATGCTGAAATCCTCATGTACATATCACCAAGAGGAGCAAGGGATAGCAGCATCGACAAGCTCAACAAATCATTGCTGATCCATCACACACAGGTATCTGAATGTACGCAGGGAGAACTGCAGAAACATGGCACTGCATTTCGGAGGACGTCTGAGAGCCCATCTGGAGAGCGAACTGAAGGTACTTGCAACATGGGCGGGTAGAGATGACTATCCGCGAATACCACCTGTTCACCCACATGTTCCCACACTGCAAACACCAGAATCAGGCATCAAACAATTCAAGTGCGTGTTTGGCTTGGCATCCCCGAAGGACAAACAGATCACTATCGACCAGCACACAGCCAGCCGCAACTGCTTCCTGCATAGGGCTGTGGGGGTCGAAAATACATGCTGAGAAGGGATGCCATGGGGCCACCAAACATGCACCTACGAGTGTGCAATCATGCTGAAATGTCCTGCCGGGCATACATGAATCCAAACAGTGTGGCGCCGGGTACAGCTGCACTGTGCACTATCCTGAACACCATGCACTAAATCACACCGTGCCATGAGGGCGTGCAGGACTGTACTCAGCCGCCCTGCTATGTGTGTTCGCATATGGGATGGAACAGTAGAAAATGAACACGATAGCAGGGAGGTGTAGTGCAATGTTGAATAACTGGTGTTTTGCTGCTCCTATCTCCACGCAGCGGTTTGACGATGCCATTGCGTAACACCAGTCATACAGCACCTTACAGCAAAGTGGCAGCACATGCTTTGAACACAGTTCAAAAACACCAAGGAGCGCACCAACGACACCAGTCTCCAGGAGGGCTGGAGACTGCCTGCGGATCTCTCTTGCTCCAAGGCGTGCGAGCAACACAGCATAGTGCAGCCCGGCGGACTTGCACGGCACGCCGTGAGCCACACGTTCGCCACGAGTACCTATCCACCACTCGCATGAGGGCACGAGGGCTTTTGAAGCAACAGGATTTCTGCCGAGATACGTTATGTGCAGGGAGTCGTGGTTGGAAATCCGGCTAGCCGAGGAAACGTGAGCCAGACTAACATCAGTCAAAGAATATGTCAAGTTTTGCGCATAGCAATACACCTAACTCAAAACGGCTCCAGATACGCTCCTGAAAACTGTGAACATATGGAGTAGCACAGACAACTGTTGTAACACGTCCCACGTATCTTGGGTGACTGGCTCTGCAAGTTGAAGCTGTTCTCTCACGGTTCCACATTTTGCCTCGCGAATGGTAACTGCATATCTTCGATCTCAATAAGTGTGATTTCATCTAACCGAGCAGTCTGGCTTGCGTTCCGAGGATCGAGGGCAATCGGCTCTGACATCGCCTCGCAGGCGTTGCAATGAATGCTGCCCAAGTGTCGAATGTGCTAGGGTCAGCTTTTCGTGCTGAAAGCACCAATCATTTCCAAGATGGATGCAGCTGGTGCCCGTTGCCAGCTGTTCAAGTCCACGTCCACACGTGCTGCCAATAACATATAATATGCGATTGTCCACTGTATCACAAAGACGCTTCGATATGATATAGCTAGGTATCATTGCAAAAGTTCAAGGCGCTGTGCTAACCCGTTGGAGTCGACTGGGCATGGCATAACGGTGTCAGGCCGTGCAGCGCGGGGCCACCACTTGTTGCGAAAGAATTTGCGTGGTCTGGACAGCCCGATTCTTCTGGTCTGTGGGCGACCAAATCGCGGAGGTTGGTGGGTCACTTGCTCGATATGATGGCGGGACAAGGTGAAGTGTGCAACGTTCTGATGTGCAAAACGTCTCAGCGCTAACGCAGAGTACCGGCAGGTGGTCAACACGCGGTACTGTCAGCGCACTACAGTACATTTTCTGTCAGCCGGGCCAACCTATTGCGCCCTGTGTGGCAGGGCGCAGCACATGGCCAACGCGTGGCCTTCTCGACTCTGTATGATTGACGTTAGCTCTCGGACGGCTTCAAGGGAGTTCGAACATATGCTCTGCATTACATGGACACCTGGCACTTAACATGTGCAGCCAATGCGATTGCTTTGCAACCGGGAAGGGCTGGTGCCATGGAGTTGAGGCATGTTATGGCTATTCGTGCCAATATTGACATCCAAAATTGCATTTTCAGCCTCGGCAAGCGACTTGCTCTGAGATAGTGTCTGAAGTGCGCTGAATGAGCGGACTGATGTTCTCAAACCTAACAATTGTGATGGCTAGTAGTCTGCTCTGTTGCTATACCATGCAATGGCCCGAATCCTTTCATGATCTCAGCAAGCTCCTGTATAACACCCAAAATCGCCACTGATGCACCGATTGTACATTTATGGGATATAAATACTTTGTGAGACTACGTTGTGGGATTGCAGCAATGTCGGTGCTGCTATGTGTACCCTCTGCCAAAATCACCAGCATATTTGTTTTACATCTCTCAATCCGCATTTGTATCGCCTCTCAGACACCTTAATGTCTAGGATTCAATCATCATCGATTGCGCATGTGTCGCCTCGGCCACATTTTGCGCTCCAAGTTCCCGATGCACCTGCAGTATAACTAAGAACAACGGTCGTGTCCGCAAGCTCGGCTGTAATTGAATTTTGCGTCTTACGGAATGTAATTGCGTCGAATGCGATTCGGTTCAATTTTGGCGTGCGGCACGATGCATGGTGCTGACGCGAGGAGAGCGAATGTGAATCAGGCTCCCTTAGGATCATGCTGTGGCGCATGGCCATGGCGCATTGTGAAGGGCGACGAACGTTCAATGTCATTGCCATGCATGGCTGGACAGATATCATGATTCAAGGTGGAGGAACTTTTCACAACATAGCAGGGCACGTCACCCTGGAAGTCAGGTGGTGCTGCTCCCATCCTCGATGGCCACGATCACATCCAGGCTCGCCCGATACCCCCGAATCTCACCTTGTTAGTGCCACAGGCTTCAGTCGATGCTGTTCTTGTACGTGTGCTCTGGAGAACATTGACGTCCTAGTCGACACCTGGATTCGCCAGAGAGTTCTCGTTCAAGCGTTATGTACCGTGTTATGTCTCTTCCGCCTGGGCCTGACGGGCACTATGGCCGCGGACCTGAATCTGGACCGTATGAGTTGGTGTTTCAAGTGCCGAGGCTTGAGGCATATGTACAAGAGTGCGCCCACTACACCGTTGTGCTTCCACAGTATGTGGCCGAGGAAATGCGGGAGGGTGAAGCCCGCAAGGACTTCGAGAACAGGGAACATGTAGGTATGTCAGTTCTTACCATAATTTCTGCCTTCATACGCAAGTCCGCCTCTGATGCCCTCTGTGGTAATCAGCAGGCACGGCACCGTGGAGACTGTTCAAGCATACAGCTGCATGCAGGGGATGCACGTGCAACTGCCAGGCGATCCATGGTAGTCAGACAAGCACGAGCATACCTCAGCTACGTTCCTGGAGACAAGACCAGTCATCAGATTGCAGGTTACATCAAATCTCAGCTCATCGATGAGTATGGTGTCACAGGTGTCATGCTTGAACCTGAGGATGGAAAGCTGAACTATGTTGATTTTGATAACAGAATGAAGGTAAGCAAGACCTCATCGCAGACATCACTTGTGAGAACATATGCATGAGCCTGACTGATGTGTATAGGACTGCACACACTTCATTGCCTGCTTGACAGACTCGTACTTTCAAAGTCTTGAAGAACAACATGGCAGGTCGTTTTTGGAGATGAAGGCAGCAGCTGGTATAATCCCAAGTCAGCGGATCGTTTGTGTCTGCCCGGGTCAAAGCAATCCGCCGACCCCGCAAAGAATTCAGCAACTTTACCCTCTAGAGCTGAGGAAAGCATTTGTTTCCAAGCCACTGGTATGTGAAAACGTTCACTTGTTGATTGCCTTGATGATTGCAGCCCTGGAATGAAGACAGACGTCGAGATGGTTCTGCACGGTTTCTTAGGTTGACTTGACTGCAGGTTTTCTACAACAACCTTGGTCACATGGAAGTCTTCGAAACATGCATGGCTCGTTTTTTGGGAATAGAGCATGACGCGGATTTGATGCAGCTGCCCATGGGTGGGCTGCTGGAAGCTGCAGGACTGGGCAGTTTTGTACGACCATTGTATGTCACGTACGGTTGTGAAAGTATAATTGAATTGGTGC
Organism: Ulva prolifera; assembly: GCA_023078555.1. Lineage (NCBI taxonomy): Eukaryota > Viridiplantae > Chlorophyta > Ulvophyceae > Ulvales > Ulvaceae > Ulva > Ulva prolifera. Next base: position 6,289,632 of record CM041201.1, on the reverse strand, counting down.
TCTTGACAGAACGCTGTCTGGGCATGATTGGCATGGACCAGCCCCAGGTATGATGTATACAGCTATCCTAGGCTACACTATATTTTACACTGTCTGCATGATGAATGCTATCTGAATGACACACTATATATTACACATTGCATTACATACCTTCTCTGTGCCGATTCGGTATCGTGAGCGTGAGAGCAGAAGTTGCAGATTAGCCGGTTCTATGCCGCCGTGGAGCAAGAAATTCTGTATCTGCTTCTGGAAGCTCGTGGCGTGGGATGCATATGGCGGCGACTTCAAGCTCGCCATTTGAAAGAGACAGCTGCTGCGTGTGCTGGCACAGCAACTCGCAGCCCCAGCGAGGGGTTGTCATTTAACTACCTTTTCAGTCTGTCAGGCTCTGCCATCGTTGAGATTTGTAAAGGAGAACATGCTCTAGCGCAGGAAGTGATATCAGTTAGCAGACAGCTTTCAAAGCTGTCAAACGAAGATCGCAATAAGGCCATTGGCATGGACTATGGTGTAGTACAGGAGCAGGTATGCCATGTCAACACCTTGCTTCAGCATGTCGCAGCCCCTACATGCAATGCAATGCTGGCATCCTCATGCTGATGAAACGTGTGTCAATTTACACATATCGGCCCATTGTATGGCAGAGCAACTACACAAACAAAACATGCTGATGAAACGTGATACTGCAGTCTGTGAAGAACTTAGTGGCAACATTATGGACACCACACGTGCCTTGCAAAGTAAGAGCACATGCCGCTGAGTTGATTCGGCGGAAAAGCCTTAGTCCAGCTGGGTTAGAGGAAATTCGGAATATTGCCGGTCTGGAGTCCCTCATAAAATTGGTCGATGAAGGATTGCCTGCAGAGAAGGTGCTCAAGCTGATGAAATTGCGAAGGCCTGATCATGTGATCATCAGATCTGTTCAGTCTTGTTGATGCAGGTAGCAGCGCTTTGGACCCTTCGCAACTTTGCAGTTGTCGAGCTGTACAGAACACGCGTCTCTACCATGGCTGTTGTCATGTCGCTGTGCGTGACAATGTTAGAAGACAACCACCAGCCTCCTGCTGTACACCACGCGGCCGCAGCTGTGCTGCAGGTATACAATCATGACCAAGCTGAATCATCCTCACTGACCAAGGTCCTGACAAATTATTCATGCGCAGGTGGCAACAACAGCTGACAAGCAGAATGTTAGACAACTATCTGAAACTAATGCCCTCAACAGGCTGGTAGCGTGCTTATATATGAAGCATCGGTATGTGGCAGGCTTTCATCGATATGCAATGCCAATACAAACAATTGTGGGGAAAGCACGGCGGCATCCATTCAGGGGGGAGGCGAAAGCATCGTGTTGATCGTGCAAATAAACTGGTCCCTGCGTTTTACCCGCGGTCAGTGAGGATGCATGCAGAGGACTGAAAGTCGCGGCCTTGGCAGCTTTATCAAACTTGGTGGTCCTGGACTCGAACAAACGCGCCCCAGCATGCATGAGGGCAATTCCCCGGCTGGTGACCCTCCTCTCAAGCCCATCTGCATCTGTATCAGCCATGGCTGTTGGGGCAATCCACCAGTTGGTACAGCACGATGCAAACCGTCTGAAGACCTGGCGGTGTGGAGGACCTGACAAACTGAAAGCCATCGTGGATAAAAACTACCCACATGTTTCGGCAATTGCCAGTGAAGCCATACAGGCACGTGGAACTCCTATTTGCAATGATGACACGCCAATTATCCCTGCCTGCAAGCTGGAAAGCCGCGGAGACTGCTTGGGTGATACTTGGGCGTTCCTCACAGGTTCTGATGGCAGGCCCACGAATCTCACCCCGGCAGACATTCAGAACATATAATGGCAGGCACATTCCTGCTGACAAGATGCGGGCTGCAATCCATCGACTGAATGCACAACACACGTACTTGGCTGGACACAGTTCGAGCGTCGGCTTCCAAGCCACGTCCCCCACAAGCATGGAAGCGCTGATCGTCAGGCCGCCAAGTGCACCTGCTGTTATCACAGGAGGATCCAAAATGAAATTGACGTGTATTGAACGACAAGACTTCAATATGAGGCCTCATACTGCTGGGCCACATGCGGTCAAGCAAGCTGGTCATGATGATCAAGGCATGGGCTATTCAGGATGTGCCGAGCTAAGGCCCACATCACATTTCAGCATCAATCTCAACTCATCTCACATCATTGACGTAAGGCAACGTGGAAACTCATCGAGGACTTCACGTTTCACCAAAACAGGAGTCTTGGATCGACACAACTGCTCGTCTGACTTTGCACGACAGCTGACGCTGCGACAGCAGCTTTCAATGGCTGATAGACTGTCGAATACGCACAGGGTCAAGCCATCCTCCATGACCAATAGCAATGCATTTCAAGACAAAGTGGGTGCCAGGAACATGCAAAGGAATCTGTCACTCTGGGAAAGACCAGGCGAGGTATTCCACAGTGCCCTGAGCCAGACAATGTTGGCATCAATTGTGTTGTCCAATCAAATCTAATGCAGACAGCCTGTACGCATGCAAGAGCGAACTCAAGAGACCAGCCGGGCAAAGAGTTGGCTGGTCCCTGAAAATGACATGATTATAGGACAACACGTGTAGTTCTCACACTCATGTATGAATAAATACACCCCAATACAAAGTTCACTCAAGATTTTGCTGGATTTCTTTAGCCTTTTAGATATTCCATGAGAGCAGAACATAGGAGCAGCTGTCGTTTTCAAGCTCACACAGAATCGTCTGCTGCAGATTCCGAGTAAGCCAACCAACATGGTCACGTCAAGCAAGAGACAATCAGGGAGGTACTTCAGCGCAACTGCATCCCGAAGGTATCGTACTGTCGACGGCAAAGTGATCAATGCCGATAGAATTGACAATGCTTCTCGACGAATGGCTGGGGTGTCCAAGTGAGTGTGCTGCGCGTCGACGTACAGAATGCAGCTGTCAAACCATGAATAGTCAAGAAAGAATTCACCGTAACGGGTGGACACCACGTGCATCAAGCAGGCACTTACATATGGCGCACAAGGCATCGTGCACACAAGGCATCATGCTGAAAGCAGAGTCAACATTGTGGCTACATGTCGCAACCATCTGTTCCCCATTCAAATGCCTGCTCGACAACAGCCTCTATGCTTGGGTGATACTGTCCAGCACCCTTCTCCAATCGGCTCTGAATTGCCGTCATTCCCCATGAAGCAGTGACCACGACCAACATATGAACTACTGTCGCGGGAACACTGCCTTCCTTCGCAGCACTGGAGGAGTCTGAAGTTATATGGGCTTCTCGCTGGCTTCTACGATAGTCCAGATGCAGTAGAACTTCTGTCAAATGGTCAAAGACAGTGTGAATATCTGCGTCTGCGGACCGCAGGCGCACAAGTGCCATATGCCCTGTAAGGCAGCGGTGAGGGTGTACCAGACTCAATGCACGCATGTACGCATATTCAGCATGTTTGAGGCATCCGACGCGCTCACAGGAAGCTCCCCAAACCAGCCAGTCCCCTGCAACAGCAAAGTGAGCATGATAATACACAAAGATTTCCATGTCTACTGTAGTACGGTCCATGCCTGCTGATCACATCCAGGAGGATCAAGAACACGTACCAAAAGAAGCATTTGCTATCATAGCACGACTGGACACAGCTGTGTGGAGTGGGCGGTGGCGGAACTTCAGGAACTGAGATTCATCCTTTTTCACGGCCTCTGCCGCAGTTGTGTAACTGTGCGCCACACCATTTTGAGGGTTCTCGATTGCAGCGGTGTTTACAATTGCAACTGCATCCAAATCTCCAAATAAGGAAGCAATAACTTCAGCAGAATGATGCGACAGGTGATGCACCGCCCCTGGAGGGGCAGATGTGGAGTCCAACAATGCCGCCTGCATACACAAAACCACCTCGAGGAGGGCATCGTGAGCCTGGGTGTCCAGCACAGATGCCGGTCTCCCAGTCTCTGGCCGGTGTGGCACCCCACACAAACAGTGCAGTACCTTGCAATAGCACTGACACACCAAGGCGATGCACTACGCACCATGATTCTCTGGGCTTCGCACTGTCGCAAACTCTTCTTGAGCGAGCTTTCCTGATATAATTGAAGTGCAGTAGCGCTCACGTGCGCATCATCCACAATTGATGCAGCAACAGGGTCAGTGTCAGCACCTTTGCCGGGAGCAGTAGCGGGCCCCTTACCGATATCGGCCGATTTACAACCATGGGTTGCCAGCATAGTTTGCAGCTTGCGGCGCCGTTTCATGCGCCCATTGGGTGTTGGGCCAGCTCGCGTTGCATACTCCTGCGCACGCAACTGAAGCCGGGCTAGTCCTTCGACTGTAACATCAACTGAGCCATCCTCATACTTTTGCAGAGCCTCTCGCAACACGCCCACTGGCGAATCCGCACCATTCAAACCCTCCGCATGGCCTGAGTGATTCTTTGCAGAATGTGTAGTGGCAGCTGCGCTTGCGCCGGCAAACCGAGGTGCATCTTTGAGCAGGGAGTGAGCTTCTGGCGGCTGCGAAGGATCATCCCATGAGAGGTGGGAGACAGAGTCTGGCGCTTCATCCTCATGGACGGATCCAGTGCCATCACCTTTGAGAACTATGCCAGAATCACCTCCCCGGAGCAGTTGCATATGTGAGCTGCCCGAACGCTTCACTCCTTCACATACCGCACAGGCTGGAAAAAACAAGCTATGAGTTTGCGTGATGCCAGCATGTGAAGAGCAAGCAGGCATATCGTCATTCATGTCAGCTTCTGCTGTGCTCTTGCTTGGCTGCAAAGCTGCAACAACACAATTTCGCACACAGTCTAAGCCCTCGCCCACAGGATGCCCATCCGAGCTGCCTTGATGTCTCTTCCCATGTTCCTTTGGCGTCAGATCTGTGGGAACATGTGACAAGTCTGCAGGCGGTCTTCTTGCAGCTTCATCTGGTGCCGTTGTGGATGCGTGGCCGTTGCTGTCCTCCCCAGGTTTAACATGACCTGGGATTGCAGCATGTATGTCACTACTGCGATTGGGAATACCAGACATGGGGGTCCCAGTCAACGTTCCGGATGCATCAGCGGTGTGCATGGGTCCATCTGTACTGCCCGGGGTCAAGTCGGCGCTAACTTCTTGAGATGCATCGACGCTTGAATCCTGTTCTGGTACAGGGTCCAGTATCACAGAAGAGGGCTGTGACCGGCCTGACACAGATCCGCGCTTGCTTGCACGGCGTCGTCCTCGTGCAAGTGCCCCGTTGTCAGCAGCGTTTCGGGCCAACGCTTGCAGGGTCAGTGCAAAGTTCTCAACACCCATGGCATGGATGCAAGAACAAACAATGCTATACTTTGCCGCGGAGATATGCGGTTGCAAGTAGACTAAGGACGTCCTCATGCTCGACAGGTCTGAAAACAGCTCCGGGGGCAGCATTTCACGTCGACCTGCACCAACACTTTGCCATCTCAAACGAGATCACAACAAACAATGCAGATACATGCAGACACATACATCATGTAGAAGTCACCTTGGTTGCAAATAATGATGTCCAGTTGATCATGATTGGTGTGCACACCTTCGCAGCTTCCTCCATCTTGTATGCCACACAGCTGCTGAACGAACGGTTGCCAGTCTGCAACAGCATGCGCTGTGCAAGGCATGCAAGCCTCTTCTTCAAGTACAGCCTGGATCTCGTTGTCAGCTGACCACGGCATGCATGATGGTGTCGTTATGCGAGCGAATGGCGGCAGTCCACATGGGAAGATGCGCTTGAACAAAACCTGCCGGTCTGATGGAGGTACAACAAGGTGCATGGCAAGTACAGCCAGAGCAGGAGCACCACAAGAGGCCTGAACACGGGACATGCACAGCAGCGCAGTAGTTGACTTGGGTGCGAGTAAGAGAGCATGGCGGGCAAGTGCCAGTGCATCCTGGCCACGACCACCTGCAGCCTCAGCTGCGGCAAGTGCACAGATGACGTTGGTGTCATGAGGTAGACGCAACGCATTGCTGCGCAGAACCTGCACAGTGATCGCAATGACAAGTTCGAGCAGGAATTTGGTCACAGGTATTCCATGGCAAGCAACAGTCACTAACAGACAGCAGAAACAAACTCTGCCACATTGACTTGACGGAGCACGAGCGGCGATAGCAGGTACACCCCTCATGCAGCCAGCTACTCTTGCAAACTACACACACCTGCAAGGCATCTTCATTGCGGCCAAGAGCAACGAGCGCGGCACAGAGTTGCACAACTGCTGGCGCATGCAGCGATGCTACTTGGGTAAAGAATTCTACGGCGCCTTCCATAACTCGCCGACGCTTGAAGTGGTGGAGCACAGCTGCCAGCAGTGGATCATTGTCTTCTGGATGAGCACCGCCTCGCTGTCCTCCCGGGCGTAACATCTCTATCACCTGCATCCAGTATGCTGTTGTTCCCGAGACCTTGCATAAGGAGAGAAGGGGATAGTGATATGGCTAGCACCTGCTGTGGCACGTGATCATAGTAAAGATCCAATATGCTATCAAGAATTGTCTCCTCGGCATCTGGAGTGCTCATAGCTTGTTGCTGCACCACAGCCGGCAAACCACGAAAGATAGACGGGTTGTAGTACTCATACCGCAGGAAGGCGGAGATGGAGACTTGCTTCCAGTGAGAAGCTGTCATTTCGTACCTGCAACTTCCACTCCAACATCCAACACAAGCAAGGCATCCCTTCACTTTGGTGGAGGTTGCAGTGCGGCACCATGCATGTGGCAGCAGGCAGACGTCATATGCGGTACCAACAGTCCAGTCGTGAGTGATCCGTACCTTTGTCCTTTACAATCAACCGCGTACGCGATAACACCGCCAGGGACGGCCATGTGGCATCGCACGTCCAGGCGGGAGAATGCGTCGTACGCACAGTACACGCATTGCGTGATGTTCCATTGCACTGAGGTAAAGAGGCCTGAGAAAAAGCCTACCTGTGACAACCATAAATCTTCTGTACACGCATTAATGCTTCAATTCTACGTGATCTGTTCAAAAGTTGGCACCTGCCGCAGCTGTCCAAGCTGCCTGCTGCTATTTGCCCGTGCGCAGAGAATGCGACCCCTCGATGCATAAAACCTAGCGTCGCACCTCTTCTACGTCACTGCACAAGTCAGAAAAATATGCCGCTAAAGACGCCGTGCTACACACATCATAGCCCACAACTTGATGGAAGAAAGACGCCGTCTTCTGATCCCCAAATCCACCCTTCGTTTCTTTGATACAAAGAACTAGATCTATAGGTCCAAGACCAGGCGCGGTGCTGAAATGCTGCAATACCCGCTCCCGGTGCGACAGAGCACTGGACGCGTGCTGCTCCTGGCACTCGGGACGCGCTCGAATCGTGTCCATCAAGGCGACCGTGCACTGAACAGACTAAGCTGTACAGACTGCATGTGGGGCTCCTCTGCGCGGACTATTGGCGAAGCATTCGTCACGATCACTCGCGCGTTCGAGCGCATGTGCCAGGTTGGGCAGCATGAACGAAGCAGCCAAAGAGCCTTGCCTCTGTTTTCTCTGGACAGACATGGCTGCAGAAACACGCAAGCCAGGACAACCTTCATGCTCCTCCATATTGCCCTTCGATTTGCTGCATGTGACCACGATGCATCGCTGCGATAACGGGAACTGCGCGCCGAAAATCGGGTTTAGTCATGAGTAGTCAGCACGCAGTTTTTCAGTCAACGAAACCTGTCACGTACCGTCTCCTCGGCTACCCCTACGCGGACATTCACGTCTAGCTCTCGTGCACATTGTGACCGACCCGCTCTGCACTACTGTAGATCAACTGTGCCCTGCTCGGCTAGGCCTCCCGAAGCCTCATATTTCGGAACATACACCACCGACCTCGATCCGCTGCTTGACAGCCGAATTTTAACATGGCGGGTGCACATGTGCAGGTGTGCCACCCTCTTCGTTAACAGGCTCTCCAATGCTTCACCTGCTTGAATGCCACCGAGCAGCTTGTCTGCGTTTGTCTGCGCCCTTCAACTTGCGTTCGACAAGGCAACATCATGTACCAACACGGACGGGTGTCTGGTTGCCGTACACTGCCGGACACGGAATTGTGGCGCCAACTCACACGCAGCCTTTGCACACCGCATCTGAAAGCTTTGAGGGACGGCACTCTGTTGTGGCTGGGTATAGTTTCTTTCGAAATGTTGTCACACAACGGATCTTACGTTGTATACTGTAGGGCTGTCGGGACGTTGGCAACGAAGCTCTCCGCAACGCTCTGGCGTGCATGGTAACGGACTTGCAGAGGGAGGAAGACCAAACAGCAATGTTGAAGAAAGCGTTGGCAGAAGCTCATGAAGCCGAACAGGAGGCACATACGACGGCTGATGTTGCACGGGCTGCAGAGCAGCATGCAATGAAGGAGCTAGGGCGCATGGTGGAAATACAGGTCACTCTCACAGACCAATTGGAAAATGCAACGCGGAAACTGGAAGCAGAAGAAGCACAAACTCGGCTTCTGCGCGCAGCGATTTCTGCAGCGGACCATGACCGACAGAATGAGAACAATGTGCACTCAGACACCGTCACAGCATTAAGATGCGAGCTGGCCAGTGCCGTGACTCAGCAGCAAGAGCTTCTGGACCAACTTGTTGAGAAGGACGAGCAGGTGCGCTATCGAGGGTGTAACGTCTGCGCCCATGTGCAATCTGGTGATGGGCGTGTCGAAACCCAAGTGCTATGCAGCTGGCAGCAAGCATGCAAGCATCTTCATCACAAACAGCTGTAAGTATACAGCAAGAAGACACCATCAAAGCTCTGCACAAGCGCTTGACCGCCGCAACAGAAGAACTTCAGCAGGTGAACGATTTGAATGCCGGGCACAAATGCGTGAGTACGGTGAGCAGGGCCTGCTCGCCTGTCAGTGCTGGGGAATTCCCGACTGCAAGGGACGATCCAGTGACCATTGTTAGTATGGCTGATGGCGCACCCTTCTGTGGTTTGGATGCACGCAGTACCCTGGAGCATCTTTATGCACAACTCAATGCAGCCAGATTAGAGAACAAATCTATACGTCGATGCAAGTATGGAACCTCATCAGCCAGCGTGGTGTACCTTCTGCTCGGCGTCGATTCACTCGATTCTGCTGATGCAGGAATGACACATGGGCACGTTTGGTGCATCTGGAGGGTGACAACGCGGCGTTAAGGGAGACAGTGGAGCATCTTCAGCAGGCAGCATCGCTGACCGATCTTTTTGCTTCTCACAATTTCGTTAAATTGTCTGGGGCGTTCCATGCCAAAAACTTACATCACAGTGTCACGACAAAGCAGGCAGGGATGAATGATCATGAAAGATTAAACCAAGATGTCATAAGGAATTTGGGTGGTCAATCTGATCTTGATAATCGTCAAGTGTTTCACTGGACTGGAGTCGATATTTGCGAGGTTGCAAAGCAACGTGACAACGCCCTCAAAGAAGCAATGACGACAGCAGCTGAGCTTCAGCGCTCTCAGCGGGAGCTATTCCTCATCAACTCCAAACTGCAAGTCGCACGGTCAATAGAAGAATCCGCTGCGAAGGTACATCTGTGTGCCATGGCCATCGCAGGGAGCTAATACAAATGCAGAATTAGGGCTATGTGTCATGCAGGCCATCAGCCAGGTGTCAGGACTGTCTGTGCAATGTGCTGACCTCATGTGTGTTCTCGGAGGTGCAGCATCGCAATTACAGATGCTATCCGCGGAACTCTCTTGTGCTTTTCAACAGGTGTGCCAATGTTGCTCTTGCACCCCTTTGATGTCAGTGGTCGGCACTCTTGTCTGCACATTCTTGAGGACATTGGTTTTGTGCATTGGCTTCTCAAGGTGCTTGAGGGCCAGCAAAGTATGCCTTCTTTAAAACAGGTCGAGGATCATGCAAAGCAGAATGCGTCTTGGGTGACTGCACATGCTACTGTTGATGCTTTAAAGGGACTGTCCAGTGCACTAATTGCTGATTTAGAGGGACTACAAGAGAAGCTGGTGTCGTTTACAACACGAGTGGAGCTTAAGGATCGCATCGGATCTCAAGAGCGACAGCACGTCATTGATCAGATTGAACGCCATGCTTTGCGGATACAGCATTCTTGTGCGGCAGCATCTAGAGCACGCGCTGCTGCATGCTCTGTCCTGGAGCGCGTCTTCTGTCGTCTAGATGATCAATCCCGGTTTATGCGAGTGGCGTTCACGATGTGGCGGGGCATTGCGGAACGGCAAGCATTAGCAGCATGTGCACATCGCGCTCAAGAGCTTGAAGACTGGGTGACACAAGCCAGAGAATCGAATCGCAATCGCATATCCGCCTTACTGCAACATAACTCGGAAGTGAAGCAACGCATGCAGATGCAGTGGCTGCTGCTGGTCTGGAAGTGTACCTGTAGGATGCAGGTGCGAAAAGTCTCAGTGCTGCGCAGCTAAGCCTGATCCAAGCCAGACTTATGAGTCACGTTACCAATCACAGACATGTTGACTCGTCGATGCACAGTTTCTCTGTGCAGAAAGCGGCGCGCTCGCGCTGGGGTTTGCTGTGGCAAGCAGCCGTGGTCACAGTGCACGACATGAGGCGGTACCCGTCCATGACCGTGGCATGTCGCAGAGCTCTTTACAGTCATATCAGGCTGCTCACAGAAACCACTGTTGTCAAGTGTGCACAGTCGTCAAAGCTCATGAGGCTGTGCTTTTGTTGCTGGCGTGTGGCTATGGTGTCTTTGCGAGCTGAGTCAGGCACCATCTCAGACTTGGATGCAGTGAGCGCAGCTGAAAGACAATTGCGTGTGCTCTGACCTAATATGCTTTTACAAATGTGTACGAAGGGCCAACCCCCGAATTGGTGAGCTCCTGTGGTGGTCAACAGGGAAGTGTGGCTGCAGGACTGAGAGTCTTGCTTGTGGGTGCATGGTTGATGTGGAGGAGAAGGATTGTTGCAAAATCGGCTTCGAAGCTATGCATGGAGCAAAGTTGCCATTCTGAAGTATTTGCCGCCAAATTTCACGATGATGGCGCCGCAGTGGGAAACTGCAGCAGCTGCACAGTGCCACACATGCTGGAAGATTCACAGGTACTTCGGTCGCGATACTCACCCGCAGTCAGGCAGCAGCAACTGATGTGCAATGACGGCACTCTCAACATGTGCAGCCAGCCAATCGAGTCGTTCAGGTGAGTAAAACGGAACACGCAACGGTGCATGATGCCTCAATGGACGATGTTGACACAGAGCCAACATCAGATGCAAGAGTATGTTTCGTTGGCCAGTGTCAGAAGGAAAGATCCGGACGACCTAGCGATGGAGTGTGGACACCCAATCTGGACTTGCAACCTGACGACATTCAAAAACCTCAACAACTGCCATCCTCTCCAAAAGCACACAAGTTGGAGCAAACTCCAACAGTTTACAACTCTCCGCAGGGGCGCCGAATTGAACGTGAACCGTCGCAGGGGGGCCAAGGGGAGCATGAACATGCAGAGATGGCATCACCATCCGATGTCGCAAGTTTGTCGCGAAAATCAATAGATGTTCCAGAAGAAGCTAAAAAACAAGCCGGGGGAAATTTTTCAATTGACTTGCACGCAATTTCGGCAGGCCGTGCTCAGACAACTGGATACACATACAGCTGTGGGGCTGCGCAGCCACCAGGGCCACCATTCGCCGTCCAGCCTGACGAAACTTATCCACATACTCGGCGCGGAGGCATCATCAGCAGTCTCAACATGTTGCCTTGTAAGCAGATACTGCGACATGCCAAGAGCACCCGTCGGACAGACACACCTCCTTGGAGACCGTCGGGGAGCGAAAAGCAACGCTGCGTCGCTCGCAGTGTGCATACGCCACGTCGAGAGCGTATAATGAGAAAGACGCGATCCGCTGGTCGGGCACAGGGTGCTGCGACAAGTATGACGATGACAACAGCCCCTCTGCCAGCCCCTCCGACAAAAATCACCAGCGAAGTACCAAAGCTGAAGCCGTCAACGTGCCAGCCGTCTGATCATGGATGCGAACCTCCTGGGACACGATGGATACTCCCCGAGACACTTGTTGCATCTCCTGCAACATGCACACCTAACAACTCAAGGGCATGGTCATTGCCTCCACGGCCACACAAGTCAAGCAGCGTGATATTTCCCATGGCATCCACACTAGATCATCCCGTCCCTCGTGCCCGATCCAGATCCGCTCCATGTGCATGGACAGGGCTTGCCTCACCCACATCCTGTTACGATGTAAGGCACGGCAATGCTGGTACTGATGCACCTCCCGCTTACAACGCCGCAGATGCGGACGCGGCACCCACCTGCATGGCTTCACAGGAGCCAAAGGCAGCTGGTGTGGTGGGCAGTGTTTTGCTGTTACCCGGCTCTCGGGCGGCAATGAACAAACGGTGGGGCAAAGCAGATTTTGTGGCAGCCAGGCGGCTAGGTTTCCGGCTACAAGCAGTGCTTGAATCCCATCTCACATCTACATATGCTTCTGACCTTCATACTGAGGTATACAATTCCGCGTGAAGTTGATGGCTGCAGCTGAAAACGACTGTATAGTATCTGGCGGGACACAATGCTTTGCATACAGGACGTGCAGACAAGGAGCACAACTGAATGCACAAAGCACATGTCAACAAAGAAGAACGCTGAAGCGAGGGATGTCTGCGGAGGGCAATCTAGTGCGGCTGGCTCCTCAACCGGAAAACCCACTAAAAAGACCCCAAGAATGTATTGGACTGATGACACGGCGGTGCACGTGACTGGTGATCCACACAGCCTGGGTAGGCTACAGTGCAAAAAGACACTCCGACGGACCCTCCCACTCAAGCTGTCCAGACGGGCAGCACATGTGTGTCATGTGCTGAACGAAAGAAGCTCAGTTACGCCGCTGTTGCACCACGATGTAGGCTTTTGCCAGCCAGACAACAGAGCCGATATGCAGAACTGTGGTGGCACAGGGGACACACCTGCACAGCAAGGCAGACGTGCTGCAGCAATGCGAGAGTGTGGCAACGACCCCCGACCTCTCTCAGGACAGCCCAGATGGATGATTGCCAGCCCGAGGCCCAGTGTAGCCTCTGTCCATGAGTGTCCGGTGGAATGGACAGGGGCGTGCACATCGCACGGTACTGCCACGCAACCTGGCCAGATGCTCGATGAAGCATTCTCACATCCTACAGGAAGCAAACAGAGCCTAGATACACCGCTATCGTGTTCAATGCTCAAGAGCGGACCCCAAGATGAGATGCATGGCGTGAATACAGACAAGGCACCCTTGATTAGCGTCGATTGTAATGCGAAGGAACAGCTGGCTATGGAAGCTGGTACGGCTGTGGGTGAGCAGGCTGGCGCATGCAAGAGCAAACACAACGTCCCTAAATTCAAAGCAAAGACAATTACATGTCCATCACAGCCATTGTATTCTTCCACAGCAGCTGCAGTCAATGCAGCGCACGCTCAAGCACTGGCCATCAATGGCATGCGCCAGCAGATTGTCACAGGATCAGTTCCCGGTGTGTCAATCCAGACTTGAAACTGAGGCTGCAATATGACTGGAGAAGTACACTTATGTGAACTATATTCAAAGCTTTTGGATGTTGTGGTGTTGAAGGTTGTTAGCACTGATGAAATATTGGGCTCTGACGTTGCGTCAGTTCTCATTGTCCTTCACTTCACCAGCTCCAGGTGCAGGCCTAACTAAACAAAAGCTGGCATCAGTGCATGAAAATGCTCCATTTGTTGCGTTCCAAGCAGGAGATTTTGTCAGGAACCTTGCTCCTCACAGAACTGCCTGCACAACTATTGCGTCACAGCTCAAGGAGGATATTCCATACAAAGTACGCTTGAATGCTGCTACAAGGAATAGAGAGCTTGATCCGACAGGTGATGCTGAGGTGGGATTCCAACTAATTGATAAAAGGGTCAAGCTTAGCTAAAGCCGGAAGTGCGCAGCCCCTTCTTGCATACAACAGCAAGACAGCAGGAGGGGTCACTCTCACATGGCCGCTATCGCAGAGATTCTTGCGGGCATCTGTACTTGTCACAACCATCCGCATTCACTGAGATTTAAAAAAGATCAGCCTATGTGTATCGGCAACATGCTCCTTGTCACAGTTCACAGTATTAGCTGCAAGATGTATGTTCCAAAAGCACATATGTCTGGCAATTAGTGCGCAATGAGCAACCTCTTTAGTGCATTTGTGCACGTAATCTGTAGTCCTTTCACACTATTCAACAGTGTTGACCCTTCTGAATATGTGCACACTGCTTGGAAGGATATGTGCTGCCCTGAACCTCGCGTGCTTCAGTGGTTGAGTTGTGTTTGCAGGCCAAACTTACGCTGCTGGAGCAGATGCAGCAGGTGATCCCTGTTGTAGGTCATGATCAATGAGATAGGTATTGCATTTGGGCCAACTGGGCACGTACATCGGCTGAAGCACGGTGGGGGCCCCCCCCCCGGGGCTTTGGAGGATTGGAAAGCATGGGGACGTAATGATCGCCAGCTTGCAATGTCTGTGTAAGGGAAGTTCCGGATGAAAGATGCGGCATAAATGAGCACAGGGACAGCCGATTTGACCTGATTGTTCAGAATACTGGCATGAGCACCTGGCACAGCGATGTATTAATCGTCAGCCCCATGTGGTGCCGACGCCAATATCCCTTGTGTGTGTCTTGGATGTATGATGCGATTTCAGTTGGGAAATTCCCTCATGAACGCCCCTTTGCCACTGTGTAGCAGAATCACGCAATGGCACCCCATGATACACCAACAGCACGGTATCAAGGACTGTCGGCACTTTCAAGACGAATGATCTCGAGCTACGTGCTCATTTTCCCGGGATGCTGTATTTGTTGGAGTATGTCTATGTACACCTCTCATAGCCACCCAGATCCTCAAAGCGCCCGCCGGTACTGCAGCTTGCTGACGAACATGCCAACTTTGTAGCTCTCGCAGCCCTCGTCCACGTTGCGGCTACTAACAGTTTCACATAACCGGATCAATGAGTTTGCTCGCGCTGGTGCTGCAGTGCATCGAGTGTAGCATTCCAAAGGCAGCTCTACGCCTAGGCTTGCAAGAATTGCGGGGCAGTGTGGTTGTTACACACTGTGCATCTTGTGCTTGGAAATCGTAATCAGCACTTATGCATATGCGCTGGCCGAGGTGATATACATCGGCGGTATTCGGTAGTGAGAGCGGTTGCACTCTATGTTCATGGCAAACTCGACTGACGTGCCGCATACCCGGAGGGATGCCGAATCGCTCCCATCAGACTTTTCGGTGGCTCAGGTATGGTTTCAATTTCTCAGGTATGAAGATCCTGCTAGTGGATGCGTGCATCAGACTTTTGCTAGTGGATGCGTGCTGGGAGCCTGCTGACGGGATGCTTGCGATGTACAAATCCCGATCGCACTTTCGGGCTATAATTCTGGCACTGACGCATGAATAACGTGTATATGCAATTGCGCAGATTGCAGCCTTCTTGGCTTTCTTCAGCATATTCCTTGTTTACGCATACTCAGCTGCCCTGCGCTGGCGGTACGTCCAATACCTGGCAGCAGAGAATGCAATATGATGGCTGCATCATTGTCATGCACACGGGTCGCTGTATATCACTGTGTGGCAACGCATATATGGTGTGCAAATTGGCAGATCATGCATTTTGACGGTCAAAGCAGACATTATTCCTGGCAATCAGACAGTGCTTGCATGTTCCGTTGAGCCCGCAAGATCAATGCTCACAGTGGGCCTCATCGATGCGCTTGCTCGTTCTCCTGTCTGCACCCCAGGGTGCGGTGCCCTCGTGGGTACGGCATGATGAGCCATGGTTTTGCTTTAGGGACTAGTTCGCAGGATCAGCCAGGATTCCTCCATTCTGGATTTGGTTGAAACACGATGTCACTCTGCTTGTAGATACAGTAAAGATACACCAAGAAAAAGTGACAATGTAAGTGAACAAAGTAATGATGATGGACGCACAGCTTTGGTGGACAGCGTTGTCTCCGTCACATCACCTGTCAAAACTGCGTTGTCGGATCCGCTTACAACCGTCCCAGACATGAAGGATCGCTCGCTCAGCAGTCCATTCGTTGTGTCACTGCTATCATCACCGTTGACAGAGTGCGCACAAAGCCGCATATTGCTGGATCTGGACCTGGAATGCCGTCAGGCATCATGTTGGTGCCACCCACTCTGTCCTGTTAATACCATTGTGTGTGCAGCATCGTGTGCTTGAACCATGTAGCTCTGGTCCAGCAGCAGCAGACGATCGATGCCATGGCAGAGTTCTCAATGTGGATGATTTTGTTTCTAATCTCGGATCGAACTCAGATCCTACGCTCAGGGGAGAAGAGCTACTCTCGCGATGTGTTTCTGACAGCATTTGCAGCTGTAATTGCTGTAAGTTTTGGTAGCTTCAGAGAAGAGAAGCGCGCGATGACACTTAGCCGTCACCAAACTGAGGAATGGAAGGGCTGGATGCAAGTGTGCACATAATTTTTGATGCTCTTGCACTTTCCCCTGCAGCATGTATTTCTTTGTTCTTGATAATAATAATCGATGCTCTTACTCTTCTCTGTGGTATGCGATAATCTGGTGTTATGCAGGTCATGTTCTTGCTGTATCATTACTTTCAGGCACGAGAGGCGTACAACGCCATCCGTGTGCTCATTGCAGCTTATGTGTGGATGACTGGATATGGAAACTTCCATTACTACTATAGGTGTGAAAAACTTTATTTTGACTGAGAAACGGTGTGGAAACTGATATTGGGATGGACCCTGGCAGTTTGAACATGCAGCGCGCGGGTTCGGCGGCATGCGCATGGCCCACAGCTGCGCAAACATATGTGATGTACGCACAAATTTGGATTTGTAAAGTAAGGATTAGTGTTGCTGCAGAACAAGCGACTTTTGTATAGGCCGTTTTGCTCAGATGATGTGGAGGCTCAATTTTCTTGTTTTTGTGTGTTGCATTGTCCTGCGCAATGACTATATGCTTTACTACATCTGCCCAATGCACACTGTCTTCACAGTTTTTGTATATGCGGCACTAGGTATTGCCAGCCATCTCAACAGCTCGCGTGTGGGAATGATGATCAAGCTGATGGCCTGTGTGGTGGTGGTGATGGTTGTTTGGGACATTCCAGCTGTGTTTTATGCCGTATGGAGGCCTTTCACCTTCTTTGTGAAGTATTCTGACCCTCGCAATCCCAATCCAGACAACCTTCATGGTGCGTTCCAGGATAGCGCCATGTGGAAATCAAGCACACCCTAGGGTGTCTGCATCTGTACCAATGTTGGAAGTTCCTATCTACACCTTGGTCTTGATAGCTTCAGATGGTCATCTATCAGTTGCGACGACCAATGGCACATTGCATCAGAACACCAAAACTTTTCGAGATGCTGTGGTGTGAGCAGTCTGATTTGAGACATGCTTCCGATCGCAAGTCATACTCAAGCTGCTGCAGTCATCGGTGTGGCCTCGTGGCAGTCAGTGTGCTGCAACCCTACAGCCTAGATCCAGCTTACAAGCTTGAATAGCAGGGTGCATAATTGTGCACTCAGGTACACGCGCCTTCAGTTTTCCTTATGTGCCTGCAGAATGGTTCTTTCGGTCATCTCTCGACAGGTACATATGGATCATGGGGATGGTAGCTGCGTGGATTCATCCACAGATAGAATCTTCTTGGGCCAAGATCGATAGCCTTGGATCTTCCGCGAGCAACCTGTGCCGCATGGCCATACTGCTGTGCTGTTTAGTACTTCTCTTTATATGGTATACGTATGTGTACACGCTGGAGAAACTCGAATACAACCTTTTACACCCTTACACCAGCTGGGTGCCAATCTCTTTGTGGGTAATAGTCCGCAACGTGACACCACAACTGCGTCAGCGAGCCCTGGCGTTGCTCAGCTGGCTAGGATGCATAACTTTGGAAACTTACGTCAGCCAGTTCCACATCTGGCTTCGCTCAAACATCCCCAACGGTCAGCCGAAATACCTCCTGGAGCTGGTGCGCTCACCTGAATACGTATACGCCTTTCTGGGGCACATTCAGGTCACCTGTCTTGAGTGGTGCAAGTCATCGGCCCACACAGCTGACACCGATATTTGCTTTGAACAGAATCTGTCTGCAGGTTCCAGGTTATCCACTTCTGAACTTCTTGTTGGCATCAATACTTTATGTCGGAGTGTCCCGTCGCCTTTTTACACTGACAAACATTCTTAAGTTGTCATTTGTGCCGCATGACAACAACAGGTTGTTGGCAAGGAATGCGACACTGATGACAATATGTGCTGCCATATTATATTGCACTGCACTTGTCATTCATAGCTTTGTGTATCAGTCCTTCTGAGTGGGGCAACATGGACTATTTGACACAGATGCCATCATGTAATTTGTTTTCACACGCACTGGGTATGTCTAGGACTGAGCATGTATGTTCAAGATTGCGTCAGAATTGTGTTTAATCAGCCCATGTCTGCAAATGAAGTTAGCCATCGCATGTGCACATCTCGCGCTTGGTGAATGTATCACAACGCATTTACATCTTCATTAGATATCAAATTGCTGGTCACGAAGATGTTGTACTGCTGCCTTGCATGTGTCATAATATCATGATATCTGGTATCCCAAGCTGAGTGGCTTACGTTCCGGTCCATAATGGAAAGTCTCAAGTGCGTGGCAGAGCAGGGAGCGGACGATGCTTGAATGTAACTTGCTGCACAGCACCCTTTCGCGCCTTTCTAATAGTACTGCTGCCTGAGAACTGTGTGCTTGTGAGGTATTCCATTATTCCGTGGTCCTGCATTTTTCAATTTATGGCGCCGGCTTGCATAGAATTCAGAAATAATAGCAGCCAAACTATGGTGCATGCTTGTACCCACATTCAGCATAGCCCGCATCTGTGGATTTTCTGCAGCGTTTGTGATAATACTGAGTATGTTACGCTCCAAAGACAAGTTACTCCAGTCAAGCAGCTCCAAAAAGAGAAGGACTTCTCCAGTTTGAAGCAATGCCTCTTTTCCTGTAGAAGCTGTGGTGATCATAGCGAGAGCGCCTGTTGCAGCAATAGTGAGCTCCATGTGGCCAGTGGTTGTGAGACCTATCAGCTGAATCACGCAGCCTGCTTCAACCTGAATTGACCGTCCCCATCTCAACCCAAGTGATGCCGTTGGTCATATGCACGGTCTGAGCAGTTCCAAGACATCCAGAATTTGCAAAACGATTCAAACATGCAAATCAATTTTTTTTTTGCGAAAGCACTCATGTCAACGATGGAGAATGTTGCTATGCATGTGCTAGATGCAATAACCACACGGGAGTTCACACACTGCGGCTGCCTTGCCGTTGTCAGTGGAGCAGAGTGCGGAAAGCAGCTTGATGGCAGCCAGCTGGACCTGCCGAGGGAATGGTGCAGTCAGCAACGATGCCAAGTACGGAACTGTATCTGCCGACTCCATTATAGTCTCCAGCACAACCTGGTTCCCTCTCTTCTGCAGTCAACTGGCCCTGAATACGCAGCTGTCCATGCAATTCTCTGAAACGATATTGTTATTCTTGGTGCATATGCAATAACACCTGAAACAACTCCAACACTGCCCCAGAGGTAGCAATCAACACCTGGGCAATCTTCTCCAACAGCTGCAGTGGTAGCGCCACACAGCAGCCAGGCTCATGAAGGTCAGGTTTCTCGCGATAGGTATTTGTCTCAGCGATAGCACATGCCAAGATGTAGGCAACTGCAGGAAGGTCACTGCCTGCTTCCATCTCGAATCGTCGTGCGGGATGTGCATTTAGGAGCAGCTGTTGAAATGCCGGTTTGCTACAAGTCACTGTAATATCTGCGACTTCCTGTCTCTGCTGCTCATGCTGAACGCTGTCCAGCAGTGTCCTGTAATATGAAAATCGGACCACAGCATTGTTGTCCATGATGCCGTCGAGCAGCAGAGGCAGTACGCCACAGGCGGCTGCAGAAGCTGCGCCACTAGGTGTACGCATGACGAATCGCAACCGATCTGCCGTCAATGCGCGACAATTGTCTTCCTTGACCTGATACAAGGTTCGGGCGATTCAGTGCTGCATGCTGTATGGCAGCAGCAGCAGATGGAAAGAAACAGGACGAAAACAGCACCTGCAACAATCCCGCGAGTACCGGGCATATACCCGCTTGAATGCATTGTGTGAGAGATTTGGGTTCGGCCAGAAGCTCCTCCGCTACTTGGAGGGCTTTGATGCGAACTTCCAGGCTGGCATGCTGGAGATTTCGGATCTGTGTTCACAGGAAGAACATCGACTATAACGTTCATGTGGCAATACATTCGAGTAGCGAAATTTGGAAAGTCAATACGCACGAGCTTCGGGAACGCGACGCCATCAAATCCTCTCGTTGCCGATCCATCTTTGGGATCTCGCGGCATGGGTCTGGCAGCATGCGCTAATATCATATTGATTAGACAACTCTGGCCGTCAACCGATGATCAGACTATTGGCCAGGGCGCTGGAGAGTGAGCGTGGAAGCCACCGCTGACCGACATTGGTCGCAGCCACAGGCCGCAGTAAGAGACTCTGTCAAAAGTAGCTTGGAATACTTCAGTGTGTTTTCGTGGCCATGTGCTATCTCATCAGTTATATGGCGCGTCATGGAATATTCCCTTGAAACACTTTGACTGGCACGGGCCCTGCAGGGACACCTGTCGCCATGCCGGGCTTGGGCCGGAGCAGCGCGCCGCTTCATGCATCACGCTCACATGTAAAAAAAAACATGGAAGCGCCGCTGGGTTACACAGACAACTCTGAGATGCACGTCAGACCGCAAGCAGAATTCGACGGCACGACGGAAGCAACAACGTTAACCGCAACTCTTCCGCACACACTGCAGTGGAATCACATATGTGCATGGCATGCATGGACATTCGTGGGCGTGAGGGGCCTAACGGCTGTCCTTGTAATCTCCTCCTCACTCTGCCTGGCCAGACCAAGACCCCGCATTCAAGCTGAGCACCATCGAACCCAGAATCAAGCACACTCTAGTGCATGCGCGTGGGTACCCCGCGCGTTAAATTACAAACACACCCGCGACAGACACAACGATCGCTTGTGACTGTCGCGGGCGTGCTTGTAGTTCATTCGAATGGGCCGCTACTGGTCGCGCTCGAGTATCTTCCAACCTTGCGGCAAGCGCAGAGGCTATATGTGCAGGCCGCCGTGGACGGTGTCGTGACTGCTGCAGTCCCGATATCCTTCCGCAGCACGCATGCAATCGCGCAGAGCCGGTGGCGACCTGTGATTACCCCAAGAAAACGCGCGATGTGGCAGTACAGGCACAGGCCGCCTGCAGCAACTGATGGGATGCTCACCTGCAGCACTCCACTGGGCACTGATGCTCGCGTTGAGGCTCATGTGGACACCGAAGCCAGCACACTGTGGCGCGCAAATCCATAAGCTCATTGCGTTGCCGCTGTCAGCCCACGCAAAGTGGGCAGTCTCTGCACCACTGCCTCCAGCACAAGGAAACACAACCCCTCCGAGCACACAGTGGGGTATACTCCAGGATCACCTGCCGGCCGCTGAGCGAGCCACACTGCGCGGCTTATAAACCGCCATCAGGATCGCTGGCCTGGCACTGGCTCAGGCTGCAAAGGCCGTCCTGCCCCACCGCCACGGCGGCATGGGTCTCAGACACTACTCAGAGGTTGTCGCAGGCACAGCGCGCTGGCCAACAGCGGCACTGGCCCAGTTCGCCCTTGCTGATGGAGGCGGATGCGGCCTGCCACTTTGCGGCTGCCCATTTATTGAGAAGCAGGAAGAGCTTGACAGGCTACGTCTGCCGTGCAGCTCTTTTGTTCCTGTCACCGCTGGCCCTGGAACGCCGCATGTCCGGCCCTGGACACATGCGTGTGACTCAGCTGCAGCAGGCACCTGCCTGTACCAAGGCAACATTTGCAAGGCTGTCATCTTAAAGTCTATTTGTGGCTGCGTGTGGCTCCTTGTCCCAGATTGCAAGATGAGACCACGTTACGGTTGCCCGGCTGCAGAGCTGAAGGGGATATCGCGGCAGCATGGCTCATGGCGCTCCCAGGCCCCAAGACGCATCAAACCAGCATGGAGTCAAGTAAAGTAATTCTGAATTTAATGAGCCGTATCTTATTGGACATTGACAGCTCCGACTTAACGGGACCACATATGCCGAAGGTGTAAACCACCTGGAAACCCCCCTCAGACGACCGTACGCAACTCACAGGGCCTCCTCCTGTGCTAAGCAAGGTGGTCACGTACGGCCGTTTCGATTCCCCAAAGCGCACGCAGAATCGAACCCACGACCTCCTGAAAAAGAGGGGGTAGCTTTTAATATTCGATATCCGTCCTCAACCCATTGGACCCGAGTTGCTATCCGACTTGAAAATCAGCGTGTAGGCATGACTGTGCCTCACAGAAGATATCCTGCTCCGCCTCAGCCACGATGACACCTATCCCTGCGGACGCAACGGTAAGTCTGGACACACTCGCTGGTAAGCAAACAAGTATGGGGCGCCCGCCACGAACTGCTCATGGAGACATGGCGCCGATCTATCACACGTCGTGGCATCGGTTCAGCGTTGGAACCGATGCTGGTCCTTCAGGGCCTCGGCCGCGGCCTCTAAGGGCACACAGCAGCACCCCGTCCATCACTTGCCGCCACATCCTCGCGCACCCCGGCCACGGCCGCGGCATCTCCCGCTCATTGCGCCTAGGCTTACCTGTGCATTGCCCTGGCAATTGCCACCTCACAAGCTGACAATGCTACCATGCTTGACACAGAAGCTCATCTAGCCTTTCCCGACTCGTACCCGACAGCGCGAAGCGTGCGATCTCACCATACTGCAGCCCATGTAAGTTTCTCAGCCACCCTGGCATCAAATACGGTCTTTTCTTTTCTCATGGCGCGCAGGCACCCTCCCCTCTCACAGACACTGCCGCTGTTATGTCGCCGGGCGATGCGACGCAGGCGCTCAGATTGCCCCCCTTGCCCTGTAGGGCTCACCATCTGCCACAGCTGGTGCACCCCCATCCCCAACCTCAAACGACCTGTAACTCAGCAGGGTGCAAGTGATGTGGCAGCAATTGGCCACAGACAGCGTTAACACCCAGGCCCTCCCGCGCTTTCGCAGCATTGGGCTGAGCGGTGCCGAGCGGCGATCATCCTCGCGGTGATCTCCCGGCGTGCAGGGATCGGATACATGTGCGTCACTCGCCCGTAAACCACCTCCGACGTCCGCGCCGCAGCGCTCCGCGACAGTGCTGCGGCAGAGGCTGCACACCAGTGTAAATGTGTCAAGTACAGCCGTGCAGGCAGTGAGCGCCTTCCTGGTCCAGCTGTCTCATGAGACATACAACCGGAATAGCTCCACAGCGGTTGTGTGCCCCAAAAGGCTTGCAAAAGTGGCTGTACGTCGGGCGCTGCCTTCAGGCGGCTGACAATGCGATGCGCGATCTGTTGACGACGCCTCTGCAGTGCAGCCGCCTACAAGGTTTGCACCGCTGGCTTGCTGATGGCACGCTACACGGGCAAGGCAGTTTTGGTGGGACTCAGGGTAAGCGACCTGTCACCGCTCCCTGATCACCTGGCCTGGGTGGCGAGTCACCCCTCTTCGCCTGCTGCGCAGCCTCTCTTCTGGATATAATATAATGCGCCGCTAGACTCTGGCACTGAGGCCGGCGCGGGGTGCGCTCGGCGGCAGCTTGGGACAAGCTGTTACTTTCTTTCTGCCTCCCAGCTTGAGGCAGCAAATGATATAGCGTTGCGGCCCAAGAACGAGAAAAAAAACACGAAGCGGTTCCCTCTGTAAGCCTTAGAGCATGTGAAAGCAGCGCTTGCGTGCTGATGCTGCTGCGATGCGAGCCATGGCCAGGTTTTGGCAAACCCTCCGGCGCCAATCAGCCGTGAGGAGCCATACGTAGTGCCAGTGCCGCTTTAGACGCATTGAGGGCAATGATTTTTCGTGAGTCAAAATCAGATTAAGGCAGCCATGTTTTGCATTCTTCTTGCACAAGAGTTAGCATATATTCAGGCTCGCACAAGTCAACGTGGTACTTGATCAGCCCTGAGAGCCAAGTAGATCCCCAACAATAATGTTGGGATCAGGAGGCTCTTGGAAAGGGTCTCTGGTGCCTCCCTGATGGGTGCTAGGGCTACGAAGGTTGACGAATATCGCACAATGATCGTAATATGGGCGAGCACGTGTCATGCGCAGTGAGCAGGCTGGTAAAGGCTTCCCAACAAGGATAGTAGCAATCATTGACCATGCCCAAGTATGAGACCACTACAGTGGAAGTGAGGGCCTCAGCGTCGAGGATGACTTGACCAGAGTGACAAATGGCAACAGGCTACATTTGTAGAACTGTGCAAGATACTGGAGATGGAAGCGCTCCCATCCGGAACTCAAGACAAACGACTGAATCGCAGCAAGCGCACTGTATACATAACGTGAGCCACGCCCGGATCGAAATGCCTATATATAGGCGATACAACACTATGTACTAGACTACAGCATATGGTATGTTGTGCTGTAGACTGTACTAGACTATGGCGTTTGTTCGAGTGTGCTGGTTTGCACAAGCGTGTGTTACGCGTGTGTTACGCGTGTGTTACGTTACTCTTGTTCATAGCCGTGATCTCTTCAAGCTAAGATGATATATTCGGCCAAGGCTTCTGCCAGTGCACAAGCTTTCCCCACAAGGATCATATTAGCGTTGGCACGACGCGTCTGAGATCGAACCGACAAAGATAAAATAGTAAAGTGACAAGCAAAATGAGAAGAGTGAGTCGATCGTCTTCCGTGTCAAGTTGCCTTGTTAGCACTCATGACCACGCTGTAACCAATATCGTTGAGCCCAAGTGCTGCAATCAGATAAAAGGTATGCCCTTACGTAGGTTTGTAGGTACAGAAATTGTCGAGGTGATCACTCGAGGTACATGATCACTGCCTAGATATTGTGCTTGGTACATCGATGTAGCGGGTATTCTGTCTCTGTTACGACCATAACGCTGAGCCGGGGCAACTTGAATAAGCGCTCGTAACTCAGGTTCAATGCTCTTCATTTGTGGTGAGTGGCTCCCAAGCCGACTTTATTGCAGCTTGTAATTTGAATGCGTCAGAAGTGGCCCGCACAGAGAAGAGTTGAACACTCGACGACAAGCCGGTCTTCTTGCACACCACTTTCAAAAGATCTTGGACGCCAAGCCAAAACAACTTCAACCGCATTGCATGGTGATATGTACGTTCCACTTCACCCTGCAGAAGTCAGGCCCATAGAAGTAGATACAGCGATGCGCAGGCATCTCAGGAGACCTGTGTTCCTGTCAGGTCCGCGCAGTACGACCAAGCGGTTGCGCACCACGCAAGGCACCTTTGACCCCAAAATGTTCCCTCGCACACTAGGTGTACCTTGATCATTCAACTGCCATTGGATAGCTCCTTGTGCATACTTTGCTTCTCCATGATAAACCTAGCACCGTGCATGCTGTTACCCCACTGAAGGAATTTGTGGCAAATTTGGATGCAGGTAAGTGTCTACATGGAGAGCCCCCTGAGGCTGTCAGCCTGAAGGCAAGCGCACACATTCGCATTCTGTGTTTCTTCAGCATTGCAGATCAGCAGCAGTGACATTGAAATAAGACATATGTAAATTGTTATGAAGGGAATTTTGTTCGACTTGCACCCGTGGTCAGCGAGAAGATTGTATGTCATGAATCTGAAGACACAGCACCGTGTTGCGATACTGGAGATCAACTGGGGCAAATGATCATCATGCCAATGCTGTGCTGGTGTGGTGGCAAAAGTACGTATGTGAGTGTCGTATGGCTAATGGTGGCGTGCTGATGGGATGGCGTACTCGACGCCAAATGTCTGCTCACAAGCGCTGAACATCGACGAGTAGCAGTCACGTGGTGGAAAAGTACCAAGATCAAGTGTAGATGTCTCGCTGAGGTCGCGGAAACCTGCACCAGCCATCCGATGCAGCGTTTTTCGTCGTGGGTTGATGAACCGATTCGGCTATTGACAGGCAAGCAGCCTTGTCGCCGCACTCAATAAGTCTGGTCATTCAGCTTGCGTGGATGTCACACAGCAGCGTGAATGCCTGTTCTGACACCTACGCCACGGCAACATCGGTCGCGGAGACCGCGGCGACCCTCGTGTCGAGGAACAAAGCATTCTTGTCCCCCGTGGCTGTATCTCCGAGATAGTGTGTAATCGATAAAACACTATGTTGAGTCCGATCCGACAAAGCAGTCGGGGATCATACACAGGCTCACACTTCACAATAACCTGCGGTATGCATATGGTCTTTCAGCTAGGGGTAGAGACGACCAGGACGGCAGCCTGAGAGATTCTCCACCGATGTCGGTCAACCACAAGCATCGCGCAGGCAGAAATTAAGCACGAGACGTAAAACTGAGGAACAGCGCCACAGCACGCTGTGCGGCCAATGAACTCAGCTTTCAGGTGTAAGTATGATCTCACTGACAACGGAGAGAGGCCGGGAGGGTGGTACGCCTGTTGACGAACATGTTTCCCTCGCAGCAGGGTATGGGTGCAGGGAAGGCGCACTTCTGCAGGGTGCCTCGCTATCATACCTTTCTGGAAATTACCATGGTAGTGTCGATGCTAGCTGAAACATATAATCACGCATCGGCCGCAGAGACCAAGCATCTAAGGCAGACCAGCTATGCCAGTGGGATTTGCGTTCCAAAACACAGCATCAAACCAATACCCCTGCGAAAAGCCAGCATCGTTCGGCGCAAAGTAATTGCACAGCAACTCACTGCAGACACTCTCACCACACCGAGTTATGCAAGATCAGGTAAGGTGCTCCATTGTCTTCTGGCAGAATGACTCACTCGGCAAGGGGAAGAAACCGTGCAGACCTGCCTCATATGCATACAACACCAGCCTATTGTGCCAGTCCCAGTTGCGTTGCATCCCCAGCAGGGCGGGCTGTGGTGCTACGATTTGACTGCCACCCACGGATGATCAGACATGTTTCCTGTACACAAACTGCTACCTGGCTGGATGAACAGAGTGTCTCATCGGCCTTTTTTTACTTCTCTCATTCCTGTCCCTAATCTGACCCTGAATGTCTGGTTCTGGCCGGCAACAGCGTCATCTGCAGCCGGCATCGCACATCACTGATGAGTCATCAGGGTATCAGATCAGGTGCCACCTACATCCATCGACCCCAAACTCCACTTCTGGCACGCATTTTCAATACTTGCGATGCTACTTGTCCCTGTGATTTGGTCCGTTTGGCACACGTGCGAGTAGGCAGGCTGGCGCTTGCCATCGTGTAATGCCCTCGTGCCACTGCCTCCGCATGCTGTCCTGCTTGCAGGAGCACCAGGCGGGCACGGGACTTGGTGTGCGCCTACCAGGAGGGGGCCTTCACCCATGGGCCGGGATCCAGACATGTGACCTGTCAGCCTGTGTTGATTGTGTTTTAGAGGCTGTGCTGTTGTACGACAGGTCTGCTTGTATGACAGATGGGCACTTCTGTCAGATCGCAGGGACCCTGCGGTCAGCACATAGCTGTCGGATGAGCAGGGTGTCTCAAATCCCTGGCACGTCATGTCGAGCACTAGTTATGAGGTAGCATTCCATGCACTGCTTGGGGTGCGCCTGTCGCACTCGATGTCAGTTGGGCTTGCACTTGAGGTCCGGTGTGAACAAGTACAACTTGGACAATATGCCCTTCGGGACGTCTGCGTGTGACATGTACGAGCCTATGATCTCAATGCATGCACCGAGCGGCACACTCCATGTTGACATCCACAAGAAGCCTGGAGCGAATCCAGATCTTACACAAGACCCACTGATCGAACACCCTGCCAGCAGCTCTGTCACAAGATGTGCTTCTGAGTCCATGAATGCACCTTACCGGTGAGACCGATTCAAATCACCACGTCAACACAGCAGAGTGTACTTCTCACAGCCGTACAAGGTAACACCACAATGCTGCGTTTCCTCTGGCCACTTCCAAGCTACGCCAGGACTGCAATCGTATTGTTAGCAATTTCCTGATCGGATCAGAGGAATCACTGCACATCAGCCATGGCTCGCTACATAAATGATTGGCCGTGCTGCTTGCTCAGATGGACAGGCTGCGACCATGCTTGCGTAGAGAAGCAATATTTCTCCTAGAGCAGAGCTAGTGCAATCTCCAGCCCCAGTGCTGCCGGAGCGCCATAGAAGCCTTGCAAGTGAGGAAGAAAATTGTCTAATGTACTCGTCAGATTCAACCAATCAGGATTACATGATGACAATCTCAAACCAAATCGAATGCTTGCACATGATCCTTCCGTGGTTAATACACAGAGCCACATCTATTCAAGCATTAATCCACGTGAGCCTGAAGCTTCACCGGTGGCTTAGCACCCCATGATTTGTGACCAGGCGTACTCTTGGCACCGATTAATGCGGCAATAGCTGATTTGGGAGCGCCACTGCTAGGATCAGATGAACCTGCAAGAGGCTGTGACTTGACTACCTCTCCAGGTGTAGAGGCCCGTGCGGGTAGTGTGGTAGGTGTAGAGCGACATTCAACAGACTCTTGTGCCGAGCTATGTACTCCTGTGAAAGACGCGACCCTCAAATTATGACCATCATTACCTCTACCCGGACAGCAGGGAGCCAGACCTACCTGCAGGGACCTCTGACACTGACTGCTGTTGTGGAATCACATCTTGAGCAGTCAACGGCCGCAGCTCTGTCCCCTGATCAACGAAAGCCTCCACCTTGGTAGCCTTCGAGAAGAACGGTGTGTTTCTGATAGGCGCGATTATCTTTGCAATGGGTCGAGTTGTGATCTCGCGGTACTCCTCATGTACTCGGTCTACAGTCAGCTTCACCCCTTCTTGTTTTTGCACTGCTCAGGCTGATATCATCCTTAAAATGTGACACGCACCTTGTACATCATCGACAACATCAGTCAGATCAAATAGTGAATAGACAGATCTCCAAAAGCCGGGGGGTTCCCCTGTCATGTACTCTCTCGGGGGAAAAGACCATGCAAACGCAGCAGCTGCAAAAAACCTGCACCACATGTAGCACAAACATCCGGCAGGCTTAGCTTTTCTGTGTAACGAGACAAACCCACAGGTGGGCTCAGCTTACATGTGTGCTTCCAAGTGTGTGAAATAGCAATTGCATATAGATACGTTCGCATTCGTCCTGCGCTACCCCGCTGGAGACCACCAGCATGTATCTCGCCATGACTTTACGCAGGCTACCTCACGTAAGGCAATCATGGTAACATATGCTGTAGATGGCGCCATGCCTGTCACATTTCGATCGGCATGACCAAGAACTATGTATCGGGCAGCAGCAACGCACATTTCTATGCAGATGATAGTGTCCTGGAGGCCTCCACTGAAGTCAATGCGGTCAGTGTATGTCCGCCATGATGAATGTGGCCGCAACACTTCCAAGCTGCACAACAGTGTTATCACGAGACCTTGCCAAAATGAAAAGAAAACTACCAGCTTGATTGTCACGAACTTCCGTAGAGGGTTCAAGGGCTGCAACTCTGTGTGCATGGCGAGGTAAAACAGCATGAGGACGTAGATTGCCCATGCCTGCGAGAAATTGTTGATAATCATGCAGTAGGGCCAGATGTTGCCCCACGCAAACACGCCTGCACAGCAGTCAGGTTGGATAGGTACACGCATCCACAACTCAAAGAATTCCATGAGAGTCGCAATTAAAATAAAAAATTATATATATTCAAAAAGTTCCTAGTTAGCCGTGCTAGCAAGACGTCATGAAATCGCACCTTCCTCGTAGCGCTGTTCGCTCCCGATCATCAAAGTGATCCACATCACAGCAGCAGTGGCAGGCCTCAATATCACATAATTCAAAACCCCATTTCGACAGTTGCGATACAGCTCTTTTCCAACCCATGGATGGCAGAAATACTGCATTGGCGTCATGTGATCAGCCACAGTGGACTGTGATGCCATGTAATCAGATACAGGCCCCAGTTGGCCTGCATGCAAGATCTTTTGTCTTCTATTCTATTCTATTCAATGGCAACAACAGGACCAAGACCTGAAACATTCGCACCATCCAGATACCGTATCAGGTACATGAAGAAGTTGTAGATGGTGTAAGCTTCATAACACTCACGAATTGGGGTGAGAACGGTGCGAGCACTGATGAAGCGAAGGCAGAACCACGAATCAAGCGCGTAGATCGGTGGCATCAGAAGAATACGGATGATATGCCTCTGCAGAGCTGGCCTTGAATAGTATTCTAGATGCAACGCCACTTCATATAGCGTGATTGGCAGCGTTAGAATACAGAAGAGCCCAGCCAGGAACCAAGCTGCACAAGTTATGCAAACATTGATGAACCAAGCTGCACAAGTTATGCAAACATTGAGTTTGCACATGAAGGTTGTGCAATGTTCCGCAGCGGTTCAGTGGCTGCAGACGCGCCTGAGTATTTTGCTCCCCAGTGCTGGTTCTGCATCTCTAGAATCAGCATTGGCAGAGCAAGAAATATGCATGTAACCAGGAGCACCCATATTGCCCGCAGCTTTCGCCTCAGCGGCCAAGCAAAACAGTTCCACGGAGACGGGCGGGATAGTGAGCTCATGCTCCGCGGGGGAGAACATGATGCAGTGGAAGCCATCGGAGATGCTGCTCTGGCACGGGCACTGTGACCATCACAGCTGCAGAATGTGCGATCTCCCCTGCTGCAGCTATTCGAATGCACCGTTTGAATACACTTTGACAATTGCGAGTACGTGGACCTCGCCTACATGTGGACTGTGCATATGTTGTTGGACCATCGGAACGGTTCGTTGGAAGCGATATAGATTGCAGGATTTGTTGCCGGGCTGGCCAATTTTCTGGCTGCTCTGCCGTGCTTTGTGTACCTTTGCTTGCTCCATTCGTTTGCATTTCTATTGACCATCACGATCGATCCTGCCAGCGAAGCCTTCCATGCATTGCAGGAATTCGAGTAAGCTTTCGCGATGCCTTGGCGATCTGAACCGACGCCATGACGGTTCTAGTCAATTGAAATTCACCATTAAGGCCGCGGCGCAAACAATAGCGCAGCACTTGATTCCAAGGCCGGCTATCGAACACATGTGCATGACGTCCTTCGCGTGGCAATTCACAATCTACCAATCATGTGGATGACAGTGATCTCGCAGTCATCATGACCTGTCCGCAGTAGGTGAGTTCTTTTGCCTGGGCATGTGGTGGCTTGGCCGCGCGTTAGCTTGCAATGCTGCTCAAGATGTGGCGGTCAGTCGTACTCTAGTCAAGCTGAAGATGTGGCGCAACGCGCCTTCGTGGCTGGAACTGCGTTCTGCAAAGCAGCCTTCTGTATCCCGTGAAATGGGCGGGAACACGCGTGCTGGTTCCTTTCAAAGAGCCACCTGTTCAGATTACAGGGTCACAGCACACCACTCTGAGCCTCGTTGTTGCCCGACATGCACACAGCAGAGTGGTGGCAGCAGAATGATGTGTAGCATACGCCGGTTAAGCTGCTGTACAGTCGTGGGAAATAAATCAGCTGAAAAGTCAAGCTCCAGCATAAAAAACCAGTCGTCCGCCGCAGCCTCGCGGGTGGCTGGGTTTGGAGTAGTGAGTATGTTTGGACTTTTTGGAAAGCGTATCTTGCTGATACTGGGTGGCAAAAAACTTCTGTTTGGAACGTTTTCTGTATTGTCTTTGCAAAAATTACTTTTTCTTCCAGCCTGGATCATGGTGCTGTCTGTTTCAGTTGGTGCGCATTTTGCACATCCGGCAAAGTCGGCAAAGATCGCAAAGTCACTGTGTCATATATACTGTGCTATGTCTACGACCCGAGAGAATCGTTGGGAACTGCAGGTCTTTCAGCCTCATACTGGACTGGACAGGCCGGTGCTCCCTTTACTGGACGCAAGCGGGCCCTCTTAATCACCGAGGCCCAGGAAGTTGATATTGGAGAGAGAGCTTGGCACGCTTTGTTGGACCAAGGCGTGAGGTTGTTGCCAGATGATGATGACCAGACACAGCGGTGTGCGAGGGTGGGAAAGGCAATTGTTCATGCACTGCAGCTCATGCTGCCGCAACATAAGGTGTGCTAGCTTTGACTTGCACCAGCATCCCTAGGAGATACATGCATGAGGGCACACTAATCGCCTGATGTCAAGCGAAGCTGTTCATGTTAGTACTACACGCTGCAGGGACGCGAATGGATGTTCTCTGTTGCAAAGAGTTCACAATCCGAAATTGAGGCATATTCAATGGCACCTGGGTTTGTTGTTGTATCAGAGGGACTGATGCAGATGTGCAAAACAGATGCCGAACTTGCTTTTGTCCTGGCACATGAAATGGCACATGTCATTGCTCGACATGTTTCAGAGAGGCAATCCCGGTATGATTTGATTGAGTTCATAGTGTTAGGGCAACCGCAAGCTGGATCAGGAATGGACTGTCATCTGGTAGAATTCATGTTAGCTTGAGTCTGTGAAAGTACCGTTGCAGGTATGCTTTGTGGGGAACATTGCTGGAGTCACTGGAGCAGTCCCTTGGCATTTCGTCAGATAAGAAAGTTCTGGACCTTTTGCTTCATCTTCCATTGTCTCGCGAGTTAGAAGCAGAAGCTGATGAAATTGCATTAGTCCTGATGAGCAAGGTCGTGATGTCGCTTGAAGCTTTTGTTGTTGATGCGGCACGCTTTGGCACGCTTTGGTCAAATTCAATTGTCTTGCAACATGACACATTGCATGTGCGTGCAGGCCTGCTACGATCCTGAAGTTGCATCACTCGTGTTTTCGAAGATGCAGCGCTTAAGACCGGCACCACTTGATTGGGGGCACCACTGGAGCACACATCCTTCTTTTGAAACACGGGGTGCTAGGGTGCAGGTGCATGTGACACGAGTGATGAGAGAGGTTCCATGTTATCTCCAAGATAGCTTACAGATTGCCTCGACATCAAAGCCAAATGAGGGGTAGCCGGGACACTCAAATCTGGTATTCCTTGATACCCTTTTCAGATTGAAGGAGCTGTTCTAAGTGGCATTGGCACCTCATGCAATCGTGTTATGCAAGAATTCAGTGGTAGAAGTCAATATTTGCTCATCTGTGCATCGGGAAAGTATGAACAGATTCGGCCAGGACACATATCTTGACAAGGGCATATCGAATATCACACACACACACACACACACACACACACACACACACACACACACACACAATCAAGCCACATTAGTTGCCGTATACCATCTATGACATAGCTTGATACCGGCAGATCACAGCTGATCCTGCAGACTTCCCCCTCTTGGCCGTGGCCTTCTGGTCATGTATAAACTGCTTGGGATGACCACTTGGGTGCAATGCACGTGATGTTGACAAGCTGCATCATGCAAGCCATTAGCAATCTGATGGGGCCATTCGTCTAACGTTGATAGCAAGCTGATCAAGAAAATTTGGCTGTCTTGGGCACTGCAACGTCAATGCGAGTCACTTCAGACTGTTCTCGAGCCTTCAATTGCCCTGTCAGCCCTGAAACGAACATCGGATTCCAGTAATTGAGAGGAAGGATTCATTTTCCAATTAGCTGGTCTTCGCTTCCAGGCATTATAGATTCGTCCGATACACTTTCATATTTGACGAGTCTGATGGGACAACAAGGTGAGGTGACTTCCAGCAAGGAAGTTCGCTGCTGCACTACATTGCGGTTCGACAAGACATGAGTTGCCTCTGCAGCTGGAACAGCAAGGCAATCTTGAACCGCGGTAGCAGCCCAGCGTGTCACCTGCCAACCTGCCCAGTGCAGCCGTTGTTGCAGCGGTAGCTCACAGTTGCTTCGTGTTTGGTGATGTCTAGATTCCTGCACGTTGACTCAATATGATATGCTCCATCAAGGCACACCATTGCAGATGCAACCAATCAGCAAGTAATCACCTGTGTCCTCAGGAATCCTGCTAAATTTCCATCATTCTGCACCGAAGTCCTCCGGTCAACCCGATCATATTGCATACCCGCTCGTAGACGCTTCCGCCTGCTCATCACTGTTTCCCCGTCACTGACCTGAGCTGCCCTATTCCCAGCTTGAATCTTCTGACCGGGCGTCTCCTCCATCTCTGGTATCGCTGCTGCTTTCAGTGCCTCATGTGCCCTGTTGAGTTGAGCACTGCTGTGCCTGTAGCCAAGCACAAATGCAGTGGCCTGTGAGGCTCCAATGCAATTGCACAGGTCACAGCTATTGCTTATTGCCAGACTTTGCTGGCCAGACGGCGGGCAGCGGCTTTGCAAACGGCATTCTGAGCAGCGTCTGGCCATGTCCCTCCCTGATGTGCAACAAGCACCTGCTTTGGTGCCATTGCAGGATCCCACAAGCGCCACAAATGTTATGCTCCGGACTGCAACTGCCTCATTGGATGGGAGTGCGCTTGGATTTGCTGGACCGTTGGGTGCATTTGGCATATCTCTGTGCCTATGTGAGGCTGAGTCGCAGGTGTAGCTATGGTGTACATCAGGGTGCTGCTCATGCGTGGGCGCATGCGGCTGCTCGCATTGGGTTCCTGAAATCTTGCCATACAATCTTGTTGGGATCTGCCATACCCTTGTGGCCTGCAGCTGCTGTGCGAGAGTTCCTGCATGCTGCTGTAACGCACACACACCATTTGAATATGGATCTTTCTGCTGGGCTACTGGTGCGGTCCTGAACGCAATGGGTGCTGGCATTTCTGCTGTCAACAAAGTCTGCTTTTCGGCACTGTGCGTGCTACCATTTGACAGCCGCAAGCTTGGGTCCACAGTTGATGCTGTCAGGTTTCTGTTGACAGACGACGCAGTGCGCACGAGCGCAGTGACAATGAGCACTGAGCTTATGGGCGCCACATCAACGATGGGGACATGCACTGGTTTGCCTGAAGTGCCACCTGTCAGGTGTTCCCGGTCGACACTGCTCTGATCGAAGATCTTCCGCAAAGGTTGGTCGTGGCCCTGATCGGTGCGACCTGATATGTGCCCCGGATTGCATGATGAAGCAGTAGCTAGCGTGTGAGCTCCAGGAACACATGGAAGCACGAAGAAGTCCAGCAATTCAAAATCCGAGTGGCCCAGGCATCGTGGTATCGATGACCGCACGAATTCGTCGCAGTCCAAATCTGAATATTCTGGTCCAACACTGACGCCAACCTCAGGCCGTGCAGCAAACAAGTAATTTTTTTCGGCGGAAGAGCAGCCAGGCCGTCGATGTCTTGGTTTCAGATCATTCGCAGCTGTACATGTGTAAAGATATCGGTGCTCCGACATCCAATTGCGCCCTCTGGAATGACAACCGATATAGGGGCGAATTGAATCGACAGCTGTGTGGGGGGGGCACAGCTGCACTGTGGCATCGCAATTGCTGTATTCTCTTATCTGGACCAACGGAACGAGACTCACACGTGTACCCGTGCAGATTTCAAGGAGGACATCAGGTTCGACCAAAGGAGACGCGCCACAGCTCAATCGCTGATTTGCATCCTCGTGAGAATTTTTATCTGCGCTCAGACGTGTCGAGGTGCGAGGCAATGCGTAGGCACGCAAACCAATGGAAGGTGGAAAGTGAGGGTCATACAGTGATTCCCACTGGAAATGGAGCACCTGCAAGGCCAGGCATACATATTGTCTTCTTAAAAGGAAATGTGCGCCACCCAAGGCATGCCCTGTGCTGCACGGAGTATTTGGGGAATCTTTTACGCAGAAAAGCATGAATACAGCAGATAAGGGCTGGAGCAGAATAGCACACTTTTACGATGCAGTCATGACCGCGTCGAACACGTTCAGGGATGGGGATGACTGTTGCATAATGTGATACGGGGTGCCCAACTTCGTGTGAATGTGTTGGACTCTCTGCCGAGGTTATCACCTCTGGCCACCCATGAACAACTGCATACAATGACCGCAGATGCTGGAAAAGGTCAATCACAGCGTGTCCAGACTCAGTATATCCCTACAGAGTATGCAGCACACCAATCATGTTGCGCCCCGGGCAAAACACTTTCAGATTCTCAATTGCCTCTGATCCTGCAAATCTGCTGGACTCGGTCGAACGGATTTGAGTCATAAAAAGAGGACATTCCATCACAGCCTCCGCATGTCCACTGCATATCTTCCACAACTGCAGAGCGATGCACATTGGACAACACGATGTCACCTGATTGCACGTGGTTGTCGCAACGTCATTGTCTCACTATGAGGCGTCGTACCTTCAAAGCCACTTCACCTCTTGCAGCACTGTAAGTGATGATCAATGTGCCGCAACTTGTGAACCCAAGGGTCACTGCAGAGAGGAAGTCAGAGCCTGTGCCAATGTCCACACCTGAAACTCTTCGATCGAGACTTCTTGAATGATTCCACAAGTTAGTGCTGTTGAATGCCGAAGATGTCTGCACACGACTTACGGTCTTCGACGCTGCATGTCAAAAACAGTACAGCATGCAGTCTTTTCTTATTTTCCTTATCTCTGAGACACGAAAACACAGAAACATGTCTAGCCCGTGCGATGCCTCTCCACCGCGTCATCGTGCCCCCTTGACGCCGATGTGAGGAAATCAACGACAGCAAATGGTACTGCGGTCATCGAGTGCGAAACCCTCTGACTTCAAGCACACTGAGTGGGGCCGCACCTCCCGACTGATAAGCGAATGCAATATGTTGCGCATCGAACTCAGCTGTCAAGCAGCGACGGGGCGCAGCGATGGTCGCTAAGGAATCGCGCGGTACATCATGCGAAAAATCTTAGCATCGATCATGTACCTGACATGAGGCGAAGTAGCCAACCACACCGGCAAGACGTTCGGCATCTCTTGAGGCACACGATCTGCTAATGCCGCGAGATGTGGGTGTGGTGCAGGATACATATGTTGCAATTTGGTGGTGAACGCAGGAAGCAGGACATCAACAAGTGCACGAAGATGCACGGCCGCGTGAGCACCATCAGCCACACCGGTTGATTAGAACCATGCAATCCCTCCCACGCCACGCTGGGCGCTCCGTAAATCCAATACGTCGTTTCCGTCACAGCCCCCATAAGTTGCCGGCAGATCATGTGGAAGTGTTTCACGGCATGGGGGTTGTTGGTTGTTGTTGCTCTTATCAGGGGCTCTTTTAGCGTAGCACACCTACAGCACATTCGAGTTTCTTGCGTCGCAGAGTTTCTGCCCGCTGTCTCGGCCCGCCTGCTCTGCGCTTAAATAGGTGTTCAGACAGATGCCTTTGTCCCACTTAAAAAACGCTGTAGCTGAACCGCGCTGGCTTTCTGCCCCGGTCGCAAGACGCCACGTTGACGCGGCATCTCGTATAAATCGGCATCGTGCTCGCGCAGTTGCCAATGTTGACACGGCGTCTTTCGAAGCCGAAGTCCTCCAGGTGACACTTCGAGTCCGCACAGATCTGAAGCAGCACGTCGTGCTTGTGGCCAAGCCGCTTCGCTCTTCGTCAGGAGGTCACATATATGTGTGACCAAAGGCTGTGCTTGAATGTATCTGTTGGCTGTTGAATCTATGTGTCTGGAAGACTGGACCTGCTCTTGTCAGCGGAGAACATCACCACCCATGCAGGCTGACGTCCCAGTTGTGGTCGACTTCTGGGCGCATTGGTGTGGTCCATGCAAGTTGATCGACCCGGTCATGAAGCAGCTCGATGCGGATAGCAATGGACAACTGAAAGTGGTCAAGGTGGAGGTAGATGGTAACCCACAGCTGGTGGAGAAGTATGGGGTGTGCACCTTGCAGGATTGGATCTGTTGAGCTTTGCAGGCGCTGGTTGCTGTGATGTCCATGATCTGCATGAGGGAGCATGCAGGTTTACGGGCTGCCAACCTTGATGCTGTTCAAGGATGGCGCCGATATTGCAGCCAGTAAACGTGAGGGAGCCATTGCAATGAAGGGAGTACAAGGTTGGCTCGAATCCAACGGGTTGACCATCGAATTTTGAGTTCGGCTTTCATTACAGTCATCTGATATGGCCTGTGTATGATCATGCTTGTAGGCAAAGCAGTGCAGCTCACGGCATGTCAATGTGAGGCGCCCTCCATGCAGCGGAGAGGTCGTTTGCAGCGCTCATGGCGCATTATGTTGTTGCTGTTGCAGTGCAGCAGTGTCGACGGCGGACATACCTGTGCACGCATTCAAAGTGACTACTGCTGCATGCTGCAAAATTTTAGGTTCCTTCTTGATTTTTTGTGGCCCTCGCGCTGGCCTGGCATGTAAAGAAGTACCTGTCCTACGTCCCAGAATTCACCCAGACTTTGCTGAAACTTGTCACAACGGTTCCAGGCCGGTCTTACTTCTCACGACATGCCCAGTGGCATGCATGCTTGGGGGTCTCGTCATCCCCACCCTTCCCCTCTGAACATGCACAGTGAAGTAGCGCAAAACAGAATCACCCCAATCGGACAGCTCTGCACTGAATTGCCGAGCGCAATTGATGATGGGGCCCACTGAGACGTGCACCGGACGCACCAACAAGAAGTCTCGCCGATGGATCATGTCTCTGCACAACGCTTGAATGACGTGCTGCTCATCAAAATTAGAGACGCCACGTTCTCTACCACGTGCTGCATGTATAAGGTCGCTCATTGTCTCCATAGCTGCGCATCACTGCCACCCCAGCCAACAGGAAAGCGGCACTGCAATCAATAGGACTCACATGCAGGGATAATCGCAGGCTCATCTGTTACTCACAGGTTTCTGTAAGGGGGGGCGGACAACATGTCCGTGCGGCTTCGTACAGTACCCTGAAGTGTATCCCCGATCCAAATTAGTTGGCCCTAGCTCTCTTCCGGCGCTGCAGCAGCGCTCATAGACAGCCCTGCCACCAGCCTCTCTGCGACCACCAGCCCGCGTTGGTGCAGAGAGGTTGATATCGTGCTCATGATCAGCCTCATGAGCAGCTGCACAAGCGGTCATAGACCATCATTGGTGTTCAGAATAAGCGTTCTGCAACACAAGCCTGAGCCTGAGTCCGGCATTGACCCCCCTCGAGTGAATTGTGGCATGTAGCAGGTGCCCCGTAAACCTTGTTGCAATGCAGGTTGCGAGAAGTCATGGACTGTTTGCACGGGAATGTTTGCACGGGCATGCTACACCTTCGAATCGAATTCGCGGCCGGGACACCGTTGTTCTCCCTGAACAAATAAATTCTTAGAGGCGGTCGACGTGGCCGTCCCACGGGGTCCGGAAGTCGATGCCCCCCTGGGTGAGGCATAATACCCAATTTGGCTTGTTGGGTGTCTGTACCCAACACGCTTGTTCTAAGCGTGTAGGTCTCGAAGGCCGGGTGCGTGTCCGTGTCCAGGCTTATGTGATCTGTTCTCCCCTCAGGGTCCTGTAGGCATGATGCCGGTTCCCGTTTGGTGATTCGTTGACACATGAGGGAGTCGCCCTCCCATATCCCGTCGCATGCCCTCCATGCCCTGAGTCTTTGAGCACCTCAGCGCCCACGTCGCAATCGCGAGGTATATATAAGGGTTCCCATGGTCAAAAGTGTTCTGTTTTGGGTGAGGCGTGATACAAATATGGCGCGGGGATTGCTTGCCTTGCATGCATGCATCTGCTGCAGAGGCCGCGCCCACACACACACACACACACACACACACACACACACACACACACACACACACACACACACACACACACACACACACACACATTCCGCCCAGAGAGCCGACTTGCTCATGAGTGAGCAACATGACAGATCGAACTGGCGGCTATGCATGGAGTCTGCACAGTCACAAGTTGCAGGCGCGGCACACATGACTGCGCATGCTGCGGCAGCCGCTCTGCAACCTGCGGCATGCCCGCAACAGGGGCGAGCACAACAGGTCATGCGCAGCTGTTGCTGTCATAAGTCTTCGTAAGTCTGTAGGCACACTGTGCTGCATCGCGATCTGTAGGCAGCTTCTTCGGGTGTACCTAGCAGCGCTGGTTGTTTATTTCCTTGTGGCCTACGATGCCGAGCTCAAAACATAGCGTGTGTGGGCCCACGTTTTGGAATCTGGGCGCATTGTTTCCTGTCGGCAAAGCCACGGATGACCGAGAGATAGTCGCGCAGCCTGGCGTGTGGAGCACGCGCGCTGCAATCGTGAAACTATACACTGAGAACCAGCTGCGTGCCCACGAGAAAGGCTTCCAGCTTAATCTGAATCGCGATACATTTGTGCAATCAGGCCGTATCCAGTGCAAGGGGGCAAAGCCTCCCCACTGGTACGATCTGGAACCGAAGACATGGCCAGCGCAGGCGTACATCCGTCGATTCCTTGCCGCCCGCCCCGATGTAAAGTAAAAGTAAACCTAAATTTACTGAGCCGTATCCTATTGGACATTGACAAATCCGAATCAACGGGACCACATATGCCGATGTCAGCGACTCCGTCCTGAATGCTTGCACCACCCTTCAAGACCAGTTCAACTTGATCGGGTCTTTGAAGGGCTGGTCGTACATGACGGAGGGCGGTGTAGTCCTGCGGTCTTTTATTGAAGCGACAGGTGCAATCATTACATGACCATTGTGCACAGCTCAACCTACAAGCTTATACTTGTTGGTCTGCTTGGACTACCGCCGGCATTATGCGTTCCTGTGGTCACGAGATCGACACCTAACACTGCCCACCGGATGCATGGGGGTGGCGTATGGGTATGACGGACGACGGACGCGACATGAGGTTACACACATTCCGCACCGGCGCAGCCGGCCGGCCGGGCATGTGTGGCCACATCGCGCTGTGACGGTGCAATTCCCGCCACCAGTCGCACCGATCGCGACAGTTGTGCCTATCTCCTACAGGCACTCTCAACAGCACGTCACTCTCAGCATGTGCATCCTATCTCTTCTCTTTTTCTGAATGGACGGCTACTGACACACCGACTCGTCACTGAATCACCACTAACACACACAGCGAAAGCACATTCCGCTACGCAAATCGACCCCTGATGGTTGTACACCACGCCACCCTCGATAGCTTGCAGTGTCGACAAAACTGAAAGCACAAGCATCAGAACAACAGCAGGAACACGAGACGTTCTGAGTTTGTCATTTTATGTGAAGCATAGCTTTCACGGCGAATTTTCGCTGTCATTTAGTGTCGCTGTTTCACTGAACGACTGCTTCTCGACTGTACTGCTCGGCATCCCGTCGCACTGTAACATAGCAACCTCAAACATACAGTTGAACGCACGGTTGGCATTAGGACCGATCGGGAGCCTCTCCGTTTCAGCAGGTCGGCTTTCGTGCCACAACGCAGAACACAACCGCATTTCGGTGATAATTTTGTTTGGAAGCGATAGAATGGCCATTCTTGTCCGCAACAGTGAGAACATTGAATGACCTGCTGAAGCACATACCTGTATCTGTCGCGAGCGGGGCAGGCCACCATTGTTGCCAGTAGCTTCCTAACGATTGCAATACACACGCTGCTGTCCCTTGCCAACGCGTGTTTGTCCATATGTCTTAATACAGTTATCTATATTTCGTGGAGAGAGCCTCGCGTCAACTCATTCCAATGTTGTTCGCGTGGCGCCAGCAACCACGGTGGCTAAGCGCAGCCTGTTCCACGAGAGATATCAATCAATTCATCCGCATTATGTTGATAGTCCGATTTTTCTATAGGAAACGGCTTGTTCCGAGCTGCCAGGCTGGCACAACTGAGATTCACGGTGCTGTCTTCACAGCCAACAACATCGGACAGCGCGCATCAATCTAAGATATAAATTGGCTTAGGTTATTTGCGCTGCGGAATCTGTGTATCCTTGATCGTACTGGCTGTTCCTTGTCGAGCACAAAAAGGGCGAGTGTGTCGTTGACTTCATCAACGACGACAAGCACCCTTTGCGTTGATCAAGTTGGCAGCGCAGTAGATTATACTATTTTCATTCTTCAGAATATGATGTTCGAGACTTGCGTGTCGAGCCTTATACCTCGATGCTACGACGCGATGTAAGGCCAAGGCGCCATTGTAACCTCGCATTTTGGCTGCAGATCCAACTCAGATTGGTGGATAGGGAAGGAGAAGGTTTTGTCGTGTTCCTAATGCTCGTGCTTCGAGTTTCGTCGAGACAGCGTGCCAGCGAGGGTGGCGTGGTGTACGACCGTCAGGGAAAATAACATGGGGCAATCCGCTATCGGCCGTGCGCGCAACGCGCGAGAGTCGAGCCACATGCATTTGTTGGTACGACATATCGCCTGAAGCTACTTTGGGAACTCGGCGTATATACTGCGCAACACCCTTCTGACCAAGACTGTTTGAATGTTGTGATTGTGTTGGAGGAAATGATGTGTAGCTGACACGCGGGAGTTCGCCAACCATGGTTGTGCAGTGGTTGTCTCTGTTACTTCTTGCAGCCACCGCACTTGGTGATGCTGCTGGTGCCGATACGCTCGTCAAAGATGTGATAGATGCTTCACAAGCGCAGAAAAACAAATCCACAGCGATCAGTGCTGTCATTTCCGACGTGGTGAAGCAATCCCCGCAAGCAACGCTACAGAATGGTGACGGAGACATCAGCACGACAGACGCATGTGAAGCTGACATTGACGCGTTGTGTGCCGATGTTCCTCCAGGGGAAGGCCGGCTTGCCACCTGCATCATGACGCGGTTGAGGGACGAGAACAGAGGAAATGTGTCCGGACGCAAAGTGGCACAAGACTGTCGAACAGAGCTTCGGAAATATTACGCCGATCGAGCAAAGAATATTAATTTAAATCTTGGGCTCGCGGTAGCATGTAAGGGGGACGTGAAAGAGCAGTGCAGTCATGAAGGGGACAAGGGAGAGGGGGCCA
Organism: Ulva prolifera; assembly: GCA_023078555.1. Classification (NCBI taxonomy): domain Eukaryota; kingdom Viridiplantae; phylum Chlorophyta; class Ulvophyceae; order Ulvales; family Ulvaceae; genus Ulva; species Ulva prolifera. The sequence continues at coordinate 6,246,829 of CM041201.1, read as the reverse complement.
TCCTTGCATGTCTTCGCCGCAACCGATCAAGCCTATCGAAGTCTTGCCAGGTGAAAGTGCTAAAATCTATGGTATCGGCTGCTGAGGACTTTCGCGCCGACCCACAGCTGGCAAAGAAGTGCTCTGATGACGCTGAGCGATTGTGCGCAGATGTACCCTCCGGCCAAGGCCGTGTGCAAGGCTGCTTGGTAAGATCATTTGTGTACCCTGGATGCAAAGTCTGTGATTCACGGTCGTGCGTTCAGTAAACGCGTACACGAAAATGCATGTACTGCACACAGCATGGACTGTTCATATTCTTCTAGGACTTGCCGTTCCTGACCGCAAATCTACCCCGTTGAAAGCTGTGATTGTCGTTTTCAGCTGTTCGCTCATGCGTCCAGGGGTTCATATCTCTAGCCGTTCGTGCCCCACTGATGCTTGTGCGCGCCGTACCCTTCAGGTCCTATTTCATCTTAACTTACAAAAGTGTTGAACATGCAGCGTGATAATCAGACATTGTTGACGCCTGATTGCTCACTGGAGCTTTTTCGTCAGGAGGTGGAGAACTCAGATGACCTTCGTTTGTCCCTACGTTTATACAAAGCATGCCAGGCGGACCAGCAGCGCTATTGCGAACAAATTCCCTATGGAGCCAGCCGAATCAAAGACTGTCTCGAGGAGCATCGCCTGGAGCCCAAGTTCACCTCAGAATGTCGCTCAGAAATTGAAACCATGATGAGGCGCCGTGCTGGCAATTACCAGCTTGATCCTGAGCTGACCAAGGCCTGCGACAAAGATATTAACAAGACTTGCACTTACCCAAGTACAAGTGGCGGATTAGAAGACGTGCACAGTTCAAGTGTCATGCTTTGCCTTGTGGACCACCATGAAGAGCTGCAGGTCCAGGAGTGCCGAGATGCGGTGCACCGCGTCATGAAGCGTGCCTCTCAAGACATCCGATTCAATGACAAGCTAGCTAAAGCTTGCTATCAAGATAAACAAAAACTCTGCAAGGATGTGGAGCCAGGTTCAGCGCGGGTCATCCGCTGCCTCCAGGATAGTAGGCGTGAAGAATTATCCGGTGACTGCCGCGGGGCATTGTTCGACCATGAGCGTGCCGTCGCAGAAGACATTGATTTCCAGTTTCCGATGCAAGAGGCATGTGCTCGCGAAATCAAGTCCATGTGCAGCACAGTTATGCATGGACATGCAAGGGTCATTCGATGCCTTCAGAAGCAGGTCGACAGCGATGAAATGAGCAGCGAGTGCTGGAAAGAAGTCCGGCGAAACATGCACCACATGGCAAAGGACTACCGCCTGAATGTGCGCTTGAAGAAAGCATGCTCAGCAGACGTACAACTGCTGTGCCACCAGAGTTGTAGTAACAGCAATGAGAGCTGTGGCGGACAGGTTCTACGCTGCCTGCAAGACCAGATGGATAAAATCGGTAACTCAGAGTGTAGGGATGAAGTATTTTACTTCGTGAAGATGGAGGTGTCAGACTTCCAGAATGACGTAATTCTAGCAGAGGCTTGCAAGAATGATGTCGAGACTCTTTGTGAATCTGTAGAGCCAGGGGAGGGGCGCATGCTGGAGTGTCTGAGAACCAAAAGGTGCGGTCAGGACTTCTCAATTCCTGCCGTTCGGGTCACATTCTGCTCAGGCATGTAGCTGAGCAGGTACGAGTGGTTGCGTACAGGTTACTGTTGTTCATACCTCAGAGATTTGAACCACTTGAATGCCATGTGATGTGCCTTGAAGTCAGCTTCCTGAAACCTAGTGAAACAGTCTGTGCAACATTGTAGGCCCAGCTCCTGCAGCCTGACACCAGCTTGATGTATGAGAGCAGAGGCCATGCCGTGCCCAGGAGCGTATATATCATATCGTGCTGTCGGTCCATGTGTATGGCGCTCTGAAGTAGCACTTTAAGTGGATTGTGTCAACACGGCCCATAGTTCTCATCATTTGCGGCAGCCACAAAGCTGAGAATTACAGGAAAGATCTATCAGAGAACTGCCGAATGGAGGAGATGCGCATCACACAGCTACAAGCTCGTGACGTCCGGCTGCGGCCCAAGATCATGAAGCTGTGCGCGGAAGAGATGGTCCTCTTCTGTGATCAAGTCAACCCTGGCGGCGGCCGCATGTTCAATTGCTTACTTGAACATGTCTCGAAGCCAATGTTTGGCGGCGCCTGCAAGGTTGAAATCCTGATGCGCGAGGACCTGGCAAAGGACGATTACCGCCTTGATGGCGGTGTCTCCGAAGCTTGCGAGGAGGATATCCAGGAGCACTGCAGGCAGGCAGCGCGTGGCCATGGCCAGGTTCTCAGCTGCCTGGTCAACAAGATGTCGCTCCCGACTGTTGAGCTGAGCGAGTCATGCGAGACACAGCTTTCCAGGTACTGCACTCGTGTATGCGTAGATTTTTGCTGACACTGTGTCAACCTTTCCGGAAACTGCAGACTGTCTACTAACTCAACCTTTTGTTGCTACCATGACTTCTCGCTGTGATTTGGTTCATACATGCTTGCTGTCTGCATGCCGCAACTGCTGAGATCATGTGTCGGAACATGACATGCTAGTGCTCGGCATATCATTGCATGCATGAAGCGTTGGTACGTTTAACAGTGGGAGCTCTACGCTGTTCCTGGTATTTGTTCTTTCTAGGTTGCTGGTTGGCTTCAGTTGGTGCTGAACTGCAGGGCGGTCCGTATGGCTTTCTGGGACTATAAGCCGGAAGCTCTCTTGACTATGCCATGTGACAGTGATGTGCAAAAACTGTGCCCAAACCCTCAGCGTAAGCAGGGAGTCTTCTCCATTGGCGTTGTCACTAGGTGCCTCAGCAAACAGCTTGCTTCCAGTTTGCCTCTGAGTGATGGTTGCCGCCAGCTCGTATCAGTGGCGGCACCAAAAGATGTCAGGCTGTACCTCAAGGTGTGTTCGACGAAAGCGTGCCCCTTTTATCTTCCACTAAGTAGCTGATGCTGAATGCCATGTGGCCAAATTTCTGCAGGAAACATTGAACCCTGATGGAACTTTGCGAGGAGGCTATCTGCAGTCAGCAATGGATACTGCTGCATCAGCCAAGTCGTTCGTAACTCTCAATGGCTGGGTCGCAGTGCTGTCAGTTTTGGCCACTGTGTTTGTGGTTGTGGCTGGTGCGCTGTTTGCGTTGAGAAGGTACACAGGCATGGACAAACCGTATACTCGATTTGTGTCCCCAGATGACACTGAAATTGGCAGCCAGAATGGTCAATGAGGAGGAACAGAAAGTATACATGCAGATATTTTCTGATCAAGTGCTTCGGATTCAGTCTTGTGGATGACTGTCAGTAGCATCTAGGTTAAAATAGATGAAAGTAGCCATGCCGAACTTGTTGGTTACCAGTAGTGTACAGAATAGTTTCTTTTGCTTGGCTGCTGGACAAGACTTTCCTTGTGTCGGTGCTGCCGCAATCCTTCGGAAATGCACTGATCATACTACAGGAATATAACATACCAAATGGTGGCATCCAGTTGAACACAACGCCCACACTGAGGTGGATCATGACAGACTGCAACCCCAACATGAATTTGTCTTCTTGGCTTGCTTGTAGAACTGCTTGCTAGCATAGCTAAGAGCATCACTCTTATTGACAAGATCATCCAATTTCTCACCTCTGTCTAGTACAGATTCAATCGTTTGATGCATTATTGCCTTTGTTTTATCTAGTTCTTGCTGGACTCTGGTGAGCTTGTCTGCTTGCGATGGGTCCTACATTACACCAACGCCACTGACCAGTGCACGCTCCAACCAGTCACGTGTGTGTGGCATAAGTTATGCGGGCCGAGAGTGATTTATCGCAAAGCGATGGCGACCTTTCAGCTGCAGAGAGATTCTGGCAGAGGCATACTTTGTACTTGCTCAAAGCTTGTTCGCACAGCAGCTGACCTTCCGCGATGTCACCTTGTGAATTCTCCCAAGTAGTGCTGCCTGACGCTTGAAATTCATTTATCGTTTGCATCGCCACTGACATTGCTGCCCTGGCTGGGTATTCCTCATCACAGAATACTGCTGCTGACAAATGCGAATCCCGCACAACAACGTGGCAAAGACTGCCTGAAGCTTTGACAGACTGCCTCCCGCCAGCCTGGGTTTTCCGGATGACTGTCTTGGCCGTGAACGTCATACCTTCTTTGATCGTACCACGCTGGAAAAATGAATACTCCGACAGATCAGCTCCACAACCAAGCATGACAGGCTCTTTATCTCCTGGTTGCCATCGCATGAGTGCAACGTATGTCAGCTTCATCTCTTTACGTGCAGATTAACGGGCACCTAAAGTAGCCTTCCAGAAATTGTCAACACGGTTGAAATGTTCGCGTTGAACGTCATCTGATCGAAAGCTGCGCGCTCCTACAACTTGTTGTGGGCAAGTGTGAGCGAATGCCTGCTCGATGCATGACTGCGTCTCCATATGCTCTTCTTCAGCTTGGAAGAGCCGATGCTCACAAAGAGGGCCATTGGGTGCCCTGACGCCACAGCATCACACAAACACGCAAATTGAGCAGACCGGCGACGGAGAATCAGCGGAAGACGTATGTCACTATGATGACTTTGCCCAGCTCCACGTGCGCTCGGGTCATGCACATTCGTCAGGACTCACATTTGCACGCGCACATCACCTTTTTGGCAACTTCACCACATCCGATCATGAGCACCTCATCAACGAATTACATATACTGGGCAACCTTCCTCCTATTCTCTTCGTCCGCAGCAATACGCGCTTGCAGCTGCTCTACGGTTGCAGTCAACTTAGACATCTGCGCACTCAGAGCCCCCGCCACATCCATCAGATCTTGCTGAGCTAAATGAAACTGCTTTAGAGTCTCTTCTTGGTACTCACACAGCAATGTTTGTACTTCTTTCTTCAAAGATACCATTGTCTTGTGTAGATGCTCATTCATCTGCTGTGTGTGGTATGCTGGAGCTTCTGCCGCATTGCGATCCAAAATTCTGCTCAAGATTCGAGATTCAGTACTATCCAGGCGCTTGTGCAATTCAGCAACATGCGTGTCCATGACACGTTTAACTGCATCTGTGCGCCTTTCTTCAATGTCAGCGACAGTCGGCAACGCTGTCTGATCATCCGCTTTAGCAGACTGTGAACATAAAGAAGTCTGACCAAACTCTGCATACTCAACTTCGTTTTGCATCAAAGCAGTAGGTCTGATTCCATGGTCGCTGATTTGCAGCTTCTCTCCACCATCACCAACATGGGTCTGCTTCGACGAATTGGCAGCAGCCACGTGGATAGCTGGTGCAGCAGCTCCATTGGGGTCGTCAATCACTTTGGAATGCTGAACAGATTGCGCTTCAGCTTGCAGACTTGCGATTCTCACTGCTGCGCTTGCAGGACAGGATTGTGACAGCGGGCGATGTACCAACACACTTGAATGTTGGTGATCACGAAGAGAGGGTGGTGCGTGTGGAAGTGCAGAATGCAACACTGATGGCTCTGCTGGCACACTCAAGGTGCAATCAGCAGGCAGATGCTGAGAACTAGAAGGAGCTGGCGCTCCCTGTACCATCTCTGATGCTGATGACGAAGACAACCCTGCTCTTCTGTTGACATGACTCCGACTGTCGAGGCTAGATGGCCTTGGCACCCATTGGATGCTAGTCACCGCATGGCTTGTACCACAGGGCAAGCGCAGGCGTGGCGTCTCCGGTCTCCGCATATCATAAAGCCATGCAACACCGACCCCATCTCCTATTGCCACATCATGTGATGTTAGACCAGCAGCTATGCTCGAAGCTGGCTTGACAAGGTCCACCTGTGTAGACTTCTGCAGCAGTGAAAAACATGTCAGCGTAAATGTCTGGCAATGAACAGTTATTGAGTTCCATCATTAACAGGCACACCTTTCCTGTTCGACAATCCCACAAAGCCATCGTTTTAGATGCGCTGGCACTGAAGAAGTTGTCCTGACTCAGCGCTTGAAATGCGATGCTCACTGCTGTGTCCTGCAGACAGGCCAACACGGTGCAGTTCACGATCATTCATATGCTTCTTGAAGTCATTTAGGCGTACCCCATCTTGGAAAAAATGAAATGCAGCTGCACTAGCTGCATCCCAAATATGTATTCCACCTTTTTTACTGCCGCATGCAATACGCTCTCCCACCGAACTGACCGATAGCGAGCACCTTGCGTCCCGGTCTCTGCAGCTGAGATGTCTGGTTGTCCGAGGTGTTGCTCGCTCGAATGGAATCAGCAGTACATTTCCGTTTTCACTGCATTCGGACAATATTTATTGTACATTCTGATCGACGAAGTCCCAAACGACTAACTTATGAAAGCCTGAGCAAATGTAATCAGCTCAAACCTCAATGAAAGTTGAGGTTGGTAAGGTAGATGGAAAAACTGGCCTTGCAGCGGCCAAAAGCTTATGCTGTGGTGTAACAGCAACATCAGCTATGGTTTGTCCTTCTTCTCGGCACAAACATGTTACCTGTAATCATATCACGTCGAATTACATCATTGAAGTGGTCCAGAGCATCCCGAAAGGTTCACAAGCGATGTCTCCGCACCTTGACATCCGGTAGCTTGGCCATGTTTATGGAGCCATCTGAACAGCCATATAGTACATTAGCTTGCGAGAGCACTAAAGCGGTTATTACAGGCGGATTTGAAGGCAGGGACGTCGTCTTCGGCACCGTTGCAGCGACTTTTTTGTCGGGCATGGAGTAGATGTTCACAACGCAGTCGCTGCCGGCAACCGCAAGGGCTTTTCCTTTTGGTAGCCATCCAGTGCCACTGACTCTGGCTCTATGCCGTAGTTCAAAAACTCGTTGTTGCGCAGAAGCGCCATCTGGGCTCCAGCCAACGACGTCGGTACCACACGTCGCAGTCACTAAAGTCGCCATCGTACGAGTGTCGGCCACGTTGACGTAGCTAAACTGAACGTATAGGGATTATGGACATGCTATAAATCGGAGCCGATGATATGGCATTGACAATATTCATCTGTGTGGAAATTGTACGTAGAAAGGCCCAATTAGCGCCAACCTTGGCCGACACTCCTTCTGGGCCATGACAAACTGTGAGCATCAACTATGTTGAATTTAGGTTAGCCTCTGTCAAAGCCACCTGGCCTTGATATTTTTGACATGCTAGCACGCTGGATCGTTTTTTATGACGTGCTTGGCCTGCATGCATTGTCCAACTGAATGCTGGAATGCCCCGGAACTCACCACAAGCCACACCACATGCCAGACGAGATCAGCGATTGCAATAAAGAAAGGCGGTAATGACAGTCAGCTATGCTACTACCGATTTATGGACTGCAAGGGCGAATGACAGCCACATATCAGCGGAAGACAGCAAAGCCAGCATGCACACACACACACACACACACACACACACACACACACACACACACACACACACACACACACACACACACACACACACACACACACACACACACACACACACACACACACACACACACACACACACACACACACACACACACACACACACACACACACACACACACACACACACACACACACACACACACACACACACACACACACACACACACACACACACACAGAACGGGCGCCGGTACTGACGCAAGGGTTGTATGTCAGCATGATGAATTCTTGACCTAACATGGCTCCCTGATGTCTTGTAGTGGCCGCAAATGGCATCGACGTGACCGTACACCGCCCGCCATGCATACTCCCACTGCAACGTGGGCAACAGCGCACCAATACACTAGCAGACTGCTCATGACGCAGGTGTTGACAACAAATGGCAATATCTGGCCATGCGACCCGGTAAGTGTGCCCCAGCATCTGTGTGCTCAAGCACTTGGGCTTTGATATCAGCAGCCAACAGCTGAACAATATACACATATCGGGCCATTGTATCTCTATGAGATATGGCAGAGCAACCAACAGCGGTACTACGTATTCCAGCCGGCGGAAATTGACCCTTCCACGCGGCCCGGCACTGTGGCCATGCACCACAGTGCACGGAGCACCAGGAATATGGACAACGTGACCTATGCACTCTGTGGGGGAAGCTGCGGGCGTGTTCCCCTGACCGAGCCAGTCAACACGTAACTGTTGATGATTGCACAAGGCTCTGCATTGACATGGGGCCATCGCAGACCACCGAAACAGAACCTTTTAGACTGCTGTGGGCAGAGCAGCTCCACACGGTATGATGCAACTTCTTGCACACATACAACAGAGGCCAGCCTGCTGCCGGCTTTGACTGCTGAGCAGCTGCAAGTTGCATGTGCCAGCATGGCAGTGCTTCTCAGTTTACTGTACTGAGAATGTATGATTTAAGTAAATCAGGCGCTGTTCCAGCAAGAAACGGACTTGGACCGCAACATGATCATCGTGCAAACCAATGACAGAGTCTCTCTGTTGTCTTCATGTGGCTCAGACACGTTTACACAATTATCATGCATCTACTGAATGTTTGTGTTTCAAGACAGGTAGTCTCAAACATACCCATCGTGCTGCGCTCGTTCGGCAGCTGTGTGCAGGCCATTGTATTGTGGTGGCTTGTGAATCCATGTCAGGATCGAGTTTGCAAGGGGCGCATGCAAGGAAAGGTCCTGAAGGCCCTTGAATTTCACAGCCAAGAACAGCATGAACACATGCGACATCCCAACAGAACAGAGCGCTGCACTGAGTCTACCCACCTGCCCCAATGTTTGCAGGCCTTCCAAAGCCCAGTTTGATGGAGGTGACATGGACATATATATATATATATATATATATATATATATATATATATATATATATATATATATATATATATATATATATATATATATATATATATATATATATATGCCCATGTAGTGACTTTTGATGGCATTGAGAGCCAGTCCACATGGTCACGGTTGAGTTGCGTTGCACTCTGCATTTATAGTCGGCAACTGCAAGCTGTTCACTGTATGCCGGGTCTGCAAGAGCACCAGTGGCTGCCTTGGGGGTTGTCATCATACTCCACCACATTGGCCTGGCGTACATGTGTTGCGTGTGGAAGGGGTCCCTCTGAGGAACATGGCTCTGAAACGATCTACCTTGAATGCGCATCTGCTGCAACGTTCGTAGATGTGCGCAGAGCAAATGATGCATTTCTTGCTCTGTGCAGGAACGGCAGTTATGTCTCCTGCTAACAGGGGGTCTCCCGGGTACCCAGCCGACACTAAATCATGTACATGACTAGGAACAGAGGCGTTGCATGGAGCGTCCAAGCGGCTACTTAGCAGTAACACATAGGCTGCGTTGCTGCGTTTTGATCTCCAGGTGGAAGCTATGGTCAAGGCCGCTGCCAAGGCCACGGTGGAAATGGCATTGCTGATATGGGTGCAGATCTCAGCGCGTGTAAGTTTGCCGCTTAGCCGCCTTCACAATCTGTAGTGGTGGTGTAAGGCGTCCTGCGCTCGCCTGCTGCATTCAGTCTGGGTCAACCCGGACCTCGATATCCTTCGTTCTCAGATTCAACGTGATCGAAATAGTGCAAAGGGGTGTACGCCTGGTTAATACCCAAGTGGATGAGTCGCGATGATTGTGGGTTTGCTGTTTGCGCCTTTGTGGCTGCTCATGGATGCTCTGGCAAATATAATGGAAGGTGCGCCTGGGCGCAGAAGCTTCTCGCAGAAAGCACGAATGCCTCGCTTTATTCCAAGCCGATAGATGTTGCCCAGGCGTCTGGCCAGGCCTGGGAGGTGTCTGAGCTGCACTAGACGTGTGCATGGCCCGAGTGCAGGCTCCCCTCTTCGCGGCCGGACTCGCGGCCGGACTCCGTCATGCATGTTGCACAGCATTGAGCTGTTCCATAGCTTGGGCGTGCATTGGGCCAATCATCACCAATAATCCAGTCTGGGCTGCCTCAACATCTGCACGTGAACCTGCCTGCATGTGCAGCCTGCGCATACGCCTATTTGTGCTGCTGAGCAATCACAGACGGCACTCTGCCAGGGAGATGTGATCACTGGCGCGCGAAGTACTTCACCTCTGCATCCACTGGGAAGGTATGGGCGTGACTGCAGAATGCGTTGGCAAACTGGAATTGCCCATGTCCAACGGCGCGCTTGTCGCAAAGAAAACTTAAGAGAACATGATGGCGGCTGTCAAGCCAGGGACGTCAAAGTGCCTCCGCAGCTGCTGTCTCTTCTGTAAATTTTACCCCACTGCAGCTGCACCACTTACAGCGGCAGCAGAGGGATATGGTGAACGTGGTGTGATCATGGCCCCCATGTGGTCGTCCTGCTGCCCCTCCTCGCCCACGTAGTGGGGTGTAGACTGCAGGATATGGATACGACGTGGCCGCATCGGGCATCCACGTGCCGCGAGCCTTTGAACTCTGTCATGATATGATCTGACGCCTGCTTTGCGTTGTCAGGCCACCCACCCGGGTCAAGCTGTGTCTCTGTTGCATTTCACCTGTAATTGCAGACATGCACTGCCGCGGTCTTCCCATGGTTGTGCCCCCCATGAAGCTCTGATGTTACACCCGATATCGCGGCTTAGGCGTGCATTATGCAGTTCAGCCTTGGTGGATCGACATGGAGCACTGGTTCTCCAAACGTTTCACATCGGGGCAGCCAGACGGGCTCTGAGCCCATCCTGTTTGTGACAGCTTGCATCGTGCTGTGACTGGTGTTGCTGGGGCGAAGTTGGTAATCAGACAGTGCTGCCACACAAGGCCATGCAGGGATGCAAGAGTGCCATGTACTGTTGTCCAGGTGTCCCTCGCCATGCTTGATCATGATTTGTCAGCAGCAGCCAGCACGTGCCCAGACATCGCTGAAAATTGTATGCAGCGCTGCTGTCATGCTGTGCTGACGCAGCGGTTGGTCCTGCTTCGCGTGCAGGGTTGTCCCTGGCATAGTTGTCTGAGCACATGTGTATCGTCACCTTTGAGCTCTTATACTATCCGGCCTCAAGTGCTGTGAAAACTGTGGGCACGCTGATCGATGGTGAATCAAGCTGTGATCTGTCAACCAGATTGAGTGCTCAGAGGCATGCCACATGGGGTATCAAAAGACTTGAAGTCGACACTGCAGCATTCGAATTGCAGCAAAGTGCAATGCTTCAGCTGTGTTTACAAGACGAGTCAATGAGGTAACAGACCAGTTCGACGTGGCCACTTGTGGCTTGGGTTGAATGTGAACATGTGTCTGGCCCATGAGGCTGATGTCCTTATTAGTATGGCATGCTTCCAGCTCACTTCTGCAATTTGGGATTCAGAGCTGCTCGTCTGGCCCAATGCGGGGCTCTAACATGTGATTAACTGTGGTGTGATAGCCACCACCATTGCACCCATCAGGTCACCGGCACATAGCTGGGCTCTCCATGGTCACCACCGCACCCTCTTATCACCCACCGGCTGGACCCACCTGCAGGGCTGAGAGGACAAGCGCACCAGGGTGCAGATGAACAATGAATATCGCAAGAAATATCTGATGGATCATATCCCACAAGGGTGTCATAGAAATGGGAGCAGCGAGGCCTTTGTCGAATGATTGGGTGTAGGGCACGATGCCTGGCGCTGTCCAGTAAGTTACAGGCGCTCAGTCTGCGAGCACTGTTGCCATTGTTTGCAGGTGGAGCGATGGTTAACCAGAGTTCATACAGAGTTCGCAGCCAATTGTCCTTCCGGCTCTTGTCTAAAGGCGACCGACCATGATCCACCGTCTAACACACGACACGCTGAGCATTGGTTGATGCTGCCAAGGATTTCTGCTTCCGCTGCGGTGAAGGGGGCCAAGCAAGTGCACGCATGGATGATCAGACGCGGTGTTCACATGGCGATTGCATGGGCGCAACACCACCTTCGCACCTTCCTCCTCTTGTTCTTGATTGTCCGAGATGTGTTGCTGCTTTGGGCCTGCTGCAACAGTCCACTGCTTTGCATCTCTAACTGAATGGGGGCCTGGGATCATCAGGATGCATATGCGCTCTTGGCCTCACGCTCCCGTCCAATGACCTCGCGCTGCCCGCTGCTTATCTGGCCTAAGCGGCAAGCCGCCCTCTTTGAACGCATGGCGCCATCTTCTGTGGGCCACTGCCTTTCGGCAGTAAACTCCAGCTCCGACTCGGGATCTCAAGCTCTGCCAGGCGCGCGGTGCATTCGAGGGCTACGTAGGGCTGGTATCAGGATGATAAGGCTGGAACAGCCTTGACATAATGCGCTGGGCGTTTTTGGTGGGGGCGGTAGCGGCCTTGCAAGTGCATGTAGGGGTTTGGAGGGCAGGGGGCCCCTGCACAGCGTGGGTGCTCTCCTGTTTGGCTGCCTTGGAGGCAGATACGGTGGGGGTATTGCGTGGAAACTTGTGCGTGCGGGGCGCGGGAATGCCTGCGTGGGGCTGGTTTTGATTGCTGCGGTGCCTTGCAGTAGTTCTGCATAGGGTATTCACTGCGCTGTGGCTTGCTTGTGCTGTTTTCATGGGCATTTTTTGCGTTACTCTCTGCCTCTCCGGCCTTGCCCTTGTGACGCATTTGCCCTGGTCAATTGGGATTGCACTATCTGAAGAAGTGCCACACGACAAACTACTGACCATTTCTAAGCTGCGCCTCAGAGTCAGTGAGCTGTACCATGGCACAGGCGTGCCAGCGTATGGTGCCATGTATAGCATGTGTGACAGAATTGGAAACATAACTGACGGTGCACCGCGGGGCATGGTTGCTTGTGGTACTGCAAGCCCGCTGCAGCTTTGTAATCACCACAGCTCCAACAAGTCAATTATCCAAACATATTGGCACAAGACGCACTCCTTTCCCATATATATGGTCATGTTGCGCAGCTCATGTATGTGTGACTGTCTGTGAGGAAGATACCATACGGGACTCACGTGGGCTGATGTAAACAAGAAGCCGTTCACTTTGCCAAGCTACCATGCATGTCCACCACCATACCTTGATGTATGCTTGGTCTATGAGTGCGTTGAGCACGCCATCAAAGTGGCAGTCACTTGAAAAGTGAAATACTGAGCAGACGGGTAACGTGCACACAGGGAATCAAGCAATGCGCCAGTTCTTGCTCGAAATGTAATCGCAACTACCGACTGAAGTACTCAAGAAAATTCGGTGCCTTGCAAAGCTATCTTGCCCATCAACTACGTGATGAGATCGTGGGCTTTGCATCCGTGGGTTGAAGGAGTCCTTCATCGATGCATCAGGACATCAGACAGGTTCCGAACATAATGTTTCTAGTCCTGAAAATGCGCCATACATTGACGTCACCGTTTACATGTAGAATCAGTGCATACAGATAACCTGCCTGTGCACATTGCAGTCGAGGCATGGTATGAACAGGCTATACAAAACTCTGCATCCTAGTGCAATAGACTCTACCCTCACAACTCAAATCTACTGGCTGCTGCATGGGGGTAGATCACGTTCTCGCATGACTGACCCTGATCGTGTGTGGATTTTGCAGTCCATAGCATTATTGACCCTAGGTGTCCCTTGAGCTGCATGGTTGGAGGCTCCAGGTCAAATGTTGAATGCATTCTGAAGTTGAACGACACCATAGCGAAAGAAGATGCGCTGTCAACCAGTATCGTAATCAAGACTATTCACAAAAATCATAGAGGGTCAAAGCAGCGTCGGCCGGATGGACGCTTGCATGTATCATGTAGGCGACCGGACTTCTTCAGGCGATCACGTGTCTGAATCGCTGTAATGGCACAGCTATGGAACAATTCGTCAGTACCAATGTAATAAGCATCAAGCAGAACCGTGTCTTCCGGTCCACGGCCATCCATCAGGCGTAGCTCACTCAGATAAAACGAGAAGGTCGACACCGAAATACCCACCAGCCGCTCACTTTCTCGAAGAACCAGCATATCTATAAGACCTGATTGCTCATTGCTTAGGCTGTTCAGTTCCCCTTCTGTCAAGTACATTTCTTTATGGACAACTTTGCTGGCCAACTGCAGGCATGTGACACTCAATCACAGGAGTCGGCGATACACTGAAACCACTTGGAGACGCACATTTGCATTCACCCTTGGAGACGCACATTTGCATTCACGATCTCTTCTGCTAGCTTCTGCATTTGATTGACAGCTTGAGGATCGGCTCCAGACGTGACAGCACCGTTCTCAGTATTTATATTCCTACTGCCCTTGAGCAACCCAGAAGCGACAAACAGAGGCGAATCCTTGGAGAACCGCGCCATCGCCATAGACGAGCGATAGAGCTTCCAGTATCTGTCACGTCCTCCCATGATGATGGCCCAGTCCATGGCGTCCCGCTCCATTCGCAAGTGCACACCATTGTAGCCATCCACTCCCTCGCTCTCATGAATACCCTTAATGACTTTTTTCGCAAGTGCCTGGCAGCAGAAAGATCTGAAGCCACAGCAGACAACGCAAGAACACATTGCTGCGCTTCACTGCAGATGTCAGAAGCATACTGTCACATTGGGAGAGAATTTGACCAATCGTGCAATGTCTTCCACGACGGTAAAGTTGCGATTGTCGGTCATGAACATTGTACATGGAAGATCTACCAAGACATTCTCAGGCTGCTTTCCGTGCTTCAACAGTACCTGCATTCTGCGCACCATCAGTCTTGGGCAGACTGTCCTGCACTACGGAATGCCAGTGCGTGTCGATTCGCAATTCTAATCTAGCAAGCGCAGCTGAGGCAGTCAGCCTGTGTGAAGCAGCGCTACACTGTGGCTTCGCAGCATGTACCTGCCTGCCAGCATCCATGATGGCACGTGCCAGCATATATGGATTATGCCTTGCCAAGTACACTGGTTTGCTGAAGCGAAGTTCACTCTGGTAGGACTGATCTGCCGGGAGGTACAGCTGAAATGCCGTTTCCAGCTGCGTCATGTCTGGCATTGGTACACCGTGCGGGTGCTTCACCACCTCAATGTTGTACTGCTCTGCACGACCAACCCACACATACATCACTGTGCAACATTAGAAAGATGAAATTAGTAGTACCATTACAGCGCACCTTTCATGGCTTTTTGAATGAAGTCTATGTCCCACAGTGTGGTGGCATCAAGATAAACCCACCCCTGCTCGTTCCGTGTCACATCTGGATGGTATCGTTTGTTGAAAGATTCGCGCTCTTGCATGGGAGGCCAGATCACGCGTTTGGCCTTGGCCAGATGTGCAAGTGTCAACGCGGATATATGGGAATAATGCTGATTCATCAGACCGCCACAAGCAGTGTACCTGATTGACAATTCATAGTCTTTGTGCACTAGTTCACGTAAGTATCCTTCCCTAAGAAAATGTTCCTCTGCCTGATCTTGAGTTGTGATGTCTTCGAGCTCAAGTTCTGGATTCCATTTTATGTACGATTCCCAATCAAAGTCAGAAGGAAGCTCGGGCAGACGTGCCGATGTGGAGCCGTGCCCAAACCACTGGAAAGAACTGCTAGAGCTCGCTGGATCATCATTGAGCTGAGATCCATATGCACTCCTGCAGGTGATGTATGTAATCCCGCTGCCTTGCTTTCAGAGTTGCATGATTAGCTCACAAACTCAGCGACGCACCGTGAAGCCAAGCGGGGCCCAAAGACAGGAAACACGACAAGACCCACTAATAGCAACGGCGCAGCAATCAGTAAACATCTTCTTGTGCATGTGTATGATACTCTGCCTGAGAGTTTGTTCCACAGCGAAACCACACGAGCATCATGATGCATTCTAGGTATGCTGGCGTGCCCCATGCCTGGGGCTGAGCCATCAGTACGGATGTATGCCTCTGCAGTTGCCATCCAACCTTGCTACAGTCTCAATCTTGGTTGTGTCAGAGTGCCACTGCAACATAACAGAAACACACTCATTGTCAATCAACCATCAGAGTACAACACTGCAGCAGTTCCTTTTGTGAAATTGGTACATGTATAGCAGAAAACAGCGGAGACGATAGAGTGAGGAACTGTGCCGGCATGCACAAGAGCAGTCTCTGCAGTGCTCGACAGCACCGCTGCGGGTCCTGCAAGGTTGTTCCACATGCAGCATCTGATGTTTTCACTTCACCACTACCTACCAAGCCAATCGTACACACTCATCATCGTGGAAGGCATCTTTCACTTCGTGATGCGACGCACCGAAAGCCACAGCGCTGCTCCTTGTCACCAACTGTGCCAAATGAAGCGGCCTCAGTTGCGGATCACCACGTTAAATCTCTCTGAGATGGATTTTGATACCTTCAGCGCTTTTTTGCAGCAGTATGCGCGCAAAAGGTTGCGCAGGCCTCGCCAGCGGTTTCGGACGAGCTAGGCTGCTTCAATGCTACATGGCAAGTTTAAACACGTGATCGAGGCATCACAAATCCCTCTAATCGTGAATATGTTGTGTACCAGCAGTATGTGCAAAAAAATAAAAATAAAATCGCGTGCTTTGTCCCGGCCGGGTCGATCGCCACGTTCGAGAGACGAGAATATTGAAACGCCGCACTCACGTTAGCTCGGCACAGATATTCCCCTTCGACTGATGAAATTCAGGCGGGGCGGGACATGGGTTTGTGTACGTGGCAGCCTTTAGCGCACGTTGTAAATGCACAGTTCTGGGGCACGTCGGACCGCGTACTCGACAGTTGCGACTGCCAATCAGCGCCCGGCCACGGGCCACGACAAATCCCAGCCCTGACGTGCGATCACTGTCTGCACCTCAACGACATAAGGCACACAAGCACAGATGTCCAGCTGCATGGCATGGGAAGATGTTTTTGTCATTACCGATGCAGCCCGAACGAGTTGCATCTCGAGTGATAAAAACTGTCCCTCTGAATTACATTAGCCGTGTGAAGGCCGACTTTGAGAGAGAGTGATTGATTACTGTGTGAGATACATGGCCACCTGGCGGCAAAAAGCGGCAGCCAATACGGTTGATTTGTGACTGTGAAAGGTTGGAGCCTTGAAGTTGAGGCATGTTTTGTGTGTTTGTGCCAAAGGTGAGGTCCAAAATGGCCTGTTGAGCCTCAGCAAGAAAATGCTGGGAACTCATGCCCGCCACGATTGCGCCCACTGCACTTGTCTGATAGTTTCAGGCGGTTGTGGGGCTGCAGCAATGTCGGTTCTGGGATGTGCAGCCTCTGCCAACACCACCAGCATATGTGTTTCATGTCCTGTCAATCAGCACATTTATCACCTCGCATCCCCAATTCCCGTGATCCCATCAATTCACCTCCGTGCGCATGCTGTCTGATCGCTCATTCGTTACGCGAAAAGTTACAGACGCATCTCCAGATCTCAACTAAGGCAGCAGTCATTTCCGTGAAATCCATCGCAGCTGATCTCGCGCCGAGCTGAATATTTCTGCGCTCTGTGCGATTGAGCGGAGTTACGGCGTGCGGCATGATGCATGGATGTTGACGCATGGACAGCTAATGTGATTCGAACCTACTGAAAACTGTTGCCAACGTATACTTGTGTGTGTTTGTCACGACGGTCACTGTGTATGGTCTTACATCAGTCCCGCCGTCCCAAGATACATATCCTTTGCCTGAGAAGATGGGGTTTGTCGGTTCCCATCCTCGGATCCCGCCGCCAAGGCCCCATGGCCCCAGTCGTGAGATACGCGACATCGATTGCTGTACACATCGACGGTGTGTGGATCGACCGTGTTGTGTGTCGGCCGTGGGGTTTGTGCGTGCGCGTTTGTGGGTTTGGGTTTGTGGGTGTGTGGGTCTGTGCGTGTGTGTGCTGGTGTGCGGGTGTGTGCTTGGCGGTCTGCGGATCTGTGTCGCTTGCTGCGCCGGTGATGGGTGGGATGTTCGTGGGTGTCTTGGTGTTTGCTTCGTCTGCTTGCTCCTTTCGCGGTGCTGCCCGACTTGCTGCCTTTGTCCTTGTAACACATCGACGGTGTGTGGATCGACAATATGTTAACACGGGTTGGTGTGTGCTGCATGTGGCTTGTTGCGTGGTGTGCGATTCCCCTGATTGTTGCTCGCGGTGCTACCTGCCTTGCTTGCTTTGTCCTTGTAACACATCGACGGTGTGTACATAAACATATACCCTACGCGTGAGGCATGGCTGTGGTATACGCTCGTGCCCGGCCTAGTGTCATGAATGAGTGCCCGGCCTAGTGTCATGAATGAGATATGTATTCTTATACCTGTGTATGAAAGCATAGAATAACATTATAATCAAGGTTTTCCATTATACAGAAGCAACGAAAACTCGGATCACAAAAGTAATTAGATATTTGGAAAGCCCTTGTTCTTGTTGTTCCTACAGATGTCCATAGTTGTCATTTCACATCAATAGGCGCTGTGTAGACATCGACCAGTGTTTTGGTTCAGAGTGGAACAACATTCAACGCCTTACTCACTTTCCAAAATTGATCGCAGTTCGCTCACATGGTTGCAGAGCAAGATAAAAACATCGTTGGAATCTACATAAACATTAGTTTACGCCTATGAAAGTCACCGAATTGACTGGCGATGTGTGTGATGGCCAAGAGACATTATTAGCAGCACCGATTCACAGCCTGTTCGCAGCCCGTTTACTTATTCTTGTTCTACAGTGTTCAACAGTGTTGAAGTGATCCATGCTACCTTCTTGAGCACGTCAATTGAAACTAAACGTGATTGTGTGCTGGCTTGCTCAAGGGACAAGGCATTCCTAGCAGCAGTATATATACATATCGGGATTATAGCAGTATATCTATACAGACCGAGAATACGGAAGATATGTTTAACCGACATCTGCGTGTCAGGCACTCAGGTCATTCTGGGCAGCGCACCACACGATCGATGCTACGGGCCGTAGTGCACGTACACGGCACCCAGAGACACATAAATGACATACTTCGTTACGATAAATGCACCAATGCTCACCAGGGCTCACTGCTGAACCAGACCATGCCATGGTATGCAAGAATGTGGCAAAGGGGACCCAAATGCGCCATGATAACCTAGCTCGTGCCTTGCGCCTGGTCGCCTCTTACGCCGGACTGCAGTTTGCACTGGAGACGCTCTACCGTGCCCTTGCCTGGGGTGCGGGTGGGGAGCGGAATCAACTCGGGGACATTGTCGTGGTCATGCCGCGCTAGGAGATGGCTGCCGTGGACATCGTGGTCACGCATGCCCGGGCTATCAGAAATGCTATCCTTTATGCAGGTCAGACGTGCAGTCATGCACAGGTCAAGTCAGGTAACCAGCATTCCATACCTGCTGCGCACAGAGGTTGAACCGAGGAATGCTAGGGAGAGATACTAGTACCGTGAAACAGTCAGAATAATGGTTACAGATCTCAGTGTGCACAAGCTTATATGCACACTGAACACTCAAGGTTGCGACATGAAACCCTCACGGGATCTCTCTCACTACATCGAGACAATCTCAGCTGGCGGCTTACCCCTGCACTGGATCCGCGGATCGTCCGTGCATGGGTGCACCTGTCACCACACTGCGGCCCGCAGGCTCATGCATTGTGACACTCCCCCATAAACCCTGCTTCGTTTCCAATAGCTGGAGTTTATTACGAAGTTCTTGTAAAGCAGGTCCAGGCAACACTTTAGTAAACCCATCCGCCAACAGGTCAACAATGCCAACCCATTCTACCTTAAGTTCATCCATCTGGACATATTCCCGCACTCGCAATGTTGTGAAAGTGCCTCGTAGCGCCCAAGGCATGTGCACATGCGGTGTCACAATGCATGAGCCTGCGGGCAGCAGTGTGGTGACAGGTGCATCCATGCACGGACGATCCGCGGATCCAGTGCAGGGGTAAGCCGCCAGCTGAGATTGTCTCGATGTAGTGAGAGAGATCCCGTGAGGGTTTCCCGTCGTAACCTTGAGTGTTCAGTGTGCATATAAGCTTGTGCACACTGAGATCTGTAACCATTCTCTTTACTGTTTCACGGTATTAGCATCTCCCTCTTACAGTGTTCCTCGGTTCTACCTCTGTGCGCAGCAGGTATGGAACACTGGCCTCCTGACCTGATCTGAACTGAGACTGCGCGTCTGACCTGACAGGATGTAGCATTTCTGACATGGTATCGGTGAATGTTAGCGCTATGTCTGTTTATGGTCTTGTTCAGGAAGCCGTCGGCCAATGTCTGTGCGCAGACACGGCGGGCATTCCACTGTTCTGCCGGCGCTCAGACCGCGGTCATAAGCGCAGGCATCATTTGGCTTTCTCGTAGTATATTGTTATTAGACACAATTCGAGAAGCTTGTTTTAATGATCAGCGCTGAGAAAAGCGAACGCGTTCGCTTATTTTTCTCAACCTGTCTGCTTGCGAGCAATCCCATCGGTTAGTTGCTGCGCGCAACAAACAACCGTCTGTTCCTACTGCAGGATGTCTCTTTCCAACGCCAACTCCAACGCCAACTCTCCTCGCGAGGAGAGGCGTGACGATGCTGACCAGCAGCCTCTCGTCGACACGGACGCTCACCAGCAGCTCCCTGACGGAGAACATCCCGCGGGTATGTTGCTCCGGGGCGGACGAATTGTCCGGCCACGACCCTCTTCCCACACCGGGCAGAGCAGCCAACAGGTGCCTTTTTCCTCTCATGTTGTGAACGATCCTGGTCACACTGAGTCTTTCATATCACACGAAACGTTGACCGAGGCGCTGCGTGCATCTCGGGGACGTAGCGAACCTGATTTGACTAAAGGAAAACTCCCTGAATGGAATTTTAAGACTGAAAGTTTCGTTGCGTACGAACAGAAAGTCTTTTTGTGGTTAGGCCAATTTGAGTTAGACCATCTGTTGCAGCACGCACCGTCCGCGGACGAACAGCGTGTTCATGCTAGGGCGAGGACACAGGTCCTGATGTCTTGCCTGACGCGGATAGGACGACTGTCTATCGCATGTCACACCTGTGTGAAGCATGGTCTTACCTGACTGTAAAGTACAGACCTAGCACCGAAGCCGAAATCCACAGACTGTGGAGTCGGTTTAATTCTTTATCACAAAACAATAGAGATGTTGCGACATATTGTGGTGATGTGATGAGTGTTTACACTCAACTGGAGGCACTAGGTGCCGATGTGGGCCAGCGATGGCTTCGTTTGAAACTTTTAGAAGTGGGGGAGGAGTTCAACGCTGTGCGCGGCGAGGTTCTCCATTCTTCCCCACATGTAATCATTTCACGTCTGACTGAGTATGCCGATTTGCTCAAGCAACAACGGCTGCAGGCTAGGTCTGGGGCACCCGCGGGCAAAGCAGGCCACGGCTGGCGCAAGCAGCCACGTGGTGACGGTCCTGTGGTCGCCGCTCTCGCGGCTGGCCAGGCTCCTCGCGAGGAGACCAGGACCTGTTTCTTCTGCAAGAAGAAGGGACATTTGCGTGCGAACGCAAACAGGCTGCGGCCAAAGATGTTTGTGCCGTAGAAATGCCTGAAAAGTACCCCACTCGTGACGCGTCTCTGCCTAAATATAATCATTGATAGTGGTTCGGGCATTCATATCGTAGGAAATCGTGAAATGTTCACTGAGTACGGTCCGTGTCAGAAAGTTGCCAATCTCGCGGGACCAGGGCAGCTTTCTATCGTGGGCAGGGGAACCATTCAGGTGAACCTGGGTACTGATGTGGACAAACATGGGAACAAGCATCCGCTGGATGTGGAAATCTCTGGTGTTTACTATGCGCCTGAATGTCCGTACAACCTGCTCAGCACAATGGGTCTTAGACATGAGCAGATGTTCCTAGATACGCGTAGAAATGTGTTGTATGTTCCTGGTCTGGGTGATATGGCTACCGACGTAGAGGATGACGTCAAATATCAGGAACTTGATGTGGATGGTCACCCTGTCTTTGCGTTCAAAATGGCAGTAGAGACCAAACCAATTCTCGTCGGTCAATAGGGGGGTAGTCTGGTCTAACCAGAGCAGTCCGACCTCAGTGTTTGAGGATCAACAGCAGTGGCTTCATGTGGCGGTCGTGGCCATTGACCTTCAGCGACCCAATGCTGGGGGAGCTGAGGTCCCGCATGATGCATACTTGCTGGAACCTGCTTTTCTTGCGCACTTGTCTTTTCATCAGTCGAATTGGGTTCTCAAGCGCATGCAATCCAACGCTGAATTTTATGGTCATTTGAATTTGGATGTCGATTCCGAGCCACTGGGGAATCGGTGTCACGGCTGCAGAATTGGCAAAGTGCCTGCGGGCAAGTTCTCTGCCAATGATCGTGAGCTCATGGGCCAGGCCAAGTGGCCTGGTGAGCAACTGCACGCCGATTTAGCTGGTCCCGTCTCTCCAGTAGGAATTGGTGGTGTGAAATATGTTTTGTTTGTGATGTGTGCCTTTACCCGTTATACTTTCGTGGTCGGTCTGCGCAAGAAGAGTGAGGCTGCGGCCATGATCTCTTATATTATTGAACGCATTCGGGTGAATGTGGTGAAGCCAGGTGAACCGGGTGTGCGCATCCTACACACCGACAAAGGGGGAGAGTTTATGGTCGCGGCCTTAAAACTCTACCTCCAGCGTCGTGGCATCACTCACCGCTTGACCCCCACAGCCGCTCATCGCTGTAACGGTATGATCAAGAGGAGGATCAGAGTGGCCTTTGAGTCACTCCGTGCTGTGCTGCTCGCGAGCGGCCTGCCTCTGTTCCTGTGGATCGAATGCCTCGCCAGTGTTGTCCATGGTCACAATCTCACGCCGTCCTCGGCATTGTACCATGACAAACTGGCGAGCATCCTCAAGGGCCTGAAAGGTCAGCATGCTGTCAACGCGTCTGCGGATGTTGACGAAGCTGAGAAAAGCCTGCGGAAGGGAAATGTTGTGAGATACATCTCACTGGGCGCATGCTGGCGCGGCACACCTATAGACACCTAAGGCTGCAGCGCAGACCACAACATGTGTCCTCGTAACTTGGACTGGCGTCTGTACAACGCCACTTATACATTATATACCACGTTAATTATTATTATGCACATATGTGCACGCAATTTCTGTACAGCGTCCTGTACACTCGAATCACAATGATACGTGTATGCCTGACACCTTACTGGACGTGGCTACGAGTGCACCAACTCGGCCAGCTTACGCAGCCATGCTTAGTTGGCACTATATTATATCGGGTTACTCGGAACAGCGCATTAGCGGTCATGTCCTACCCAAGCTAGACTGGTTTCTTACAGACCGGGTCGCATGCAGACCTCCCATGTTTATTTGCGAACTCACGCATGTTACGCGGCAGCCTTGGGGCTTCGCATGCATGCCCGCTGTTAGCAGGCACGGCACCCACATCGAACACGAAATCAGTGTGCGATCAGCCTTCAGGCTCCGAAGGCCACATGTTCACTTTCTCCCGCAGTTACTCGGGATCTTGGGTCTGCGCTCTGCGCGATCCGGCGAGGCCAGCTCTGACAGGGGGATCGACCTGGACGCACACACCATCGGTATTTATACCGAGCGCTTGCTGGGACCAGGCACGTTTTTACAGTGATCTGGTTGGGGCGCCACCCATTCGTGCATCACATTGTATTGACTGCTTGCCTCTTTTCGCATCTGTCTGTTCTATTTCTGTCTGCCTGTACAGCCTTCGTGCTGCGGCGTTTAGCCCATTTTATTCAGCTGTCCTCGCGCAGCACCGTAGGTCCGTTCCGCCCCGGCGACTCAGAGACCTCTACAGGAAAGCGCATGAAAAAGGCCGAGCGCGATAAGTTGAGGGATGAGGAGAAACGCAAGTACAAGTTGCTTGCGACGACAGAGATAGACGAGTTTTTAGTGCGGTCTTGTGATAAAGATATCATTCCTTATATGTCTTTTTTCAGAGACACCTCCGTTGAGGTGTTCCAAGATCTGCTGCGGCAGCAGCGTCCGTGGGGGGTTGAGGTGTATGCATACCCTAGGGATGACAAGCTGCGGAAGTTGTCCCAAAGGGGTGTCCTTGCATACTGAGTCGGGGCTGGGCTGCGCCCCAGCATGCAGCGTGTGTACGCCCAGGATGTTCCTGGGGGTAGGGTTTTTGTTGTGCGCCAGGTCATGTGCACTGCGGATCAGATGATCCGCCACGTACGAAAGTACGATGCGTCCGCCGTTGTGGACAAGAGGGAGCCTGAGGAGTTTGCGAACTCCTATACGGTTGCCTTCGAGGGGGACGATGAGGGTGAGCGTGTGACTGACGCTGATGTCTCTCCTTTCGCGGCAGAACACACGTATGACGGGGGAGTGTTGCGTCGCCTGCGTGACCAGCTTCACACCCCCCCTGGTCATGGTAGGGTTCCTGTCATGGAAATGACATTCCGGCAGGACAACCCTGAGCCTAGTCCTGCTGTGTACTCTCCGCGATTTGGAGCTGGCTCCTCTGCGGAGATAATCCGGCGTGACCCTTCTCGGGCCACACCGGAAATGGCCAGATCAGCTTTGCATCGTACGCGTGCGACATCCAGAGCTGCTGCTCACCCTGACGTCCCTGTCCTCCCTCGTGTGCGCGGCGAAGTGCATCATCCTGTCGCCATGCCCTCCCGCACTGCGCAGTATGTTGTCACGCGCAATGCTCTGTTGCACGACCCTGGTGTAGAAGCTGCGTTCCCTGTTCAAGTGTCTGTCAGTGCGTCTGATGATGACATGGATGAGGACGACGACAGTCCTGGCATCTATGACGACGATGATGAACAGCGCATGGACCACACCGTCTCAGACGATGAACGGGCTGCGGCCCATCAGAATCTGGAGGCTCAGCGGGTCCGTTCCGGGAGTAATTCGGCAGCGGCCTCAGCATCTGGCGCGGGGGCAGTTGCTCAGCCCCTGCGAGGAGCCGAGGCGCCGAGGCCCTTCTGGTAGGATGAGCCAGATGAGGTGGAGACCGGGTTCGAATTAGGGGGAGAGGATCCGGACCCCTCAGCCGCAGTCGGGGTTGATTTGCCTGATGAGGTGAGGGCCATTCCAGCTGCCTTACCTCGCATCAAAATCAATCCTCTTGTGCGCAGACGCCTTGTTCCATTGGCTGCGGATGTAGCAGCTGTACAAATGCATGAGCCTGCGGGCTCTGACATTGCTAGTAGTAAGACAGTTGTAGCTGCTATTGATGTTTCAGCTTGCGATCAGGACACATCAGCCGCGGCTGACTGTGGAGTGTCCTGTGCAGGCCTGAAGCCTCAGCATGTGGAGTCTGGTGAGCAGCTGAATGCTCAGCGTCGAGGGTCGCGCAGAGCAGCTGCCGCCAGGAAGCAGAAGCCCTCCGACCCTGACATGCCTTCTTTGAAGGAAGCACTCGCGAGTGCTGACAGGGATGCATGGCTGCGTGCCATGCAGGAGGAAGTAGATGCACTGGGTGAGCACGGAACCTTCGGGTTGTGCTATCTGCCTGCGGGCAAACGGGCTATCTCGGGCAAATGGGTGCTCAAGATCAAGCGTGGGCCTGCTGGTGAGGTTCAGCGGTATAAGGCACGATATGTAGCTCGTGGTTTTTCTCAGGTAGAAGGTATAGATTTCTTCGAGACCTGGTCCCCTATTGGTAGTTACGCGACACTGCGTGTGTTGCTGTCAGTTGCTGCTCAGGATGACTTAGAGATTAGACACATAGATATTCAGTGTGCTTTTCTGAATGGTGAGCTGGAGGAGGAAGTGTTCGTTGAACAGCCCCCGTTCTTCATTGACGGGACAGCACATGCATGGAGGTTGCACAAAACCTTGTATGGCCTGAAGCAAGCTGCTCGCGAGTGGCATAAAGCTTTAATCAAGGTCTTAGCTGAGATGGGATTTGTGTGCGCCCAAAGCGATCCCGGACTGTATGTCAGGACATCTGGTCGCTGTTTCATTTTCTTGTGGGTCGATGACTTGTTCATTTTTAGCAGCTCTGCGGGACTGCAAGAACTTGTCGACATTATTCTCACGAAATTCGAGGGCAGAGATCTAGGTGAATTTGCATGGGCACTCGGCACAGAGATCATGCGTGATCGCAAGGCCAGAACAATCGTCATGACACAACGAAACAAATTCGAAACTTGCTTGAAAAGTACAGTATGTCTGACTGTCGCAAATCTCCCACTCCCTTAGTGCCGCGGCAACAACTAAGGAGTGCGAAAGAGCATCCTGACCTGGAGAAAGCCAGTGCTGCTGAGCATTCCAGGTTCATGAGTGCTGTAGGAAGCATCCAGTATATTGCAGGAGTGACACGACCTGACCTGAGCTATGTGGCACATACCCTGGCCCGGCACACGAACGCATTCACTTTTCTCAGCGCTGATCATTAAAAACAAGCGTCTCGAATTGTATCTAACAACAATATGTTACGAGGACACTTAATGATGCCTGCGCTTGTGACCGCGGTCTGAGCGCCGGCAGAACAGTGAAATGCCTGCCGTGTCTGCGCACAGACTTTGGCCAACGGCTTCCTGAACATGGCCATAACAGACATAACGCTTACATTCACCAATACCATGTCAGAATTTGCTTCATTCGTGCAGGTCAGACGCGCGGTCTTTATGCATGTCATGTCAGGACAGCCAGCGTTCCATACCTGCTGCGCACAGAGGTAGAACCGAGGAACGCTAAACGGGGAGATGCTAATACCGTGAAACAGTAGAGAGAATGGTTGCAGATCTTAGCGTGCACATCCTTATATGCACACTGAATACTCAAGGTTACGGCGGGAGACCCTCGCAGGGTTTCCCTCGCTACACCGGGGCAATCCCGCTGGCGGCTTACCCCTGCACTGGATCCGCGGATCGATCGTGCATAAGTGCACCTGTCACCACACTGCAGCCCGCAGGCTCATGCATTGTGACAGACAGCACCTTAGTAAGCACATCTGCTAACTGGTCAACACTGCCAACCCATTCTACCTTAAGTTCATCCATCTCGACATATTCCCGCACTCGCAAGTGCCGCACACGAATGTGCTTGGATCTGTCAGTGGACACAGCATTCACCGCCAAGATATTGGCACTCTTGTTGTCACCCCACAGAGTCGGCTTATGAGGGACCAAGTTCACATCCAGAAGCAACTGCTTCATCCACATCAAATCGTTGGCTGTTGCACTCATTGCGATGACTTCAGCCTCTGTTGTATCCCCAGCCACTATACTCTGCTTCTTTGAGCGCCAGAGAACACATTTCCCATACAATCGAACAATCATACCAGACACACATTTGAGATCTGCAGAATTCGCACAGTCTGCATCTGAGAGAGCTTCTAGCAAACACCCATGTCCCTCAGAGCCTGTAAATTTTATTCCTAAATTCTTTGTGGAATGCAGGTATCTCAGAACATGTTGCACGGCAGACCAATGTTCCTTCAGACTACTAGGCATGCGCCAGGCCAGGGCATGTGCCACATAGCTCAGGTCAGGTCGTGTCACTCCTGCAATATACTGGATGCTTTCTACAGCACTCATGAACCTGGAATGCTCAGCAGCACTAGCTTTCTCAAGTTCAGAATGCTCTTTCACACTCCTTGGCTGTTGCCGTGGCACTAAGGGAATGGGAGATTTCCGACAGTCAGTCATGCTGTACTTTTCCAGCAGGTTCTGGATTTTAGTACGTTGTGTCATTGTGATTGGTTTGGCCTTTCGATCACGCGTGATGTCAGTGCCAAGTGCCCAAGACAAGTCACCTAGATATCTGCCTTCAAATTTCGTGAGAATGGCACTGATGATTTCTTGCAGCCCCGCAGAGCAACTGAAAATGAGCAAGTCGTCCACCCACAAAAAGATAAAACATTGACCGGTGTTTCTGACATACAGTCCAGGATCACTTTGTGCGCACACGAATCCCAATTCGACCAAGACCATTACTAAAGCTCTATGCCACTCGCGAGCTTGCTTCAGGCCCGGCTTGCTTCAGGCCATACAGAGTCATGCAATTTCCATACCCGTGCTGTCCCGTCTGTGAAGTACGGGGGCTGTTCAACGAAAACCTCTTCCTCCAGGTCACCGTTCAGAAAAGTACACTGAATATCTATGTGTTTACAAATCCTCCTGAGCAGCAATGGACAGCAACACACGCAGTGTCGCATAACTACCAGGGGACAGGGGACCATGTCTCACAGAAATCTATTCCTTCTACCTGAGAAAAACCATGAGCTACATAACGTGCCTTGTAACGCTGAATCTCACCCGCAGGCCCGCGCTTGATTTTGAACACCCACTTTGCCCGAGATAGCCCGTTTGCCCACAGGCAGATAGCACAAACCGAAGGTTCCGTGCTCACCCAGTTCGTCCACCTCCTCTTGCATGGCACGCATCCAAGCATCCCTGTCCCGACCCGCAAGTCCTTCCTTCATAGAAGGCAGATCAGGGTCAGAGGGCTTCTGCTTCCTAGCCGCAGCTGCTCTGCGCGACCCATGACGCTGAGCACTCTGCTGCTCGCCAGACTCCACATGCTGATGCTATAGGCCTGCACCGGACACTCCACAGTCAGCCGCGGCTGATGTGTCCTGATTGCAGCCTGGAGACTCAATAGCAGCTACAACTGCTTCACTACTAGCAAGATCAGAGCTCGCACTCTCATGCACAGCAGCTACATCCACAGCCAGTGGAACAAGACGTCTGCGTACAAGAGGATTGATTTTAATGGGAGGTAAAGCAGCTGGAATGGCTCTTGCCTCATCCGGTAGATCAACCCCAATTGTGGCAGAGAGGGCAGCCCGGATCTCTCCCCCTAATTCGAATCCGGACTCCACCTCAATATCGTCAGGCTCATCCTCCTTGGTTGAGGATCGGCCCGCTCCAAACCGTGGAGAGTACACATTCTCATCCGGCAACGAGTCATGCCGGAAGGTCATGTCCATCACTCGCACTCGTCCATGACCGGGGGGGGGGGAGGGGTGTGCAGCTGGTCACGCAGACGGCGCAGCACTCCCCCGTCATGTGTGGCATCCTCCAGAAAGGGAGGGCCGTCATCGTCAGTCACGCGGACACCATCATCATCCTTCTCAAAGGCAACCATGTAGGAGTTCGCAAACTCCGCAGGCTCCCTCTTGTCCACCACGGCGGACGCATCGTAATTGCGTACGTGATGGATCATCTGATCCGTTTAGTTACACATACCCGGCCATTGTATTGCAAAGCAAACAAATACACCAAGCCAAACCAGTGATCGGCTGCCACACAAGTAACCACCAAAGCTCACCCCAAGATCATCTAATCTGCGGTGCACATGATCTAGCGCACCACCATGACCCTACCCCGTGCGAGCATCCACGTTGTGCACTCTCTGCATGTTGGGGCCTAGCCCTGCCCCAACCCAGTATGCAACAAGACCCGCGCTGACAATTTCCGCAGCTTATCATCCCTAGGGTATGCATACACCTCAACCCCCCACGGCCGCTGCTGCTGCAGCAAATCATGGAACACCTCTAGGGTGGTGTCCCGGGAAAATACATATAGGGAATGATATCCCTGTCACACGAATTGAACAGGAAATCATCAAGCTGGGTCATTGCAAGCAATTCCCACCGACGCTTTTTCTCATCCTTCATCTTATCGCGCTCGGCCTTTTTCATGCGCTTGTTAGCCATCTCGGCCGCCTTCACATCCGCAGACGTGTTGGCAGCGCGAGTGGCTTTGTGAGCTTTCATCATGTTCGTCAGTCTGTCATGGTACAGCGCCAAGCACGGTGTGAGATTGTGACCATGTATGACACTGGCGGGGCACCCGATCCACAGAAACAGAGGGATGCCGCTCGCAAGCAGCACAGCTCGGACCGCCTCAAAGGCAATGCCGATCCTTCGCTCGATCAACCTGTTTGCACGGTGATCAGTTGTGGGGGTGTACGATGAGTTACGCAATGACGCTGGAGGTAGAGTTTTAAGGCCTCAACCATGAACTCGCCCCCCTTGTCGGTGTGTAGGTTGCGCACACCCGGTTCACCTTGCATCACCACAATCACCCGAATGCGCTCGATGATGTAAGAGATCATGGCCGCAGCCTCACTCTTCTTGCGCAGACCCACAACGAAAGTATATCTGGTGAAGGCACACATCACAAACAAAACATATTTAACACCGCCGATCCCAACTGGAGTGATGTGACCGGCCAAGTCGGCATGCAGTTGCTCGCCAGGGTATTTTGCCTGACCTATGAGGTCACGATCATTGGCTGAAAAGTTACCCGCAGGCACTTTGCCAATTCTGCATCCGTGACAACGATTACCCATTGCCTCGGCACCGACTTTCAAACGCATATCACCATAGTACGGAGCATTGGACTGCATCCGTTTCAGAACCCACCTTGACTGATGAAATGACAAATGCGCTAAGAAAACAAGTTCCAACAAGTATGCATCACGTGGGACCTCAGCCCCCCCAGCATTGGGACCAGGTCGATTGCCGCAGCAGCGACATGACACGACTTTTCCTGGTCACCCACAACAGACGTCGGGCTGCTCTGGTTTGACCAGACCACCCCCCTGTTGACAGGATGGCCCTCCAGAACAGGTTTCTTCTCAGTGCACATCTTAAATGCAAAGACACGACATCCGTCCTCATTGAATTCCTGGTACTTGGACGCATCCTCGGTACCAGCAGCCATATCCCCGAAACCAGGGACATACAACACACTCCTACGCGTGTCTAGAAACACTCGCTCATGGATTGGCAGTCTTCTGGCACGGACCGTATTTGACAAACATTTCGCGATTACCGACGATATGCATATGGGAACCACTATCAACGATGAAACTCCACGGCTTTGACGCATCGTTAGCCGAGAATTCTTCAGGCATTTCTACAGCACAGACATCTTTTGCCGCAGCTTGCTTGCGCTAGGGGCAGCTCGCACGCAAATGTTCTTTCTTCTTGCAGAAGAAGCGGGTCCTGGTCTCCTCGCGAGGAGACTGGCCAGCCGCGAGGGCGGCAAATGCAGGACCGTTGCCAAGAGGCTGCTTTCGCCAGCCATGACCTGCTTTGCCCGCAGACGCACCAGACCTAGCCTGCAGCCGTTGTTGTTTGAGCAGATCAGAATGCTCAGTCAAACCTGCGATTATGACATGCGGGGTTGAGTGGAGGAGATCACCGCGCACGGCATTGAACTCGTCTCCCACTTCTAGCAGTTTCATTCTTAGGCATCTCTGGCCCACATCAGCACCTAGTGCTTCCAGCTGAGTATAGACACCCATCAAAACACCACAGTAAGACCCGACATGTCTATTTCCCTGTGACAAGTTGAGACCTTGTGATGAGTTGAAGCGACTCCACTGTTTGTGGATGTCAGCTTCAGTGCTAGACCGATACTTCGCAGTCAAATAGGCCCATGCCTTGCACATATGCGACATGCGGTAGACGGTTCTCCTATCCAAGTCAGGCAAAGACATCAGAACTTGTGTCCTCGCTCTAGCATAAACACGCAGCTCGTCCGCGGACAGCGCGTGCTGCAACAAATGATCTAAATCGATCTGGCCTAGCCACAAAACAACTTTCTGTTCGTACGCAACTAAACTCTCAGTCTTTGTGTTCCACTCAGGCAGCTTGCATTTCGTCAGGTCAGGTTCGCTGCGCCCACAGGATGCACGCAGTGCTTCGGTCAGAGTCTCAAGTGTGATAAACGAGTCAGTGTTATTAGCACTGTTCACAACATTGGAAACATGAGGCACCTGCTGACTACTTTGCCCAGAACGGGAAGATTCTCGTGACGGGACAACTCGTCCGCCTCGAAGTAACATGCCCGCGGGCTGTTCGTCGTTGGGGAGCTGCTGGTCAGCGTTCTTGTCGAAGAGTCGCAGCTGATCAGCCTCGCCTTGCCCTTCCTCACGCAGAGGGTTGAGGTTGGCTTTGACGTTACACATCCTGCACTTGGATAAACAGTTCTTCCTTGCGCGCAGCAACTAACCGATCTGTGGCCCGCAAGCCTACATGTTGAGAAATAAGTCAACGCATTCGCTTTTCCCAGCGCTGATCATTCAAAACAAGCATCTCGAATTGCATCTAACAACAATATGCTACGAGAAAGCTTAATGATGCCTACGCCTTTGGCCGCAACCTGAGCGCCGGCAGAGCATTGGAATGCTTGCCGTGTCTGCGTGCGGACGTTGGCCACCGGCTTCCTGGACAAGACCATATTGGACAGAACGCAAAATGTCATCGATACCATGTCAGAAACGCTATCTATTCAGGTCAGACGCGAAATCTCGTCTTTGGTCAGGTCAGGGCAGCCAGTTCTTCACACCTGCTGCGCACAGCGGTGAAACAGTAATGATAATGGTTACAGAGCACAGTGTGCACATCCATATATGCACACCTACAGGTCAAGATTACGGCGGTAGGTCCACGCCAGGATCTCCCTCGCTACACCGGGACAATCCCTCTAGCGGCTTACCCCTGCACTGGATCCGTGGATCGAGCGTGCATGGGTGCACCTGTCACCACATTGCTGGCCACAGGCTCATGCATTGTGACAGCGCACGCACACGCCGGCGGCAGAATCACATGGCACGGGGCCCCTTAAAGGTCCACATTATTTTGTCCTGTGGCAAGGGTATTCTTCTCAACACGACCCCTGGTTTTTTTCTTTTGCCTTTTAGTGAATTGAATAATTGCTTAGACAAGGTCGCAGATTGTCTGTTTCAACATGCATCTTGTAAGCAGCGCGAAGTTATGATTGCACAATGTCCGCGCGGCGCACGTGCACGGCTAACACACATCTTACATCGTGCGCATTGTACATGTGGCGTGGACATTGCACCGGCCACAATGTCAAGCCTACCGCGCTTACTGCCTAGGACGCGACGTGAATCCACGCGTTTGTGTGAATCCAGGACGCCGCTTGTTGCAACAGTTTCCAACAAGCGATTTTGCGCCTGTGGTGCTGCAAGCCTTTGCTAGGCCATATTTTGCCCTGCTATTTTGTTGAAGGGAACACCTGAATCCATATAGCACTGACCTCGGCGTTTACCGGTCATGAGGAGTTGGGTCCGACACGGGAGATTCTTGACCGTATCCTGCCCACTCCGCCGATACTTCACGGTCTTCGGTCCATGTGGACGATCGCATCGGAACCCCGCACGGACGAGTGCTGGGCAAGGTCATGCTGGGCAAGGTCATTCACCGGGTTGGATCTTCGACATGGTAGCGCCTGCAGCTGGTCGCCGAATGGCGTATTACGCTACCTGAATGCACCATTTACATCCTCGATAGGCACTTATGCTGTTTCTTTTATTCTTTGTTGGTGTGCGCCGGTGTTGCCGTACGTTATTTCTAGCCAATCTAGCTGCTACACACATGCCTCCATTGTGTGGTGTGCCACCGTATCTGACTTTCGGCTGCTATGCAGTGGCATCTTTATTTTCCGAGCCGGAAGGCTCTGCCTTGACCAGCTCCAAGATTAAGAGGTTGCTTGTCAACGTTCAGAGGTTTCTGCATGATACATCCAAGAATCCCGCCTCAGGCGTGTTGTGAAAGTGCCTCGTAGCGCCCAAGGCATGTGCACATGCGGATGCACGCACAGGGTGACACGTGACAGTCACTAGCCCGCGAGTTAGAAGACGAATTCCAGTTCTCTGTATAGGTCGAATAAGGACATGGTTCAAGTATCTGACTCAGATATTGACCATGCAGGTGTGATCCCAGATCTCAGGCGTCATGTGCTCCGCACACATACTTAACATTTCGCCCAACTACACTTACGGTATGACGCTTCCACTCGCGCTTGCATTCGAACAAGGCGTTAGCGGGGACGAATTTACGGACTAACTAGTCGCTATTGTTTAGGCTGAGCGGTCTGCTGAAGCTGCTGCCCGCTCTCGTGAGCACAACTTGCATGAATGTATTCAGCTTGTCACCCACTCACACGGCCGAGTGTTGGGCCATTATCTGGATGATCTGGTGATGTCCTTCTCAGACCGTATGTAACCGGTTGCTGGGCCCGGTTGCTGGGCAGACGCGGCACCGGCGCTTGTTGCGAAGCCCCGGTCTCGCACCCACCTCGTGGGCCCTTACTGCGTTTTACTCCTCTGGATCGTGTGCTTGCACACCAGTTGCACTAACGTTTTTATATGGACTTGCTGTAGTGTTTTTGAATGGTGCCATCATTTATATGTTTCGCTTACGGAGCTCAGCTCCTCTGATAAGGGGGGTGTTGTGAGATATCTCTCACACTAGCGCATGCTAACACAACACGTTTATATTCGTAGCGCCTTGTCCAGCATCACGGATTACCGATCGAGCTGTACACAGCGTGATTACACGTACACTCAGTGGGTTCACACGCCTGCACTCGCCACGTGTGATTGCACGCGTTCACCTGCACGCGTTCACTCGCACACTGCATCAGCGATGTGTACAGCCTTCACCCGACACAGCGTGTCACGTCATAGGCTCATCATAGCTTCATGCGGCTAGCCGAATCGTTCCTGCACATATTACGTCTTCCTGTGTGCATTACCGCCGTCGCACAGGGCATTTATATCGAGCGCTTGCTGGGACCAGACACGTTTGACAGTAGTCTGGTTGGGGCGCCATCCATTCCGCACTGACTCGTTGTGTGTGCCAATAGGTCTCCAACACGTATCACCATAGCTCCAGACTCATCACCCTTTAATCATGTCGTGTCGAGCTTGAATCAGCATGTGCAGAAATGCAGCATGCTCGGCATCATGTTAATTAGGCAGGTCCACAATTGCATTCTGCTCGCCTCTGCCAATCCCCGACTACTCACTTCAGCAGCACATCCGCGTCACGCTCATTGTGGGTCTACGGGTCATTCTGCTGCACAAAACTCATGTTCTGAGCCTGTTCCAGCCCTAGATTGCCGCAAGTTTGTGATCTCTTTGATCCAACTATTCCACAAGATATTGTGATCTTGTGGCATTAGTTGTGATGAAGTGCCACAAGCTTTGGTTGTGAGTCCTAGTGTCATGCGTGTGCCCACAGTCGAGGCAGGGCAACAAGTTTGTCGTTGAGGATCATGTGCTCTTGGAATTTTCTCTTCGATGGCACAAATTTCTATCACTACATTATTCTAGTACGTGCACGGCTCTGGTGGGATTGTGTCTGGCGGGAAAACTGATTCAAAATCTAATAATAAAAACTAAATTCTGGTCGGGCTGACCCCGATGGACAGCCTGCTGATTGTGGGGATATCCGACGGACCCCCTTGATAGCGGTCGGGGGTATGACATTAATATATAATAATGATCGCATTTTGCTTGAGTAAGCGCTCATGGCCTGGAAAGACACGGATAGAGATGCCATTAGTTACCATGAACGCCACGAGGCTCCGATACATGCGCCCAGCTGCACTAACAGCCGCTTGTAGCGTTGCCTGTAGCGCTCAGCCACTGAATGATTGCGCATGTTTGCGAACATCGTGCGAGTCCTTGACCTTGAACTCCGAATGCAATCGCGATCTGCAGCCTGTTTTCTCGAACAACTGGGTTCAGTATCAACTGGCTTCAGTACCAACTTTGTCAGCTGGCGCAACATTAGCAGGAGCACGGTTCGGCAGTCGGTTACAGCGAATTGATGCAATCCCGATGCAGCAAGCACCGCTGATGTCAGCAATTCTTCGGATCTTTGAAGCAGATATGTGAGGGGAGCAGCTCCTCAGGCCTGTCCGGCGGGGTCAGGCCCGTCAAGTTGTCGAATTCAGGGAGGTGTTTGCGCTCACAGCTTCGTCATGCGCTGGCGGGCTGCGCCGGGAAGCCCCCCGCGCGTCGACGGGAAAACCGACGGCTCGCCTCGCAAAACGTTGGTTATTTGTCGATTTCTTCAAAATCTATCGGCACACCGATCAGTTTGTAGAGCCCTGCGCAGCAAATCCCAAAGGGGATGCATTATATTCTTCACCGCCAGCCTTGCTTACGCCCGACTTTGCGGGGCACTTCGGGATGATATTCTGCGGCATCGACTGGCTCTGCCGAAGACAGCTCGCCCGGCCTGCTGCAGACGAAGTGGCGATGTCTGCAAACTCGTCCATCGTGCAGACTACGACGTTGACAACAATCCCTCTGGACTCCAAATGAAACAGTTTATGCCGCGTTGGCGTGCTACTGCGCTTATGGTTTGTCAGGTCTGCTTCCCTGGCCTTTGCGTCGTCGTCTTTCCCAGTGGCCATGCACGAGCGCAGACACCGTGCATGCCGTTTGTTGTAGACCGTATGCACCGCCAAGATGTTTATGAAACGTATGTGTATCACCGTATACGTATAATTGTGCCGTATGTGTGTACATGTACGGAGTTGTCTGTTACATCATGTTGGTGTCTCAAGTGCGATTCGCTCATGCATGACATCCAACCAAAGGTCATAGCGCCCAAGCAAGCCCATACCCACGTATCCATCAGCATATATGCTGGGAGTCTGCAGGTCTGTGCAGGATGTAGAACAAAGCGCATCGACTTGAAACAAGTCATGGCCACAAATCCTAACTTTGGACAGCGAACATCTCACCACGTCTACAGGCGTGCGCCCAATACCGACCAGGCTTTCGACGCCTGATTTTGATGCGCCCCAAGACGCATCAGCCAGCCCCAGGCGGACAGAAGATTTGGCCGATAGCATTATGTCGGCGCCCACAAACCCAGTGTCGACCATCAGCATGAGATTTCGCACCATACCATCTTCGGTGTACACTTGCACATGGACATGTGGCAGTTGGCAGACCTACAAACTTCAGTCTCTGACAGCATGCTGCAACATCATGTGCAGGCCAACATGTCGTCATATCGCACCCATCTGAAACAATTTCATATTTCGCCATTCTATTCTGAGCATAACGCGGATCTGATCTGATGGATTGCGCTAACACATCATGTTCAGTGACACACCATGACAAGCGGGTGCCATTGGAGGAAAGATTCCTCTGGTAGAGGGCGCAGCGGTGGCCCTGCTAGCCTGACTGGACTTCTATTGCAACAACTGGAGCTCCCATTTGGTGCCCCGTGCATCGCAGGGACGATTACCAGGGCACGAGCCAAAACGTCATAACCAACAACACCAGTAATGATGATCTCTGGTGGAGGCTGAATTGCTTTTGCCAGCTGCAGTGACAGCTTCATGAAGAGACATCTGAACACCGACCCAGGTGACAATTTTCAACTTGGCGAATCAATGGGACACACATATCAGCAGGTGTTAAACAGGGCAATGTGTAGAAGCACACCCATGCATCACGAGCGTTCCAAGCTCAAAGCGTTTGACTTGCAGAAGGCAGGTATCGACGTATCCACCAATTGCTTGCACACGGACCTTCCCGTGTGGTTTCAGTTTCAGCTTTTTCGCTGCATCGATATCCAGAGACATGCCGGAAACACCAGAATCCAGAAGCATCCACCCAACATGCTGCCTATCAATAACGGGCTGTACAAGGACATGACCAGTGGCCGTAGAGCGTGTCGCCAAGCTTGCATCAAATGAAGCAAGAAAATGGGTTCCTTCACAGAAGTCTGGGGTCAACATGGTGGCAGCCACCAAACTGAACAGTGTGAGAATTTGCTTCGAAAGGAATCAGGGATTGCAGAGACTGTACATGCTCACCTGAAGGTCGAGATTTGAAGCCGCACATATCGAAGGGAGCAGTGCCACTCATGCTCAAGCGCTGTGCATCACCTGTGTGTAATTCCTGCACCACCTGCCCACGAGACCAGTGGTGGATGCTACCAGGATGCCAGAGCTGATCCTGCCAACAGATCCAGTCTTTGTACACCCATCTGTCAGTGAGAATGCCCCCTGGTCGGTAAATTGTCTCAATTACTCGCAATGACGATGTGTCCACTAGCACGTTCACCACACACTGACCGCCTTGCAAGCTGAGATATAAGTTGATGCAGCTTTCTCTGGCAGGCTCTAAATCCATGCGCAAACTACGTCGCCGAAATGTTGAACGCAGCGTGCTGCGGTCATGTAGGAACGGCAGCTCGCCATGAGCGTCGACCTGATTTGCTGGCTCCAATAAGCTTTCAGACATACTCAAGGTCTGACATTGGTCAGGGACAGAATTTGTGTTCCCTGACTGACTGGAAGCACTCAACACACTTGTGTCAAGTTGCTGCAATGTTCCAGGTCCATGAACAAGCTGCGCACCCAAGAACCGAACATGCCTGTGAGCCATGCGATTCAGTATGAAGGCGCTTCGCACAAGCATTTCCAGCATCAAAACCTGCATATAGTGATGATATGAAGCTAGCGTCACTGTAGAACAAGTCCTTTGGCGCAATGGGAACAGCTCGCGTAAACTGAGCATACCTCATGGTCATCATAAACCAACGGTCTGACAATTCCAGACTCGCGCTCCCAAGACGCGACTCCAACGACTCCATTCCATCCGAACTGACTCGAGACCGGGGGAGCAGTGACCTCGCCATGGAATGCACCATCGGGTCGGAACGTCATTTGCCATGCAGCTGCAATGCCAAGGTGCTCGCCTGTGCCCTTGATTACAGTCTGCAGAAACACAGGGAAGTGATCAGGGGCCACGCGCAGCTGTCCATCCACATGCCTGTGCCAAAACAGCAATGATATATGTGGAGCCCATGATAATCTTAGGTGACCAAATTTGGCAGTAGTCGCAAATCTATACTAACTGGCGATGCCAATAATGGCTCCGTACCTGGTAGAGGCATGGGCCGGAGCTGGGGTGAGCCCTCCGCATGGAGTACAGCACATCTTCTACCACCAGGGCTGTTGTCGCGACAGCCTGCATGGCCTGGCATCTGCCCTTGCGCACATGGCACAGGCATACCGGACTGACAAAGTGCCACCGACAGCGTCTGTGCCTGCAGTTGGACCCTGCCCTCACACCTGCCGGGGCAATTACCTTGACTACACATCGACGCATTTGTGCTTGTGTAATTCCAACCCAGCAGCCCCGCCGATCGAGCAGTCAGGAGGCTATCGGCGCTGGAATTGCATGACATGCAGCTGGCCGTACGACCAAGCAGGCCCGAAAAGAAAGAGGTCAACGAAAAGACAGCCGCAAATGCGTTGCGGGCACAGTCTGGCTTTGCACAGCCAGTTTACAGGCCATGGCCAAGAGTGAACGTTCCGCTTCTGCAGATACTGCGCAGCGACGGATAAATCGCTTGTGGAGACAATACAGCTGCCCAGCACGCTATCAAGTATCTCTGTTACTCAGATGGGCTGATGCCTGTTTCGTGCAGCGTCGCCAGATGTGGCCTTTGACAAGACGCGCCCATGCGCTGGCACTTGGCCGCACAATGTTCAGCCATGCAGAAACACCGTGCATGCACTGGGCCGGACGCTGGACGTAACTTCCGTCTCTGCTTCGGTGCGTCCCAACATCGACATCGCAAGCGCCAACCGACGTGTCCGCTGAGCACTGACTACCATCTGTTGTTGCCAAATGCAAAACAATGCCAACGAGTTGCGGGGCAATATGAGGCTAAATAATCCGTCCGTAGGTGACTGTGAACTACGTGAAGTCGAGTCGGAAACAAAAGCAGCCCTAGGAAAGGGTCCACACGACGCTCATCTGAAGCAGGTTCGCACTCCAGCTCCCCGACTTGAGTGCGCCCCCTCGATCGTTGCTGAAATTAGCTTCGGCTATAGTGGCTATCAAGTTTCACTATCGACTTTCGCTGCATAGCTCCTGAAAGATACACGAGCCAGTCGGCAGGTCGCCACTGCCAAGCAGTCCGTCCGGAAGCGATCGCGGCCGCGTCCCCATCCAGAGAATGATCTGCTATCTCAGCAGCCAGACTTCGCGGCGCTGGCTGACAAGCATCCCGCTTTGCGCCCGTACCTGAGAAAGCATGCAGGCCGCCCTACCTTGACGTGGCGGGACTGGAATGCCACCCATGCACTTGCGCAAGTTATTTTCGCAGAATACTTTGAAGTAGCGGGCTGGAGTATCCCAGAAGGACGGCTCGTCCCAGCCATTCCAAATCGACTGAACTATCTGTTGTGGGTGAACGACCTACTGGACCTATCCCGCTCACGTACGCATCCTGACAGCTATCGAACCTATGATGTCGCCTGATTTATGATCTTAACAGGCTTTGCGTGTTGAAAGTGTCCGTTGCGGTGGTGTATCTCACAAACTGAGCGGAATATGTTCGAAATGTGACCGCTGTCGCGTAGCGCAGCTGTTGTGGTCACGACAGTCAATGTCCCCAATCTGTGCGCATGATCATTGGGGAGAAAATTTTTTGATCAACTATAGCTCGAACTCTCTGGATCATGCAGGCACCGGTCATGTTCATGGCTTGGATATAGGCTGTGGGTGTAACCTGGTATACCCACTTATTGGAGCATCGAGGTTCGGGTGGCATTTCACTGCGGCAGACAATGATGAAACCGCTGTCGCTAGTGCTAACAAAATTCTTGAGAGCAATCCTGATCTGAAGTGTCTGATTGAGCTTAAGATCACCATGCGCACTGTGCCAATGCATGTGCCAGCTGAGGTGACGCCGAGTCCAACAGAGACATCTAGCAATCGGCCCGGCGCGCTTGCATGTGCCGCGGGCTCACAAGTTTTCGATTTCTGTGTGTGCAACCCTCCCTTCTTTTCAGAGGAACGTGAGTCCTGCACAGGCCCTGCAGCGTATGGTGGGGTGTCCAGTGAAATGGTGTGCCAGGGAGGGGAGCAGGCGTTTGTCCAGACAATGGTTGCAGATAGCTTGGCGATGCACAACACTGGACATGGCACATGTCATTGGTATACAGCAATGGTTGGTAAAAAGTCTACCTTCAGAGCAATGCGTACGCTTGTCAATGGCATGCGCTCTGTGACTGCCGTCCGGACCAAGGAGTTGGTACAGGGTAAGCAGTCGCGGTGGGTGCTAGGGTGGAGTTTTACTGTGCCTCAAGGCTGTGCAGATTTGCCATTGCAATCATCTGCCCACGTCAGGATGCCACTGGCTGGACGTAGTGAGGGCGGTGGCGCGATGTGAAATAACATTCTGGAAGTAGTATTGCCGATTGCTTTAAAGTTGTTCGCCATGTGATGTAAGAGACCTGGCGTGCGATGTAGACATCAATTCATAATTTGCGATGACTAGCAATTGGTGCAGTTCGCCTATACATAAAGGCCACCATGGGGATCTTATATTCGAGTTGCGGGGCAGAAATTTGTGAGCCCTTCCTCTGCACTGAAGAAACCTATCTACTGTTTTTCCAATGCAGCGAGTGACAATGTAATGCGATGTCACCAGCAGTGTCTTGCACACGCCTTGCTGGGACATGGCCTCTACATGCTAAGGTACCTCCCAGATGCGCGTAGCTACGCATAGGTGACAGTGATTGGACACAACTGTCATGTATGCTTCGGTCCTGTGCAACCTGCAAGCAGCAACTCATTCCAGATATCGATACATATTTGCAAGCTAATGCGAGCACATGCACCAGAGTGGACAGCACTGAAATCCGACAGATCGGATTGTCTGATACCAGCATAAAGTTCTCCGCAGTATTGCATGAGAACTCATTCACACATGAAAGCAGGATATCTATCGGCAGGCCACACCGGATGGCGCGGATATACTGGAGACTGGGAAATCGTCGTGGATCACAGACGCAGCTCCCTGAATTAATGCCTTGAAGCCACATATGTCATTGCGAAAAGCTGCGGTCTTCCAGGCGCTGCTCACGGCCAGATTGCAGCGGGGGCTGGTGCGGCGATGGCCCGCCTGCGCAGCTGCATGGGCGCCATCGCGTCGGCATGGCTCACGGCGCTCCCGGGCCCCGTTACGGGCCTGTCCGACATGGAGTTCGGCGTGTGCGCCCGTCTGAGGCTGGGTGAGGCCCTGCTGCCTAGCCTGAGCGACGATGGTGACTGCCCCTGTGGCCGCAGCGGGGAGTCCGGCACCCACTCCTTGGTCTGCAAGTCGTTGTGGGGGACTGTTGTTGCCCGCCACAACCTGCTCGTTGAGGCGTGGCGCCGCGTCATCGCGCGCAGCGGCATCGCTTCCGAGGTGGAACCGCACCTGAGCAGGATCCCGCAAGGCCTCGGCCGTGGCCTCCCGGCACGCCCGGCAGCACCCCGCACGTCACCCTCCACTGAACCGTCACCCGCCCAGACCTCGGCCGCGCCCGCAACCTCTCATGGCGCCCAGGCTCTGCCCTCCATCTTCCCTGCGGCTGCTCCCGCATGCAATGCCGCCGCTAATGCCGCAGTCCTCGGCGCAGCCGTCCTCGGCGCCGCTGCACTCTGCGCGCACTCGCCCCGCGCCCACGATGCGGTCGACCCCTGGCCGGCTCTCCCTGCAACAGCTCAGCCTATCTCCGACACCTCCCCTGCCTCGGCCGCACCCGCTCCCTCCCATGGCGCCCAGGCTCTTCCTCCTGTCACGTACGCAGCTGCTGTCGCTGCCTCGGGGTGTGCTCCCTGTGTCACACGCGCCACCGACGGCGGCGTTGGCGGCGGACCACGTGCATGACGCCCCTGACCCTCCGCGGCCTCTGGCGGCCAGGCAGCGTTCGCAGCGATCGGCCACCGTCCGGAGTGCCCCTTCGGCTCCTCCTCCCCGGTTGCGCAGAGGCGCTCAGGCTGGTGACATTCTCGCGTTCTTCCCCAGCTCGCCAGTGATCGGCGAGGCAGCTCGCCGGTGATCGGCGTGCGTGTCTCACCCGCTGGCCGGCTCCAATGTCCGCTCAGCGGCAACCTGTGACGGCGCCGCCGCCGCGAAGTCCGACCAGCGCAAGCGCGACAAGTATGGCCGGGCGGGCTCCGGCGCATTCACCCTGGTGCCGCTCTCTCTCACGAGACAAACGGGAGGATCGGCCCTGCCGCATGCACCTTCCTGAATCGGCTGGCTGACGTTGCTGCAGGTTCGGCCGCAGCCTCCCGGCGGCTGTTCTTGGAGAATGCAATGCGCGATCTGTCCACGACGCTGTGCCGCACTGTGGCTCGGCAGGTGCACGCCGCTGCCCCGCTGATGGCATGTCATGCGGGCAAGGCAGTTTTGACGGGGCTGGCAGTCCCGTCCGATGACCTTACGCCGCTCACAGGCCACCCGGCCTGAGCGGCGCTGCGCGCCGGCCCGGGCTGCCTGATAGGCGGTCGTCGCTGCGTGCGCTCGCGGCCTCGTCCGCTTTGTCGTGGTGGCGGCTCTGGCGTACCGCGCTTCGCCGCTGTCTACCCTGTGCGTCTGCATGTGGCCCGCCCTTGGGGCGCAGCCGGGTAGTTTGGCCGGCTGGGCTGGACTGTGGGGGTTGCGGGTGTGGGTTTGCGGGTGGGCGGGGTGGTGTGCAGGGGCTGGGCGGGGCACCTCCTCGGGGCGGGGGTTGTTGGGGTCTCGCTGTTTCTTTGCACGGTAGCCTTGGCTGCATGTGCTTTCGGGGCTCTTGCGCCTGGCTGGTGGGCGGGGTGCGGATGGGGGTGGAGGTGTGGGTGTGCTTGTGGATGTTGGGTGGGAGGCTTGTGTGTGTTTGTGGGTGTGTGGTCGTGTGTTTTACAAGGACAAAGCAAGCGAGGCAGGTAGCACCGCAAGCAAGAACCAGGGGAACCGCACACCACACAGCAAGCCACACAAAGCTCACACCAAAACACCCACGCAACGGCAGCACTCGCGCCGGACACAGCCACACAGCCACACACACGCCGGCGGCGTGTGCTGCCGCGGCCGTGTGCCCCGGCCCCCGCACACGGCGCGCCTCGGGCGTGCTCCGTTCCGGGTGGG
The DNA here is from genome assembly GCA_023078555.1 of Ulva prolifera. Taxonomy (NCBI): domain Eukaryota; kingdom Viridiplantae; phylum Chlorophyta; class Ulvophyceae; order Ulvales; family Ulvaceae; genus Ulva; species Ulva prolifera. The sequence goes on along the minus strand of CM041201.1, from coordinate 6,203,380 downwards.
TCCGCGGATGGGGGCGCCCCCGTGTGTGTTGTTCCGGCGCCCGGGGCTGGCCTGATCGGGGCGTTGGGGCGGGGGTCCTGGGGGCCCCCGTCGGCTTCCGTGTGGGGCCGGCGCCGGCCAGGCCGCTGCGTGGGGCTGCTGCTGCCGCGCGGGCGGCGGGGTCGTGTAGCGTGTTGGCGTGTGGGTGTGTGTGTTGGGGGTCGGGTCTGGGCCGCGTGCGGGTGCGTGGGTGCGTGGGTCGGGTGTCGGTGCGTGGTTCGTGTGGTAGTGTGTGGGAGCGTGGGGGTGTGTGTGTGCTCGTTGTGCCTTGGCGTTGGCTGTGGCTCTCCTGCTGCGTGCGCATTGCGTTTCTTATGCTCTCCCTTTTGGTCCTGGCGGTGCTACCTGCCCCTCCAGCTTTTTCCTTTGTAACACAGCCACACACACGCCCACACCCACACGCCCACCCCCATCCGAACCCCGCCCACCAGCCAGGCGCACGAGACCCGGAAGCACATGCAGCCAAGGCTACCGTGCAAAGAAACAGTGGTCGTGTGTGTGGCTGTGTGGCTGTGGCCGGCGCGGGTGCTGACGTTGCGTGGGTGTGTTGGTGTGTGCTGCGTGTGGCTTGTTGCGTGGTGTGCGATTCCCCTGGTTGTTGCTCGCGGTGCTGCCTGCCTTGCTTGCTTTGTCCCTATAGCACATATGTCATTACCACATGCGTGCGCCCGCATCCCCAGGTCGTCCGCTCGACAAGTAGTATAGCTGTGTACATCGACCAACATGGCCATAGGGCGCTCGGGCCTACCGCCACTTACTTCTCTGATCGGCAAATGGACATTTTTGCGTGTTCAACGGTCCATTAATTTTATTGCACAATCTACTGTTGACTCCAGTAGATTTCAAGTATTCTGCGTGACATCACATATATGCTCTGCGTACCAAGCAATTGCATCTCTCGCAACGGGACAAGAACTGCGTACAGCAAGTCGACAAATCAATTTGACGTATTTTATGCCAACGTACCCCAACACTGTGCTTCGCTGTTGGTAGGTAACATGCTATTGCGTCTATTGTTAAGCCGAAGTTTCCATGGACCGTTGTGACCCATCAGCAACGGAGATGTATGCCACCGTAGAGCTTACGATACCGGGATCACATCCCAGAATCCTGTACACAAGAGATTGTTGTTGCCTGCAACCCGCACAGAAGCTGATCACCTTTGCCAGAGGCCGTTGTGACGCCGAACTAATCATTGCATACGTCATAACACAGCTACCCACGGCGGGCCGCAAGATCAACAACAGAGTGCCATCATGACCGGCAAATGGATGTGCATAGTTCCTGCAGGTCGGATGAATCTGGCCAACAGGAGTCTGGCGAGGCGGTGTTTCTTGAGAAGCAAGAAGCAAGCGATCAACACAGCTCAAACGCTGCAGACTGTCACAGCGCAGATATCCCCTGGTGGCGCCGAAAAGCGCTGCAAATCTGGCTTTCGTGCGCAGCAACTTCGCCGTGTTCGTGTTGCTGGCGTACTGGTGACCGTGTCAACATGGTGTCACCTGCTTCGTTATTTTTAGCGCTGGTGTTTGTAGGGCTGGGCTTACAATCCACATATCTGGTGTCGTACTAGAGTTCATATTGTATCGCTATGAAGAGCGTGCAAAAATGCCGAAGTCTGTGGAGATTGCGTATGGCTACTGCACTGTTGCATACGCATGCAACCTCCTTCTGTCCATAATGCGATGGTGCGCAGTCTCCCTAAATGCTCATGTGGACCCTAGGCTTCATCAGTCGTCTCTTGCTGCATTCTGCTTCTCTCTGTGGTTGAGGACTTGGCCACAGTACCGGATACAGCCTGCTGTACAATCCGACTCCTAGGGCTGCGACACACTGACCGCCATGCGAGGGCAGTCCGATATTGGCTCGATCGAAAGTACATCTCACTTGAACAATTTTGCTAATGGCCACTTCCAATCAGGCATGACAGGCGTCCACGGATTTCCCATGCGGGATCGTGTATGACCTGGCTGCGTGAGACCTGCTGAACACACAAGTGTAGTGGCCAGGAATATTCAACATGGGGTAACCTAGCCATCAATTCTGACTGGCTCCAGGGCCTTTGCACGATCATCAAGATCTTCAAGTTTGCTTTTGATCAGTTTTTTTATATCATTAATCTCTTCAACAAGCTACCTACGGCTATGGACTCGCTCGGCCTACATTGCACATGATGTTCAGTCAGTGCTTTTCTTACCGACTCGGTGGTGGCTGTACATGTCCACGATGCCCGCAATCTGGTGTGATCCTTACTTCCTGTTTCGGTGAGGCTGCGGCATCACGCAAGCTCGGCGCAGAAGATCTGGTGACAGCATGTCTCAGCATCCTCATTTGTTTTGTAATGTACGATTCATACAGGTGGATATTATCTCACATTTCAGCATACAGTGTACGTCGGCGCATTTATGTGCTGTGGTTGAACAGCGTCATGCTTGTTGCTGGAGGGTTGGCAACCATCCCATGTATATCCTGGGGGCACAAGGTTTACTGGATGGTGATCTCATGCGTGCCCTTCCCTGAGCTCTGTTATCATATCTGGCGAATGCTTTCAGATGCAATAGAGTCAAGTGAGCCACTCTCTGGGCGCTTTTCTCTCTCAGGCCTGTATTTTGTCAGGGTTTTTGGACAATTTTCGTACCAGCTATTCCCAGCCATCTACTTTGCTGCGTATGATGGCTGTTTGCCGCTCTACGTGTCTGAACCTCTGTGGTCAATTTGTGACTGGTGCCTCAAGATGTGCATGACGTCATCACTGATGGAGGCCGAGTTCTTCACAGTGGCACAGGTGTGTCGAATCTCGTTGTGTATATCTTGATTTTGTCAGGGATGATATCAAACAATGTCTGTACTGGTTCATGCAAGGGTGGGTCATCAGCTTTCATGTAGTGGATATCATCTATCCACCATTGTTTGTGTGTACACTTGGCCACAGGCCGGCTTCGGCTTGTTGCAGCCTCTGCGATCGTTTGGTCAGTATCACAGGTCTGGGATCAATGCTCAGAATGCGGCAACATTTCACCTGATACACGCCTGTTTATTACAGCATGGAGGGGTGCTACAGCTGGACCGGAACTGGAAATCGCAGCCCGTAATCAAAGCATCAGCGCTCATGCAGGAGTAGCTCGTACTGACTCTTCGCCAAACATCTGATATCATTTGCCATTCTGCAATTTTTGAATTGCATGGTGTTAAGAGAGAGAAAAGTGCACAGTTTTTTTTTGCAAAGTGCACAAGCACACACATGCATGTGCGTGCTGCACAGAATGTATTGGTGCATCCCTCACTGCTTGGTTTAATCACCATGGACTCTCACCACCTGGGGCAGGTGTATTACGCCTATCTTTTGATTGATAAACCATCCAGTAGCATGTTTCTTTATCAATTAAATAACCCCCATTGGTCAATGCACATTCGTCTCCATGTGCACAGCGCTTGTCAACTGGCTAAGAGAGCGCTGATGGCTACACGGAAGCACTGTGCTCCAGTCTTGGAAGTGATGTCAGACGCATGACCTAAGTCAACTCACATCTTGCTGCTACTCCGCACGAGGAGAAGGCCGCGGCGGTTTCCATATGTTGTCACGGAATCGGACATGCCTAATGCTACAGCAGAAGCATAACTTCATTCCAGTTCAGTTTCACCAAGCTTCAAGTCACTTGATTTATCGGGCACTGGCGCAAGATGGCATCCTTGCAGACAATCAATGTACATGTTTTCAACCCCATCTCCCCTTGCGTTCGAAGATCGAATCCACTGGCGTGGCAGCGATGAAATTGGATGCTTGTCATTGTTCTGATGTGAAGGCATGCTTTCACATGATGCAACTCTTGCAGAAGCTCCAGTACTACATGCATCTCGTGGAGCAGTCGCGCACTTACGAGACGATGAAGCAGCTGATGCTGACAGTAGAGCGGAAGGACCGCTTCCTGTCTGTGATGTCACATGAGCTGCGGACACCGCTGAATGGCATTATAGGGATGGCCGATGCAATAACTGCTCAGCATGGTACAAATTTATCACAGGTGTGGCGATTAAAATGAATGTATTAGACCGAGAGTACACAGCTTGCATGCCTGTTGTTGCTCTGCACTGGTGCGCAAGGGTAGAACTCAATATAGATTGTTCGACACTCGGCAGCAACTGCTGCACATGGCTAAGGAAGGGATTCCTTCAGATTTGCGCATGCATTGCGTCTGCTAGATGTCGTGTTTTACAATACGCTTGTCATGTCTGCAGGCTGTCGCCTCAACAATCGGTGTGATTAAGCTATCAGGCAAGCGGTTGATGCAGCTTATTAATGACTTGCTTGATGCAGCACAGCTGAGGAAGGGTCAACTGGTCCTCAAGTCCGTTCTCACGATGCTGCTTCTCATGCTTGTTGCACCTGTAAGTTGCTGAAGCTTCGTGTCGCGTACAATGCATGGGTTGCGAGCCGCCTGTCTCTTACGTATGCAGGCATGAAGAAGTCAGTCTTATTCCAGTCATTGACGACGTTATGCAGCAAGTGATGCCATTCGTGCAGGAAGGGGTGGTAGTTTACAAACGTGTATATGACTTACCTCAAATTACTGGAGATTCAGGCCGGATAGAGCAGGTACAAACAATCACTGAGGAATACAGTCGCCTGCTTGCTAAGTGGTTCCACGAGACAATTGCCATGGATGGCGGCATAGCTTCGGCACTTGAGCCAACCAATCTGTGGCAAATTAGTGCAGGTGCTATTCAACTTGACGAGCAACGCAGCCAAATTCACACACACCGGGTACATACGTGTGGGAGCCGGCTACTTACCTGATGAAGGCATGGTCTTTCTGTATGTGAGAGACACAGGCTGTGGCATAGAGGCCGGTGTCATGCCCAAGGTTTTTGGAGTTTTCGAGCAGGCTGATATGACCACAACGCGTGCCCATGGGGGAGCAGGTCTCGGATTGCACTTTGTAAAAGAGCTTGTGCGAGCACACAGGCATGCTGCTTCTCAACTCGTGTGTTTGCCTACGTATCTCCACTATGTACTGCTTGAGTGGAAAACGTCTCAGTGAGTCAACTGAGCAGCAAATGCAAGTACAGCAAGGCAGCGGCACATGCAATTTCAGCAGGGCAGAGCAGCAGAGTGTTGACCCTGCTTGCGGCTCAGAGGTAGTTGCCCCTCGCGTATAAGCGCGTGTGAGGCGTACCAGAGAGTCATTTCTGCAGGGGCAAGATTTCTCTCAAGAGCATGGTTGGGGCTGGAACTTTGGTGACTGTACGGCTGCCTTTGTCGCAGCCAGAAAAGATAGCACAAGAAACTCGAACCATTCACATGCTCGATCTTGATGACATTCAAAACCTTGAGGAGCCTGTAGGACAAGGCGTGCCATACGATGAGATCATGGACACACAAGCATGCCAAGCTAAGTCGGTCAGACAGCTTCTGGTGCAGCCTGTGGAAAGCGGAATCACTGTGCGTTTCATGCAATTGTTGGCACATGAAGAATAGTGGTCCTTCAATTATCTGGTGCTGCCTTTGTCATCCATGTGACCTCATGGACTGCCTTGTCAGGGCATTACCGTTCTTGCAAATGATGGACAAGTTCTGCCATCCAGTGCCCGTGTGCACAAAGTGAACATGCATGCTTGTGTACAATGTTACGCCGCTGGTATCCTTCTACGGGAATGCCTACATATGTGGCCACTCTGAAGGTGTTATCATGTTTGCGCTTTCTTGTTACACTGTGAAAGTGGTCATGAGGCTGGACTCTGCATGGGGCTGCATCATATTTCAGGAAGTCAGTTTGATCATCGGCATGCTTCTTTGTTTCTTTCTACTGATTTCATTCCTATTCCTTTCCGTGCCTGCAGCTTCAGGGTCAGATGGCAAATGAGAAGCTTGCGGGTGCACTCGCGGTATCTGACCTTGTGGGTGAACGGCAGCAGAGTGAATCTCAGAGCACGCGCACATCGGTGATGCCAGTCAAGAAGAGTGTGTGCTTAGCGAACCCTTTAGCTGGAATCAAGACTGCATCTGGCCAGCATAATCCCACTTCGCGAAAACACCTTTTCCATCGGCAGATATATGGGCGACAGCTGCTCCTTTCAGTTGATGATGACCCAATCAATCAAATGGTCGTCTCCAACTTATTGCAGCCGATGGGTTGTCGGGTCCAGCAGGCAATGAATGGACATGAAGCACTGGCGGTATTAGAGCAAGCAACGGCGTTGCCTGACCTAGTCCTGTTGGACTGCATGATGCCAGGGATGTCAGGATACTCGGTGTGCCAATACATGCGCTCACGTTATGGTGCGCCTATGGTAGCCCTTTCTGCATGTTGTGCCTGAGATTGAATGCTCGGCTGAGAAGGCCTCAATCAGAGTTGCAATGACTGGCTTAGACGGTCACAGATGCTTGGTGCAGAATGATGCAAATAATCCAGGTGCACACTGCTGTTGGTTGGTAATGTCTTCAAAATCATCGATTGCATATCATCATACGCATGCCACGAAGCTCCTCTCGTTTGGGCGCGGAACAGGGTGACGCACGAATCTGCTCAATGGAGTAACGATGTACGTTTGTAATTTGAGCAAGCACTTGCTATTGCAATCATTCATGCAATCATCAAGCCAGGCAAAAAAGGGAGCCGCTTTGACATGGCAATTTGTTAGGCTCACATATTTATGCACTGGAGGTTGCACAATATAAAGTGTTATGAACTAATGGTTGTTTATATCTACATCAGCACATGTGAGGTGCACGTGCTTGTATGCTGCAGGTGTTCATTCCTTGTACAATTGCTGCAGGGTACAGCTTGCCAATCATGATGGTTTCTGCTAACTCGGAAACAAAGGATGTCTTGAAAGGGCTAGAACATGGAGCCAATGATTATATTCGGAAGCCATTCCAGAGAGAAGATCTACATATGCGTGTTCAGGTCAGTACTACCCATATTCGTCTTCTACAGATGGGACCTGCAGATACTGTGTGGCTCATGATGTTTGATAATGCAGGCCCACATCCACACAATGCAGCTGTGTGATACAGAAGTGGAGGCTCGCCTGCCATGGTCCCTACTGCATTTGTCAGTTACTAAACAAATGGGGGTAAGATGTGTCTGCAAGCTAGTGTATGGCAGTGCTGTCTGCTCTTCGTGTGACAGGAGCAGCCATAACCGTGTGCATGCAGGTTGAGCTCCGGAATGGTGCTGAGGATGTATCGATCTCTGTGCCATGTGCAGCTGTGTTCTACATCATGATGCAACCGTTGCAGGCAGAGCATGTTGCGGCAGCTGAGCAATCTGATTCAGGAGCCACACGTGATGTCATTTGCAGCGTTATGCCAATGATGCAGGCTCATTGCAGCGTCAACAAAATGCTGTTTGTGCAAAAGTGGTCTACCTGTCTGGTATTCATGACTGACCCTGAGATCGTTGCAGAAGAAGAGTGCATTGAGCAAATGCATGTTTTTGCAGAAAACACGATGGCAATGTTGATAGAGGTGTGCATGACTCCACTCGAATGCGTCCAAGAAACGATGCACCAAATATGTTGAGCAGATATGGTGACAGTGGTAACTTGCTTACATTCTGTGCTACAGGCGTGCAAGGTGTCACGTGCACCATACCCTGCAGCCACAGTGACAGCTGGGCCATGTATGCTCACTTGCCTGTCTGCAATTCCAAACACGTCACGCCTCATGCTCTTTGGAGAGCCTTTGGAGGCTGCAAAGGCATTGGTGTCACGATGCCCGGCAGGTCACATTCTCTTGCGTCCACAACGATTGTGCAACCCAGACAGGCAGGGCCCAACTCCAGTTGCGTCAGGCGGACCGCCTGAATCATCCTTTGAGTGCTATGAACCACAGAATAATCCAAACGTAGGGCTTCACTTCGAGCTACATGAAGCGAATATGCGTGTCCTACCGCAGCAGTATTGTTCAGCACCGGTCTACCAGTTCTGGCCCATTTTGGAGTTGCAGAGCGATTTGCACTCTGAAATTCACAGCCATGAAGGCTCAAAGCTTCTGAATGGTGAGCATGGAGCGAAGGGCCTTGATGTTCATGATGATCTGAACAGCGCCATCACAACAATGGATCGCGTGCTGGAGTACATGTGCTATGCTCGGTCAGACTTCCACACGCTAGCATTGCAATGGAAGCGCTTACGGCCAAATGATGCATCAGCAGCCCAGGATACAGCCATATTTTCCCGTCTCGCTCATGCGGTGAAACAGGTGAGCTGACTGACTTGACCTGCCCAACACACCGACAAGATGACAGGATCATCTTCTGCTGACTTGCAGGTGTTTGAGCTATCTGAATCTCATGAACAGAAGCATCTGTCGGGAAATGCCGACTCGACAGGATCACATACTTTAAATTCTACTCTGTCTGTTTCTGGTGGCAGCCATGACGACGGAGGACATCTGACATCTGAATGCGTGCCACAATTGCAGTTTCAGGCAGATAAAGAGATCGGCACAGCCACTTCACTAGAACCTGCACCAGCGGATGAGGACCTCCTGGGCCTTGCAAATAGGGTTGGTGTGGGGCATACAGCGAACTGGTTGATGGTGCGTTTAGTGAGTCAATACTACCTGTGCAACGCTGCTCGAGTTGAGAGCTCCACAGCCTTGATTGGTGCTGACGTCAACAGATGCTTTGAATAATAATTCACAATTGAGATGCTGCAACCGTGGTGCTTTCACGAATTGCCGCAGCATCTCACACGCGAGAATTTGGACAATGCACCTACATTCATACTGCAGGCACATGCAAGCTGTACTGACTGTCCACAGTGTGTGATTATGACCTGTATGTGTCTACATGCTCCACTGTAGCCTGGCCTCAGCCCCTCTCTGCTGTCAGTCCCTGATTTGTGCACATTCGAGCTGCGGACAAGTTCAATGGCCGGTCCTCATTCCTCATCCAGGGCTAGAGTTTGTCTGGCTGAGAAGCGCGCACATCAGTGTGTCCAGAGTATATGTCATAGTGCAGACATGCCTGAACGGCGTGATCATCTTCAGCTAGGCAGCGATGATCTCCACAAGGCCCGGTAGTCAAGCCTGTAGTTGTTTTTGCGATGATGACGCGAATGTGATTCTGTCGTATGAACCACGGCAAGCTCGTTGAAGGTGAGCAGTTTGTGCTATTGTTGCAGGGATGTGGTCTCACTGTACAAGCCCTTGCAAAAATGACGGAGGCAGAGCTTGCGGTGCTAACGGGAGACCTGCTACCAAAGAGATCTCGAATTTTGCTGCTGTTGCAAGCCAGACATGCTGTGAAAACACTTCAACAGGCAGGCGGCAACGAAAATCATGGGCCGGGAATCAATCTCCAGCTATTGCAGAACACATAGGTCTAGTCATGGCTAGTGTGAGGATGAAATCGGTGTGTTGTCTTTGCTACACGGGGCTTATGACAGTGAACTCAGTGTTGAATGTTGCGTGCTCCACAAGGTCAAACAATTGTTCGCCTGTTTGCATAAGTACACAATTAGACCGGGCTGTTCATGGCTTGGCATGAAATATGCCATGGATCTTTGAACATACAAAGTTAGTCGACCACTATCGCTAATCTTGATTTCGGGGTGTTCTTCATCATACATCCGGGTGGATTTTCACTGCGTTCATATCCATGTCCTGCTTGCCAGTTTCATATGCAGTTTCGATGTGCCGTAACAAGAAACCCCGTAGCATCACATCCTACATGACCAGGTGGCAGGCTTGTTCGGGCATTCAGGCCTGTTCCCGTGAGACGCTAATGTGTACAGGATGCAGGACTAACTCATGAAGTAGTTTTGAAAATTAGAACTGAAGGAACAGTGGTTGGGAAAACGAAGCGAGCCAACGACAGCCATGACAAATATGTTACACGGATTGAGATTTAAGTGCTGGACTGAATGATTTTGCAAAGTGCAGCCTTCATGCTGCTGTCAAACGCCGTCATCACTGTCTGTCAACATGCCTTCCAGGTTATCATCAGAGGTGCTGCTACCTTGTTGAACCGTGTCAAATAGCGGTGGATCCAAAGTGCTGTTGCATCCTGTTAATTGATCGTCTTGATGCCTCTTTGAAGGTGTCGCTGGCGGATTGGGTGTGACAGATCCATTTTGTTCAGTTGCAGAAGAACCCGACGAGCTTGCATATTTCTTCACGTAGTCTGCGCTCAGCACATCTATCAGCTGTAATATTGGGCGCTATCGTATGAGCATGAAGATGCAGCAGCGTCTCACAGCATGTCATAGCACGAACAACTGCAATTGTCATTGAAAATCTAGTATCCTGCTTCATGTGGACATCCATCACTGGAAGCACATGTTGATCTGCATACCTCGAACTTTTCTGTCAAAAGACTCCGGCTCGCGGATGAGCAAAGCTGCGGCATCCCCGTTCAGCGGGTCTGTAGGATTTGGGTACAACAGAAGCTGTGGCAGGAAAACTTCAAAAACATTGATGAGCTCTGCAGTACCACATTTAAGACCTCATGTGACTGAGCGAGCGAAACGAGCCTGTCACGGGACACACAAACGCAATCGGTTCAGCATGTAAAAGCGACGACAGCAAGATCACACCGAAAAGGGGGCTCCATGTTTGGTTTATGACGTCGAGGCAAACAGATCCTGCCCTGAAGCAGAGTTGCCTCATGTAATGTTTGATATCATGCAAACGGTACACACCATGATTTGCGGTGCAAGACCATCACATCGTTCTAGAACAGCAGTACCATGCACTATGATCAGTCACTTTGGTCTCTCTTTGTGCTGGCTACACTTTGATTGCAATCTGAGTCACATGTATGCACAGCTTCGCAAGACAATCCTACCGCAAGTTCATGCCGCTTCAACAAGCGGGATTGGTCAGAAACGACATGACCGAGTAGGTTTTGAGGAGGGTCGTACGCTTCGTCCACATTGGGATGAAAAATTCTGTTCTTGAAACCGATCGATGGTGACTTGTATGGGTAACTGTCAGGGATCTCCACCCGAACTTTCCATAGTCCCCCTTCATATGGACCTGCAGTAGCCAGGCGTTTAGATTCTCAGATGCAGCGAGGCAGACACGCCTTTTCAAGAGGGCCGGTGACATGGTGCAAGCCAGTGAGCAATTGTTCATACTGCGAAGCGCACTCCCTGCAGGACCAGTGAAATCAACCTCTAGCTCTTTGGTACTATCGTTGACAAGCTCGACCTTCCAGTCTGACATCAACCTGTAATCACAAGCGCGTGAGCGAGCGTGTCCTGGCTTGTCACGTTAATTGCTTTGCATGATTTGTGCTCTGCAGAGCTGCGGCAAGACCAAATTATTTCATGAATACTTCAGCAGGAACGCACAGTTTCATGACATCCATTTCTCTGCGCTTATTACGCGACGGAGAACTCATTGGTTAAGGCTGACGTTTGCTTTACATTCCCGTGACTGCAATAAAAACCCGAAAGAGCAGCGACGATAGGATATTGACAATTCTGTTTGCCCCACGGGCTAACGAGCGGAAGAGGGACACTCTCGGCGAGTCTGCTGGTGTGCGAGTGGTCTGCCGGGAACGACATCTAAACACCCGACTTCTGCTGCAAGGTTCTGATGGGTGACCTTACATCATACAATGCTTTGTTGACAAGAGCCGCTGACATCACAGCAGGTGTGTCACCAGTCCAGGCATGCATTGGATCGATGCATGTCGCTGCCAGGCTTGGCATGGCTGTCGACCCCCCATGAATCAACCAGTCAACCCCACGTTGCACAAGCATGCGTATGATACCATATTCAGAGACTCTGAATACTCATACAACGTCGTACATGTTGACCTTGTGTCCAGGTTCGCTCCACTTCTTAGCACAAACAAAAGGTCCATTCCCTGTGTCGGGTGAGGTTGGCCTGCTTAATATCTACCTTGCACCTGTGAAATTCAATACATATCCACATATGGTCAGTGTAAATTACATGTAAAGCGCATGAAGCTGTGCATTTGCCTGAATGCCGATCACAGCTGTCGAAAAAATTCCGCAAGTCTGTGTTGAAGGGCATCTAATCGGTGACAGCAACTCCATCCACCTCCTGCCCCACTGTTTCGCCCTTTTTCAGAATGATGCTGTAAAGTGTAGGTAGATACGAGATAGGACCTGTGTCAACCTTTGGCATGGTGTGATTATGCAGGTTTTCCGCAATTTGGTTGTTGAAGCCAATCGGCCTGGTTGTGGACAACGAACCTTGAAGGCAGTGTTCAAGGAGACAGTGGCGGGCGACAATGCCGAAGCACGAGAGCTGTGTAGGCAAGGTAACAGTGGCAACCGACAAGCACAGCACATGTACACGCATGCCACATGCTGGGGCGGAAATGGGTTTGACCGTCCACCAGAGTTCAAAGCATGCCTATTCCAAGCAAGCACCTATCACAAATCCCGGGCTGTATAATCACCCTGCCAGAGCTGGATTTGCCGAATCATGCGCATACGTGCCACACAGATCCAAGATCCTGTGAAGCATGGCAGATCAGGCCGAAGTGTAATTCGCAGTGTTGTGAATTGGTATACCAATGTTACACTGGAGACAGCATAAGAGGAACAACACAAACGCAACCGTGTCTTGACATATGTTCCACACACCAGGCCTACTTCCTGTCTTGTGCTGTGATCCATGGCACACACGTCTCACACAATGTATCTAGAGTCCTCTAAAGCATCAAGGCCTATCTGGCCCCAACTGGATACTTCCAGTACACTCCAGCACCATATGTAGTCAGAAGCTTCTACACGCTGAATCACTTTCAACACTCCTCCTGAATCAGTATCTAAACTAGTCAGCTTCTTCACAGACATCACACAAACCTAGCTTGGTCCTATGATAATTTAACTGTGGCTTTGGTAAAGCCTTGGTCAGCATAAAAATCCTTGGTTGGCACATAGTCGAGCACCATCTGTCCTCTTGCAACCCTCCCTTGGATGAAGTGATGACACACATCAAAATGCTTGGATCTCTGATAACGCACTGCGTTATTTACCAAAGCCAGCGCAACCTGATTATCAAAATGCAGCTTTGTGCCTTGCATGTTGTCTTCACCTCCACAGACCGTCGCCATCAGCCTCATTGTCCACAAAGCTGTCTAGGCTGCAACGTTCACAGTAGCTGACATATTCTCAGTGGATGTAGCTACAGTCGGAAGCAGCTTCGAGCTCCACATGCTCCACCAGCAAACATGAAAACACAGCCCCTTGTGCTCCTCCGCTTGTCCGGATCAGCAGCAAATCCTGAATCAGTATAAATCTCAAACTCAAGCTGCTGCTGTCCCCCATACTTCAGCCCTGAAGACACAGTCTTCTTGAGGTACTGGGGCAGCCACTTGACACACTGCCAACGCTCCTCCCGAGGCTTGGCAAATCGAGCCAGCAACCCCACAGAATATGACAGATCTGGGCGTGTGCATGTAGCTAAATGCACTAGCTTGCCCACAATCGTTGCATACTCAGATGAATCGTGCGTCCGATCATCACCCTCGCTGCTGAGCTTGAGATTCACTGCCAGTGGGATGGACGTAGGCTTAGCCTTAGATGTTACATGCAGTATCACCTCAGCATACTTCTTCTGATGTAGTGTGATAGTGTGTACACTCTTGTCACGCTTTATCACCTTCGACAGAATGTACGATGCAGCCCTCAGCGTTCTGATGTCGAATTCATCAGCCAGGCTGTTGATGGTGTGACTGACATATGCCTTGCAGCCAATCATGACTGGTGATTCACGAGGCCATCATCAACATAGATCAGCAGGAACGAACGCCTGCCACCCCTCTCAGACACGAAGAGAGACGAATCAGCAAATGCCACCTCCGAGGCATATTGCTTCAGCACACGGTTCAGCACTTGATGACATGCCCTGGTAGCCGGCTTCAGCCCGTACAAAGCTCTTTTGAGATGCAGCTCCTTGTTCTTTCCGAACTCGTACAGCTCCGGGATCTCCATTAGATATCTTCATGCAGAGACCCATTCAGGAAGGCCATCTCCAAATCGATCTGCTCGGTCTCAAGGTCCTCCGAAGGTATGCCCAGCACTGCAGGCACTGTGGAATGCTTCGCTCTCGAGGCAGAGACCCCGCCGTAGATGCCCTACTGCTGTACACGTGTGAAGCCCTTGGGTAAGACACGAGTCTTGTACCGCTCAATGTGTCCCTCCTTGGTCCTCTTCCTCTTCAGAAGCCACTTGCACTTCAAAGCCTGTGCATCAGCATCCGGCTTGTCAATCACCTCAAATGCTTTAATCTGAATGAGAGACTGCACCTCATCATCTAAAGCATGCTCGCACAGCGACTAGTCCGGTTGCTTCTGAGCCACATGAAGCTCTGGCTCATCAGGCAGCCCATCTGGAGTGATCACAGCATATGCATCTCTGAGGCTTTTGGACAGCACTCTGGTCCGCGGAGACAGCACCCTCTTATGAGGCAATCGCACCTCCTCCTCTGGAGCCTCCGGCTCTGCCGGATCATCATGAGCATCATTATCAGAACTCTCGGCACCCTCATGATCTTTGATCTCGGGCTCAGCCGCCACCTCAGAGTGACTGTAGCCGTGATGAGGGCCTTCATTCGAAAATGCACCTTCGTTCGCAGATGCAGCAGCATGCTGATCAGCCTGATCAAATGCAATCAGCCTGATACGTTTTGATCTGCACGATCTGTTGTATGCTCATCCGCCTCTGTTGCTTCTTCGATGAAATTCACATTTGCTTGCACGACGTCTTAGCCATTGCCTAGCTTAACCTTCCAGCCCTTGGAACCATTATCATACTCGACGAAGCGCCCTTTGTCCCTGCAGGCAGTGAGCTCCTTGCAGTCTGCTTGTTTGCGTTTGCACAAGACTTTGCAGCCGAACACCTGCAAGTGGCCGAGATCCAACTTCAATCCCCGGGACATTATTCATATGGTGTGTCCGGATGTGTCATGCGTGAAGACACATTGTACACCACAGCTGTCTTGAATGCATCACCCCAATATGTCTTGGCAGCATCAAGCATCATCGCTCTGACTTTTTGGGTCATGGCTTGCCTGAATCGTGTAGCCCGTCTGTACTGCTCCAGAGTATATGCAACAGATCGCTCACGCAGATTGCCACGGGTGCCACACAAGCGATCGAATGACACATATTCGCCACCTCTGTCAGTCCGGACCTGATTCACCTTTGCATTCAACTGCCGCTCCCACATCAGAAGGATCTCCTGCAACGCCTTGCAGGTGTCGCTATTGTGCTTCAGCAGCGCAACCTGAGCTGTAGCCGTCCACAGCTGTTAGGATGTTCAGATTGCCACCAGAACTTTTTGGTCTCATGGGCCTCATGAGATCCGAGTGCACCAATTGTAGTGGTGTTGCTTTGTTATCTGATATACCATATCCGCCGCATGCTTGGCCTCCATGCGGGTCTTGCACACCATTAACGTTGAAATTTTGCCTCCACCGGCATTCCGGCAACTGTTCCGTGCCAAGCCATCTTTGCAATGGCTGCGTAGCTCATATGCCCCACCCTCTTGTTGTCACAATGCATGCGCCTGCGGGCAGCAGTGTGGTGACAGGTGCACCCATGCACGATCGATCTGCGGATCCAGTGCAGGGGTAAGCCGCCAGCGAGATTGTCCTGGAGTAGTGAGGGAGATCCTGCGAATATCTCCCGTCGTAATCTTGACTGTTCAGTGTGCATACATGGACATGCACACTAAGAGCTGTAACCTTCCTCTCTACTGTTTCACAGTGCTAGTATCTCCTCTTTAACGTTCCTCGGTTCTACCTCTGTTCGTAGCAGGTATGGAAAGCCGGCTGCCCTGACATGACATGTACTAAGACTGCGCGTCTGGCCTGACAAGATAGCGTTTCTGACACTTGTGCCACAGCACAGCCGAATTGCGGCTCGCGCAGCTTCTTTTTGCATCTTCTTGCCGCCCGCCGGGATATCGTTGTGAAAGTGCATCACAGCGCCCAACACATGTGCACACAAGGATCCTCATCGATGCACGCACGTGGTGAACGTAACATAGTAGTAACCAGCCCACAAGTTGGAAGACGCATTCCATCCCGATGTATAGGTGTTGTGAGATAGTTTTTTTGCCTCGGGCGCCGGCTGGTTAGGGCACACATACAAGCATAACCTGCAGGTGCTCTCAAGCACGAACATGACCTTTTTATACAGCAGAGCAATATTTTCGTCATCACACTGCGATTAGATTATCATCAATTGTCACATCGTGTTATCGGACGATATATCATCGTATCTCGAGTTGGCCACTTCATCGTCATGGGCACCCGTCGTCCACTACTAGCCGTGTGGCTACGAGGGCGTTGCGCTCCAGAGTTATGACACTTGCAACACTCACAATCCAGATATTATTAAGCAATGGAATTGTCGTGAACCGAGACGTGCACGTGGGCTACAAGGTAAATCAGCTTCATTGATTCTGTAAGTTAGGAGGTACACGTAATGCTGGTCAATCCCGTCGATGACATGCGTCATAAAGTTGTACACGTCATCAGCATGCACACAGTCAGCTGTGCACAGGTGTCTTGGCGAATTACGATGTACAAGCCCCAAACACTCCCGCGTTAGCCATGGCAGCTGACCAGAGTTGTTGCAATCTTATGTCAACATGTTAAAATTGCGGTCTTTGTTTAGACACGCGTCTGATGTGACCACGCGCCTGCCTCACGTGTTGCCATTTCTGCGAGCCACGCATGCATTGCGCACTAAGCATGAACGTGCCATTCAGATGCGCCATGATAACCTGGCCCGTGCCTTGCGCCTGGTTGCCTCTTACGCCGGATTGTAGTCTGCACTGGAGCCGCTCTACCGTGCACTTGCTTGGGGCGCGGGCGTGGAGCAGAATCATCGCAGAGACATCGTCTTAGTCATGCCACGCCTGGACATGGCTGGCGTGGACGTCGTGGTCATGCATGCGCCGGCGGCGAGTAAGTGGCCGTTGCGGCACGCGTGGCGGGTGCGACGGCGGAGCGGGCGGAGAACAGGAAGCGGGCCCGCTTCCGGCGGGACGTACTTGATCATGCAGCATTCATGTTTGTTCCGTTTGCCGTCGAGTCGGGTGGCTCCATGGGCAAGGTTGCCGTGCAATTCGTCGGCCAGTTGGGGGATGTGGCTGCTACCTGCGGGCGCATTGCCAAAGGCGCGTTTGTCCAGTGGACGTTGCGTTTTTTGGCCGTGTCGTTGCAGCGGGGCAATGCGGAGATGTATCGGAAATCAGGGCTGGTCAGCTCGCGAGAGCAAGGGCTGCGGTATGAGCACGTGATCCTGCCGGGCTGAGGTGTGGGCGCGGTTGTGGTGTGATTGTGTGTACGTGGCTTTTGTTTCGGATGAGATTCTTTTGTGGTGTTGCCTTCTCCTGTTTACTCTTTTGTAAAGTACACAAACCTAAGTCCAAGTAAGGCTCCAGAGATTCTCGTCTACTGCATATCCTTTCCCTCTCTTAGTGAGGAATCTAGTTGAGTGAGTGCTCGTTATTGTGCAACACTTGAGCGTGGCCAGCCAAGTCGGGGGATAGACCTAGGTGCAATCGCAACGCTCTCTGCACCGTGCACTTGCCGGGAATCGGCATTCTATTCCAGCGACCGATTTGGGGTTTCTGATCCACATCTCTGGCGTACCTCCACAAGCATCCTTCTTCCGTTCACGTTTTGTCGTTGTTGGTCATTGTATTGTCGTTTTTGGTCAGCCTCCGAGCTGCGATGCTAAGGCCCTATTACATGCTGTCACCCTTAGTTCCCATAGAGGTACTTATCTGTGCCACCGGAGGCTCCATCCTCTCTTGAAAATAGGTCGAACAAGATCATGGCCAAGTATCTGACTCCGAAATTGACCATGCATGTGTGATCCCAGATCACAGGCGTCATGTGCCAAGTACTCCGCACACAAACGTATGATTTCACCCAGCTATACTTACGGTATGACGCTTCCACTCGTGCCTGCATTCGAACAGATACCCATATGGGCATCGACACCTTGTGGTGCTGCCCAACATGCCACGAAAATGGTGAGCCCTCGGTCATCAAGCGCCCACACATCCACGCCCAGACATCCATGCCCGTATGCCTTAAGACCCCGCTGCAGCTGCCGCCCTTGATCTCAACATCATTGGTGTGCCTTTTCAGGTAGAGAATGCAGTTTCAGAGGCCGATTTCTCTATTGTGAGATGTGCATAACGCATTGGCCACTAAGAAAATATCAGCCAAATACATATCTGTCTCTTTTTTTTACATTAGCCCTTCGACGCCCGACTTGAAGGGAGTGTCAGTAGATGGTGAGTGAGATACATGGTCTTCTGACGCCTGCAATCCGCAGCCAATACGGTTGCTTTGTGACTGGGAAAGGCTGGTGCCTTGAAGTTGAGGCATGTTTGGCCTGTTTGTGCCAAAAGTGGGGTCCAAAATGACCAGTTGAGCCTCAGTAAGAAACTGCTGGGTACTCATGGCCGCCATCACTGCACCCAATGCACTTGTATGCTAATTTCAGGCTGTTGTGGGGCTGCACCAATGTCGGTTCTGCCATGTGCAGCCTCTGCCAAATCCACCAGCATATGTGTTTCATGTCTTCACAATCAGTACATCTATCACCTCGCAGCCCCAAAATCCGTGATCCCATGACTTCGACTCTCATCTCGACGTGCATGCTGCCTGATCACTCATTCGTTTCGCGCCAAGTTACATCCGGGCCACCGGAATTCAATTAACATATCTGTCGTTTCCGTGAAAATCATTGCCGCTGATCTCGCGTTGTGCTGAATATAATTATGCTCAGCACCTTTTGGCTCAGTTTCGGCGGGCCGCGTGATGCATGGTGCTGACGCGAGGAGAGCGATTGTGCCTGAAACAGACTGATATGACGTCACCCGCTGACGCGGATGCATGCATGCTCGCTGATGCGACCATTGCATGTCCAAGTGAAACATCCAATACATATTGCCAATTCGTGTAAGACTCAGCCATGACCTTCGGGCAGCACCGTGCACCACAATACGTCTGGTCGCAGCTCGAACATTGCTCCATGTTCGAAGCGTGCAGAACAACATTGTACGCTGCGGATTGAACAGACACGCGCTTGACGCATCTACAGCCAATGCCGCGGCGCACAATGCGCTCGGCAACCCAATAATCGCAGACGATTAAACCAGTATGCCCTCGCACCGAGATGCTATGCAACAAGAACTCGCACCGAGCCATCAGCGGCCCACGCGCATGCGACCATTGTCAGAAAAGCTAATAGTTGTGCAGGTCGGACGCGCAGTCCTCATTCAGGTCAGGTCGGGACAGCCAGCATCTCATACCTTCTGCGCACAGAGGTAGAACCGAGAGATGCTAAAGGAGAGTGCTAGTACCGGGAAACAGTAAGGAGAATGGTTACAGATCTCAGTGTGCACAAGCTTATATGCACACTGAACACTCAAGGTTACGCTCGGGAAACCCTCGCGGGATCTCTCTCACTACATCGAGACGATCTCGTTGGCGGCTTACCCCTGCACTGGATCCGCGGATCGTCCGTGCATGGGTGCACCTGTCACCACACTGCTGCCCGCAGGCTCATGCATTGTGACACTCCCCCATAAACCCTGCTACGTCTCCACTAGCTGGAGTTTATTACGAACTTCTAGCAAAGCAGGTCCGGGCAGCACTTTAGTAAACACATCCGCTAACTGATCAACAGTGCCCACCCATGCTACCTTAAGTTCATCCATCTGGACATATTCCCGCACTCGCAAGTGCCGCACACGAATGTGCTTGGATCTGTCAGTGGACACAGCATTCACAGCCAAGATATTGGCACTCTTATTGTCACCCCACAGAGTCGGCTTATGTGGGACGAGTTTCAAATCGAGAAGCAACTGCTTCATCCACATTAGCTCGTTGGCTGTTGCGCTCATCGCAATGAGCTCAGCCTCTGTTGTATCCCCAGCCACTATACTCTGCTTTTTCGAGCGCCAGAGAACACAGTTCCCATACACCCGAACGATCATACCAGACACACTCTTCAGATCTGCAGAATTCGCAAAATCTGCATCTGAAAAAGCCTCTAATAAACACCCGTGTCCCTCAGAGCCTACAAATTTTATTCCTAAATTCTTAGTGGACTGCAGGTATCTCAGAACATGTTGCACGGCAGACCAATGTTCCTTCAGACTACTAGACATGTGCCGGGCCAGGGCATGTGCCACATAGCTCAGGTCAGGTCGTGTCACTCCTGCAATATACTGGATGCTTCCTACAGCACTCATGAACTTGGAATGCTCAGCAGCACTGGCTTTCTCCAGGTCAGGATGCTCTTTCACACTCCTTAGTTGTTGCCGCGGCACTAAGGGAGTGGGAGATTTACGACAGTCAGACATGCTGTACTTGTCCAGCAAGTTCTAGATTTTGTTACGTTGTGTCATTGTGATTGTTTTAGCCTTTCGATCACGCGTGATCTCAGTGCCAAGTGCCCAAGACAGGTCACCTAGGTCTCTGCCTTCAAATTTCGTGAGAATGACACTGATGATTTTCTGCAGCCCCGCGGAGCATCTGAAAATGAATAAGTCATCTACCCACAGAAAAATAAAACATCGACTGGTTTTACTGACATACAGTCCAGGATCACTCTGTGCGCACACAAATCCCAGTTCAGCCAAGACCTTTACTAAAGCTTTATGCCACTCGCGAGCGGCTTGCTTCAGGCCATACAGAGTCTTATGCAATTTCCATACACGTGCTGTCCCGTCTGTAAAGTACGGGGGCTGTTCAACAAAAACCTCTTCCTCCAGGTCACCGTTCAGAAAAGCACACTGTATATCTATATGCCTAATCTCCAGATCCTCCTGAGCAGCTATAGACAGCAGCACACGCAGTGTCGCATAACTACCGACAGGAGACCATGTCTCGAAGAAATCTACTCCTTCTACCTGAGAGAAACCACGAGCTACATATCGTGCCTTGTACCGCTGAATCTCACCAGCGGGTCCGCGCTTGATCTTGAACACCCACTTGCCCGAGATAGCTTTCTTACCCGCAGGCAGATAGCACAACATAAACGTCCCGTGCTCACCCAGTGCTTCCACCTCCTCCTGCATGGCACGCAACCATGCATCCCTGTCTGGACCCGCGAGTCCTTCCTTCATAGAAGGCAGATCAGGGTCGGAAGGCTTCTGCTTCCTGGCGGCAGCTGCTCTGCGCGACCCACGACGCTGAGCATTCTGCTGCTCGCCAGACTCCACATGCTGAGGTTTCAGGCCTGCACAGGACACTCCACAGTCAGCCGCGGCTGATGTGTCCTGGTCGCAGGCTGAAACATCAATAGCAGCTACAACTGTCTCACTACTAGCAATGTCAGAGCCCGCAGGCTCATGCATATGCACAGCTGCTACATCCGCAGCCAATGGAACAAGGCGTCTGCGTACAAGAGGATTGATTTTTATGCGAGGCAAGGCGGCTGGAATGGCCCTCACCTCGTCAGGCAAATCAACCCCAACTGCGGCTGAGGGGTCCGGATCCTCTCCCCCTAATTCGGACCCGGTCTCCACCTCATCTGGCTCATCCTCCCAGAAGGGCCTCGGCGCCTCAGCTCCTCGCAAGGGCTGAGCAACTGACCCCGCGCCAGATGCTGAGGCCGCTGCCGAATTACTCCCCGAACGGACCCGCTGAGCCTCCAGATTCTGATGAGCCGCAGCTCTTTCATCATCTGAGACGGTGTAGTCCATGCGCTGTTCATCGTCATCATCATAGATGCCAGGACTGTCGTCATCCTCGTCCATGTCGTCATCAGACGCACTGACAGACACGTGAACAGGGAACGCAACTTTTACACCAGGGTCGTGCAACACAGCGTTGCGTGTGACAACATACTGCGCAGTACGGGAGGGCGTGGCGACAGAGTGATGCACTTCGCCGCGCACACGATGGGGGACAGGGACGTCAGGGTGAGCAGCAGCTCTGGACATTGCACGCGTGCGATGCAAAGCTGCTCTGGCTATTTCCGGTGTTGCCCTAGCAGGGTCACGTCGGATAATCTCCGCAGAGGAGCCAGCTCCAAATCGTGGAGAGTACACAGTAGGACTGGGCTCAGGGTTGTCCTGCCGGAATGTCATTTCCATGACAGGAACCCTACCATGACCAGGGGGGGTGTGAAGCTGGTCACGCAGACGGCGCAACACTCCCCCATCATATGTGTGCTCTGCCGCGAAAAGAGGGACATCAGCATCAGTCACACGCTCACCCTCATCGTCCCCCTCGAAGGCAACCGTGTAGGAGTTCGCAAACTCCTCAGGTTCCCTTTTGTCCACAACGGCGGACGCATCGTACTTGCGTACGTGCCGGATCATCTGATCCGCAGTGCACATGACCTGACGCACAACAAAAACCCTACCACCAGGAACATCCTGGGCGTACACACGCTGCATGCTGGGGCCCAGCCCAGCCCCGACCCAGTATGCAAGGACACCCCTTTGGGACAACTTCCGCAGCTTGTCATCCCTAGGGTATGCATACACCTCAACCCCCCACGGACGCTGCTGCCGCAGCAGATCTTGGAACACCTCAACGGAGGTGTCTCTGAAAAAAGACATATAAGGAATGATATCTTTATCACAAGACCGCACTAAAACCTCGTCTATCTCTGTCGTCGCAAGCAACTTGTACTTGCGTTTTTCCTCATCCCTCAACTTATCGCGCTCGGCCTTTTTCATGCGCTTTACCTTCCCCAGGCTTTTCTCAGCTTCGTCAACATCCGCAGATGCGTTGACAGCATGCTGACCTTTCAGGCCCTTGAGGATGCTCGCCAATTTGTCATGGTACAATGCCGACGACGGCGTGAGATTGTGACCATGGACAACACTGGCGAGGCATTCGATCCACAGGAACAGAGGCAGGCTGCTCGCGAGCAGCACAGCACGGAGTGACTCAAAGGCCACTCCGATCCTCCTCTCGATCATGCCGTTACAGCGATGAGCGGCTGTGGGGGTCAAGCGGTGAGTGATGCCACGACGCTGGAGGTAGAGTTTTATGGCCGCGACCATGAACTCCCCCCCTTTGTCGGTGTGTAGGATGCGCACACCCGGTTCACCTGGCTTCACCACATTCACCCGAATGCGTTCAATAATATAAGAGATCATGGCCGCAGCCTCACTCTTCTTGCGCAGACCGACCACGAAAGTATAACGGGTAAAGGCACACATCACAAACAAAACATATTTCACACCACCAATTCCTGCTGGAGAGACATGACCAGCTAAATCGGCGTGCAGTTGCTCACCAGGCCATATGGCCTGACCCATGAGCTCACGATCATTGGCAGAAAAGTTACCCGCAGGCACTTTGCCAATTCTTCAGCCGTGACACCGATTTCCCAGTGGCTCGGAATCGACATCCAAATTCAAATGACCATAAAATTCACTGTTAGATTGCATGCGTTTTAGAACCCAATTAGATTGCATGCGTTTTAGAACCCAATTAGACTGATGAAAAGACAAGTGTGCTAGAAAAGCAGGTTCCAGCAAGTATGCATCATGCGGGACCTCAGCTCCCCCAGCATTGGGTCGCTTCAGGTCAATGGCCGCGACCGCCACATGATGCCACTGCTGTTGATCCTCAATGACTGAGGTCGGACTGCTCTGGTTAGACCAGACTACCCCCCTATTGACAGGCGCACCGACGAGAATGGGTTTGGTATCTACTGCCATTTTAAAAGCAAAAACAGGATGACCGTCCACATCTAGTTCCTGATATTTGACGTCATCTTCTACGTCGGTAGCCATATCACCCAGACCAGGGACATACAACACATTCCTACGCGTGTCTAGGAACATCTGTTCATGCCTAAGACCCATCGTGCTGAGCAGGTTGTACGGACATACATGAGCATAGTAAACACCAGGGATTTCCACATCCAGTGGATGCTTGTTCCCATGCTTGTCCACATAAGCGCCCAGGTTCACCTGAATGGTTCCCCTGCCCATGATAGAAAGCTGCCCTGGTCCCGCGAGATTGGCAACTTTCTGACACGGACCGTACTCAGTGAACATTTCACGATTTCCTACTATATGCATGTCCGACCCACTATCAACAATGATGTTCCACGGAAGGGACGCGTCCGGCTGTGGATACTTGTCAGGCATTTCTACAGTGCAAACATCTTTGGCCGCAGCCTGTTTGCGTTGGGGGCAGTTCGCACGAAAGTGTCCCTTCTTCTTGCAGAAGAAACAGGTCCTGGTCTCCTCGCGAGGAGCCTGGCCGGCTGCGAGAGCAGCGACCACAGGGCCATCACCACGGTGCTGCTTGCGCCAGCCATGGCCTGGTTTGCCCGCGGGCGCCCCAGACCTAGCCTGCAGCGACCGCTGTTGTTTGAGCAAATCAGCATGCTCAGTCAAACGGGATATTATCACATGAGGGGAGGAGTGTTGAACTTCGCCGCGCACAGCGTTGAACTCCTCCCCCACCTCTAACAGTTTCAAACGGAGCCATCGCTGGCCCACATCGGCACCTAGTGCCTCCAATTGAGTGTAAACACTCATCACATCACCACAATATGTCGCGACATCTTTATTGTGTTGTGACAAAGAATTGAACCGACTCCACAGTCTGTGGATCTCGGCTTCAGTGCTAGGTCTGTACTTGGCAGTCAAGTAAGACCATGCTTCACACAGGTGTGACATGCGATAGACAGTCGTCCTATCCGCGTCAGGCAAAGACATTAGGACCTGTGTCCTCGCCCTAGCATGAACACGCTGTTCGTCCGCAGACGGTGCGTGCTGCAACAAATGATCTAACTCGAATTGACCTAACCACAAAAAGACTTTCTGTTCGTACGCAACGAAACTTTCAGTCTTGTAATTCCACTCAGGCAATTTCCCTTTAGTCAAATCAGGTTCGCTACGTCCCCGAGATGCACGCAGCGCCTCGGTTAACGTTTCGAGTGATATGAGTGACTCAGTGTGACCAGGATCGTTCACAACATGAGAGGAAAAAGGCACCTGCTGGCTGCTCTGCCCAGTGTGGGAAGAGCGGACAATTCGTCCGCCCCGGAGCAACATACCCGCAGGCTGTTCTCCGTCAGGGAGCTGCTGATCAGCATCCCTGTCGACGAGAGGCTGCTGATCAGCATCGTCACGCCTCTCCTCGCGAGGAGAGTTGGCGCTGGAGTTGGCATTTGAGAGAGACATCCTGCAATAGGACAGATGGTTGTTTGTCGCGCGCAGCAACTAACCGGTGGGTTGGCTCGCAAGCCGACAGGTTGAGAAAATAAGCGAACGCGTTCGCTTTTCTCAGCGCTGATCATTAAAACAAGCTTCTCGAATTGTGTCTAACAACAATATACTACGAGAAAGCTAAATGATGCCTGCGCTTTTGACCGCAGTCTGAGCGCCGGCAGAACAGTGGAATGCCCGCCGTGTCTGCGCACAGACATTGGCCGACGGCTTCCTGAACAAGACCATAAACAGACATAACGCTAACGTCACCGATGCCATGTCAGAAAAGCTAATAGTTGTGCAGGTCGGACGCGCAGTCCTCATTCAGGTCAGGTCAGGACAGCCAGCATCTCATACCTTCTGCGCACAGAGGTAGAACCGAGAGATGCTAAAGGAGAGTGCTAGTACCGGGAAACAGTAAGGAGAATGGTTACAGATCTCAGTGTGCACAAGCTTATATGCACACTGAACACTCAAGGTTACGCTCGGGAAACCCTCGCGGGATCTCTCTCACTACATCGAGACGATCTCGTTGGCGGCTTACCCCTGCACTGGATCCGCGGATCGTCCGTGCATGGGTGCACCTGTCACCACACTGCTGCCCGCAGGCTCATGCATTGTGACAACCATGCCACGCCACAATGGGCTTAGGGTGCATCCTACGTTGGCGCATGCATGCCGTAGTAAATGCAAAGACCCGCTACGGCATGTGCCGGAATAGGATGCCGAAATCATTGTTTTCGACTTCCGGCCGTCGCCAGAGTGGCTACATGGACAGACAATCGGATCATTTCTTCGAGGTTCGTTGGTTGCGTGCTTGACCAGTCCGGACAGCCGAGGTCATTGTTTTGGCGCTCGTCACACCGATGTCACATCGCTTATTAAATCTGTGTTGAGTACCGTTCGACATTGTGTACAATTAGTCGTCAGGAGTGAGTCAAGTGATTGCATTGAAGTGACAGCGGACGACGAGCCATCTCGGAAGGTGCCAAAGGTGATAACTAGATTCTTCGAGAAATTTGATGCCAACAATCCTGCCGTGTTGGATTGTTGGCATCAAATTCCTCGTGCACCCCATGAATGCAACGATGGACGTTCAACAACACCCCTGCAACAACATCCCATGCACGCAACAATGGATGTGCAACAATGGATGTGTAAGACTGTAACTTGCAATACATGATTTCCAACGTGCACTTCAGCTTGCCCGCTCAAGTCATGCCATAGTACCAACGGTAATTGATTGTACCGTCGTGATACTAGCGCTGCTACGGTCGGGACACATGCATTGTTTTGCGGTTCGTCGCGATAGCAACGAGAAGCCCGGGACGCCACCGAATTCTTATGGCTCATTCGCCGCTCTACGGAGCCACAGGCCGGCACATCGCATCACTGTCGTCGCTGGAGAAAATTTTGGGACGGACATTCGCGAGTCTTTTTACAGTTGCTGCGGCACACCGCTGCACATAGATCCAGGGCGTAATATCAGCGGTGCACCAGCTCTGATGAACATCAGCCACAGTACCGTACCAAATTAAACCCATCGACATCGAGGCCAGCGTTATTGTGTACAAAATATATCTGGGGCACGACAATTCGTCCACCGTTATGCGTTACAGCTGTTTAAAATTTTTTGGAGACTCGGCGTAACAGCTGAGCGTTACACATGACGAAGGAGCGTGCGCAGAGCGCGCGACCTGCTGCACCAGCGGTGCAGCGCGCTGTAGCGGGGTGACACACGGCACGTGTTTGAAAATCAGCACCGAAGTACATGTAAGGGACATGCTGCAGCTAGGTCACATCAGCTGATGTGTCTCTATGCCAACAATTAGCACAGTGAACCTGTTTTGTCGCCAAGCGTGAAGTTGTGTGTCTAGCAAATATGTCCGACAGTGACAACATCGGAGATTATGCCGACGTAGACGAACAACAGTACGGTGAAACTCACTACGATTACGATGAGTACGTCAACTATGATCCAGATGTTTATGCTGGAGTGTACGAGATTGGCGATAGTCAGTGCAGCATCGAACCGAGTCTGCCTAGCGACGATGGCCAGCAGAGTCGTGGTGAGGAGCAAGATGATGTCGCTCAGCATTTGCACGATAAGTGCGGGCACACACACGGAGTTGTTGTAAACGTGCTAGACGGTGAGCTGCGACATGCAGTACGTGACGTGAGGTGCCCTAAGCGTTACGGGTGTACGAAATATTCCTGGAGATACGGCCAATCTGGCCACTGTTATCCGTTACAGCGAGGTGTTTCAACGCCACTTCAGGCCTGCGTTCTGCGTTACGTGTCGATGGGTTTAATTTAGTACGGTATACAGATTTCCCTCGCATATTCAGGATCTCTGGTGGGTGCTCGCGATTGTGCGCCATCTCGGCGAGGCCATCCAAGCAGGGGGTCGTCCTGGGCGCGTCCCGGGTATTTATACCTGCGCTTGCTGGGTCTGGACGCACATTCTTCCGTCCGGATGGGGTGCCATCTAAATCTGCATACTGCTTACACGTTTTCGTATCATTCCACTTGTATCTGTTTGTTATATTGTCGGCAAAGGTCTTCGTACCGCGACGAAAGCCCATCACTGCGCTACACCCGGAGGTAACACGCCCCCACGGAGCTCTGCTCCTATACACCCGTGACACCGGACAAATATTCCTCACACATTCGTTATCACAGCCTGTTGTGGGATATCCATACCTAGGGATGCAAGACGAAGATATTATGTAGCCGCCAAAATCAAGGCAGTAGAGCTCTAACAAAGGACTCGTTCCTTGAGATGGGCCCCCATGGTAGAGCAGTGCCGTGTGTACTCCAAATATCACCGGTTTATTCCTTACTTATCATTTCTGACGCCCGAGACCTTACGCGGCAAGGTGCGCTCCCCTCCACGTCATCATGCCAAGTCAACATGCTTACCAACGAAGGCACGCGCATGAACCCTTGTGTGCACTTGTTGCTTGTTCGGGTAGCGCAGGGAGTTGGGCACTTTAGCGAGCGTACATAAACGATAAGAGAGAAAGGCATTGGTAACAATGTTGCACACAATGGAATGACTGGAACAGGAGCGCCCAAATCGACCAAAGATAATTGTGACGATCACAGCAAAACACTTGGAATGTATGTGCCCAAGCCCATCCCTGCTTTGTCCTGTCCTCGCTACTGATAGCTCTGTGGAACTATGGAATCGCGCTGCACGTTGATCTCTGTACGGATCAGGGTGCGGCATCCCATGAGATCTGGTGTCAAGACGCGTGTTAGTCTCATCGAGTGTGCACAGGGGTTAATGCGCGTGCCTGAGCTGGTAAGCATGCTGACTGTGCATGATGACGTGGAGGGGAGCGTACCTTGCCATCACATAAAGTCGCGTGGCAGAAATGAAAGTAAGAATTGAACCGGTGACCTCTTGAGTACAACCTACATGCTCTACCACTGGGGCTCACCTGAAGCAACGAGTTCTTTTGTTAGATGACTTCTCCATTGAATATGTCATCTATATTCTTGGATCCCCAGATATGGATATCCCACAACATCTGGCGATCTCTTGCGGGCATTGGGATGTGGCATGTATCATCTTCTGTCAATCCAATGCAGTAAGGTCGTGATGCATGCAGACGCAAATGTAGGATGGCATGGTCACTGACGCTGCGTCATTGGCGACGTCCAGGGGTATGCATGGGCTACATGCGTGACATGTAACGTATTGTACTGGGACTTGGTACTACCAAAAGTCTGTGACATAATGTGGCATGGTACATGGAATTGGTATGTGAGACTATGCACGCTGAGAGATGCTGGTGGCACTTTTGGGCATGTGGAATTATGCACATGTAGATGTATGCATGCAACTCATGTGCACAACTGTGACGTTGTACATGCTGGAGCTCTGAGGTACCTATCATTTCTGATGTCTTTGGTATACCGTACTATATTAAGTCCACGACACGTAACGCATAACGCATGCCTACAGTGTCGTTGAAATACCTCGCTGTAACGCATAACGGTGGCCAAATGGGCCGCACTTCCAAGAACATTTTGTACATCTGCAACGTATAGGGCACTTCCCGTCACGTACTACATGTCGCAACTCACCGTCTAGCACGTTTGCAACAGGTCCGAATGTAACGCAAAATTTGCTCATTTAAGTATCCTCTTCATAGAACTACGTCTGTAAGGCCGTGTTCAGTGGCAAGACCTCTCATACAAAAATGTCGCAAAAAGCACAGAATGTACGTGACATTTACTCTAATAGATGTTTCAAGTCCATCAAAATTGGCCGTTTGACGTTTCAGGACGCTACTTGCGAGTTATTTGTTGATCTGTCTCGTGACGGTGATCGTGAACGACCGGGCTCGTGAACCCCTCCGAGGGGGGTTCACAGTCCTGGATCGCGGTCACGGTCGTGATCGTGGTCACGGCCCATGGTCACGAGACATTGCAGATCGAATCCATCCCGAATCACTGCAGCGCACCACACATCAGTAGCATATTGTATACAGTAGGTGTACGAATGCTTTTGAACAGTTTCTAATTGCTTTGAAGAGTTTTTTTGCGTTCTCGTGGCTTCGTGATGGCAGTGCACTAACCGCCACTGAACACGTCCCGCAGCGTGACCAGTAACAGCGCTCGTGACCGCCACCGTAACCGGCCGCCACTGAACACGGCCTAATGTGTCATCATCAACCAGCCCACGCTGTCGCTGTCCGACATGTTTGCCAAGCACACAACTTCACGCTTGGCGCTAAAGCAGTTCACGGTGGCACTTATTGGCACATGTACACATCAGCTGCATAAGTTCCCTTACATGTACTTCGGCGCTAATGTTTAAACACAAGCCGTGTGTCGACGCGCCACAGCGGCGCTGAACCTCTGGTGCAGCAGGTCGCGCGCACCGCGCACGCGCCTTCGTCATGTGTACCGCTCAGCCGTTGCGCCGAGTCTCCAAAAATAAAAACAATTGTCATAACGCATAACGGTGGCCAAATTGTCGTGCCTCATTTTGTACACAATAACATTGGCGTCGATGTCGATGGACTTAATTTAGCACGGTACGTTTGAATGACACATGCTAGCAGGACACTTGCATGAGATACAGTCACATGTATCCACAATTGGTGCCTGCATAACTGGAGTATATATGCTTTTGAGCCGGCATAGTTGGCCATTACAACACAAATGTTATGATCAGACAAGTTAAGAGCTTCGTTTGACATATAGTTGCACGGAATTAGACAAAATCTAAGTCAAGCATCACGCCATAGTCGCAAAAACTACCTTGGGTATTGCAAACACGCATTCCACTACGCCAGTCATGCAGAGCACTGAGCGTGCTCCAAACCTTAACGCGCACAGAAGTTGAGGCCGGCAACATGCTAGGGGAGACCGTCAATGCCGCGACAGTGTGTAGGTCTGGTTACACGTATGTGTGCACACCTACATAAATGCACGACAACCGATCGTGGCTGGAGATCCTCACAGGTTCTCCCTTACTAGTCCGTGGCACCCCCGTGGGAAGTCACCTTGTGCACACGACCCGCAGGGTGATCTGTGCATGGGTGCACCTGACACTGCAACGCTGCCCGTGGATTCATGCATTGCAACAACCATGCGCACAAGTGCATTGGCCCAAGGCTGGAGGAAAAAATGATTGCTGGAACCTTGCGTTAGGAAAGATAGCGTGCCTGGGTTTGTCTCGTGCATGTTGCGGTGGGGGTGATTCAAGCACATGGCCATGTCTGTCACAGACCATGGAAGACGTGCAGCATAGATCCCAAGGTACACTGGCGTCTAGCTCGAATTTCTCTGTTCCGTGTGGCATAATGTACGGACAGGCAGCGGCGTGCGTGTATCTAGGTCCGCGCCAATGTGGAAGCAACTGACATGCACCAGGCCCCAAAAGCCTTACGTACTCCGCCTGAATGTGGGCCCTCATGGATTCGTTACGGTGCATGACTTTACACGGACAACCTCATC
Organism: Ulva prolifera; assembly: GCA_023078555.1. Classification (NCBI taxonomy): domain Eukaryota; kingdom Viridiplantae; phylum Chlorophyta; class Ulvophyceae; order Ulvales; family Ulvaceae; genus Ulva; species Ulva prolifera. Next base: position 6,172,210 of record CM041201.1, on the reverse strand, counting down.
TTGTTGTGCGGCCGACCTGCCTTGTACTGTACTTGTGGCGAGCAGGATAAAACTTTCGATTATGCGCGCGATTCCTGTGTTCCGTGCATTTCAAACATCACATCGGTACATTGAACAACTTGTAGACCAGTCGCGCTTGTCACAGCAGGATTTGACCCGTCTTCAGCCTTTGCCAGCTTTCTGTCAGGCTTCCCGATATTGCCACTTCGCAGCAGTGGCCTGCGTATCGCAAGATGGACAGACTCTTTCCTGACGTGCCCATAAATGCGGGCTTGGAGAAATTGCTTGCTGTGACGACGACAGGAATCGGAAGCTCTGCTCACACGCTGCTATCTCTTAGCTTCTTGATCATTCCCATTTCCCTGGCAGTTGCCATAAAAATATTTCATTGGTTAGGACCCTTTGCTGCGCTGACGGCCGTGTTGATACCCGTGGCAGCCCTGCTGTATGCCGAGGCATGTTTGGGTGAAGACGGTGTTCTGCCTACGCCGGGAGGATCGCTCCCGGCTACGAAAGTGGGCAAACCGGTGTGTTTCTTGGGATCCAACATTCGGTGTGAATCGACATGATGCGTGAACACCCGCAATGCCGTGTTACAGCAAGTGTCAAGTTGACGCTAGGTGTCAGCAAGCAGCAGTGTTTCAGGTTTATGGCGTCGAAAGAAAGGATGACGCAAGCAAGCACGAGCAAAATAAAAAGGAAGCTTTGGATAATTTGTTGTTGTTAGCTCATAACGGTGTATTTCCTCCAGAACATGATCCGCAACCTTACACACATCTCACTGATGCAAGCCATGACAGCAACGGAAATATTCCAGCTTCAGGATCGCAAGCTACAGAGACCGGAATTTCCGTTTTCTCATCCACTCGACCAAGCCTGCCACAATCTGATATGGCAGGGACCACTATTGGTAGTTTGACACCTACTCGCAAAGGCAGGGAGTCTGATGGTGCTTCACTGAGATCAACTGCAAAAGAGGATACAAAAGAGGATATGACTGAGCTCAAGCAGATTCTTCAAAGGATCTCAGAGGTATTGTATGGAAGACAGCTCAGCCATTCCCCACAGAGTACACATGAGGCTCAGCAGGTACTAAATAAGCTGAGATTGTCCATTGGTGTTCCTCTGGTGTCTGATATTGGCCTGTCGCAAATTCTCGCTGCAGCTAAGGAAACTGCATCAACGGTTGGATGCTGAGTAAGATATTCCTTCAAGGTACTGCTGAGATTCTATGTGTGTGCTGACCCGATGACCCGCATGCGAGATACGCATTTCACTGGCTTGGCAGAGACCATAGATAGATATGTTCCTTGTCGTGCTGCTCAGCCAATACGTTTTTTGTCACATCAGTGGTCACATCAGCTGTCAAGCACACTCAGATTGAGCGACATCAGTGTACTTGTATTTAGCGATGGCTATGGTCGTGTTGCGCGTTGATACTGTGCCAATGCCGCGACAAGTAAGGATGTTCCACCAATCTAGGTGTTTGGGCGCCGGCTTGTTTTGCAAGTCCCGATTTGTCGAGCGATCTTGTATTCATTTCTGCCTACAAATTTTCGTGAATCCGTATATCGATGTTGCAACGGATGCAGACTCCAAGTGAACGACACAAATGCAGCCGCGGCTTGATATATGTTCCACACACCAGGCCTACTATCTGCGTTGTGTTGTGCTCCACATCACACAAGTCTCACACAATGTATCTAGAGTACTCAAGCTGGTCTGGTCCAATCTGTTGGCGCACAAGACTCATGCATGGATGTTGCACACCGCTGTGGTCCCTTAGATGATGTCTGAGCAGAGCCCGAAGTGTTATCAGACCACAGTACGGCAGACTTACATCAGAAGAGATAAAAGAAATACTTTGTCTGCTCTTTATATACTGTTCAGGCCATCAGAGCATAAGGCTCAGTGCCTGTCGATAGGTCTCATGCCTGCTGTACCGCAGTGGCTACAGGCTGCCTAACGTTCCAGGTTATTCTATTCCAGTAGAGAACAATCTTATTGTCAACACAATCCGGACATGTCCAATTCACTCTGATCGGATACGTAAGCTTGTAGATGCTGACTCACTTTCCACACTCCTCCTGAATCAGTATCCAGACTATTCAGCCTGTTCACAAAATCAAAGTCACTAGCTTGGTCCTGTGATATTCCAGCTGAGGCTTTGGTGAAGCCTTGTTAGCAGATCAACTAACATCTCCTTGGTTGGCACATATTCGACCACCAACTCATCTTTGGCGCCCTCTCTTGCATGTACTGATGACAAACATCTATATGCTTGGATCTCTGAAGTCATGAAGCCACTGCTGTCTGTTTGTTACACTACCACTTTGTGCCTTGAATTTTCTACACCTCCACGATTCGTCGCCATCAGCTTCCTTATGCATGAGGCTGTCTTGTCTCCAACAACATTCGCCATGTACTCAGCCTCCATCGTGGATGTAGCTACATTTGAGAGCAGGTCCATTCGATTGCTCCGCAACGAACAGAAATACATAGCCTCCCGTGCTCCTCCGCTTGTTCAGACATGCAACAAAATCTAAGTCAGAGTTCCCTAAAAAACTTGAAGCTGCAGCTTCAAGCTTAAGCTTGAACACAGAGACTACGCGTTTGTCGCGCACCCGTGGTGCGCGACATGGGTGCGCGAGACAGGGCGCCAACTGCTTAGGGTCGCAGAAAACTTCAAATTGACTGAAACCATATTCAGAGAGTAGCCAGACCTCTCTAGAGTGCTATTGAATTGTTCCGGCCGCGATCGGCGACGATTACATGATTCCGTAGGTGTTTCCGTGGGCCTGGTCACGCGGCGGGCCAGGCTGTTGTACACGATTCATGAGGTCTGTAGCTGTTCGTGGACGGACACATTTTGTACATGTTTCTGAATGATGTATCTGGCCGGTTGTGTGTGCGATCGCGTTGCAATGGTGGACTGGCGGTCTTGAATGTCCGCCATTGCTCTTGTATCGCCTCACTGGCTCTTGTTAGATTTACAAACAAATCAACGGCTCACAGGGCCCGGACTATTCACAAAATACGTATTGTTGCTGTAAACATGCTGATACGTCATATCATGCTCTGGTTGCTTTGCCCCGTGTCCCGATTACGTGGTATGGCCCGAGCTGCACTGCGCAGATCCCACGGACTGAGGTGAATTATCACCAGGCTAACCATCTGGCATCATTCAATGACGTTCATTACTTATTACAGACGGCTCCGGTGTGGCTGGCATGTGCACATGCGGCTCTGACAATCCAGGTGAGTTATCTAGTGCTCTGGTCAGCCTGGCCGCGATCGCCAAGTTGGGTGGCAAGAAGCCTGAGCATGCCGCCGTACAACATATGTAAGCATCAGTGCTGCCTCATGTGCGCTCGTTCTGCTGTGTCGGTCTTGAAGCTGCATGCCTTCCCCCATAGTGCAACCCCAAGGATATTGTCTTCTTCGGGTACCGGAGCAGCCCCTTGACATTGCCACTGCTCCTGCCATGGCCTCAATATGAATAGAGCTAGCATCCCAAAGTGTACGCCACATCTGGTTGTGTGCATGAGGCTAGGATGCCCACGATCATGTCATAGTCCGATGAATCCTCGATTACATCTTCACCTTCGCTGCTCACCCTCCGATTCACTGCAAGCGGTCTGGACTTGGGCTTAGCGTCAATTATTACCCCCTCTTCTGATGCAGCGATAGTGCGTGCTGGCTCTAGTCTGAATATTAAAAATAATGTGGACTAGTATTTGATTGAATTTGTGTACACGCAAGGCCTTGCAGCCGGCACCCAAGGGCAGCCTGGGCCACATGTCAAATGGAGGCGGTCAAAGCTATGGCGTTGCGCACCCATGATGCAGCGGACTCCCTCCATGTTGCATTACAATGCGCGCAGCAAGTTGTCCGGATGCAAGCGCGAGTGGAAGCGTCATATCGTATGTTTAGTCAGGCGAAATGTTAAGTATGTGTGCGGAATACTTAGCACATGACGCCTGATATCTGGGATCACACATGCATGGTAAGTATCCGAGATGGATACTTGGCCATGATCTTGTTCGACCTACACAACGAGATTGGCTGCATCTTCTAGTTCGCGGGCTGGTCATTGCCATGTGTCACCTTGTGCGTGCATCCTCATGCGCACATGCCTTGGGCGCTACGAGGCCTTTTCACAACACACGTGAGGTTGGACACCTGAAAGGTCCTATGTTGCGAGCTACGGCTCAAGGTAATGTTAAAGATTTCCACATGGTGACATCCATGGTGAAATCCATCCGTGTTGAAATGTAGCCGATGCCGATGCTATTGTAGGCGCCATGAAGGCAGTGCCCGTTCGTGAGCCCGCACTAGATCAGAGCAACACCCTCTCCTGGTAATTTACAGAGGGTGAGAGGTTCTCAGCCTTCGACCTTTGTGTCGAACACAGGTTCAAAGGGCATGGCTTTAACCATATGCTCACTGTTCTGGCCACTAGACCCGGGATGAATGTACTCGTCGTCGTCGTCGTCGTCGTCGTCGTCGTCGTCGTCGTCGTCGTCGTCGTCGTCGTCGTCGTCGTCGTCGTCGTCGTCGTCGTCGTCGTCGTCGTCGTCGTCGTCGTCGTCGTCGTCGTCGTCGTCGTCGTCGTCGTCGTAGTCGTCGTCGTCGTCGTCGTCGTCGTCGTCGTCGTCGTCGTCGTCGTCGTCGTCGTCGTCGTCGTCGTCGTCGTCGTCGTCGTCGTCGTCGGTCGTCGTCGTCGTCGTCGTCGTCGTCGTCGTCGTCGTCGTCGTCGTCGTCGTCGTCGTCGTCGTCGTCGTCGTCGTCGTCGTCGTCGTCGTCGTCGTCGTCGTCGTCGTCGTCGTCGTCGTCGTCGTCGTCGTCGTCGTCGTCGTCGTCGTCGTCGTCGTCGTCGTCGCGTCGTCGTCGTCGTCGTCGTCGTCGTCGTCGTCGTCGTCGTCGTCGTCGTCGTCGTCGTCGTCGTCGTCGTCGTCGTCGTCGTCGTCGTCGTCGTCGTCGTCGTCGTCGTCGTCGTCGTCGTCGTCGTCGTCGTCGTCGTCGTCGTCGTCGTCGTCGTCGTCGTCGTCGTCGTCGTCGTCGTCGTCGTCGTCGTCGTCGTCGTCGTCGTCGTCGTCGTCGTCGTCGTCGTCGTCGTCGTCGTCGTCGTCGTCGTCGTCGTCGTCGTCGTCGTCGTCGTCGTCGTCGTCGTCGTCGTCGTCGTCGTCGTCGTCGTCGTCGTCGTCGTCGTCGTCGTCGTCGTCGTCGTCGTCGTCGTCGTCGTCGTCGTCGTCGTCGTCGTCGTCGTCGTCGTCGTCGTCGTCGTCGTCGTCGTCGTCGTCGTCGTCGTCGTCGTCGTCGTCGTCGTCGTCGTCGTCGTCGTCGTCGTCGTCGTCGTCGTCGTCGTCGTCGTCGTCGTCGTCGTCGTCGTCGTCGTCGTCGTCGTCGTCGTCGTCGTCGTCGTCGTCGTCGTCGTCGTCGTCGTCGTCGTCGTCGTCGTCGTCGTCGTCGTCGTCGTCGTCGTCGTCGTCGTCGTCGTCGTCGTCGTCGTCGTCGTCGTCGTCGTCGTCGTCGTCGTCGTCGTCGTCGTCGTCGTCGTCGTCGTCGTCGTCGTCGTCGTCGTCGTCGTCGTCGTCGTCGTCGTCGTCGTCGTCGTCGTCGTCGTCGTCGTCGTCGTCGTCGTCGTCGTCGTCGTCGTCGTCGTCGTCGTCGTCGTCGTCGTCGTCGTCGTCGTCGTCGTCGTCGTCGTCGTCGTCGTCGTCGTCGTCGTCGTCGTCGTCGTCGTCGTCGTCGTCGTCGTCGTCGTCGTCGTCGTCGTCGTCGTCGTCGTCGTCGTCGTCGTCGTCGTCGTCGTCGTCGTCGTCGTCGTCGTCGTCGTCGTCGTCGTCGTCGTCGTCGTCGTCGTCGTCGTCGTCGTCGTCGTCGTCGTCGTCGTCGTCGTCGTCGTCGTCGTCGTCGTCGTCGTCGTCGTCGTCGTCGTCGTCGTCGTCGTCGTCGTCGTCGTCGTCGTCGTCGTCGTCGTCGTCGTCGTCGTCGTCGTCGTCGTCGTCGTCGTCGTCGTCGTCGTCGTCGTCGTCGTCGTCGTCGTCGTCGTCGTCGTCGTCGTCGTCGTCGTCGTCGTCGTCGTCGTCGTCGTCGTCGTCGTCGTCGTCGTCGTCGTCGTCGTCGTCGTCGTCGTCGTCGTCGTCGTCGTCGTCGTCGTCGTCGTCGTCGTCGTCGTCGTCGTCGTCGTCGTCGTCGTCGTCGTCGTCGTCGTCGTCGTCGTCGTCGTCGTCGTCGTCGTCGTCGTCGTCGTCGTCGTCGTCGTCGTCGTCGTCGTCGTCGTCGTCGTCGTCGTCGTCGTCGTCGTCGTCGTCGTCGTCGTCGTCGTCGTCGTCGTCGTCGTCGTCGTCGTCGTCGTCGTCGTCCTCGTCGTCGTCGTCGTCGTCGTCGTCCTCCTCGTCGTCGTCGTCGTCGTCGTCGTCCTCCTCGTCGTCGTCGTCGTCGTCGTCGTCCTCCTCGTCGTCGTCGTCGTCGTCGTCGTCCTCCTCGTCGTCGTCGTCGTCGTCGTCGTCCTCCTCGTCGTCGTCGTCGTCGTCGTCGTCCTCCTCGTCGTCGTCGTCGTCGTCGTCGTCCTCCTCGTCGTCGTCGTCGTCGTCGTCGTCCTCCTCGTCGTCGTCGTCGTCGTCGTCGTCCTCCTCGTCGTCGTCGTCGTCGTCGTCCTCCTCGTCGTCGTCGTCGTCGTCGTCGTCCTCCTCGTCGTCGTCGTCGTCGTCGTCGTCCTCCTCGTCGTCGTCGTCGTCGTCGTCGTCCTCCTCGTCGTCGTCGTCGTCGTCGTCGTCCTCCTCGTCGTCGTCGTCGTCGTCGTCGTCCTCCTCGTCGTCGTCGTCGTCGTCGTCGTCCTCCTCGTCGTCGTCGTCGTCGTCGTCGTCCTCCTCGTCGTCGTCGTCGTCGTCGTCGTCCTCCTCGTCGTCGTCGTCGTCGTCGTCGTCCTCCTCGTCGTCGTCGTCGTCGTCGTCGTCCTCCTCGTCGTCGTCGTCGTCGTCGTCGTCCTCCTCGTCGTCGTCGTCGTCGTCGTCGTCCTCCTCGTCGTCGTCGTCGTCGTCGTCGTCCTCCTCGTCGTCGTCGTCGTCGTCGTCGTCCTCCTCGTCGTCGTCGTCGTCGTCGTCGTCCTCCTCGTCGTCGTCGTCGTCGTCGTCGTCCTCCTCGTCGTCGTCGTCGTCGTCGTCGTCCTCCTCGTCGTCGTCGTCGTCGTCGTCGTCCTCCTCGTCGTCGTCGTCGTCGTCGTCGTCCTCCTCGTCGTCGTCGTCGTCGTCGTCGTCCTCCTCGTCGTCGTCGTCGTCGTCGTCGTCCTCCTCGTCGTCGTCGTCGTCGTCGTCGTCCTCCTCGTCGTCGTCGTCGTCGTCGTCGTCCTCCTCGTCGTCGTCGTCGTCGTCGTCGTCCTCCTCGTCGTCGTCGTCGTCGTCGTCGTCCTCCTCGTCGTCGTCGTCGTCGTCGTCGTCCTCCTCGTCGTCGTCGTCGTCGTCGTCGTCCTCCTCGTCGTCGTCGTCGTCGTCGTCGTCCTCCTCGTCGTCGTCGTCGTCGTCGTCGTCCTCCTCGTCGTCGTCGTCGTCGTCGTCCTCCTCGTCGTCGTCGTCGTCGTCGTCCTCCTCGTCGTCGTCGTCGTCGTCGTCCTCCTCGTCGTCGTCGTCGTCGTCGTCATGATGTGCGAGTATGCACATGAGTGTGGTGGCCACGGGCCCAACTCTTGCTATATTAGGACATAGCATCATTGTCGTCGCTGGAAAATTTTTCGGGCCGGACATTCGCGAGTCTTTACATTTACTACGGTATGGAGCATGATAAGTCTTCACGCAGTGCGCGGCTTTTCATCCGGATATGCCCGTATGAGTAGTCGAGTGACCCGTCATTGGTATGACTAGAGCCACGCGCGATCCGAGATAGTGAAGTGCCCAAAACACACGTTTGATTGTAGTTCGAGTATAATAAGATGAATCTGGTACATAATGTGAAGGTGGCGTTGCACAAACGCTTGCATGAATTGCGAGGCCTCGCGAGGGTAGCTGTAGTAGAGCTGTAAATTTAATTTGAACCCCATTTGAATCAATTATATGAAGCTATTTTACTTAACTATTTAAACGTCAAAACGGGTGAGTGGCGTTCAAGGGGGTCATTTTACTTATCTTACTTTTAACACTTTTTAATTTTCACCGGGCTTTAAAGTTATAATGGCAACCCAAAAGAATTGTATCGAGATGACTTTGACCATACTCATACGACAAACAACACTAGCAAAGCACGTTATATAAAGCTCAGTCACCACTATTCACCTACTGTTGGCTCCTAGTACTTATCTGTGCCGCTGTGCACTTGCTTATGCTTGAAGAACCAGGAACTCTAGACCTCTGTTTGAATTGGTAGCTGCAAGTTCTAGACATGACAAAAGACAAGCACACTGTTAACTCTCAAGAAGAGACTGAAAGTTCTGACCAGGACAGTCTGGATGATCTAGTAGATGTTGGTGGTCCCAGTAAGCGCAGAAGGCATCTGCACATAGATGGCCGCAAGTTGAAACAGGTGTCAAAAAGCGCTAGCATTGTGCGGGTCAGACGCGCAGTCCTCATGCAAGCCAGGTCAGAACATCCAGCATCTCGTACCTGCTGCGCACAAAGGTAGAACCGAGAGATGCTAGAGGGAGAGTGCTAGTACCGTGAAACAATAGAGGGAAAGGTTACATATCTTAGTGTGCACAGCCATATATGCACACTCAACAGTCAATATTACGGCGGGAGAACCTCGCAGGATCTCCCTCACTACTCCGGGACAATCCCGCTGGCGGCTTACCCCTGCACTCGATCCGCATATCGATCATGTGTTGAGACCTATTGGTCTGGTCTTGGGTAACAGACCTCGATGGCAATAAGAAGAAGCAGTGATGGGTCAAGATTGCCGCAGCACGAGGGTTGTATAGGCACAAACAGAGCAGGGGTACACTCACACGCAAGGATGAGACGTGCCAGTGCAGAAATGGATGGCGCCCCAACCAGACTACTGTAAAGCGTGTCGAGTCCCAGCAAGCGCTCGGTATAAATACCGGGGTGTGTGCGCCCAGGTCAATCCCCCTGTCAAAGCTGGCCTCGCCGAATCGTGCCGCATAACTGCCACACTGATCCCAGATCCCGCATAAGCTCGGGAGATCTTAAATTGTGGCTCACAGAGCCTGAGATGAGTGTAAGCAAGGCTGCGCACGTAATTCGTGGGCAGCTCTGGGTGGCTGTACAGATATTATCGTGCATGCCAACCCTGGAGCCCGCCGGTCGGACCCTGTGTAACGGCGGTAATGCACACAGTAAGACGTAATATGTGCAGCAACGATTCGGCTAGCCGCATAAAGCCATAATAAGCCTATGACGGGACACATTGTGCCGGGAGAAGGCTGTACACAGTGCTGATGCAATGTGCACGTAAGGCTGGCGGACGCGTGCAATCACACGTGGCGAGTGCAGGCACGTAAGCCCACTGAGCGTACGTGTGATCACACTGTGTACAACTCGATCGGTAATTCAAAAGCTATGTGTGTGCGACCGTCCACATGGCTGGACAAGTCGCTACGCATATAAGAAAAGGTGTTAATTGTGCCAGCATGCGCTAGTGTGAGAGATATCTCACAACATCATGCATGGGTGCACATGTCACCACGCTACTGCCCGCAGGCGCATGCATTGTGACACTACCCCATAAACGCTGCTACGTTTCCACTAGCTGGAGTTTATTACGAACTTCTTGCAAAGCAGGTCCGGGCAGCACCGTAGTAAACACATCTGCTAACTGATCAACAGTGTCAACCCATTCTACCTTAAGTTCATCCATCTGGACATATTCCCGCACTCGCAAGTGCCGCACACGAATGTGCTTGGATCTGTCACTGGACACAGCATTCACAGCCAAAATGTTGGCACTCTTATTGTCACCCCACAGAGTCGGCTTGTGTGGGACCAGCTTCACGTCGAGAAGCAGTTGCTATAATATTCAAGGACCTATGCGCAGCATTAATCAAGCTATCTAGTGGGTTGCAGAGCCGTTACCTATGGAGCACTCAAATCGTACGTTGGCAATGCACAGTTCTGGGGATGTACTTGTCATAAACGAGAACCTAGTATGTGTGCATTAGGAGGTTAGTAGTGCCTGTACCTTGAGAGCCGCCACGTCGTACGAAAGGTCACGACACAGATCAGGGAGTATACTGCACTGGATGCAAGATAGTGCAGGAACCTATGGAAAATGCAAGAGAAAGGTTACTTCAGACTTGGACGCATACGACTATATGCGACCATTCGTGCATTTCTACCGTGGCCCAATGACAATGGCCCGGGGCGAGCCGCTCACGGAGCGCCCCAAGTATGCTCATGTACACTATCCTAACATAACACGGGCTAGGCCCTTGGCCACCATACCCATGCGCAGACTTGCCCGTCATGCATTGCAGGTGTACCTAGACACTGATTTATGACAGTACTGTAATGCAATGAGGCAATACAGGAACCAAATACGACTGTAAGAGAATGTTTACAATAGACTTGGAGGCACATGACTACATGCCACCGATGAGTCAAGTCTACGGCGGTCATAACCACAGTGACCGCACACAATCCTCGCACGGATTGTGCTCATGCACATGCTCATGCATATTTCCGCACATAATAGGAGTTGGGCCCGTGAACCACCACACTCATGTGCGTACTTGCACGTCATGCATTGTGTCCCAGGATGGACCTCATTTATGACAGTTGCTTCATCCACATGAGCTCGTTGGCTGTTGCACTCATCGCGATTAGCTCAGCCTCTGTGGTATCCCCAGCCACTATACTCTGCTTCCTCGAACGCCAGAGAACACAGTTCCCATACACCCGAACAACCATACAAGACACACTTTTCGGATCCGCAGAATTCGCAAAGCATGCATATGAGAAAGCTTCTAGCAAACACCCGTGTCCCTCAGAGCCTATAAATTTTATTCCTAAATTCTTCGTGGACTGCAGGTATCTCAAAACATGTTGCACGGCAGACCAATGTTCCTTCAGGCTACTAGACATGTGCAAGGCCAGGGCATGTGCCACATAGCTCAGGTCAGGTCGTGTCACTCCCGCATTATACTAGATGCTTCCTACAGCACTCATGATTCAGGATTGCTCAGCAGCACTGACTTTCTCCATGTTAGGATGCTCTTTCACACTCCTTAGCTGTTGCCGCGGCACTAACGGAGTGAAAGATTTTCGACAATCACTCATGCTGTACTTTTCCAGTAGGTTCTAGATTTTTGTACGTTGTGTCATTGTGATTCTTTTCGCTTTTCGATCACGCGTGACTCAGTGCCAAGTGCCCAAGACAAGTCACCTAGATCTCTGCCTTCAAATTTCGTGAGAATGACACTGATGATTTCATGCAGCCCCGCAGAGCAACTGAAAATGAACAAGTCATCTACCCACAGAAAGATAAGACATCGACCGGTTGTTCTGACATACAGTCAGGGGTCACTTTGTGCGCACACAAATCCCAGTTCAGCCAGGAACTTTACTAAAGCTCTATGCCACTCGCAAGCGGCTTGCTTCAAGCCATACAAAGTCTCATGCATTTGCCATACATGTGTTATCCCGTCTGTAAAGTACGGGGGCTGACCAACGAAAACCTCTTCCTCCAGGTCACCGTTCAGAAAAGCACACTGAATATCTATATGTCTGATCTCCAAATCCTCATGAGTAGCAATGGACAGCAACACACGCAGTGTTGTCAGAAACGCTATCCTATGCAGGTCAGACGCGCAGATCTTGTGCATGTCAAGTCAGGTAGCCAGCATTGCCATACCTTCTACGCACAGAGGTTGAACCGAGGAGATGCTAGGAGGAGATGCTAATACCGTGAAACAGTAAGAAGAAAATTTACAGATCATAGTGTGCACATCCATATATCAACACATACAGGTCAAGATAACGACGGGAGATCCACATCAGGATATCCCTCGCTACACCGGGACAAACCCGCTGGCGGCTTACCCCTACACCTGATCCGCGGATCATCCGTGCATGGGTGCACCTGTCACCACACTGCTGCCCGCACGCTCATGCATTGTGACAAGTGTCGCATAACTACCGACAGGGGACCAAGTCTCAAAGAAGTCAATTCCTTCTGCCCGAGAAAACCCACAAGCTACATATCGTGCCTTGTAGCGCAACACCCGCAACTTCGCGCTTGATCTTGAACACCCACTTGCCCGAGATCGCTTTCTTGCCCGCGGGCAAATAGCACAAACTGAATGTCCCGTGCTCACTAGTGCATCCACCTCCTCTTGCATGGCACGCAGCCAAGCATCCCTGTCCGGACCCGCAAGTCCTTCCTTCATAGAAGGTAGATCAGGATCAGAGGGCTTCGGCTTCCGGGCGGCAGCTGCTCTGCGCGACCCATGACGCTGAGCACTCTGCTGCTCGCTAGACTCTACATGCTGATGCTTCAGGCCTGCACCGGATACTCCACAGTCAGTCACAGTTGATGTGTCCTGATTGCAGCCTGGAGACTTAATAGCAGCTACAACTGTTTCACTACTAGCAAGATCACAACCCGCAGGCTCATGCACAGCTGCTACATCCACAGCCAATGGAACAAGGCATCTGCGTACAAGAGGATTGATTTTGATGCGAGGTAGAGTAGCTGGAATGGCTCTCACCTCATCGGGCAAATGAACCCCAATTGCGGCAGAGGGGGCAGCCTGGATCTCTCCCCCTAATTCGGATCCGGACTCCACCTCATCTGGCTCATCCTCCCAGAAGGGCCTAGGCGACTCTGCTCCTCGCAGGGGCTGAGCAACTGCTCCCGCGACAGATGCTGAGGCCGCAGCCGAATTACTCCCAGAGAGGACCCGCTGAGCTTCGCGATTCTCATGGGCCGCAGCCGCTTCATCATCGCTGATGGTGTAGTCTATGTTGTCTTCATCGTCATCATCGTAGATGCCTGGACCGTCGTCATCTTCATCCATTCCGGAGCCGGAAGAGCTGGACGTCAGAGCGACGGGAAAGGCATCTTGGACACCAGGATCATGGAGTGCAGCGTTGCGAGTTGCAACGTACTCCATTGTGCGAGAAGGCATGGCTGCAGAATTGTGAAGTTGACCTTGCACACGAGGGGCAACGCGGACGTCAGGGTGCGCCTCCGCCCTAGCAATTGCACGCGTGTGATGCATGGCGACCTTGGCCACCTCCGGTGTGGCCCGAGCTGGGTCATGCCGGATCACCTCCACAGAGGAGCCAGCCCTAAATCGCGGTGAGTATGCCTCAGGGTTAGGCACAATGTCCTTCTGGAATATCATATCCATGACAGGAACCCTACCATGACCCGGGGGGGTGTGCAGCTGGTCACGCAGACGGCGCAACACTCCCCCATCATAGGTGGCATCATCTAGAAAAGGGGGTACATCATTGTCCGCCACGCGGACACCCTCATCGCTTTTCTCAAAGACAACCTGGTAGGAGTTCGCAAACTCCGCAGGTTCCCTCTTGTCCACAACGGCGGACGCATCGTACTTACGCACGTGTCGGATCATCTGATCCGTGGCGCACATGATCTGGCGCACCACCACAACCCTACCCCCAGGCACATCTTGGGCATACACCCTTTGCATGCTGGGACCCAGCCCACCACCTACCCAATATGCAACAATACCCCGCGCGAAAAGTTCCGCAGCTTGTCATCCCTAGGGTATGCATACACTTCAACCCCCCACGGACGCTGCTGCCACGGTAGATCTTGGAATACCACTACGGAGGTGTCCCTGAAAAAGGACATGTAAGGAATGATATCCCTATCACAAAAGCTACACAACAACTTATCCAACTCTGTCGTTGCATGCAACTGATACTTGCGCTTTTCCTCATCCCTCAACCTATCGCGCTCGGCATTTTTCATGCGCTTTGTCCCCTTCTCAGCTTGCTATACATCCGCGGATGCATTGACAGCATGCTGAGCTTTCTGTGAACTCATGATTCTCGCCAGTTTATCATGGTACAGCGCCGAGCACGGCGTGAGATTGTGACCATGAACAACACTGGCGAGGCACTGTATCCATAGGAACAGAGGGAGGCCGCTCGCGAGCAGCGCAGCTCGGAGTGCCTCAAAGGCAACACCGGTCCTTCGTTTGATTATGCCACTACAGCGATGTTCTGCTGTGGGGGTGTTGCGGTGAGTAATGCCACGCCGCTGGAGGTAGAGCAATAAGGCCTCGACCATGAACTCTCCGCCTTTGTCAGTGTGAAGGATGCGCACACCCGGTTCACCGGGCTTCACCACATTCACCCGAATGCGCTCAATGATATAAGAGATCATGGCCGCAGCCTCACTCTTTTTGCGCAGACCGACCACGAAAGTATAACGGGTAAAGGCACACATCACAAACAAAACATATTTCACACCGCCGATCCCTACTGGAGTGACGGGACCAGCTAAATCAGCATGCAGTTGCTCACCGGGGTATTGTGCCCGGCCTACGAGCTCACGATCATTGGCAGAATGTTTGCCCGCAGGCACTTTGCCAATTCTGCACCCATGACAACGATTCCCCATTGGCTCAGAATCAACTTTCAGACGCAGTGCACCATAAAATTCACTGTTAGCCTGCATGCGCTTTAGGACCCACGTAGACTGATGGAAAGACAAATGCGCTAAGAATGCAGGCTCCAGAATGTAAGCGTCATGTGGGACAACAGCTCCCCCATCATTGGGACGCTTGATGTCGATTGCCGCAGCAGTTACATGACACCACATCTTCTGATCCTCTACAACAGAGGTTGGGCTGCTCTGGTTAGACCAGGTCACCCCCTGATTGACAGGGTGACCAACTAGAACAGGCTTTGTATCGACACTCATTTTTAATGCAAAGACTTTGCACTTATCTTCATCTAGATCCTGGTATTTGACCGCATCTTCAATACCAATAGCAATGTCTCCCAGACCAGGGACATACAACACATTCCTACGCGTGTCTAAAAAATATTCTCATGCTGCAGACCCATCGTGCTCAGAATGTTGTACGGACATTCAGGAGCGTAGTACACACCAGGGATTTCCACATCCAGAGGATGCTTTTTCCCCAGCTCATCTACATATGTGCCCAGGTTCACCTGAATGGTTCCCCTGCCCATAATGGGGTGCTGCCTTGGTCCCGCAGGGTTGGCAGTCCTCTGGCACGGACCATACTCAGTGAACATTATGCGGTTTCCTGCGATATGAATGTCCGAACCACTGTCTATGATTATGTTCCACGGCAGTGACGCATAAGGAGTTGGATACTTTTCAGGTATTTCTACAGCACAAACATCTTTGGCCGCAGCCTGTTTGCGCTAGGGGCAGGTCGCACGCAAATGTCCCTTCTTCTTGCAGAAGAAGCAGGTCCTGGTCTCCTCGCGAGGAGACTTGCCAGCCGCGAGGGCGGCAACTATAGGACCGTTGCCACGGGAATGCTTGCGCCAGCCATGGCCTACTTTGCCCGCGGGCGCCCCAGACCTTGCCGCTTGCAGCCGCTGTTGCTTGAGCAAATCAGCATGCTCAGGCAAACGTGCAATGACTACGTGTGGGGAAGAGTGGAGAACTTCGCCGCGCACGGCGTTGAGCTCCTCACCCAGTTCTAACAAGTGTAATCGAAGCCATCGCTGGTCCACATCAGCACCTAGTGCCTCCAGTTGAGTGCACACACTCATCACATCACCACAGTAAGACCCAACGTCTCTGTTTTTCTGTGACAACGAGTTGAAGCGACTCCACAGTCTGTGGATCTCGGCTTCAGTGCTAGGCCTATACTTTGCGGTCAGGTAGGCCCATGCTTCACGCAGATGTGACATGCGATAGACAGTTGTCCTATCCGCGTCATGCAAAGACATAAGGACCTGAGTGCTTGCTCTAACGGGGACACGATGTTCGTCCGCGGACGGTGCGAGCTGCAACAGATGGTCTAGCTCAAACTCACCTAACCACAGGAAGACTTTCTGCTCGTACGCAACGAAGCTTTCGGTCTTATAATTCCACTCAGGCAGTTTTCCTTTCGACAAATCAGGCTCATTACGTCCCCGAGATGCCCGCAGCGCTGCGGTCAATTTTTCGAGTGTGATGTGAGACTCAGTGTGACCGGGATCGTTCACTGCATGAGAGGAAAAGGGCACCTGCTGGCTGCTCTGCCCAGTTTGGGAAGAGTGACGTGGTCGAATGACCGGTCCGCCACGAAGTAACATGCCCGCGGGCTGTTCTTCGTCAGGGAGCTGCTGGTAAGCGTCCCTGTCGACGAGTGGCTGCTGATCAGCCTCATCGACTGACCTTTCGCTAAAATAAACGCATTCGCTTTTCCCAACGCTGATCATTGAAAACAAGCGTCTCGATTTGTACCTAACAATAATACGCTACGACTGTTATAATCAAGGACCTATGCGCAGCATTAGTCAAGCTATCTAGTGGGCTGCAGAGCCGTTACCTATGGAGCACTCAGGTCGTACGTCTGTCACAATGCATGAGCCTGCGGGCAGCAGTGTGGTGACAGGTGCACCCATGCATGGACCATCCGCGGATCCAGTGCAGGGGTAAGCCGCCAGCCGTGATTGTCTCGATGTAGCGAGAGAGATCGTGCGAGGGTTTTCCGCCGTAACCTGGAGTGTTCAGTGTGCATATAAGCATGTGCACACTGAGATCTGTAACCATTCTTCTTACTGTTTCCCGGTGCTAGCACTCCCCTTAAGCGTTCCTCGGTTCTACCTCTGTGCGCAGCAGGTATGGAACGCTGGCGGCCCTGACCCGACCTGTATGAAAGACTGCGCGTCTGACCTGACAAGATAGAGCATTTCTGACAACGTCAGCAATGCACATATCTGGGGATGTACAGTAATGCAGCGAGGCAATACATGAACCACGTAAGACTGTAAGAGAATGGTTACAGTAGACTTGGAGGCACGTGAATATATGCCACCGATGAGTCAAGTCTACGGCGGTCATAACCACAGTGACCGCACACAATCCTCGCACGGATTGTGCTCATGCACATGCTCATGCATATGTCTGACATAACAGGAGTTGGGCCCGTGGCCACCACACTCATGTGCGTACTTGCAAGTCATGCATTATGTCCCAAGATGGACCTCATTTATGACATCGAGATCGCTTAATGATGCCCGCGCTTGTGACCGCGGTCTGAGCGCCGGCAGAACAGTGGAATGCCTACCGTGTCTGCGCGCAGACTTTGGCCAACGGCGTCCTGAACAAGACCATAACAGACATAACGCAAACATCACCGATACCATGTCGGAAACGCTATCATTGTGCAGGTCAGGCGCACAGTCCTCATGCAGGTCACAACAGCCAGCATCTCATACCTGCTGCGCACAGAGGTAGAACCGAGAGATGCTAAAGGGAGAGTGCTAGTACCGTGAAACAATAGAGAGAAAGGTTACAGCTCTTAGTGTGCACAGACATATATATGCACACTGAACAGTCAAGATTACGGCGGGAGATCCTCGCAGGATCTCCCTCACTACTCCGGGAAAATCCCGCTGGCGGCTTACCCCTGCACTCGACCCGCAGATCGATCGCGCATGGGTGCATCTGTCACCACGTTGCTGCCCACAGGCGCATGCATTGTGACAGCAGGTGGGGGTAGATGGTGAGCCGCCTGTCGCCTTTTGGATGCATCAAGTCCCAGAAAAGTGTTTGTTGAGAGAGGCTGCAATCAGAGTGATGTCTTCGAAGCCCTCCTCAACATGTGTCGAGAGGCTGTGGAACTCATTTGGAGACAACTTGACTGCCAAGCGAAGGTCAATGAAGAACAAGACGCTTGCAATGATGGTGTACGCCCAGATGAACGTGCATCTCCTGAATGAACATGATGGTGTTGTTGAAGCTCCACGCTTCGACAGCCTGCTCGAACCTGTCGATGAATTGGATGAGGAGGAGTTGGTGATGCAGAACATGGGTTCCGTTGCATGTGACCCAGATTCTGACAGCCTAGGAGCATCTGCATCGTCGTCAAGTTGTTCAGGCGATGCACTTAGTTGGTAGGTCGTGCAATAGATGTATCTAGGTGGTTGTGGACATGTCTGTGCCGTGTTTGAGCCGTGCAGATGGCAGCAAATGCCTCTTCAACGAATTTAACAAGTTTAATGGTAAAGTGGCAAAGTACTATTTTGAAACACGTTTAAAGTAATGCGTTTGTGCCGTACTTTACTTTTATTTTACTTGAGCTTTGTTAATGAACGTTTAATCGTGCTTCCAAAAGTTAAATTTACAGCTCTAATGGTGGGGCAAGCGTTATTACACCATTTTCGTGGATGTACCTTGACATTCCCTTGTGCGCGGCCGCATTGTTGCGGTGCTCTCTCTCGCAATTATCGGCCAGGGGACAATTGTGGTCGCTTGTGGCTATTAGTGTGTCCCTCCGGTTGATGTCGATGTTCGCTTGGGTGAGGAGCTACGCCCGGATTGGTTGCCTTCGCGAGTCATTCGCGGTACACGACCCGTACCGGCGGGCTGCTGGGGCAAAGGGGATCCGAGCGTGCCCATTACACTGTCGCTCGAACACATCACATCATTTGTCATCGCCGGGAAACACACATCGAAGGTTGCGCACGCTAGAGCAGCCACTTCCATCCCGACCTCGTAAGTAAGAATTGAGCAGTATGGCGTATACCAGATGCATTGCAGCCGGTGACAAGCAGCGTTCGTGTGCAATACGAATGCCTATCATGAGTCCCGCTCCGGAGGGCGACGGGGTGGTTCTATCCAGCGCTTGCGCTGGTGGGGTCGCCGTTTATTGTTGTCCAATGGGTTGGGGACGGCTTGAAAGCTACCTCCTCCTTTTCAGCAGGTCGTGGGTTCAATACAGCGCGCTCAAGGAAATCGAAGCAGCTGTGCGTGGTCACCTCGCTTAGCATTGGAGGAGGCGCTGCGAGTTGTGTACGATTGTGTGACGGGGCTTTCCAGGTGATCTACCCCTTTCGGATGTGATACCATTCGATAGGAGCTGCCAGTGCTTTCTGGAGGATACGGCTGAATATGTCCAGATCTACTTTGCATTACTGTAGCCGTGCCAATTGGATTCACCAACGCGGTGTCGTGAGGTGCAATCGCCCTCCACCCGGGACAGCGTCGCGTGCTTGTATATCTGAAAGTGGGCTTCCCGAATTCTGTTATAGTATGACAATATTGGCTATTGTAGGGCCATTTGGGAGGGGCTGTCCGGGCATCCCAACGCTTCAGTGATCTTCTTGACGTTGACGGACGATGGGCCGCCCATCAGATCGGATTTCTCCTTCTGTCCGAAACTTGATCCTGATTCTGAGCTTGACAGTCTTACGCTGTCTCGTCATCCTTTCATTTGGCGATGATTTGCAGCAAAGGGTTGAGCTGTCGAATGTTTTCACCGGATTCAAAGGCATCAAGGAGGCATCGGCACTGCTGCATCACGGAGTGTTCCCGTACTCAGGTGGACTTATCAGCTCATGTATGTGCCACGGTACATCAAACAGCCATCAAATTGTGTTCAATGCTATACTAACATCGTGCAGGCTCTGGGGTGCGGGTCCCGCCATTGGCTATATCGGCACTGCAGACCTCCGTAGGAAGCTGGTGGGCACCATGGCCCTTTATATTCGCCGATATGTTGAGTGCTTGCCTCATATTTCTCGTAGTGAGGCATTTGACCTATGCGCCATTCGGTGATTCGAAAGCCAGACCAGAGGCAATGCAGGAAACGTTCGGCGTGGTAACCCCTACGATGGCTGCATGCATGTACCTGTGTAATCCCTTACTCATCTTGACGTGCGCCTCGTTGAGCTTGGCAGGATTGGTTCAAGCAGCTTTGATGTTTGCTGTCTATGGCGCGGCGGTGCAAAGAAGCCCTGCAATCGCAGCTCTTGGTGTAGCGGTAGCATCATATCTAGACATATACTCGACCGTGTTCTGTCTGCCTCTGTCATGTATTCTTTTGGGAGGTGTCGAATTTGTAGCCGCAATGTCATGCAGCCGCTGCTTGCAGCAGGCCAATGCTCCATCGGATGTTGCTGCGAAGCTCCAGAGGCAGCGGTGTTTCTATCGCAAAGGTGCAACAGAATCTGAAGCGGCTGCAGTGGGATCATCAAATTCGCTTCACCCAGCCTATCTCAAATTTTGCGAATTCTGGGGGATTCTGCTTCTGTATGCGGTGGCGCTTGTGTTACTGTCAGATGTGTCAGTTCTGACGTGGCCAGGGGGGCGCTGTGTGGAATGGCTGCAAGTGGGACTGTTGAATCGTAGGTCGCCATTTGATGAACATGGACAGCAGATCCGACGATTGTATACAGCCCTGAATTTTTTGAAACAGGTTTGGCATCCAAGTGCACCAACTGTTCAATGCTGACTTTTCTGCTACTGGTCATATATCTTGTGATTGTCTGCCCTTTCACTTGAAAGGAGCCTGGCTGTACTTCATTCGGTAGCCTCCATGTATGTATGCATGTTTGCATGGCCGTATATACTCGCATGGAGACTGTCTGACACCTTTGGAGTCAGAGCAGATGCACACTGATCCGCGCTGCTGCGATCTCCAGCCAGTGCTAGACTAGCATGTTCTCTACAGTAGTATAGAATGTGTCAAGCCTGTAGCGACCATTGTATTGCAGGGGCTGTGTTCAGTTGAAATGAAACTGGCAGACTATTTGAAAAAGCTGTATCTGGCACAAGGGCCGTCCCTGGCACAGCCGTCAGGCCATGCTCCTGGCTTCGCGATTGAAACTGCTTACAACAGCTGGATCTGGCAGTCGTATGGGAGGTCGATTGTATATGATGATCCATCTCCCAATATTGGGGTCTGGTGGTGAGCCTCCTTGCTTATCGATCCGTTTTTAATATGTTTGGTGTGCTTGTATCATCTTGGTGTGCTTGTATCATCATTTAATATGATTTGGTGTGCTTGTATTATCTGGTATCGCCTGAGTGTACTCCACAATTCTTGGCTCGTGGATGAGGTTGCACAGCTTCACAGGTACTTCATTGGAGAGATGTTCCAAGAATTCAAAGTTTTTTTCAAGTTTGTGTTACACTCTCAAACGCTGCTGTTTTCTATTCCAATAGCAGTTCGATTTCGACACAGGCCTCTATTCTCTTTCTTCTTGCATGCTATGCTTGTGGCCATTTTCAAGCCGTTCCCAGTCGCTGCAGATGTAGCACTGTATGTGACTCTCTTGTCAATGTTGCTGCCTGTCCTTGGATGGTCGCAACCTGGAATTGTTCTCGCATTCATTATGCAGATGGCAGCCATAATGGGGCCAGCTACACTGTATCTGTGGTTGCAAACCGGGTCTGCAAACTCAAATTTTTTCTATGCCATGACTCTGGTGTGGGCTGGAGCACAGGTGCTCATCATGCTTCTGATCACGTTTGCTGTTCAGCAGCATGACATTGACGTGTCTGGGAAGGCATGGGCATTCATGCTGCCACACAGAGCAGAGGCAATGCAGGTGGGCAAGTCTCGGGGCGAATGATGTGCATCTTCTCGGATGTAAATTACGGTCATGTTTGCGAGGCCTTGAGCATGTTTCATCCAATAGCATATTGTGCTTCCGTGCCTTGTAAGAATTAATTGAATGAATGTCTTCTCGACTCCCACATGTGTAGTGGTACTATGTGAGTATCCCATCGGTACAACACCATCAAGAATAGCCTGTGGGAATTTTTCAGGCCTGGGCGATGTCACGCTTGGAACAGATGTGACATCTGACCGTGCGACTGTTGTATGGCCACAGCCACGTCAATGAGACAAGCATTGCTGACCTCCCTAACATGGCGAAAGAATGTAATTACATAGTGGACAGATGTATTGCAAATACTGAATTTAAGCATTTCATACGTCTCAGCTGGCATGTGAACGCTTGAAAACACCAATTCTACTGAGCATGTGCACTATCCTTGGCTATGTAGCATCTCACACCCTGGACAATTATGCAAATATTCATGAACAAACTCATCACATATGCTGCAACAAGTACTCATGCAAAGAAGGCATCTATACACTGGCGTTTCACCAGTCTTTTCTTCTTCACGCCATTGACATGCACAGAAGCTGCAGCAGAGAATGTCAGTAGCCCCAGCGAAGGTCGGCATTGGAGCTTCCTGGAACAATGCAATCGGAAAGAGGTGGTGGTAAGATCGTGCAAGGTGTGCAGATGATATTAATGTCACCTTGCAGACGTGGCATTCACTTGGAATCGAATAATTTTTGCTGGCACAGATGGGGCATGTATAAGCACCGCCTATGACAGTACACTCCTCCCCAACAAACGTGGAAAACTTGGCACCCTCTGCATCATGCCCAGGAAAGGCCATACGCACAAGTTTAGGTGCGACAATTGTGCCCTCCACTGCTGGTGGAGCACACGCAGCCATGACAAGGTCACGCAGGTGCTCTTCAGACACAGCAACAGAGTAAGTCCCGAGTGTATCTGATGCAATGCGGCTGCTGACATACATTTCTGCTGACAGCCCGACAATGGATACACGCAGCTTTGCCTTCTGCGCTGCTTGAATTGAATCTGAAATACTACCGGGGTCTGCTGTGGTCAGAGATGACAACAGAACAAGAGCCTCTCGCATGCCATACGGAGGAATCAGTAAAGCGGTCTGCAAAGAAGGAAGCATGAGAATAGTGCCAAGTAATAAGGAGACATGGGAGATATTTGAGAGTGGACCAAGGGCTCGCACAAGACAAAGCGAGTTGATAGCTTCAGCCTGATCCTTGACATACCTGGGTGCAGTGGTCCAGCATATTTTGCAAAGAAATATCCCCCCCTGTTTCCAACGCTGCCTTGACTGCATTTCTGTGCATGTCTGGAGACGCGGAGAGCTCTGTGAGGACGTGTGCACAACCTTGCCGCATGACCAAGACACTCATCTGGGACAATGGATTCTGATCAAAGAATTCTGAGATGAAAGCTTGAGCAAGCTGTGCCAATGAAACTGCACGATTTGGCCGCATGTCTGTTGTTGCTGCACATGCTGCCGACATATCTAAAACCAGCTGCATATACCTGCAGCACTTCTGCTAGTGGCACCGATGATGTCCTTGATGTGTTTATGCTATGTGTGTGATGTCTGCTCGGAATTTTGCAGCCATGGCAGTGACTGAATGTTCTTTCTGGGCAGAGACATGATGCTGGTGAGTGTACAGCACTGCAACCCGGATGATGCGGTTCGTGCCCACAGACGCATTGAGGGCGGCATGGCAGATCACCTTATCATCCCTCGGCGGACCCTGCTATCAATGGTGTCTGCGCGGACCCTCTTACGGTACACCGTGGCAGCCTGGACGGACACCAAACGGCCATCTCTTTCAACCAGGTTCTCCCACGACCTTTCATCCAAGTACTGCCTTTCAAAGGCCTGAGTTGTGTGCTCGTCCATTCCGTCATCGTCATCCTCCTCTAGAGGCGAAATAGTTTTGCGATCTGTCATACTCTCAAGGGGTGTCCGACTTCGCAGATGATTGTCCCTGCGAACGTGAACCAACGTCCGTGCCAAAATGAACCAATCACTGATGTACCGCTGTTCGACCTGCACCTGGTTTTGTTGGTCGAATTGTCCTTTGGCCATGCTGCACTTCAAGCTGATGGGAACGACGCATCACTCCCGATAGCAATAATGAGCGTGGTCAAAGCGTCACGAAACTATGCACGCTGTGTCACCACGGGAAAGTCGGAGATGCAGGTATTGCCGCAGGCATCGCACTGGAGCTGTAAATTTAATTTAAACCCCATTTGAATCAACTTTAAGAAGCTATTTTAGTTAACTATTTTAACGTTAAAACGCGTGAGTGGCGTTAAAGGGGGTCATTTTACTTTTATCTTAAACACTTTTTAATTTTCACCGGGCTTTAAAGTTATAATGGCAGCCCAAAAGGGCTGTATCGAGATGACTTTGACCATCCTCATAGGACAAACAACACTAGCAAGGCACGTTATATAAAGCTCAGTCACAGCTAGTCACCTACTGTTGGCTCCTAGTACTTATCTGTGCCGCTGTGCACTTGCTCATGCTTGAAGAACCAGGAACTCTAGACCTCTGAATTGGCAGCTGCAAGTTCTAGACATGACAAAAGACAAGCACACTGCTGACTCTCAAGAAGAAACTGAAAGTTCTGACCAGGACAGTCTGGATGATCTGGCAGATGTTGGTGGTCCCAGCAAGCGCAGAAGGCATCTGCACATAGATGGCCGCAAGTTGCAGCAGGTGGGGGGTAGATGGTGAGCCGCCTGTCGCGTTGTGGATGCATCAAGTCCCAGAAAAGTGTTTGTTGAGAGAGGCTGCAATCAGAGTGATGTCTTCAAAGCCCTCCTCAACAGGTGTCGAGAGGCTGTGGAACTCATTTGGAGACAACTCGACTGCCAAGCGAAGGTCGATGAAGAACAAGACGCTTGCAATGATGGTGTTCGCCAAGATGAACGTGCATCTCCTGAACGAACATGATGGTGCTGTTGTTGAAGCTCCACGCTTCGACAGCCTGCTCGAATTTGTCGTTGAAGTGGATGAGGAGTTGGTGATGCAGAACATGGGTTCCGTTGCATGTGACCCAGATTCTGACAGCCTAGGAGCACCTCCATCGTCGTCAAGTTGTTCAGGCGATGCAGATAGTTGATAGGTCGTGCAATCGATGTATCTAGGTGGTTGTGGACATGTCTGTGCCGTGTTTGTGCCATGCAAATGGCAGCAAATGCCTCTTGACGTATTTAACAAGTGTAATGGTAAAGTGGCAAAGCACCATTTTGAAACACGTTTAGAGTCAAGCTTTTGTGCCGTATTTTGCTTTTATTTTACTTTAGCTTTGTTAATTAACGTTAAATCGTGCTTCCAAGAGTTAAATTTACAGCTCTACATCGCACCGTATCGCAGCTTCACCCTATCAATGCTGCGCCGTGCTGGCAGCGTGCACGTTCGTACACCGAACATCTGGTACAGGTGGTCAATGCTCTACAGAGCTCTGGGAAGCGAAGCAAGATGCATCCTATCGTGCAAGGACACTCCACCGCATATATACTTGGTTGGTGACCAGCCACACTGCCGCAACGCGCACAACCACATTTCAGTGCAGTGCCGTGATTGCAACGCCTCGACATCAGGCACTACACGTCATATGCGTATCTCTATGAATGCTTTTAGCAAGCTTGAACAGATTGCAGTGTCCTGCAATGATAGTGCACTTAGCTTTTGAGGTTGACTGCCATGTGAACAGGTTCATCACGCGCCACCTGGCAGATGCCGTCACGTTCCGCGCACCACCCACGACAACAGCAGAAAACATAGGCAGCTTCAAGCTATACAGCTGCCTTTGCCTGCTGGCTGTGCTGAAATTTTGCGTCCCTTACAGTGTTGACCATGGTGGGGTCTACTATGGATCCACCATCACAGGATTGGACAAACCATAGACTGCTCGCATAGTCTAATGCCAAACATAAATTACGTACACGAGACGCTCGTTGACTATTTACAAACCTTCACAAAGAAAGGGTCCGCTGGTGTGTCTCCTCTGATCAAGTCGACAGCATTGTTGTTGACTTGCTGTAGAAATGCACTAAAGCACCTGGCTACCTCGTATTTGTGCTCACATCTCACGATGTCCCCGAAAAATAGTTTATCTGCCTTAGCTTCCGCAAGGACACTAGCTTGTTGAACAAGCTGCTCGCCGGTCTTGTGAACATCGAACTCAGGTCGACCAAGTTGCTCATGCATTGCCTGCCGGATGGTAGTTTTCCAGCTGCGAACCTGGATGACCTTTCAAATCGCTTATGTTCCAGAAGTGGGTGCAAGCCAGACATCACGTAGTATACTTGCAATGCAGCAGGCAAGGACAGCAAAGTATAGGTAAGGACCTTCTTGGAAACAAGTGGATGGGACATGGCGTCGCACGATGCAGCTGCGATCGCCTGTGAGTACTGCGATACAAGCTCTTCGTATGTCATTGCAGCACGTGGCAGCATTGAGCAATTGCCCTCTTGTTCAGATACAAGCTCTTCGTATGTCATTGCAGCACGTGGTAGCATTGAGCAATTGCCCTCTTGTTCAGCGAGCTCTGCAGTTGCGCTAGCGTCAATGTCTGCAGGCACAAGGTGCGACTGTCATCAAGTGATTGACTGGCATGATATGTAGGAAGCTATATGCTTGCACCGAATGCTGCGATCATCCACTTACAGGTGAACGCCCACTTCTACAGGGCATCAATGCACAAATTTGGTGCAAAAGTGAACGGCAGGGCAGGTGCCAGGTGCCCGTCGTACCAGACCGACTTGTGTCAGCATATTCGTCTCCAACATCATCATGTGCACAGCCATCTGATCCGCCATCCCAATCTTGCACCCCAAGATGTCTGACTTGATCAGCCAATACAACTTCATCACATGTGGGTGGCTTGTCGTTGACATATATTCCAAATGCGTCCAAAGCAGGTCCTGGCAGCTGAGAAGCAATTGGTTTGACAACAGAATCAGTGTTGTCATTGGCAGTGCGGCATGCAGCTTTCATAGCGAAAAGGGATGGCAAGAGCAGGTGTAACCTCTCCTTGGCCGCTGTTTGCAACTCCGGCAAAACGAAGGGTTGCCATGTCATCTGCTTCATTACCTTGTTCAGCCTGCACAACAAAGGATGGCTTGCGCAGATCCTGATTCAAGGGGAGCTTTCAGCATCGTCTACAATCATGATTGCCATTGCATGTAGCATGATCTAGTAAGAAGTTGCCGTAAAAGTCCGACCGGCAAAGAATTCAAAACAACACACTTTGGGGGGCACGGTTGATTCATTCGGAACGGCTTGTCGCGATTCTGTGAGGCATCATGTGGATCTACCACCAACCAACCAAGATCGTCCGTGTCTACATCATCGTCATCATACACATCATCGATAGGTCCATCATCAGTAAGTTGTTGCGTAAAGGGGATCATTACAGCCTGATTTGCATTGACATCACCTGTATTGTCTGGAACATCTGGCGACATCCTGAGCGGACTTCGAAAGTCCATGATGCCCGCGCTGCCGCAATGACCAGCTTCTTCCCTGGCCCCCAGGACGCTATGGCCCGGTTCAGGACGACCAGTGATCACTGTCGCATCTGGTTTTGGTGGATCCAGATGATCTAAATGATCCACTGGTGAGCCAAACGCATCAACCTGATGATCGTGAACAGACTGTATAATTGGCTGGCCTGCTTCTGAGGATCTACAAAGTGGTCGCATGTGGCCATCAAATCCCTCGCCATCTTCTTTCAGCAGGAAAAATGCTCCAGATGCATGACTATGGCACCTAATCATGTTGAATGTCGGCGCATCGCTTGGACCGCTGGCAAGGCTGTCGAAGAGCTGCTGTGGCTTTCCAGCATAAACTGCAGGTGCTGACGGTGCATCACAGGCTCGGAGAAACGCTCAATGCAGAAAGGATGGGACCGCTCAACAGTGGCTGCAGCAGACTAGACCCAAAGTCGCACCTGTATGCGCTACAACTGGACACGATTCAGCCATCAGAACGTCGTGAAGCAACGCTGGATGGACCTCGGGAGCCCTCAGTCGAGGCAGAGCGTCCTCGTCGCATTGTTGCAGATTTCCGTCCACCACACTATGAAGGACATCTACAATTCCCAGTTGCCGAATGCGTTCATCATCATTTATCTGCAAGCAAAAGGATGTATATATATATACGAAAATGTATATGCGAAAATGACTCCGTTGTGAGAGCAGCCCTAAGCGAGTTCATTGCTGCAGCGGAGACCACACTGATGCTGATGACACCGAATTGCAACTCGCACTTTTCTGCGCTTTCCAGAAAGTTTTCTCTGATGTTGATGCCTGACGTTCTCCAGCGCCGAAACTGTCAGCTTCAGCAGATGCTCGACCTTTTTGCCGTATGTACAAGACGAACTATGAACTACCAAAGCAGCCTCTGAGAAGTCTAAATTACATATCCCATCTACTTCGAAAGTGATCTGTGATAGCTCCTCCAGATAATCTGTCAGTTCAGCTGCGATATCAATGTCCCAATTCCTCTCCAGGTCACGAATCGGTTGCAACAGAGCATGCCACTTGCTGTGCTCTTCTTTATCACTCATGTTTTGTTTCTTCGAACTTATTGGGGGAGAGCATGAGCAGGTGGCGGAGCCGGGGGTTGATGAACACCTGGTGTGGGGGGCATCGACAAAAGATCACGTTTTTCCGATGTCGCGATCTCACAGAATTCATTAAAAGCGCAGAATCGTTTACTCATGCAACTTGTCGCCGGCTACTTGGGTTCCGTCTTGCATCGCGCTTGGCCAAGGCATTCAAAGCGCTGCAGTTCCCCGCGTAATTCGGATGTCAACATATTGTGTCCACGAGAGCAGCCGTCTGGCTTGGCGGTTCAATCGTCTGAATGCGGGTCATAGTAGAATGCAACAGAGCGCCACACTTTGGGATAGATCACGCCTAGCCCGTGGTCTGACTTTTGGACAGGTGGCTCTCGCTCCGGGATTTCGGCAACTTGCTGGTGAAGGCCGTATTATCACGGACACTGAGACATGTACACGATGCACACCGGTAATGTGATCATATGATATTGGACCGTCTATCATGCCGTCTTTTAGTGGTGTTACAACGAAGGCTGCTGCCGCGGCATTTGAGGCACTCCACACTGGGAACGTGTATTTGGCCGCGCGTGCCCTATCCAACAAGGTGCACGTGCTTGTGCTACAGTGACATGTTTACGCGTGTCGATGCCTTTCCTTTTGCGTTACTGATATGTGAGGTTTCAGGTCACGAGAAAGGATATCATAGAATGCATCAACAGTCTAACAAACAAGCAAGTGGAAGAAATTGCAACGAAGATGCATGAAAAGGCGCGCTTCGTATAGAAGTCAGTGATGCATACACTCATGCTTAACGAGAGTCCTTCAGCCCTTGATGCCCAATGCAGGTGAAATATTCCTTGGGTGTTCTTGCTGGACATGAGATTGGCAAGCTGGAAGCGCCTCAGTCCGCTACAGGCGCCGCAACCTACTTGAAGTCGTCGACAGTAATTCTGAAAGTGATTCTCGAGTCATTCAAGGAGGACGTCCCTCTAGCAGTGGCATCTGTTATATTCGAGTTACATGACAGCCTGTTATGCATCTCCGAGCCTTTGGCTGTTCAAGATGCCATTGCGAAGCTTCTCATCGACTACTGGAATTTAGATGCTCCCAGGGCCATGGAGGTTGTTGTACAGCTGGTGAGTAGCCCAGGAGGACACTGGGAACAGCTGGCGTGCAAGGTGGAATGAAGTATACCTCCTGTGTGTGTGCAGGGTCCATTCCTGCTCTGGCGGGCAATCGGCGGCAAGCCTGCGGATGTGAAGCGGCTACACGCAGTGCGTGAAGCGTTTTATAACCTAGATCTTGCACAGCCTGAGTCACAAGATACAGTGGACATGATTCTGACAGCATGCATCACCCCAGGCTTCCTGCGATGTGCAGAAGGCAAGCGGGTACTTGCATTTTTCTTTGAGCTGGACCGCAGTCTTGCAAATAGGTTGCTGAGGACAATGACAGGACAAATTGGCGTGGGAAAGCCTTTCATAATGGACGCATATGGTAAGGTTCAGCTTTCCACCGTACAACTGGAAGGAACTAAGACATCTAATACATGCTGTCTGCAGGAGAAATTCTGTTCAAGGCTTGGCAATTGCGGAGAGCACAGAGCGCTGACCACATTGAAGGCTGTATTCAGCAGCTGATGCAAAATGCAATAATGGCCCAAAGCACGCAAATGAGCGTTAACATGCGAAAAGTGCTAAGCTATCTGCATGAACAACGCCGATTTCATGATGTTGGTACTATGTTGCATCGACTGTATGAGCCAATTCTCTGGTGCCATCTGAAAGCTGCACACTTCCAAGTGCGGATGAATGCTCTTGGCATCTTGCTTGAGGCATTTCCTATCCAGGTGTGCAGTGGACATGCAGAGATTGGGGGATGTTTATTACTCTCATTGCATGCACGTGACATATCTTAGTGTCACGCAGGACTCAACAGGTAATGTCGAGATAGAAGAAGGAATGAACATGCAACTATCGCACGTGATGAAGGCGTTGAGAGATCCAAATGCAGAAGTTCGGGCAGCTGCTGCTTGGGGCGCTTGTGAACTGCTGACAACATGGTGGGAGCTCCTTCCTGGGCAGGCCATCAGCAGGATCATGGTATTGTTGCAGGATACTGTGTTCGATGGCGACTCACCAAAAGTTAGGATGGCTGTCCTTGAGGGCCTGACAGTGCTGGTCGAAAATCCATTGGTTCGGATCTGATTGTTGGCTTAACTGTTTCCCACATGTGTGCTCAAAGCTTTTCCACCACTATGGCACAATTTATTGCTGGTGCAGGCACAACACTCTATGGCACTACTGCTCCCCAAGTTAAGGCCAGTCTTGTTTGACCCGAATGTGAATGTGCGAGTGCGCATGGCATCTCTGATGATGCGCGTAAGTCAAATCAACGCAATGATGTGGTGGACCATCGTTCCAGTACCAGAGCTGCTGTATGTTATGGGAAATGACTGTGACGCTGTTGCTAAAATAATTCAAGCAATGCTGTTTTCACAGTATGTTGACTGTGATTCGAGCGAAAGCATTCAGGTACGTGACTGTTGGTCTGAGTGCCCCGTGACGCTTTGCTATCTGGTGTGCATGTTTGCTTCGCTGGGATGCGAAGATCTATCTCTTGTGTGTTCAGGAATGCACAAGGCTCCTTCAGCTGCTTCGTGATAATCCGTCAGCTGGGGTGGCATTCTGCAAGTTTCTGGCGCAGCAATCAGTGAGTTCACGTGTCGATGGCATTTCCCCACAGCTGTTATGGACCTGGTCCCATGTTCTCTCACAACATCTGCTCCACTGTGACATCAGGCACTCTAGGCATACACAGCCAGGTCCTCAGGTGCACGGCGCTGTTGAAGGTAAGAGTTCAGGCCGTCCTTGCGCACAATAATCAATTAGAAGTGACTGGACTATTGTGATCCTGACTCGCGCTGCAGACAAGCATCCAAAGAAGCGTGGTCGTGTGAAACGGACTTGTGAAGATGTGCCTGGAGGCAACTCTGCAACAGAGGAGGTTGAATCCCCAGAACAGTGGACTGGGCTAGTTGCAGGATTGAGGGAGTTGATAGTACCCCTGTATGAGCACCTGGAAAAAGCTAAGTCATCCAAGTCCAAAACACACGGTCATTCAAAACATGTGAAGAGCAAAAGCAAAGAGAAGTTCATGTTGGCTGCTGACACGCAGCCTCCCCTCGAGTTTCTGTCTGATGATGAGCTCACATTATTGCTGGAACTGGCGCCAACTCTTCAGGTATCATTTGCTGTTCATGGTGCCGCAGCAGACCACGTTTATTAATTATCTCTCAGCGAATTCACTTGATGCAGGCTGCACAGATTGTGTTGTCCATTGCTTTCGAGACACCGAATGCCAAGGCATCTAAAGCAGTGTGTCAATTGTGCTTGCAAAGCTTCAAAGGTGGATACTTGTATCTCAATGGCATGAGTCAGCCTGGTCAGCGATCTGTGAGGATTCTTGTACACACCATACCTCACCAGGCATGTTTCAACATATGCTGAAGTAATGTGACACTCGAGGAACTTCGCGGTCCCATTAAATGGTGTTACATGTGTGTCCATCCATGGACTTCTGGCTTGACTTACGATCGCGTCATGCCTGCAGGGCCGGCTATCTGCGAGTCACATGGAATCCTGTGCTGTGATGTGTCAAGCTGTAGACCTTGCTTTACGATGCAATCCTCAACAATTTCTGTCTGTTGTGGGAGATGCACTGACTGCCACAGAAGGGCAACATGCATTGGATGGAAAGCGGCGGCGGCGCGCCAACAAGTGTACAACTGGAGGCTCTGGATCATCCTCTCTGTGTGTGCGTGTCATAAGTCTTGCATGTGAAGACTACCTCTTCTGCATGTTACACAGCAGTTGCGTCATTGTCGTTGTCTGACGTGCAGGCAAATGGAGCGCTGGTGTTGACTGCAATGGCAGCACGCGACGTCTCAAGTCAGCGAATGGTAGCATCCAGTCCAAACTATGAAGACTTTTGGGGACATCTCAGTGAAGTGATGTCTCAATACATCGTGAAGCTGGGACATTCAGGATCAATTGAGAATGAGACACATGGCTTTCTGCATGATGCACTTCTTGCAGCGAGAAGCCTGTACATGCTTTCAGCCATTGCATGTGAGGCCAGAGCGCACTGTGGGGAAAACCCCTTCTTTGTCATCAAATATCATGCGGACAGAGTGCGTGCTGCTGTCACAGACTACGTACAAGGAATTGTTCAGCACGTCATTCCAATCCAGGAGGTAGTGCAAATTTGCTCCACACTGATAGCAAATCGCCAAGGGATATCAGATGATGACTGCGCCAGGGAACGGTCAAACAAGCTGGCAAGAAAGCGTGGGAAAGTCTCGAGTTTGGATGCGAGTGTTTCACATCCACATGCAGCCTTGCTAAGAATTGTTTGTGATGCAACATATGATCTGGCTGTTGCTGCAAACGCTGCAGTGGATGTCGTTGATGACTTGACAGTCATTGATGGCTGTACCAATCATGATGACGCAGTGCATGCCTCTGCTGATGCAGCAAAAGCCTGCAAAGACGTATGGCAGTCACTGAAGCAGCTTTTGTATCTGTATGTCCAGCTATTTACGCTGAGATCTGGCCCAGTGACAGGAGTGCAACCCTTGTTGCAAGTTGCCAAGGATGTGGCACTATGCAGCGTCTTGAGTGTGCAGGCAATATTCCGAGGTGTGTCTTCTGTGGTCGACTTGACATCAAAGTTACATCAAAGTCTTTAGTGACCAAAAAGTATGATTTTAAACTGTACGAAGTTTGCAGGAATGGGAACCTTCCATGTACCAGGTGATGTTGTGTCACTGTTCTCGGAGTTAGGAACAAGCTTAGCACTGTTGCATGCCACTTGTGGTGGACAGAGAGAGGACTTTGCTTCGAAAAATGTCCTAGTTCACGTGGAGGACCTTGCTGCTGCTGTTCTTACTGCATGTGTTTACATAGAGCCAGAGCGAGATACAGCAGTTGATGGTTCAGCAATACAAACACCAGTCCGTTCGCATGCTGAAGCAGAGGAAGCAATGGGGATGCTCATCAAGGCAAGTGTTCTGCTGGTGGCGGATCAGCTGGATGTTGATGACTCCGCAGGACACAATGAATTCAACTCCATCTTTCCTGTGCTCTGGATCTCCAACGCAACAAAGAAGCTAGATTTACATGTAGGACCTTGCTCTTGTTATTCTTTCTATTCAGTGAATGCTTGATGAATGTTATGAACGCATGATCTCGCAGGCAAATACAAGATTAAAACAGTCATGGTGCAGGTTGCCACAGCGGTCAAATTCAACATTGCAAAACAATTACAGAGGTGGGCGCATGATACTGCACATCACGGGGCCACAAGTGATGATGCACATGAACTGCTCCGATGTGGAAGTCATGCGGTGATGCCGTATTTCATTGAACACCTTGATGAACAGCCAGAGGTATAACTGTATGTGCTGTGTTTTTTCACTTCTATCTGATGGAACGTGTTCTAGACAACGCCAACATGCAGCAACCTGGTGTTGCGTAGATGGTCTTGGCCATGGTTGAAGTTTATTAAATATGAAATTCTGCAATATCAAATATTTGCTCATGTTTAAAGCGGTGTATGCTGCAGTTAATATTTTCTACGGACATGTTGTGTTGGCAGCACAAGCTAGCTATGTATGGCTTATACCAGACAGTCGTAACAGTCCGCATGTCACATCATCTCAGTAACTGAAGTTTGCGTGGTGTGTACTGTGCGTTACAAGGACAAAGTAAGCAAGGCAGGTAGCACCGCGAGCAATAACCAGGGGAATCGTACACCACGCAACCAGCCACGCAACGTCAGCACCCGTGCCGGCCACAGCCCCCCCCCCCCCCCACTCACACACCGGTCCACACACAAGCCCTGCACCCTACACCCAATTACACCCCTCCCATCAGCCAGGCGCAATAGCCCCCAAAGCACACGCAGCCAAGGCTGCAAAGCCCAAAAACGAGATCCCAACAATTGTGTTAACAACCCCCCCCTCCTGGGGAGGCCCCTTCCTCGCCCAACATAACCCACCCCGCACACCACCCGCACACCCTAATCCCAAAGTCCAGCCCAGCCTGCCCAAACTCCCCGGTCGCGTCCCGACGGCGGGCCACACGCAAACGCACGGCAAAGACAGCGTCGAAGCGCTGCATGCCAGAGCCGCCACTATCCCACAGCGGACGAGGCCGCGAGCGCATGCAGCGACGACCGCCTAACAGGGTGTGTACTGTGTAAAATCGTATATCACACAAAACTCGCATGAGATCTGAGACTTGGACCGGAATTCCATTGGTACTGTATGTGCATGTGTGTCGGTGCAGTCCCGCCACTTCAAGTCCACAACTTGCTGGTCTTTGCTTTTCAGAAGCACATCAATTGAATGTTCAAAATGTTCTTCCACATCTGGATGGATGTCTATGCTTCAGGTGCCTCACAAGCTTGCCATGGCGGTTGCAGGCAAACTTTCACTTCGAACAGTGACAAAGCACTTGATATAATTGCTCTCGTGCAGCGATGGCTGCCAGGGAGTACTGAACAAACCTGTTCTTGAATAAAGCATGAAGTCTGTGCGATTCTCATACAGTCTGTCTGGCACGTCTGCAGCTGCTTCTTGTGGTGCATCACCCAGCGGCTGATGCCATTTGCTGCAGCTGCTGCCAGGATATCTCGATGTCTCGAGTCCTGGAGCTCTGCGCTGCTGTGTGTGCTGTGCCAGCCAGCCTAGAACTGCCCGGCACGTCACCTGAGCATGTTAGGTCAATAAGGCAACCGTCACAGGACATCGGATTTACGTCGGATTTCGACTCGGTAACTCTGTTCGTTATTTCGTGTAAGATTCACTCTTTGATCCCTTGTGCATCAGCGGCGCTACAAAAGGACCTGGTGTGAATGAATCGAGCACATTCGAAGTCCATCTTTCTACATTGATTTGACTGGATTCTGCTATACCATCAGCTCTTTCCAGCACATCTAGTAGAGCATGAAACTCGGTGTTGAGTAGGCCGTAACGAGGCCGTGTAAACATGTGGAAAAAGTATACTGTCGTATACGTATATTTTGCCGTATGACCGTACAATCATGCCGTTTACAGCTTCGATGCGCTCAAGCAGTATTGATTACCATATGCTCAGGAACACATGAGGTACAATGTCACAAGCTCATTGTGCATATGTTGTGCATATGTCACAAGCACGTTGTGCACCGCTGCCTGACCCCACACACATCTCATACCACCATCACATGCAGGTCATGCTCACTGCGAGTCAATGGATCATTATGCTGCACAACAAATCCTTTTCTGTGCCTGCTCAAGCGCTACATTAGCTCGGTTTGGCACGTGGATGCACCGTACTCTTTTCCACCAGCCATTTGCTTTCGCACAAGCTTACGAGGCAGTTCAGGATTACAAGCTTCGCCATCGGATGGCTCTACCACGGACAGGTCGCCCGACGCTGATGCAGACGATGTTCCGAGGTCTGTTAACTTGTACATCGTCACAAACTACAGTTGCCTCTCTGCCCAAGATTAGTAGTTAATGCAATGTCTGACGTGCACTGATACTGTATTCGTGGCTCGTAAGGGCTGCTCCGCAGCTGTTTGCGTCATGTTCCCCTGTGGACACTGCACAACTTAGCGGACACCGTTTACAAGCCGTAGACACCGTATACATTTTTAACAATTATACGCGTGTAGCCGTAGCTGTACCGTATATGTATACGTATACGGAGTCGTGATTCCCTAGTGTTGAGATTGCTATGTGTCAACATCGTCCGTGTTGTCCCACCCGGAACAGAAATGCTGCGAGATGCACCTTGATGAAACCCAACTTCTGACCCACCTTGAGATGTGCGTTCAATTGCAGGGGAAAACTGTGCATACTTGCGCTCATACATTTGGAGTTTGACATCATAATCGCTTGACACCACAAATTAGAAGTTTCATCTATGATCAAATTCTTGTCAGCAGATGTGCTACCCTGCCTCGTTGGTGACCTGATATGTCTGTGGAAGAAATTGCCAAAAAGTGCATTGCCGTGTGGCCTCAACAAGAGCTCAGCTTGTGTCTAGTGGCTTGGCTGTTGATACAACCTGTGCCGCCTGTACTTTTGTTCCTGAACACGGTAAGCCATGGCATTTTTCCAGCGCTCTTGTTAGACTGTCAGGCCAGGACGGTAACAAAATGTAGGCACCTCATCAAGGCTCCGCTTCCTGAACCACATGCCACTTCTACCAACCCGGTTTCTGCGAATCCCACGTGTGTGACGCCTGGTTTGGCGTCCCATTGTTTTCGCATCATCTCCAATATGCACACTAGGGAATCCTTCACAGCGACCATTCCTCATATCACTTGGCCATGGAGGTCGAATGTGATACACTAATTAAATGGCGGCAGGCGATTGCTGCTCTCGCATGGCGCCACGGCCAGGATGCTGAGCCTCAAGACAACTCGGATGCCAATCATCAGCATGGACAGAAGCAGTTGTGACTATCTGTGCCCTGGCAGTCTTTGGAGGTCTGCTCACAACAGTTTTGCGGCGCTCCGCGGCCGCTGCGGAACCCCTGGAAATTGCCAGACTTCGTAATTGGTGTGGCACTGCCATTCCGGTCTTTGCCAGGCCTCGCCAAAACTGCACCGACTCCGACCACCTGGGCGCCGACTTGTCGGATGCTGCTCTGAAACACGGTGGCCACTGGGCCGCCTGCCTGTGCGCCCGCCATTTCTTTCTGCGACATGCATAAAAGTCAGAAAGGCATGTGGCACAGCAAGTAGCAATTGCTCGCACGATTTGCTGAAGGATACATACACGTGTGTCCCGGGACACTCACACAAAGTAATGTGCACATGTATCTCGCACGACACGATGCATGCGAACCAATGTAATACACAGTTACAGCCATCCACACCCTGCAAGGAAACCACCAAAGGCGCACCACATTGATGAACGCACCACGCAGAACCTAAAATTCATCACCCACCGTGGCCTACACCATGTTCACAGCGACAGGCGGTCACAGTTGCAGTCTCTGAAGCATCAGGCATATGAACTCACTGTTGCTGCGCACCTTCTCCGTCAATCATGTGCCAAATGCCTACTCTGCGAGTTCTTTGGTGTATTTGCTTATATGATCTGGGTATCGACGACTTGCCGTCAGGCAGTTCACGCTCTGCTGCGCCACCAGCTCTTGGGCCTGGCTCCCAGTCACCGTGATCACCTGCTTGCGTCGTTGGTGAACTACTGACACGGCGATTCATCAAGTCTGGTCCCCAAAACTTGAACCCATAGGCAACAGGTACAACGGTACACCTTGGGCTGTAATGTCTGTTGCACAGTCCCCTGGTAGGATTCCAGGTCGTCATCAGCACATTCCAGAGGTCAGATTAATCCGCACAGGGCCATCGATCTGGCGTATGTTTGAACGGTCACCGCAAGCAGTAGTTGCAGCGCGAACAGAGTGCAACCGTGAGGCATCGGTGTACACTGCGCCGAACACTGGCAGAGCATTGATTGCACCTAACTAGCACCTAAACATGCGATGGCGAATGGTTCAATTATGTTGATTGGGCGATGCAAGGGTCGGAACCAGCGAAAGGTCAGTCTCTGCTGCGTTTGCAACGCACGCTGGCTCTGCCGATGGTGTCGACCGCGATTCCAACTCTGGGCGGAACGTCACTACGGTCACAGCTGACTGACCTGCTACTTACTACAAATAGGTCTCTCGACAGAGTCATAATTGAGTGTCACAATGCACGAGTCGGCGGGCAGCAGTGTGGTGACAGGTGCACCCTTGCACGGATGATCCGCGGATCCAGTGCAGGGGTAAGCCGCCAGCGGGATTGTCCCGGTGTAGCGAGGGAAATCCTGCCAGGGTCTCCCGCCGTAACCTTGAGTGTTCAGTGCGCATATAAGGATGTGCACACTATGATCTGTAATCATTTCTTCTTACTGTTTCACGGTATTAGCATCTCCCCGTCTAGTGTTCCTCGGTTCTACCTCTATGCGCAGCAGGTATGGAAAACTGGCCTCCTGACCTGACCTGACGTAAAGACTACGCGTCTGACCTGCGCGAATGAAGCATTTCTGATATGGTATCGGTGATGATAGCGTTTTATGTCTGTTATGGTCATGTTCAGGAAGCCGTTGGCCAAAATCTGTGCGCGGACACGGCAGGCATTCCACTGTTCTGCCGACCCTCAGACCGCGGTCACAAGCGCAGGCATCATTAAGAGTCCTCGTAGCATATTGTTGTTAGATTCAATACGAGACGCTTGTTTGTTAATGATCAGCGCTGAGAAAAGCGAATGTGTTCGCTTATTTTCTCAACCTTCAGGCTTGCGAGCCATTAATCGGCCAGGTGCTGCATGCAACAAAGAATCGTTTGTCCTACTGCATGATGTCCAATCTCGATCGTTCTAATGCCAACTCTCCTCGCGAGGAGAGGCAGGACGAGGCTGGTCAGCAGCTGTTCGTCGACGGGGACGCTGACCAGCAGCTCCATGGCGAAGAACAGCCCGAGGGCATGTTGCTTCGCGGCGGACTTCTCATCCGACCACGTCCCTCTTCCCACACTGGGCAGAGTAGTCAGCAGGTGCCCTTTTCCTCGCATGTAGTGAACGATGTTGTTCACGCTGAGTCTCTCATCACACTCGAAACGTTCACCGAAGCGATGCGAGCATCTCGGGGACGTAGCGAGCCTGATTTGACGAAAGGAAAACTGCCTGAATGGAATTATAAGACTGAAAGCTTCGTCGCGTACGAGCAGAAAGTCTTTTTCTGGTTAGGCCAGTTCGAACTGGATCATTTGTTGCAGCACGCACCGTATGCGGACGAACAGCGTGTCCATGCTAGGGCGAGGACACATGTCCTTATGTCTTTACCTTACGCGGATAGGATGACTGTCTATCGCATGTCACACCTGTGTGAAGCATGGGCCTATTTGATTGCCAAGTATAGGCCTAGCACCGAAGCCGGAATCCACCGACTGTGGAGTCGGTTCAATTCCTTATCACAGAATAATAGAGACGTTGCATCTTACTGTGGTGATGTGATGAGTGTTTACACTCAACTGGAGGCACTAGGTGCCGATGTGGCCCAGCGATGGCTTCGATTAAAACTGTTAGAAGTGGGGGAGGAGTTCAACGTTGTGCGCGGCGAGGTTTTCCGTTCTTCCCCACACGTAATCATTTCACGTCTGACTGAGCATGCCGATTTGCTCAAGCAACAATGGGTGAAGGCTAGGTCTGGGGCGCCCGCAGGCAAACCATGCCTTGGCTGGCGCAAGCAGCCCCGTGGTGACGGACCTGTGGTCGCCGCTCTGTCGGCTGGCCAGGCTCCTCGCGAGGAGACCCGGACCTATTTCTTCTGCAAGAAGAAAGGACATTTGCGTGCGAACTGCCCCCAACGCAAACAGGCTGCGGCCAAAGATGTTTGTGCCGTAGAAATGCCTGAAAATTATCCAACTCCTGACGCGTCCCTGCCTTGGAATATTATCATTGATAGTGGTTCAGACATGCATATAGAAGGAAATCGTGAGATGTTCACTGAATACGGCCCATGTCAGAGGACTGCCAATCCCGCGGGACCAGGTCAGCTCCCTATCATGGACAAGGGAACCATTCAGGTGAACCTGGGTACTTATGTTGATAAGCATGGGAACAAGCATCCTTTGGATGTGGAAATCCCTGGTGTTTACTATGCCCGTGAACGTCCGTACAACCTGCTTAGCACAATGGGTCCGAGGCATGAACAGTTGTTCTTAGAAACGCGAAGGAGTGTGCTGTATGTTCCTCGCCTTGGTTACATGGCTACTGGTATTGTCGATGATGTCAAATACCAGGAGCTTGACGAAGATGGCCACCCTGTATTTTCGTTCAAAATGAGTGTTGATACCAAACCTGTTCTTGTTGGTCATCCTGTCAATAGGGGGGTGATCTGGTCTAACCAGAGCAGTCTGACCTCTGTGGTAGAGGACCAGCAGCAGTGGCATCATGTGGCAGCTGCGGCTATTGACCTGAAGCGACCCAATGCTGGGGGAGCTCAGGTCCCACATGATGCATACGTGTTGGAACGTGCTTTTCTAGCGCATTTGTCCTCTCACCAGTCCACATGGGTTCTGAAGCGTATGCAAGCCAACGCTGATTTTATGGTGATTTACGTCTAAAGGTTGATTCCGAGCCAATGGGGAATCGTTGTCATGGCTGCAGAATTGGCAAAGTGCCTGCGGGCAACTTCTCCGCCAATGATCGTGAGCTCATGGGCCAGGCCAAGTATCCTGGCGAGCAACAGCGTGCCGACTTAGCGGGTCCTGCCACTCCAGTAGGAATTGGTTGGTTTTGTAAAGTATGTTTTGTTTGTGATGTGTGCCTTTACCCGATATACTTTCGTGGTCGGTCTGCGCAAAAAGAGTGAGGCTGCGGCCATGATCTCTTATATGATCGAGCGCATTCGGGTGAATGTGGTGAAGCCAGGTGAACCGGGTGTGCGCATCCTACACACTGACAAAGGGGGAGATTTCATGGTCGAGGCCTTGATGCTCTACCTCCGGCGTCGCGGCATCACTCACCGCACAATCCCCACAGCTGATCATCGCTGTAACGGCATTATCGAGCGGAGGATCGGAATTGCCTTTGAGGCACTCCGTGCTGTGCTGCTTGCGATCGGCATGCCTCTGTTCCAGTGGATATAATGCCTTGCCAATGTTGTCCATGGTCACAATCTCACGCCGTGCTCGGCATTGTACCATGACAAACTGGCAAGAATCCTGAAGTCCTAGAAAGCTGAGCATGTTGTCAACGCATCCACGGATGTGGAGCAAGCTGAGAAGGGCAACAAGCGCATTCAGAAGGCCGAGCGCGACAAGTTGAGGGATGAGGAAAAGCGCAAGTACCATTTGCTTGCGACGACAGAGCTCGACGATTTCTTGGTAAGGTCTTGTGACAGGGATATCATTCCCTATATGTCTTTTTTCAGAGACACCTCCATTGAGGTGTTCCAAGATCTGCTGCGGCAGCAGCGTCCGTGGGGGGTTGAAGTGTATGCGTATCCTAGGGATGACAAGCTGTGGGAGCTATCCCAAAGGGGTATTCTTGCATACTGGGTCGGGGCTGGGCGGGGCCCCAGCATGCAGCGTGTATACGCCCAGGATGTTCCTTGGGGGAGGGTTTTTGTAGTGCGCCAGGTCATGTGCACTGCGGATCAGATGATCCGCTACGTACGTAAATACGATGCGTCCGCTGTTGTGGACAAGAGGGAACCTGCGGAGTTTGCGAACTCCTACACGGTTGTCTTCGAGGGGGAGAATGAGGGTGAGCGTGTGACTCACAGTGATGTCCCTCCTTTCATGAGTTATCACACGTATGACGGGGGAGTGTTGCGCCGTCTGCGTGACCAGCTTCACACCCCCCCTGGTCATGGTAGGGATCCTGTCATGGATATGACTTTCCGGCAGGACGATCCCGAGCCCAGTCCTGACGTGTATTCTCCACGGTTTGGAGCTGGCGCCTCTGCGGAGGTGATCCGGCGTGACCCTGCTCGGGCCACACCGGAGGTAGCCAGAGCAGCTTTGCATCGCACGCGTGCGACTTCCAGAGCTGCGGCTCACCCTGATGTCCCTGTCCCCCCTCGTGTGCGCGGCCAAGTGCATCACCCTGAGGCTGTGCCCTCACACACTGTTGAGTATGTTGTCACTCGACATGCTGCTTTACACGACCCTGGTGTAGAAGCTGCCTTTCCTGTTCAACTGTCGGTCAGTGCTTCCGAATTTGGCATGGATGAGGATGATGTAGACAGTCCTGGCATCTATGATGATAACGATGAACACAGGATGGACTACACCATGACAGATGATGAGGAGGCTGCGGCTGTTATAAGCAAGGACCTATGTGTAGCATTCATCAAGCTAGCTAGTGGGCTGCAGAGCCGTGACCTGTGGAGCACTCAGGTCGTACGTCGGCAATGCACAGATCAAGGGATGTACTGTAATGCATTGAGGCAATACAGGAACCACGTAAGACTGTAAGAGAATGGTTACAATAGACTTGGAGGCACATGACTATATGCCACCGATCAGTCAAGTCTACAGCGGTCATAATCACAGTGACCGCACACAATCCTCACATGGATTGTGCTGGATTATGCTCATGCATATGATCATGCATATGTCCCAACATAACAGGAGTTGGGCCCATGGCCACCACACTCATGTGCGTACTTGCACGTCATGCATTGTGTCCCAGGATGGACCTCATTTATGACACTCCCCTAGAGACTAATCTGGACTGGCATCAGATGAAGTCTCTTCCGAACATCCTTCAATGCAGGACCTGGTAACACCTTCGTGAAGACATCAGCAAGCTGGTCTTTGGTCCCTACGCATTGCACTTGAATCTCGTCTGCCTCTACAAATTCACGGACCTATAGGTGCCGCACTCGAATGAGTTTAGACCTATCACTAGAGATTGGGTTGTTGGCTAGGATATTCGCACTTTTATTATCTCCCCAAAGCACAGGTTTTTCTGGACGAAGATGCAGGTCTAACAACAACTGTTTAGCCCACATCAACTCGTTTGCTGCACTACTCATAGCGATCAGCTCAGCCTCAGTTGTATCACCAGCAGTGATAGGCTGTCGCTTCGACCTCCAAAATACTGTGTTGCCATAGACCCTTAGGACTAGGCCACTCACACTTTTTAGGCCTTTGTCATTCGCGAAATCAGCATCCGAATAGCCTTCCAGCAAACAGCTCTTTGATGAGCCCTCAAACACTAGACCTAGTTCCTTCGTGGACTGCAGGTATCTCAGTATATGTTGCACCGCTGGCCAATGCTCCTTTAAACTACACCCCATACGTTTGGCCAAAACATTGCAGGCATAAGAAATATCAGGCCGCGTAACTACAGCAATATATTGGATGCCTCCTACAACACTCATGAATCTAGCGTGCTCAGCCTGGTCTGCTACCTCAAGTTCGGGATGATCCTTAGCACTCCTCAACTGTTGCCTTGGCACCAGCGGAGTCGGACAAGGTCTGCAATATGCCATGCTGAATTTCTCTAGCAGGTTCACTACTTTCTGCTGCTGAGATAGAGAGATGATCTTTTGCTTCCTATCCCTGGTGATTGAGGCACCTAGTGCCCACGACAAGTCACCAAGGTCTCTACCTTCAAATGCTTTGAGAATCTGATCGATCAACTCCTTCAGGCCCGTAGACCGTCCAAAGATAAAAAGATCATCGACCCACAGAAATATGAAACACCTACCAGTTTTTCTAACATACAGTGCTGGGTCTGAATGTGATCTCACAAACCCATTTCACCTAGCAAACGTGCAAGGGCCTTGTGCCATTCACGTGCAGCCTGTTTCAATCCATACAAAGTCTTAAGCAATTTCCACACTCGATTTGTACCGTCATTCAGGATAGGAGGCTGTTCAACGTAGACAATCTCATTCATTACCCCATTCAGAAAGGCACACTGGATATCGACATGCTTCATTTCTAAGTCCTCTACTGCAGCGATCGAAAGCAATGCACGCAAAGTAGCATAGCTCCCTACCGGAGCCCACGTTTCAAAGAAATCAATTCCCTCTTCTTGGGTAAAACCCCTGGCTACATACCGCGCCGTGTAACGCTGGATCTCCCCTGTGGGTCCCCTCTTTATCTTATAGACCCACTTACCAGAAATGGCCTTGGCCCCTACTAGCAGCTCAACGAGCTCATAAGTTCCGTGCTCGCTCAACGAAGTCACCTCCTCCTTCATAGCACCATGCCACTTCTCGGCATCTTCTCCAGCTAAGGCCTGTTTCCAAGGCGGGCTATCAGGATCAAAAGGCTTCCTCTTCTTAATGGCTGCAACCCGACGGGATGAACGTCGCTGGGCTGACTTACCGCCATCAAGCTCCCCATGCTTGATCACCTCTGCACCAGTCACTGCACTGGCAGCCGTAGCCAACATGCATGATCTGTCGGCAACCTTTGGTGCTACCGTCTGCTCACTCACTGTGCTATGCTCTATATCAACACTAGCTTCTACGACAGCAACATCTGCATGTGGAATCAAGCGCTTGCGTACAAGCGGGTTCCATTTGTGTCTAACTGGGGCCGACTGCGCAGCCTGCCCTTGGGCATCAGCAGCAGTGTCATGCAAATCAAAACTAACTTCTTTAGCAGGATGCATAGACTCCCCAGCGACAGGTGAGTTTGGGGCCGGACTTACCTCTCCCCTAGAGATAAATCCACCCAGATGCTCGCGCATGTAGTCCATCCCATGCTCCAAGCTGCGAGCCGTAGCCCGTTCACCTGAAGCCCTGGGGACGGGACCCCAATATCTTCCATGGCCCCTCGCGGCGGGCCAGCTGATCCCGCCGCGGCAGAGCTGGGTTGATGTTG
Organism: Ulva prolifera; assembly: GCA_023078555.1. Classification (NCBI taxonomy): domain Eukaryota; kingdom Viridiplantae; phylum Chlorophyta; class Ulvophyceae; order Ulvales; family Ulvaceae; genus Ulva; species Ulva prolifera. The sequence continues at coordinate 6,127,729 of CM041201.1, read as the reverse complement.
TATCTCCATGTCGCGGACACTCACCTCATCTACTCTGCCAGAGTCGCCGGCGAGAGATCTCCCCGGAGATGTGAAGCTCTTCGCCCTCTGGCTGTTGTGTGCGGCCGATGGCGACATGTCGATGTTGGAGTGCTCAAGCTCCCGAAAGCGGTCGACGTTGGAGTGATTGTTGACGCGCTCGATGTTCTCACCTGGCTGGAGGTGCAAATCAGCAGCACCTTGGCGTAGCTCCTGACTACGCACTACCGCATGGACGTTCTCCACTACCTCTGGAGTTGTCTGTCTAGTCTTCCGCTGTAGCTCCCCTGAACCGAGGTCATCCCCCAGCTCCGGAACTACATGCTCAAACTCTGCGGCCAGGCTATCGTCGATGTATTCCGAATCATGCAGGTCAACAAAATTCTTGCCTATGGCCATCCCGTCAAAATCATACTCAGCAGCTCCGTGCATCTGCATGTACTGCTTGCGAGCAGCAACCGCATCGACATCTGACAACGGGGGCGCGTACACCTTTTCCGCCATCTTGGGCTGGAATTTTAGTTTCTCAACAACACTCCTAGTCGCTGACGGCATGAGCCCTATCTCCACGCTATCGAATTTCTTGATGTACTCACGCAACATCGCAGCGCTATACACCATCTGCCGCACTTCAATCACTTTGCCGCCCCCCGGTACGGATTGGTAAACCCTATTCATGTGTGGGCCTTGACCCGGGCCTACCCACACAGCGTTTGCTCCCCTAGCGTCTAGTCTGCGTAGATGCTGACCATTCTGATAGAAATACACTGGCAAACCCCATGGGCGCATCTGCTCTACAAGCAGTTTGAATCGTTCAAGATTCAATGATCTCCCGTAGAAGACCATATACGGGACCACAAGTCGGAAATTAGTGTTTTCCCAGAGTCTATTGCACCGCTCACTTTCGCCACGCTTTGCCTGTGCCGTGATCTCTTCTTCTGTCATAAGCTTATCACCTTTAGCTGGAGCAGGCTTGTTACTCACACCTTTCGATTTCACTGCGAGCACTCTACTTCTATTAGCTCTACTGAGATTTTCGATCGCATTGGACAAATTCTTGTTTATGAACTTTTTCTTTTCACGAGCCATCAAAGCAGTGCTAGGCACAAGATTAGTGCAATGGTTGACACACATCGCCCCCTCCGGCCATAGCCGGCGGGGTAGATCGGTGGGGAGAATTGCAGCAAGCATTTTGTCAGAGGTGACACCACACGTACGCTCTGCAATACCATTGCCCTCATGGTGCCCAGGAGCACATGTTTCCCAAGATATTCCGTTCTCCGAGAAATAATCTTGGATATTGTGACCCTCAAACTCTCCGCCGCGATCTCCGTGTACACCCATGACTCTAGGTGTGATCTTAATGCCCTCATCATCAACGAACTCATGCGGAAGAACACTAGACCGTATGTGCTCAATGATTTCAACTAGCAGCTGCGGCACTCTAGACTTCGCATCCATTGGACAAGCAAAACTGTAACGTGAATGCTCATCGACGACTATGAGAATGTACTGTGCTTTTCCTACCCCTACAGGCAAACTAGGACCCATAACATCAACATGCAGCCATGCACCAGGCCATTGGGCCTCATCATGTTCTACATTTGTGCCATGCTGATTGCTAGAGCCGGAATCATGGGAGGCTAGGCGACAACCGTGGCAGCGACCTAGATTCTCCTTCACCACATCAGATTTAATTCCTAGACCCTTATACACCTCAGCTTTGGACATCATTTGCAGAATGGATGTGCCCGTTTGCAGACTCAAATGTGTCAGAAATGTCGTGTTCAGCTTGTCAGCACCCGGAACATGTTGTGCCTTGCCAGTCAATGCAGCTATTCTGCAGAGATCGGCCTCGTCACTCTCGAGCTTTGCCACGGCATTGCTCGAGGACCACACACTAAGACTATTGACTTGCTCACCCCTTAGGATGGGCTTGCCCTTATCCGTCTCAATGAAAAGAACAGGTCGATTCTTCGCGTCTGTGGATTGGTTAATCCTACCCTCCTTGTGGCCTAGGGCCTGGTCAGAGAAGCCTGGGATGATGACTATATCACCTCCCTCCGTGACAGCACGTGTTTGCAGGAAAATATTCTCATGCTTCAACTCTTCCGTAGACAAGATGTTGAAGGGGCATGCAGGGACATACAGACAACTCGGGATCTCTAGGACTAATTCTTTCACATCACCACCCGTAGTCACATACGAACCTACTTTGAAACAAATTGTTCCTTCGCCCACGACAGGAATGTCCTCGTCACCGACAGGCTGGATGCATGGGATTCTCGATTTCCGCATGCAACGAATAGCTCAGGATTACGGATCACATGAGCTTGAGATCCACTGTCTATGAGAAAATTGCACAGCTCGCCCAGGCGGGCAACATCAACCATGCTGAATCCGTCACCTGGAAACTCCAGTGCAGCGACGGATGGGCCTCTGCCCCGTCCGCGTCCGCGTCCGCGTCCTCGTCCGCGGCCGGTGGTGTTGCCGCGAGGCTGAGCTGCCTGCTCAGAGAGGAACTTTCTGACCTCCGGATGGATATCCGGGCGGTCCTTCTGGAGATGGCCTGTCTTCTTGCACACGTAGCATGTGCGGGTCTCATTGGCAGCGACGGCAGCAACTGCATGGCGCTGTGGCTGTTGTGGGTTCCTACCTCTAGGGCCATGATCACGCCCTGCCCCTTGGGGAGGTCCACAGGCATCTAATGCCCGTGCGTGATTCGTGATGGCAGCTGTGTGAGTGAGGAAATCACGACCTCCTTGCTCACTACGCAATGATACAAATTCCCGACCGAGAGGCTCGAACAGCTTGTTGCTAACTTGGTACTGAGCAGGTTGAGCACCCAAAGCGGTCAGCTGATTGACTAAGGACATAATGTATGTGCAGTATTCTTCTACCTGCGTGGCTCTATGTCCTTTGAGTACAGCACGGGAGAACCTATCCCACAGGGATCTGATCTATGCCTCTTTGCTAGGCATATATTTGGCACGCAGTGCACTCCATACATCCTTAAGGGAGACAAACACACGGACATATTCTAAGTCCTGTGCTGGTAGTGCAAAGCATACAACCGCCATTACCTTGTCATGAGTTGCAGTCTCGGGACCAGTAGGCAATTATGTCAGAAGGTGATGAAGGCCATGGCCTTTGAGCCAGAGCTCAACACGAAACTCAAACGTCGAGAATCGTTCACCTTTACTAAAATCCCACTGTGGGGACTTCCCTTTGTCAATCGCGGGCTCACGGAAGTTCATAGATCTCATTGCGTCAACTATGGCATTAGCATCAACTAAGTTCGCATTCAGATGACTATTACCTGAGTCATCAGCTTCAGCCTGGGCCGTAGCACGCAGAGCTTCCGCCTCTGCCTCGGCAGCTTCACGAGCCTGTTCCGCGCGCGCTAGAGCAGCGCGAACATTGCTTGCTTCAACCCGAGCTTGCTCCGCCGTAGCGTTAGCAGCTTCAAGCTGAGAGGCAGCTTGTGCAGCTTGTGCACGTCTAGTACCAGCGGCTGGCCCGTCAGCACGGCTAGTAGTGGGAACGCCACCAGGTGCATCGCCCAAAGCATGCAAGAGAGCAGCTTGCCTCTCAGCTTCGGCCGTAGCCTCAGCTTCAAGAGCAGCTTCCTCTTCTGGTGATGACATGGTCTACCTGCAGCGAGCGATCTCTTCTCTCGCGCGGGCAGCTTCGTCGGCCGGCCCGTGGACCGTCACGACTAATCTAATGTAAACCGCAGCCACACAGCTCGCAATCAAACATGCGAATTACTACTGTTGACTATCATGCGGTTGATCTGGTCATATGACTACGCACTAAAGCAGCGCAGATGCCCTTGGGCATGCGCGGTCATATGACACACCACTATTACGCACAACGAATGCAATCGCGCAAACGTTCACCGATACCATGTTATAAGAGGGGGTCATGCACTCCCGCTACGAAGTGGTCCCAGTGTGGGCGCGCATCAAAACGACCAAATTTTCGTAATTGGGGACAACTTCGAATATTGTGATCAATGTTTGGGGACTCTGCCTGAGCGATCTCGGCTGTGGGGACTCTCCCCACCCCATGCCCCCCTTTTGGCAAATAATGGCGGTTCTCCCCAAACGGCGGCATTCGCTGAGCTTTTCCCGCCCAAACGCACGCCAGTGATCACAGTGCAGTGACAACATACAAAAGTCACTATGATAGTGCATATTGCTGACCATTACACTTTTGCGCCTTCTCAGGTGGGGTGGTCAGTGTGTGTCTTGCGGGCTTTGACGACCAGCTTCGAAATGCGTTCGCGCACACGCAGTGGACAACAGAAACTCGAGGATGGTATTGAAGATGTTACAGGAGCCTATGTAGTGAGCCGTGAGCCAGTGTCGGCTATGCAATTGCAGGTGATCATCAAGCGTGTGGTGGCGGAAGCCTTGGAGGTGCCCAATGAGGTGAACGATGATGCTATTCGAGAATTTTGTAAGGACGTTTCGCTGCTTGAGAAAACTAAGTTCAGGGGGGATCATGAGTATGTGGAACAAATGATTGACAGTGAGGCACGCAAGTGGCTGACCGACTACCTCACAGTTGTGATAAGACCACCCGCCTCCACTGCAACGATATAAGTATTCAATTACCACCTACATGTCCTTATGTGTCCACACGAAATGCAAGTATAGTGGACTCCTCTATCAATATGCTCTGGTGACACGCACTTGTGCTTACCAAGCGCCATGCCACATGCAATATCAGCAGGACTCTGATGGTCATGATACAAACAAATGATATACCATCAACGTTGCTGCCAGACAGTCTACAATCCATTGCAGACAATATCGTTCAGACCTGCAGGCATCAGCATGCTGATTGCAAGGCCAGACCCAATGCACACTGACCGTATGCACCCTAGATCAGACAAAACGCAGGGCCTGCCTATGCACAAAACCATCTGCTGCTGCCTTAAATGGTGAGAGTCACCTAGGGTCAACACGATGCACGCGAGGGTGCATTGACAGAGCTAGACAAGCAGAGCCACACATTAGGCACACAGAGACGCCACACTACACCATCAAGATCTAGATGAATACGAATCATCATTAAGGGTATCATGGAACGAGTTTGGGGGCGATTGGGGAAGAATCTCGAGGTTCGGGGAACAAAACGCGTATTTGGGGGTACTCCCCACGGGAACAGCCCAAATCGGCGACTTTGGGCGATTCTCCCCAAACCTCCGAGATAAATCAGCCATTCTGTTCATTTAACCTAAATATTGCTGAAAGTGTTCCCCAATCTATCAGATTCGTTGTCGATTTCGCGCGCCCTCACTGGGACCACTTCGTAGCGGGAGTGCATGACCCCCTGTTATAAGCAAGGACCTATGCGCAGCATTCATCAAGCTAGCTAGTGGGCTGCAGAGACGTTACCTGTGGAGCACTCAGGTCGTACGTCGGCAATGCACAGATCAAGGGATGTACTGTAATGCAGTGAGGCAATACAAGAACCACGTAAGACTGTAAGAGAATGGTTACAGTAGACTTGGAGGCACATGACTATATGCCACCGATCAGTCAAGTCTACAGCGGTCATAATCACAGTGACCGCACACAATCCTCGCATGGATTGTGCTGGATTATGCTCATGCATATGATCATGCATATGTCCTAACATAACAGGAGTTGGGCCCGTGGCCACCACACTCATGTGCGTACTTGCACGTCATGCATTGTGTCCCAGGATGGACCTCATTTATGACAGCGGCCCATCAGAATCTGGAGGCTCAGCGGGTCAGCTCGGGGAGTAATTCGGCCGCGGCCTCAGCGTCTAGCGCGGGAGCAGTTGCTCACTCCCTGCGACGAGCTGAGGCGCCGAGGCCCTTCTGGGAGGATGAGCCTAATGAGGTGGAGACCGGGTCCGAATTAGGGGGAGAGGTCCCGGACCCCTCATCCGCTGTCGGGGTTGATTTGCCTGATGAGGTGAGGGCCATTCCAGCTGCCTTGCCTCGTATTGAAATCAATCCTCTTGTACGCAGACGCCTTGTTCCATTGGCTGCGGATGTACATATGCATGAGCCTGCGGGCTCTAGCATTGATAGTAGTGAAACAGTTGTAGCTGCTATTGAAGTTTCAGCTTGCAATCAGGACACGTTAGCCACGGCTGACTGTGGAGTGTCCTGTGCAGACCTGAAGCATCATCATGTGGAGTCTGGCGAGCAGCAGAGTGCTCAGCGTCGTGGGTCGCGCAGAGCAGCTGCCGCCAGGAAGCAGAAGCCCTCCGACTCTGATATGCCTTATTTGAAGGAAGCACTCGCGGGTGCAGACAGAGATGCATGGCTGCGCGCCATGCAGGAGGAGGTAGATGCACTGGGTGAGCACGGAACGTTTGGGTTGTGCTATCTGCCTGCGGGCAAATGGGCTGTCTCGGGCAAATGGGTGCTTAAGATTAAGCGTGGGCCTACGGGTGAGATTCAGCGTTACAAGGCACGCTATGTAGCGTGTGGTTTTTGTTAGATAGAAGGGATAGATTTCTTTGAAACTTGGTCCCCTGTCGGTAGTTATGCGACACTGCGAGTGTTGCTGTCAGTTGCTGCTCAGGGAGATTTAGAGATGAGACACATAGATATTCAGTGTGCTTTTCTGAATGGTGAGTTGGAGGAGGAAGTGTTCGTTGAACAGCCCCCGTTCTTCACAGACGGGACAGCACATGTATGGAGGTTGCATAAAACCTTGTATGGCCTGAAGCAAGCTGCTCGCGAGTGGCATAAAGCTTTAATAAAGGTCTTAGCTGAGATGGGATTTGTGTGCGCACAAAGTGATCCCGGACTGTATGTCAGAACATCTGGTCGCTGTTTTATATTTGTATGAGTTGATGACTTGTTCATTTTCAGCAGCTCTGCGGGGCTGCAACATTTGGTCGACGTCATCCTCACGAAATTCGAAGGCAGAGACTTGGGTGAACTTGCATGGGCACTCGGCACAGAGATCATGCAAGATCGCAAGGCCAAAACAATCGTCATGGCACAACAAAACAAAATTCAAAACTTGCTTGAAAAGTACAGTATGACTGTCGCAAATCTCCCACTCCCTTAGTGCCGCGGCAACAACTAAGGATTATGAAAGAGCATCCTGACCTGGAGAAAGCCAGTGCTACTGAGCATTCCAGGTTCATGAGTGATGTAGGAAGCATCTAGTATATTGCAAGAGTGACACGACCTGACCTGATCTATGTGGCACATGCCCTGGCCCAACACATGTCTAGTAGTCTGAAGGAACACTGGTCTGCCGTGAAACATGTTCTGAGATACCTGCAGTCCACGAAGAATTTAGGAATAAAATTTGTAGGCTCTAAGGGGCATGGATGTTTGCTAGAAGCTTTCTCAGATGCATACTTCGCGAATTCTGCGGATCTGAAAAGTGTATCTGGTATGATCGTTCGAGTGTACGGGAATTGTGTGCTCTGGCGTTCGAAGAAGCAGAGTATAGTGGCTGGGGATACAACAAAGGCTAAGCTCATTGCGATGAGCGCAACAGCCAACGAGCTCATGTGGATGAAGCAGTTGCTTCTCGATTTGAAGCTGGTCCTACATAAGCCGACTCTGTGGGGTGACGATAAGAGGGCCAATATTTTGGCTGTGAATGCTGTATCCACTGACAGATCCAAGCACATTCGTGTGCGGCACTTGCGAGTGCGGGAATATGTCCAGATGGATGAACTTAAGGTAGAATGGGTTGGCACTGTTGATCAGTTAGCGGATGTGTTTACTAAAGTGCTGCCCGGACCTGCTGTGCAAGAAGTTCGTAATAAACTCCAGCTAGTGGAGGCATAGCAAGGTTTATGGGGGAGTGTCACAATGCATGAGTCTGCGGGCATCAGTGTGGTGACAGGTGCACCCATGCACGGATGATCCGCGGATCCAGTGCAGGGGTAAGCCGCCAGAGGGATTGTCCCGGTGTAGCGAGGGAGATCCTGCGAGGGTCTCCCGCCGTAACCTTGAGTGTTCAGTGTGCATATAAGGATGTGCACACTATGATCTGTAACCATTTCTTCTTACTGTTTCACGGTATTAGCATCTCCCCGTCTAGTGTTCCTCGGTTCTACCTCTGTGCGCAGCAGGTATGGAACACATGCCTCCTGACCTGACCTGACGTAAAGACTGCGCGTTTGACCTGCGCGAATGAAGCATTTCTGACATTGAGATCGCGCGCTGATGCATCAGCAGTGCTGCTTTGTGAACAATTTTAATACAAGAACATGCTCCCAGCAAATTCGAAGCGCTCTGCAGCACAGTAGTGTACGAGATAAGTGCAGCTACTACGATAGCATATTCCAGATGGTTGTGTACGTAAGTGCCCTGCAGGTAACACAAGGACATGATGCAATAGAGTGCACTCGCCGTCGCTGCGAGTCACGCGAGCCGCATGCTTGCTCGATATGTCCTTCACATCAAGACTTATTTTGATTGAGGCTTGCGGTAGGGCTACGCACGGTCCCGGGCTTGCTGAAGGCAGCCTGGAGACATTTCCCATACGCAGTGCGACAACGGGCCAAGCCCGCCAACGCCTGCATTCCCACTGGTGCATCCATGTATGCAACACAGTGTTCAGCTTTGTCAGGCTTCCCGCTTTGCGTGTGCGTGCTGCATCTGGCTTGCAGCCTTTGCGGCCGTAAGCCATGTACCGAGTGACATGGTGCAGTCTATTACTCACGCGTTTGCATTTACCCAACTATCAAGTAAAACATTATATTGTCTTCCTCACCCTCACTGTTTGATATCAATAGGCAAGTGGTGGTGGCAGCCCGCGCGCCAGGTGGGTGGTGGTGGTGGTTGCCCTGCTGTGCCGAACCCATGCATTGCAAGGAACGCGGCGATGACGGCCCAAGTGACATGGCCTGGTGCGGTTTATTGCTCACTGTCCCGCAGCGACAAACTGTGCGCGAAAACACAGCGAATACGCGTGGAACCGATCCGGATCACGACATGAACGGGGGAGGGGGGGGGGGGGGGGGGGTTTGTTTGCGTGCACGAAAGTGGGTCTGCACAAGGAACTGAAGGGCGGCAGGGCACTGGTGCCGCCCTATGTGGCCTTCTGCCCGTCCTTGTCATGCGCAACTCCCTTGCGGTGTTATCTGCCTGTGAAACTCGGTCCGTGTGTATCATGATCACCAGCGCTCTAATTATCTGCAGCTGCATTCGATCCAGCTGCGGACGCACAGGTAGCCTGCACAGAAGGGCGACACCAGGGTGTCCGACTGTGACTCACAGTCCCGAACACCGCAGGCAATGCTCTTTCGCTGCGGAACTCTCGCACGATGCAGCCTTCATGATGCACGGCTTGGACACACCTTGTTATTATGGCTACGTCAGCATAAGAGCAACAAGCGAAAAGCGGTCTGAAGCACAGTTGCACGCAATGTGCCTCAGGCTGGTGATTGCGTGGCAACTAGCAGTGGCTTCGATTCCAGACGGCACGGACCTCGTCAATGACGACGATCTCGCACGCTGCTGTAAATGGTACCATAAGAATCTGCAGGCAATCACGAATGCCACACAGCATGTTGACTCATTGTTGACTCGTTGTGTAGCCAGCTGATGCTGTGTTGCAGCAAGCGTGTTGGCATAGGAATAGGTTGAGAAGTGTAGGCCAGTTTGGTGCAGGATGGCCAACTGCCGCCAGCCTGATTGCGCATACCCTGACTGTGTGCTGCAGGCGTACGTCTGCAATGGTAGTCTGGCAGTCTGGGTAGTGCTGTCGCGTGAGATACAACAGCGTGCTCACAGGTGCAACACAGAGAAATTACTCAGCGTCACGCAAGATAGTTGTGAAAATGGACAGCTTCGAGCATGGCAAATCTTCCGAATATCTGTAGCAGCTTCACCAAATGGCACCCACAAAAGAGTCAGCAATGAGTGCATATGCCCTAAAGCGCAGGTCTACCAGTCATTGATAAAACCCTCTCCCCTCAGCCATACCATGCGATGATATTAGCTCACCTCGCGACATTCGGATCCAACAAGGCATCGGCGCAATAACTGCTTTCGTTTGTGATGACATAACTGAAGGCGCAGACACTCATGCATGCTCGCGTGGACAACGCAGTACTGGGGGTGCGACGGCCTGTGCGCCATGGCCCCTGCAGGGGCGGACTGCCACAACATTCTTGGAGCGAAGTTTCTGTCAGGGCTACATTTTGTGGTTTAGCAGAGGTTTTGCTTATTGCAGCAGTTCAGTCCATGACGCGGTGACCTGGGTCAACACGGTTCATATTCCAGAATCAACGGGGTCTGTCAACACCTCTTAAGCGGCGTCGCTGTTGCGTCTTATAGACATGATTCCCATGGAAGGTATAGAAGACCTGCCACCGGCGCACAAAGAGAAGCTCCTTGAAACAATAGAGCGTATGCAAGCTAGGGACAGGTAGGCCAGTCAATTTTGAACTCCTCGGATTTATTAGGGCCGACCAGAAGATATTCTTTTGCGTTCGGCAGGTAGTCACGTCTGTAGGTACACGGCTCTTGGCCGTGGATCAATCCTTGCGCTGCTGATCTGTCGTCTCATCATGAACTTGCTTGTGCAGCTTGACGTTATATAACAATGTGGTCGCCCGATGTTTTGAAGATTGTATCAGTGAGTTTCGACGACGAGAGCTGGACCTGGGGGAAGAAAAGGTTCGCTCACGTTGGACAGATAGCAGGGCCTATGTATCATAAGCTCTCTGTATCAGCACGTGATTTATGTGTGCACTGTACTTTCAATTTCAGTGCGTGCAGTGCATAAGCAAATGTGCGGAAAAGTTCATGAAGCATTCTCAACGGGTTGGCGTTCGCTTTGGGGAGTTATCATCGGAGTTAGAACAGAAGGTACAGGATCAAATGCAGCAGATGAAAAAGTGAGTGAAGCCGTCTTCCATGTGGGACACTGCGTGGGTATACCTTACGCTCTATGTATGCATGGTGCAGTGGTTGCTGGGCATGTGCATGGAAAAGCCCCTGCACTTACAGCAGTGCACGGTGCCGATCAAACTGCTGCAGCAGCCCATGTGTCTTTTAGGTGCTCTATTTTGTCATTCAATGCTGTCAGTGTGGGCGGTTTGGAGCGCACTGATTCCGGCTAGCTTCATCGTTCGTGTCGTCCACATGGATTGATCAGTCGAATAGACCCACTCGACAGCAGAAGGATCAACAGTGTAGCAGCTACTGCATTGTACTTGTCCATCTCTCTAGTGCACTACCAAGAAATGCTGTCAGAACAGATTGTGCAAACTTTTTTCCCGTGCAACGCATGGAAGCGTGTAAGCCAGGAAAATTGTGAGCAGGTACATTGTGAGCATTTGTTCCCGGTACATCGGAATATGTGGAACATGTACCGGAACGTCGTACATTTCAGACCCATGAAAACCAAAAACATGAAGCTACCAGCTTGCATATAATGCACTTACGCATTTAGTCTTTTGCATACGTTTCAAAACACCCTTTGGCACATTGCGATCAAGTCTTAGCTGTGTTTCCCTGCCCCCACCTGACCAGAGGTGATTGCCTTGGGGGACGTGCACGTTTTGTGCAAATGCTGAAGATGGAGGTGAATGATATGTTGACGCACTTGTCACGCAGTCTTGAGAAATCATATCAGCACAAGAAAGGTACCGTTGGAAAGCACAGAACAAGCGCTTTCACAACATCACCATGGCACAATTAAATGAGCTGTGCACGTAGCTATATGCTTGTGTAGCCACCTCAATGTGTGCAGCCCATTGTGCAGCTGTGTGCACAACAGTACTCCCACAAAGCCCCGAATTGTGTCAGTGTATCGTAAGTATGAGTTCATGCAGTAGAGGTGGTCATACATGCGCTTGTGATTGGTCAATCGACTGGTGTTCGATCAAGACGACCGTGAGCCCGAGACCCTTGCGACACTGACCATTGCACACAACCATGCTTGTCTTGCCCAGCCGTAACCACACTGTCTAGAACTAGAGCAGCTTATTCACTGTTGTGGATGAAGTGTGACACGGCCTCAAGGAAGCCTGACGCGGACGTGACAACAGTTTAGACAATGCTACTTTCAAGCTACCAATCGTGCGTGTCTCCGGATAAAGTAATCATCGTGCTACAGTTGGCGTTCTTATTGTATGTTGTGCCTAGCTAGTGCTACAAAGATGCCGCGTTGCACAGGGACATACAGCTCGCCTGCAGGAAACACTCAATTTTTCAGCATTGTCTACCGTACATGAATCTGAACATTACTTGTGATCTGCCAATGTGATCTGGCTCGACGCCTTGGTAGCGCTGTTCGTTCAAATCAGCTCTCTCAGACTGCGAGCGCGACGCGCACACTGCCTGAGCTATGGTGTAATGACACAAGCTGTATGATCCCAGTGGACCGGCTATGACGCAGTTGGTGATGCCACGTGTGGCAATGCCGACTTTGTTTGCTGAAGGCATATACAAAGTTGGATCACCGATCATTTGAACTGATGTGTTATTATACCCGCCTCGGGTTGCCCTCGCCACTCCCGCTAGCGAGGGATATCGACGGCACTGAGTACACTCAGTGGGCTTACGTGCCTGCACTCGCCACGTGTGACTGCACGCGTCCACCAGCCTGACGTGCACACTGCATCAGCACTGTGTACAGCCTTCTCCCGGCACAATGTATCACGTCATAGGCTTATTATGGCTTCACGCGGCTAGCCGAATCGTTACTGCACATATTACGTCTTACTGTGTGCATTATCGCCGTTACACAGGGTCCGCCCGGCGGGCTCCAGGGTTGGCATGCACGATAATATCTGTATTGCCACCCAGAGCGGCCCACGAATTACGTGCGCAGCCTTGCTTACACTCATCTCAGGCTCTGTGAGCCACAAATCAAGATCTTTCGCGCTTATGCGGGATCTAGGATCGGTGTGGCAGTTATGCGGCACGATTCGGCGAGGCCAGCTTTGACAGGGGGATTGACCTGGGCGCACACACCCCGGTATTTATTCCGAGCGCTTGCTGGGACCAGGCACGCTTAATAGTAGTCTGGTTGGGGCGCCATCCATATCTGCACTGGCACGTCGCATCTCTGCGTGTGATTGTATCCCTGTTCTGATTTTGCCTATACAGCCCTCGTGCTGTGGCGAACTGTCCCATCATTTCATTTCTTCAAATTACCGCCATCGAGGTCTATTACCCGAGACTAGACCGATAGGTCTCAACACCCGTGTTATGTTAGGATTTTATGCATGAGCATACTTGGGGCGCTCCGTGAGCGGCTCGCCCCGGGCCATTGTCATTGGGCCACGGTAGACATGCACGAATGATCGCATATAGTCGAATGCGTCCAAGCCTGAAGTAACCTTTCTCTTACATCTTCTATAGGTTCTTGCACTATCTTGTTTCCAGTGCAGTATACCGTACTAAATTAAAAGCATGAACATCGAGGGCAGCGTTATTGTGTACACAATATATCCGAGTGACGACAATCTGTCCACCGTTATGGCTGCTTTTAAATTTCTGGGGACTCGGCGCGAAGGCCGAGCGATACACTTGACGACGGCGCGCGCAAGCACGCGTGCAGCTGCAACACTAGCGTTGCAGCGCGCTGCAGCGCGGTGTCACACGGCCTGTATTTGAATCGCATAATCGAAGTACATGTAGATGACATTTTGCACATTATATGCCCACGTTGACCATTAAGAACAACAATGAAGTTGGTTGATCGCTGAGCGTGAAGTTGTATGCTTGGCAAACATGTCGGACAATGACAGCATTGCCGATGAGCAAAATACCGAACACCACGAATACGATGACTATGCTAACCCTTATCGATACGTCAATGGTGGAGATTGTCAGATTGGCAATAGTCAGTGCAGCATCGAAGTGCTTTCGTCCAGTGACGATGGCCAAGAGAGCCACGATGAGGAGCAATATCAAGTTGCTCAGCACTTGCACGACAAGCGCGGGCACACACAAGGCTTGGAATCGTTAATCGTTCGAAAAAAAGATGCCCCCGAAGCCTTTGAGAAGATGCGGCAAGACACCCGAGAGGCAATGGCGAAGATGCGTGCAGCAATGCCCACTAGGGAAGAGCTCATTCTGAAAAAGCAGCAGAAGATTCGTATTCAGACAGCAGCCCACGCAAGGAAATTCCGCTTGAAGCATCAATCAAAGAGAATCAAAGCCGCGTCTATTTCTGATCCGGACACCTGAATAAACACTGCACAAGAGATGAAAGAGCATGTCAATCAAGAGGATCAAGCTGCTGAACCAGTCAAGCGTAAGAGAGGACGGCCACGTGGATCCATCACAAAATCTAGAGTGGCAAGGCCTAAAAAGACCCAGCCGGACACAACAAGGACAAGGCAGGTTTTGGTCTATTTCAGCTGATGGATACATTGGAGCCGCCGTCACATCAACGCAGAGACTTGTTTGTTGCAGGATTGGTTCTCAACACAGCATGCAATCTGTGAACTCATACAAAAGGCTGCTGAAACTCCGACTGTCAAGTGATCGTCACACTTTCAGACTTACCTCAAGAAAACTTACCCGGCATTAAAGGACAAATTTCCAACACGCATCACACTCTCAAACTGCTTTGTATTCAGTCAAGGTGCAGCGTGCTACCCCAAGCCTACAGAGTATTGGAAGCAGGGCATGATGCATCGGTGCAACATTAGGCTGACCGTGAGCAAAGGTAGATGCCCCAAGTTGGAGTCATGCCAACCAGCAATGGGAGCTGCTAGAGCACAAATTCACGTCATTCGCGAATCTGGAATCCCACTGTCAACGGTGCAAGCTAGGGCACTCCTGGTGTCTGACATTTTCAAACAGGGCTATCAGCGTGTTCTCAACCCACATCTGCTTTCACCATACTCTGATCCCAATCCGAGTCGTTTCATGGCCACGAGCACTTGGATTAGCAAGTGGCTCTTGTCACAATGCATGAGCCTGCGGGCAGCAGCGTGGTGACAGGTGCACCCATGCACGGACGATTTGCGGATCCGGTGCAGGGGTAAGCCGCCAGCCGTGATTGTCCCGATGTAGTGAGGGAGATCCCGCGAGGACCTCCCGCCGTAACCTTGAGTGTTCAGTGTGCATATAAGGATGTGCACACTATGATCTGTAACCATTCTTATCACTGTTTCACGGTACTAGCTGTATCCTGATTCTCCCCCGCATTCCTCGGTTCTACCTCTGTGCGCAGCAAGTATGGAATGCTGGCTGCCTGACTTGACTTAAGACTGCGCGTCTGACCTGCAGATAGAGAGCGTTTCTGACAGCTCTCAGGCATGGGCTACTCATGGCGGGCTGTCACGGGCGATGCGGGCAAAGTCCCCGACAACTAGAAAGATCTTGGAGAGAGCATGCTGAAGCGGATGGCAGCCAAGATAACACTGTTCAAGATCATCCCAAGCATGGTTGTACAAGCAGACCAAACAATGGTGGCACTGCAACCAGCACTAGAGTGCGTTTACCCCAGCGTATTTGATTGCGGCTCAGCAAACACAATGGGCAAAGAGTCACACGCACTTGCAGGTACACTTGGGGCGTCACCAATGCGAAGAATGTCCAGGTTGTTGCGAAAGAGGACAAAGCGGCGGCCACTTTGATGCTTGCCAGTGCGCTTGATGGGTCCATCATTCCATTCATGATGGTCGTGCTAGGTAAGACGTACCAGTCACTTGAGAAGTACGTTTGCGTGGACAGGGAAGCCCGAGGTGCCCCCCAGCCCGGCCTATCTCCGAGACAGCGAACATAGTACCTCAAGGCGCTGAGTGCTAAGGTTGGTTGCGATGTGAACACAGGTATAACTGCTGCCATGATATTCACTTAAAGCAAGTTACAAGAACGCCGAAACTATATAATAAACATTTTCTTGCAGATGATAAATCCAAGCTGCCACCATGCTTCATTCACAAAGAGAGTCATGCCGTAATCTGTTGTGGCGGCGTCGCTCATTGGACCAAGATGCAACAAATGCATCTATGGAGGAAGAAGGTAGTGGAGCCCTACATGTACCGAGCTGCATATGCGCATGGTATGAGAGGGCCAGACAGGGCCAGGGCAGTGGGGATGCTAAACATTGATTCATACTCAGTGCACCGAAGTGAAGAATTTCGAAGCAAATTCTACAACGCTGCAGAGCTGCTGGAGATCACACGCAATCCAGATAATCAACGCGATAAGGCATTAATAACCCTTGAGTTTGTTCCAGCCAAAACAACACTGAGGTGGCAGAGTGCGGACATCTTGTTAAGTGCTCCCACCAAGCGATGTGTGCAGGCGGACTACACATCGCTGCTGATCAAAATGCTGCAGCAACTAGATCAAGAAAGTATGACCGATAAGGTCGATCTCAACATAAAGACCGCGACAGTGGCCCCGCATGTTCTTCGATGGGTCACCAGAGCGTTGCAATACTGCCAAGATACGATGGACATCAAGCAAGAGCTGCGCAAGATTGGATACATGCGATGCTATGAAGACCAACAATTGTGCCATGATGGCATGCTCGGGCTTATGAACGATTGTGAGGTTGGCGAGGACGAGACGCAAGAGCACATGGCTGCATCGGGTTATTTAGACCAGGGGTTGGCTGATGATGACACACTGCAGGCGCAGTTCTACGAAGATGATATTTGAATGTGTACATCGTGCCTTGTAGTTCGAACATGTTGCAAACGTGCCAGTCGGTGAGCCACGACATGCAATTAGTGACATGAGGTGCCCGAAGCGTTACGGGTGTGCAAAATATTCATGGAGACACGACATATCAGGCCTAAGTTATGCATTATATCGAGGTGTTTTAGCAGCATTGGAAACCTGCGTTATGCGTCACATGTCCATGCTTTTAAATTAGTACGGTACTCCCTGATCTATGTAGTGACCTTTCGTACGACCCGGCGGCACTCCTAGTGTAGGCACCACTAACCTCCTAATGCATACATAATAGGTTCTCGTTTATAACACATGCATATGTCCCACATAACAGGAGTTGGGCCCGTGGCCACCACACTCCTGTGCGTTGTCAAGACGCGGGTTAGTCTCATCGAGTGTGCACAGCGGTTAATGCGCGTACCTGAGCTAGTAAGCATGTTGGCTGTGCATGATGACGTGGAGGGGAGCGTACCTTGCCGCTGCGTAAAGTCGCATGGCAGAAATGAAAGTAAGAATTGAACCGGTGACTTCTCTATGCACACGACATGCTCTAACCACTGGGGCTCACCTGAAACAACGAGACCTTTGTTAGATGACTCCTCCCATCTTTATGTCATCTATATATTCTTGGATGCCTAGATATGGATATCCCACAACACCCACTCCATTAGGCCGTGTTCAGTGG
The DNA here is from genome assembly GCA_023078555.1 of Ulva prolifera. Classification (NCBI taxonomy): domain Eukaryota; kingdom Viridiplantae; phylum Chlorophyta; class Ulvophyceae; order Ulvales; family Ulvaceae; genus Ulva; species Ulva prolifera. The sequence goes on along the minus strand of CM041201.1, from coordinate 6,110,405 downwards.
CTCGACCTCGGATACAAAAAATGTCGCAAAAAACAGAGAATACACGTGACATTTACTCTGATAGATGTTTGAAGTCCATCTGAATCGGTCGTTTGACGTTTCATGACGCTACTTGGGAGTTACTTGTTGATATGTCTCGTGACGGTGATCGTGAACGACTGGGCTCGAGAAACCCTCTGAGGGGGTTTGACAATCCCGGATCGCGGTCACGGTCGTGATCGCGGTCACGGCCCATGGTCACGAGACATTGCAGAACCCATCCGGAATCACCGCACATCAGTAACATATTGTATACAGTAGGTGTAAGAATGCTTTTGAACAGTTTATGATTGCTTTGAAGAGCTTTTTTGCGTTCTCATGGCTTCGCGACGGCAGTGCACTCACCGCCACTTAACACGTCCCGCAGCGTGACCAGTCACATCGCTCGTGACCGCCACCATGACCGGTCGCCATTGAACACGGCCTTAGTGCCGCGGCAAAACTTAGGAGTGTGAAAGAGCATCGTGAAGTGGAGAAAACCAGTGCTACCGGGCATTCCAGGTTCAAGACTGTTGTAGGAAGCGTCCAATATATTGCTGGAGTAACACGACCTGCCATGATATATGTGGCCCATACCCAGGTTGTCAAAATGCATGAGCCTGCGGGCAACATTGTGGTGACAGGTGCACCCATGCACGAACGATCCGCGGATCCAATGCAGGGGTAAGCTGCCAGCGGGATTGTCCCGGTGTAGCGAGGGAGATCCTGCGAGGGTCTCCCGCCGTAATCTTGACTGTTCAGTGTGCATATATGGTTGTGCACACTAAGAACGGTAACCATTCTTCTTACTGTTTCAGGGTATTAGCATCTCCTCATGGCATCTCCTCGGTTCTATCTCTGTGCGCAGAAGGTATGGAAATGCTGGCTACCTGACATGCATAAGGACTGCGCGTCTGACCTGCATAGGATAGCTTTTCTGACACAAGCCCGGCACATGTCTAGTAGTCTGAAGGAACATTGGTCTGCCGTGCAACATGTTTTGAGATACCTACAGTCCACGAAGAATCTAGGAATATACTTTATAGGCTCTGTGGGACATGGGTGTCGGCTACAAGTTTTCTCAGATGCAGACTTTGCGAACTCTGCGGATCTGAAAAGCGTGTCTGCTATAACTGTTCGAGTGTCTAGGAACTGTGTGCTCTGACGCTCGAAGAAGCAAATTATAGTGGCTGGGGATACAATATAGGTTGAACTCATTGCGATGAGCGCAACAGCCTACGAGCTCATGTGGATGAAGCAGTTTATTCTAGATGTGAAGGTGGTCCTACATAGGCCAACTCTGTGGGTGTTGTGAAAGTGCCTCGTAGCGCCCAAGGCATGTGCACATGAGAATGCACGCACATTGTGACACGTGGCAGTCACCAGCCCGCGAGTGAGAAGACGCATTCCAACGCCCTGTATAGGTCGAACAAGGTCATGGTTCAAGTCTTTGACTCAGATACTGACCATGCAGGTGTGATCCCAGATCTCAGGCGTCATGTGCTCAGTACTCCGCACACATACGTACCATTTCGCCCAACTAAACCTACGGTATGATGCTTTCACTCGCGCTTGCATTCGAACAGTGGGGTGACAATAATAATGCCAATATTTTGGCTGTGAATGTTGTGTCCAGTGACAGATCCAAGCACATTCGGGTGCAGCACTTGCGAGTGCGGAAATGTGTCCATATGGATGAAGTGAAGGTAGAATGAGTTGGCACTGTTGACCGATCGGCAAATGTGTTAACCAAAGTGATGCCTGTCAGAAATCCTTCATTCGCTCAGGTCAGACGCGCAGTCTTACTTCAGGTCAGGTCAGGAGGCCAGTGTTCCATACCTTCTGCGTACAGAGGTAGAACCGAGGAAACACTGATTGGAAGATGCTAATACCGTGAAACAGTAAGAAGAAAGGTTACAGATCATAGAGTGCACATCCTTATATGCACACTGAACACTCAAGGTTACGGCGGAAAACCCTCGCAGGATCTCCCTCACTACATCGAGACAATCCCGGCTGGCGGCTTACCCCTGCACTGGATCCGCGGATCATCCGTGCATGGGTGCACCTGTCACCACACTGCTGCCCACAGACTCATGCATTGTGACAATGCCCGAGCTGCTCTGACAGCTGTCTGTAATAAACTCTAGCTAGTGGAGACGTAGCAGGGCTTATGGGGGAGTGTCACAATGCATGAGCCTGCGGGCAGCAATGTGGTGACAGGTGCACCCATGCACGGATCGGTCTGCGGATCGTGTGCAGGGGTAAGCCCCCAACACGATTGTCCTAGAGTAGTGAGGGGGATCCTGCTTGAATCTCCTGCCGTATTCTTGACCTGTCGGTGTGCATATATTGATGTGCACACTATGATCTGTAACCATTGTCCTTACTGTTTCACGGTTTTAGCATCTCCTCCTGATATCTTACTAAATCACAAGCATGGACTGTCATACACGCTATCCTATGCAGGTCAGACACGCAATCCTTATCAAAGGTCAAGTCAGGTAGCCAGCATTTCCATACCTTCTGCGCACAGAGGTAGAACCGAGGAGATGCCAGGAGGAGTGCCAGTACCATGAAACAATAGAGAGAAAGGTTACAACTCTTAGTGTGCACATCCATATATGCACACTGAATAGTCAAAATTACGGCGGGAGATCCTCGTAGGATCTCCCTCACTACTCCGGGACAATCCAGCCGGAGGCTTACCCCTGTGTTCGAATGCAAGCGCGAGTGGAAGCATCATACCATAAGTTTAGTTGGGCGAAATGTATGCGGAGTACTTCGCACATGACGCCTGAGATATGGGATCACATCTGCAAGGTCACTATCTGAGTCTTGAACCATGACCTTGTTCGACCTAAACAGAGAGCTGGAATGTGTCTTCTCATTCGCGGGCTGGTGACTGCCATGTGTCACCCCGTGCGTGCATCCGCATGTGCACATGCATTAGGCGCTACGAGGCACTTTTACAACACCCTGCACTGGATCCGCGGATCGTTCGTGCATGGGTGCACCGGTCACCACAGTGCTGCCCGCATGCGCATGCATTGTGACATGGACATGTAACGCATAACGCAGGTCTCCAACGCTGTTAAAACACCTCGAAATAACGCATGACTAAGGCCTGATATGTTGTGTCTCCAGGATTATTTTGCACACCCGTAACGCTACGGATACCTCAGTCACTAACTGCATGTCGCGGCTCACAGACTGGCACGTTTGCAACATCTTCGAACTACAAGGCCAATGTACACATTCAAATATCATCTTCGTAGAACTGCGACTGCAGTGTGTCATCATCAGCAAACCCCTTGTCTGAATAACCCGCTGCAGCCATGAGCTCTTGCGTCTCGTCCTCGCCAACCTCACAATCGTTCATAAGCCCGAGCATGCCTTCATGGCACAACTGGTGATCTTCATAGCATGTAACCAATCTTGCACAGCTCTTCTTCTTGCTCATCGGCGATGCTGTCATTGTCCGACATGTTTGCCAACCATACAACTTCACGCTCAACGATCAACCAACTTCATTGTGGTTCTTAATGGTCAATGTGGGCATATAAAGTGCAGAATGTCATCTACATGTACTTCGGTTATGCGATTCAAATACATGCCGTGTGACACCGCGCTGCAGCGCAGGTGTTGCAGCTGCGCGCGTGCTTGCGCGCAAGATCGTCATGTATATCGCTCGGCCTTCGCGCCGAGTCTCAAGTAATTTAAAAGCAGCCATAACGCATGGCGGTGTCCAGATGTCGTCACTCGGATATTTTTTGTACACAATAACGCTGACCTGGATGTTCATGCTTTTAATTTAGTATGGTATTCATCGATACTACCTCCGTGCGCAGCAGATATGGAACACTGGCTACTTGACCTAACTTAAACATGGACTGCGCGTGTGGCCTGTATAAGAAAGGTGTTCTGACACCATGCCATTGCAAATCCGAGTTATTGGTGCATGAGAATGCAGGCCCCGCGCTTTCCAATGCCTTCTGCCCCGCTAAGAGCAATGTATTGATAGACAATTACGCATGCTTTACGATGCATAAAGTTCAACGCGAATGGGAGCGCCAGCGGTGAGATAGGCGCCGTTTCTTCTCCGCAATTTGGGTGGGGTCGCCGCGCAACCACCCGCCACCACCATAAATTACACCCGCGGGTCACTCTCATCGACGCGTCGAGGGTCATCATCACGCATGCATGAATGCTACTTGGACCGTAGCCATGGTGCCGCGAACATGATACACCTACCCTTGACCCAAAGCATTGTCATAAATGAGGTCCATCCGGGGACACAATGCATGACGTGCAAGAATGCACATGAATGTGGTTGCCACGGGACCAAAACCTGTTACGGTAGGACATGTGCATGATCATATGCATGAGCACAATCCATGCGAGCACTGTGTGCGGTCAGTGTGACTATGACCGCCGTAGACTAGACTCATCGGTGGCATATAGTCCAGTGGTTTTTCTACAAGCGATGTATAGCTTATAGGCGAAAAAGTTAACTATTCTGTGAAATTCATCGCTTAAAACCGAAAATTTCAGCACCCCATATCGCGAGCGAAGCGAGCGATTAAATAATGCCACCACCCACCTATCGCGAGCGAAGCGAGCAAAAAAAAAACCCTTACGGGCCTCAATCGCTTGGCGCTGCTGAAATGGACCGCATACTCACTGGAGCGAGCAGCGTCGTTGTCGTACACCCAAGAACCAGAGCACACATGGGGCGCCCAAAGAAAGCCAGGCTGCCAGGCCCGGACTTCCAGTTTGCTAGCCTTTACAATGGCGCAGCCCGAGGCTTTACTAATGCATGTACTCTCGATAATGATCAGCCCGTAGAGCCCGAGCCTGAAGTTGCTGACACTAGTGACGCCGAGCTCGCTGCGAAACCACAGCGTGTACTGTTCAACCCATTCCACCATCGGTGGAAGGACCTGAGGCTCTGCAATCCATCTGATCCCACGGATAATTCTTGGATCTGCACTATTTGCGAAGCAGATCCAACGACCGTAGAGGACAGTAGCCTGTAGAGGACGAGCGTGCATTCTCCGCCATGTCTTTTTTGAAGAATAAGTATAGAAACCGACTCGACGTGCACTTAGAAGCATGCATGCGCCTCAACATGCAGCAACTATACACGCTGAGAACATTTCCTTTCCATGCAGCCTACCAAGTGTGCACGGCAAAGAATCGGCGCTTGTAGTGATGTAAACTGCTGTAAGGTTGAGTGTCACTGTCACTGCAAATTCGCGCTATGTCGCGGCTTAATACATAAAAGAATTCAGATTATGAGCCGAAATCGCTTAGCTTCAATATGGAATAGATACTTTTGTCTGGTGCAATCGCTTGTTAAGACAGAGGTGCTAAAAGCCTAGAAAAAACGCTGATATAGTCATGTGCCTCCAAGTCTACTGCAACCATTATCTTATTTTCTTAAGTGGTTCATGTATTACCTCACTGCGTTAATTCCCTAGATCTGTGCATAGCCGACATACGCCATGCCTGCTCCAAAAGTAACGGCTTTGTAGCCCACTAGCTAGCTTGACAAATGCTGCGCACAGATCCTTGATTATAACAAGCATGCATATGTATCGTGCATGTGTTCTTCTACTGGTTGTACCGGTCGAGTTCCTACATGTTGTCTTCAGATAAAGTGTACCTGGGGGTTGCGCGTATGTGCAGCTGCCATCCTTCCATTATTAACAAAATTGAAGGCGGACAGAGGCCGTACAAGATACAGTGCACCAGTATGCGCACCTTGGCTACGCGTGTATGTATGCGAATCGGCACGCATGCTCAGCGCAGAAGGAGAGGCAAGGACGCCGGGTGCACCGACCGGTGTTGCGAGACCTGCTGCTCGCATAGGACATATGTTGTAGTGAGTGGCATGGATAGCGCATTCAAGCCCCAAGGCACAGCCGCTATGAAGCAGCCTGTGGCTCGGTATCTGACAATGTTTCGTATGCATGGTAGCCGAGCGGCGCTGAACTAGTTGGTGAGTGCGGTCGTGGACGCGGCGTGGCTGGGAGCCTGAAACGCAGCTGTTGTCCTGATGCTCGTGCTTTGGGTTTTGTCGAGACTGCGTGCCAGCGAGGGTGGCGTGGTGTATCACCGCCTGGGAAAATAACGTGGGGGCACCGTGAGGATAATATGGCCGCGGGACGCCGTGAGGACGTGCGCAAGTCTGTGATATCCAGTCTTTAACATATTCACGGACATATCGGCTGATTTGTGCTGGTGGGGCCTGGCTACCACACGGCGCCTTCGGCACTGCACTGCAAGGCTAGTCGTCAACCCGCGGCGTCAGCCTTACGTGGCTACAAGCATCAGGCAACAAACCCAATTTGCCTCAAGAGCAGAGCGTCGTCTGTTCCAGCGAGCAGCATCCCGTCTGTTGAACACATAGGCTGTTGCAGCATGTTGAAGAGGTGATGATCAATAGTCAATACAGGAATTTCTGCCGGGTATTTACCACTGTAATTTTTTTGATTCTGCAGTCACTTTCAGGGAACACGGCATTCACGCTGAATCCGCCGAGTTTCACGCAAGTGCGTGTGTCGTTGTAACTGCCTATGTGAGTGCGCCTGGCTGCCTGGTGTCAAGGATGCCATGACTATGTGTGCTCTGTACGCGTACAGGTCAACGCCGCAAGTATGCAAACTCCAGAGCAGGCAGAAGCCATCGGAAAGCAGTTCACGGAGCACTATTACAACACCTTCAAAAGCGACAAAAGCGCTATGGGCCGATTTTATCAAGAACAGTCGATCTTGAGCTGGGAAGGCAAGCGATATATCGGCCAGCAGGCGATCGCCCAGCATATCCAGAGCCTGCCATTTGGTGCAATAGATTTCCGTCTTGGTACCATAGATGTGCAGCCTACGATCGCTAACGGTATTGTGGTGTTCGTGACCGGCCAGCTCGTCACGGAAGGAGAAACCAAACCACTGCAGTTCAGCCAGTTGTTTCATTTGATGTTTGCAAATAACACATGGGTTCTCGTCAATGACATGTTTCGGTTGAGCCTTTCTTAGCTTCAAGCTAGACTAGATCCTGCAGTGTCTATGTGATGGTACCTGATGATTAGCCACATTGATCAACCTCTCGATATGCATATCACATGTGCAGGCGCTGCTTATTATGTATATGTGTTTCAAGCTCAAAATATGAGAATCATTTGGATACTGTCGCTCGGGATCTGCATGCTGTAAAGGTACTGTTGACATTAACATGTTCTCTGTCCTGTAATCCCTCCCGGGTTCAAATATATGCAATGAGTGGCGCATGTGTTGGTCGGCTCATTTGCCTTCCACGCTGCGGAGCTGTTACAGAAGTTTGCTGCTCAAGTGAGCTTTGGCTGCAGCCTGAGGATTCATCCTGTAGAGCCCACCTGCAGAATGAGGTGTTTGTATGTGTACAGTTTTGGCATCAGGTGTCTCACAGCGATCTCTTGAAGCACCGTGGGGTTCACACAACCAACCACACCCACATACAAATCAGTGTATGAAAGCACTGCAGTCGCACGCATCTCAGTTCAAAGCACCATGACTGAACATCAGCCACCTCATGCGCTGTCTGTTGCGACCTATTCTGCGGCTCCATGTTTTCTTTACACCTTCTCCGAAGAGTGAAGAACGGCGTGCAGGTTACCCCTCTTTCGTAAGGTCTTGGATCTTCGAATCACTCCTTTGGGCTGTGAAATATGGTAGTATGCTTTGTTGATCTGCTATGCAATGGCCCTAGTCCTTGTGATTTGTGCTTCTTGCGAGATGTCGGTGGTTCAAGTTTGTGTGCGCTTTGGGGATTCGAAAAAGCCTTGCGTGACCATCGAGCTTAGGACAGGAGGAGGAATGTGGGTTGCATACGGATATGTGGAGGGGGTATCTGCGCGCATCATCCCTTCGGCATATGTGGTTCCGGTGATCCAGAATCGTGAACATCGCAACAGGATACGGCTACGAAAATTCAAAATTAGTTCACTTGACTTACACTAAATCGTACACTCCTCGCACCCAGTGTATATGTGGGTATACTCATACTGGGGAGACGCCAGGCAGCAAGCAAGCTAGGCGCACTGACTCGACCTCGCCAAATTGTTTGAGCCGTGAGTGGGGATTGACCAAGTACCTCACACTGGCCAACTATGCCAATGTGGTATCTGCAAATACACATGCAGATTCAGAGTAGTGCCACTGAACGTAGGCTGTTGCAGACCGTTGCTCAGGCGGTAAAGGGCACACAGACGAACCAAACTATGCGTATGTGTGTTTGCTCGGGCCACATGTGAGTGAATCGGGCCAATTGCAGGCCAGCTCGGCCAGCCTTAACCTTCATCACTTTGGAACTTGCATTCCTGCAGAGTGCGTGCATAGGCATGCATCATATGTATAGACATCGTATCTGTGTTATAAGGACAAAGCAAGCAAGGCAGGTAGCACCGCGGACATCTTATCTGTGTGGAAAGCAGACGTGCATGGATTGGCATGTCAACCAGTGCACAGAAAGACGCGTTGCGCGGCTGGGGGAGCCGAAACAAGATTGCCACAAACCTATGTTGAGTGATCCCAAAACTTGCAAGATATTCAAGATTCTGCTCGTTGTCTAACGTTCCCAGGCCAACAGAGTCGTGCAGCTGACGTCCCAAATGCATACTCAAAAGCTAGACTGAACAAACTTTGCAACATACGCACAATCAAGGCAGCACGTGCCGTATGGAGCTCATAAGCCGTATTCCAGAGCTGGCATGTCGCCTCACAGAAACAGCATGGTATGAGCGTCATATTCTTTGTCTCGGCCACATATTAAACCTCGCTTCCTCGCGCTTTGGCGAGCATGTGACCGCGTGAGTCCTGCAGGATGGAGTAATTTCGACGCGAGAAAGCCGAGAAAGACACTAACTAGCATGGCGTACAGACTAGATGCATTGTTTAGGAAGGGGAGTTTCGCCGCTGTGCCATAACGTACCCATCTGCCTGAGCGGTGCACCTTCACGTGGCCACCTGGCGGTTGGTACCTGCAGTGGTCCAAAGCTAGCTGCATCTGACAGCATGTTTCTACGGAAGCTGCAGCGCGTGAAGTGTCAGCGTGACTCTGTGAAATGCGCGACAGCCGGCCGTTCACACAACGCAAATGCTGCTGCGGCGCACCCCATGTTAAGGCGCAATACTGTAGCACCTCAGCAATTGCACGAAGATGGTAAACGAGATGGGCTCGAACGGGTATTCAACATGGCCACCACGCCTGCCACCAGCACAAGTGAAACTGATCAGGAGCGAAAGTATCCAGCCGGAGATGATACAGCAGCAGCTGATATAGAAATCAGCAACATCCTGCAAGAAGCGGAGGCGCTGACGCAGTCATTCGAAGCGCTGCAGGCGAAGCGTGAGCCGTCTCGCAAGAACAGGGGCCGCGCCAGAGCCGCAAAAAGGTACTGCTCCTCGCCGCTCTATCAGCGGCACTTCTGATCAAAGCGTACCCACAGTTGTGGTTGGTGCTGCCATGTAATATTATAACGTGTGGAAGACAAGCATTGTCACTGTCGCTATGGTTCCCGACGGCACGTTGCATCCGCCAGTACCTTGAATGGATGGTAAGCTCAGAATGAGGCTTAAATTTCCCAACAACAGCTTTTCTGTATTTGTGTGCCTGATTGATTACGTATGTACCTTGAAGCTGTCGCTGTTTCTGCCTTGCCAGTCGCCTGTGCGCCCATGACGTGTCCATGCCCACGAGTTCGCAGAACAGTCCGCTACGGTCAGATCCATCACTGTATACATCTGTCACACGGCGCTCGCTGTACTTGCCGCTGCCCATAATAGTTCACGTGGAAAGGAGAAGTTCAGGATCTGTAGTTGTAAGATCAGTGCCTTGCAGGGCCATGCGGCGCGAAAAGGACGAGACATCGTCTCACTCTGGCACAGGAAGTTTCACTGCCGCACAGACACATCATTCTACATGGAACTCATGCACAAGGAGCACTAGATCCCCAGCCAGGGCATCTGCTTCTGCCACCGATCTGCCTGGTCAGTCTTTGCCTCAACAAACTCTGTCGTCGCTGTCCACAGTCCGGGCTGGGCGCGCAAAGCAATGGGGGCGTATGCCGCGCTCAGGCTCAACGAAAGCGCCTGTGGATTCCAGAACCGAGATGAATCTTGGGAAGCGTGCTCGCGCTCTGACTGCACAAGAAGAGACAACGCTAACGATGCGGCTTCAGCGATACTACAAATTGAAAGATCGCTTTGACATCATGGAAGAGCATCTGGGAAGAGCACCCACAATGGAAGAATTTGCTGAACAGCTTGGTACAGCTGATGTGGATCGCATCTCTGCTTTAATGGTGTCTGGACCTGATGTTAAGGCAGCCTTTGTCAAGCACAACATGGGATTGGTGGTTTCAGTTTGTCAGAAGTACCACACCGAAGATGTTGCTATGTCGGTATGTCAATTGCTGGGTTGCAATGCCACTATTTCTGAAAGGGATTATCCCATAATGTCATTAGCTGCTTGGTGTTGCAGGATCTTGTATCTGAGGGCCTGTCTGGCCTACTACGAGCAACCAGAAAGTTTGACCCCACCAAGGGCTTCAAGTTCTCCACTTATGCACACTGGTGGATAAGGCAGACCTGCACAAACACAGTGAGATCGTACGGAAAGATCATGCAAGTCCCGCAACAAGTCTATGAAGTATCAGTCCAAGCAGCGAAGGCAGAGGCAGATTTAACGATGGGGGGGGCCAAGTCGGTGACAGATGACATGGTTGCAGATGCGATTGGAGTGAGTGTCAAACGGTTACGGGATGTTCGTTTTGCTATGCGAGACAATCTTAGCCTGAGCGCAACAGTGTTCTCTGACGACTCTGAGACGTATGAAGAAACCCTGGAGGTGAACACGTCTCTGCCCTGTGTCCTCGCTTCACATCTGCCATACCAACTTGATACCGTGTGCACTTGAGCACAACTGTTTACATTTTGATTATTGACTTGAGGTGGTTTGTGTATAGGATCATCAGGCTGTCAAGGCAGACACACAGCTAATCTGTGAGTCACTGGAGATGGAGCTTGATTCTTACCTGAAGACGCTTCCTGCACGTGAGGCAGGAATACTCCGGATGCGTTATGGCCTCGGGGATCATGCAAGGGGACATACGTTGGAAGAAATCGGGTTCAGATACTCAGTGACTAGGGAACGGGTAAGGCAGATTGAATGCAAAGCAATGTACGCTTTGAAGCGCTCGGGTATAGCTGATGATATGGATACGTTTGTTGAACGACAGTCTGTAGACCTAGTCAGGTCATCATCAGCCATCGGTAGGAAGCAGGCATAAAACAAGCTCCATGTAGAGACTTGCTTGTCATTTTTCGCGAGAAATTTTGTTTGTTGCGATGACGGCCAGTTTTAGGTTATCAGATCTCGAGTGATGATGTATCTTGCATCTGACTCTGTTATGTCGGCAGTGATGTAATATTTTCTGCATTCTCAGATCGGAATTCGACCCTCATGGCAAGCTTGGATCAGGTGCCGACCACAGGCTGAAAGTTCTACAAAAATTTTATCTATTGCTCCGCATAAGATATTAGCGATGTAATTGGCTTGGCAATTTTTTTGCTTTAGGAATGACTCCGTCATGTTGATGTTGTCGGTTATGGTACTTTTGAATAGGTGACATACCTGTGCAAGGCCTTCACGAACCTCTGTACTTGTTAATCCTGGACTGTAGTAATCGCCTGTATCAGCATCGAATAAGGAAATGCGTTCGATGTATCATGATACGTGTGAATGCTCTCCGGTCTGCTGTTCCAATTGTTCTGTTAAATTAGATGTTCAAGGCCACCCTTTGGCACAAGCTGTGTTAATGCCGACGCCGGTTTCACGCCGGCGGACACAATTGGCCGATGCCCCCCCCCCCCCACAGGACTGAAGAAATGTCAAACTTCACGGTATTTCAGCTATGAACATGGGCCCCTGCTTTACAGACTTGCATGCTGGCACCTCTATTCAGAAGATGTACCTGTGTGATAGGGGAGGTAGCGATCCACAGTGGCCTCGCCGGAGTGTTCTGAGGCTGTGAACGCTTATTAGCTGGTCCTTTGAGCATGTAACTTCAGGTTTTGGGTAACCTCATTCCGTTCTTGTGGGCTGACCAAAGCATGCTTGGCAACACAGGCCGGTTGCAGTGGCCCGTGCCCATCCAGACACATGCATGCAGATGATCAGACCTCAGAGATACCCAATATAGACATCTTATAATGAGGATTACGTTCTCGAAAGGCATCATTTTGATTTGGTCTTTGCTTGTGCATGGGTTTATATCGCACCAAATGATTGACCATTGAGAAATTTGCAGTAACAGTCGCGGTAAAATTTTGTACCACATGTGTATGGATCGAATATGATTCTGCAAAATGTAAATCAATACAGTTAGCTGAACACGTGTGATTTGTGCTTCAAATGAGCATGATGGTAATTCAAAAGCCCTAAATTTTCTCTACTGTGACAGTAAGCATTAACAAATTGGGCGAAGCCCTCACGTTCAGGAAGCAATTCCGATTCCCCCATAGCCCTGCCAACTTGGAGTGCACCGGTGACGAGAAGTTAGGGGGAAAGACAGTGGTTCATGTGTTCTCCCCATTTCATGTTACTCGCGCCATGAAAGGGCCCACCTTACACGCGGCCGGCCAATAGCCTGGAGGCATAGAAATTTGACATGGGCGGCCCGTCTAAAGATCACATTTAACTGTGTGACGCTGTGAACAGGCACACCTCCATGTGTTACATCAGCATAGTTCAATGGTGGTCTGGCGCGGCAATAGGTCAGGAGAAGAACATGTGTCATATCCTCAGCTGAGGTAATCTGGATTGTCAATAGCAATTTGTCAAGTGAATACCTGCTAAGCTGGCAAGAGTAAACCCCATTTTTGGTTACCAGAGGGATCGATGGCCAGAGAGATCGTGTGAGTATGTGTCAGACATACACAAACCTGGACTATGGAGCACTATATGGGGAATTTCGAGCTTCAAACTTTGAATTTACATCCCACCTGCCTTTTTGCGCATGTTAATCCCGGCGCGCAGCACTTCGTCAACAACCAATAATTGACTTGCAATTACGGGCGCACTATGAATGAGTTGCTGCTTAACAGTGTAATTATCATACACACCAGAGATAGTTGGATCCATTGGTTCACCTGAGTCAACATCAAGACCAACCATGCAACCTTGCTCACATTCCTCTTGAAGTTTAATCAGAGTTTCCTGCGGGTCGAAGCCTGCATTCTCCGCCAAGTATTTCGGTAGAGACAACAATGCCTCGGCGAAAACATCCACGCCTAGCTTAGCCCTGTAACGCAGTAACAACATAACTGGAGTGTACCACGTCTTGATCACTGACAATGGTGTAAGGGCACGCATGCATGAGAAGATATCAAGATGAAGTAAGATCATATACATTGACAACGACAAAGTTCAAGGATGAGAGCTTCATCAGGTTGTATCACACCGGCCTGTAATTTTGCTTTTCACAGCAGTCATTAAATGTTGAGCAGCGGCAACTTCAAAGGCCCCGCCTCCGGGAACCACTTTCTGATCCATAAGCACATTGTAGACAGCTCTCAGCCCGTCACGCACAGCATCCTTGATCTGGGCTATTGAGTAGTCTGATGGGCCTTTGATCAATATTGTGCAAGACTTTGGTGTTTTCACATCCTCTATGAAAGTGTACTTCTCTTCTCCAAGTGAGTGCTCATATACAGTTCCAGCAAAGCCCAGACACTCTGGAACCTGCAAGAGTATTCATTTTGGTATGAATGACTTGCAGCAGAGGCTAGTGTTCGCAACGTTTGTGTTGAAATTGCATCCTTGTGGACGCAGTTGGACTGTATGAGCGTGGCACCGCGGAGATTGGATGCATCACCAGCTCATCAGTCGAATTGACTGTGTGTCCACCACATGCCAACGCAATGCGCTCCATATTGCGCTTCTTGGCACGGCGCAGAGCAATGATGCCGTGCTTTGCAAGAATGTCCAAGGAACCTGGATCGATGCCTTTCTGGTTGATGACAACAAAACTTTTGTCACTTGTGTCACACACTGTTTTCTTCAGCTCAATCACCTGCATACATAATCAGCGCCAAACAATGGCTTCGTGGTCATTAAATTGAGATTCGTTGACAGTCCAACCCGCTACAGACGCAAAATTATAGTACATCAGAGCTGCACCTTGTTGACTCGTTCATCTGTTATCGCACGCTCAGCAGCTACCATCTTTTCCCTCTGTTCAGCATTGGAGTAAAAGAAGCCCGAAGACACCTCGGATTTTTCAAATTCCATTGATATGTTGGCTGACAGGATGAAGCAGTTGTCTAAGCGCTTGGGCATGTCTGGATGCCTGCTACCATGGTCAAGGACCAATCCCTTGATAAGCCTCGTGTCCTGCAGAACCCCGATTGTTCTGAAGCTGGTCGCAGCATGCTTGATCTGGACGATTTGAAGCTAGCTGTACAGAATGTAGTTGCATAGCGTATGTGCGAACCTGGTCCAACTTGTGCCGCATGTGCATGATCTCAATCATGTGCAGATCGATCGGCGTATCCTGTTGTCTGATGCACATGACAGCTTCCACCACAGCATCTGTCATAAGATCTGCTAAGTTCATGGGGAGCTTGGTTGTCAGTGCAGTTCTTGCAACACTTTTGAAAATTTCAGCATCATCAGGTGTAATTTTCTTCGAAACTTGGCTCAGGAACTCTAAAGTCGCTTCTTTTGCCGCATCAAGGCCTTCCACGATCAAGCGTGGGTGCAACCCTTCCTGCAAATGACGTTCTGAGTGCCGGAGCAGTTCACCGATGAGAATGACTGTAGATGTTGTCCCGTCCCCTGTCACGTCATCTTGAGCCACTGCTGTTCTGGCGATCATCAATGCGGTGGGATTAGTGATCTGCATTTCGCGGAGCAGGACATTTCCATCTTTTGTCAGCTTGATGTCTGCAGCACCAGCATACAAATTCGAAGACATGGGGATCAAAGTATTCAATAGATGCTTGTCAAAATTGAATGCTAGTCAAATATTTGATTTGATCGCGAGATCAGCACCAGCAAGCACAGACGATGTCGGACACAGGGCCATTCACCTCCCGCGCCTCCGACCAGCATCTTGATCGTTCCTTTTGGCCCCAGATTGGTCTTCATAACATCTTCCAGCCCTTTTGCAGCGTTGATGTTCATGAACAGAGCCGCTTGGCGGCCCATTGTTTCGGCATTGGCGTTCAACGCCTGTACGCCGGACATGATAACCCGCTTTCACCCTGGCCCGGCTTTACGAATACGATTATAATGCAGATATATAGTCAAGATCAATCGATATGTTATACCAGGGCGGCGTGTCCAATTCGCTGGAGGTCGGCACTGGTCAACGCAGAGTCAAAACCGCTTTCAGCAATCAGAAAGCATGACAGCGGAATGGCGGTAGTTGCGGACCTCTGCCGACTGAAGATCTGTTGCAGGATTGTACAAAGCACGCTACACATAGATGAACCAATACATAGCTGATTCAGGCCTCGTGAGGTGCCGCCCCGTTGCGTGCCATGCACCCCCTTGTTATTACACCCACCTTGGGGTGCCTTCGCCACTCCCGCTAGCGAGGGATATCGACAGCACTGAGCACCTTCATCAAAGTAGCACCAGAAACACGCAAAACCTTTCACCGATCATATATAAAGACAGCGTTGCCTGTGCGGCAGAAACGTACAAGCATTCTGTGCCGCCGCCACCGATCACCATGAGGCTTACAAAGACTTGACAGCAGCTACTCGTGCGGTCGTCTGCGTCAACGCTTCCGCAATCAATGTGTCCATGAAGCGCGCGACAGGCACATCTTCTGAACGCTTGACGAGCATATCGAAGCCTAACCCTAAAACAACAGCCTCCAGGCCGCGACATGGCGCTCATCTGTTGCAATCGATTGCGTCGGGCTTGGCTGCTTGGTGCTGCGCATATGCCATCCGAACATGTCCGGCTCGGTGACCGCTCGACGCCGCGGTACTGCATTTGATACGCAACCACAATGACCATCGAGCTGTCAAATTCACCCGTTTCCAAGCCCGGACAGCATCAGCTCACTGCCTGGCGCTCGCTCACCGCATGCCAGCGAGAGGTGGCCGTTTTTGCCTGTGCTGATTCGTTTGACCATGGCAATGGCGCGCAGCTGCAGCGAATTGCTGACATAATTTGTTCGTGCATGGGTATGTTTTTGCTACACGTGGCACGCTGAATCGCAGCGAGCCGCGATCCGCTTGCAATGCACAATACATCCGGATCTGAATGTTCGTTCAGGAACGCTTTCGTGCAGCTGCAGGAGCAACGCGTCTGGCGACTGCCGGCGCCCCATCTGGCGGATGTTTGCAAGTTGTCGTACAGGCGGCCTTATAAGCTGATAGCGCTTGTGCTCCCGTGCATGGTCAAGTGCACGACCTTTTGTAAGCTGACGTTGTGAAATCAAGTCGATTGTGTGGCTCTGTACCTGGTATGTGTGTGCGGCGCAAGCGCCACGTGTGAGTATCCTGTTGGATTCTGACGTGATCTTCGTATAACACAAGGATCTTACTATATACAAGTGTACCTGTGAAGATACATGTACCTGAGTATATATTATAACTCAATGCATTGGTCACATGCATTGTGACCACTGAGATGCCATCTCGCGACAGCCGTGCCAAATTGCGCGCACAGAATATCTGCGCTGCTTTAGTGTGTATTCATATGACCAGATCGTATGATAGTCAACAGTATTAATTCGCATGTTTGATTGCGAGCTGCGTCGCTGCGATTTACGTTGAATTAGTCGTGACGGTCCACAGACCTGCCGACGAAGCTGCCTGCGCGAGAGAAGAGATCGCTAGCTGTTGGTATACCATGTCATCACCAGAAGAGGAAGCTGCTCTTAAAGTTGAGGCTGCGGCCGAAGCTGAGGCAAGCTGCTCTCTTGCAGGCTTTGGGCGATGCACGTGGTGGCGTTCACACTACTAGCCGTGCTGATGGGCCAGCCGCTGGTCTAGACGTGCACAAGCCGCACAAGCTGCCTCTCAGAGTGAAGTTGCTAACAAGCTGCCTCTCATACTGAAGCTGCAAACGCTACGGCGTAGCAGGCTCAGGTTGAAGCAAGCAATGTTCGTGTTGCTCTAACGCGTGAAGCTGCCGAGGCTGAGGCGGAAGCTCTGCGTGCTACGGCCCAAGCTCAAGCTGATGATTCAGCTAATAGTCATCTGAATGCGAACTTAGTTGATGCTAATGCCATAGTTGACGCAATGTGATCTATGAACTTCCGTGAGCCCGCGATTGACAAAGGGAAGTCCCTGTAGTGGGGTGTTAGTCAAGCTGAACGATTCTCAACGCTTGTGTTTCGTGTTGAGCTGTGGCTCAAAGGCCATGGCCATGGCCTTCATCACCTTCGGACAGAATTGCCTACTGGTCCTGAGACTGCAACTCATGACAAGGTAATGGCCGTTGTATGATGTGCACTGCCAACACATGACTTAGAATATGTCCGTGTGTTTGTCTCCCTTAAGGATGTATGGAGTCCACTGCGTGCCAAGTATATGCCTAGCGAAGAGGCAGAGATCAGGTCCTTATGGGACAGGTTCTGCCGTGATGCACTCAAAGATCATAGAGCCACGCATGTAGAAGAATACTGTACATATAGTGTGTCCTTAGTTAATCAGCTGACTGCCTTGGGTGCTCAACTTGCTTAGTACCAGGTTAGTAACAAGTTGTTCGAGCCTCTCGGTGGGGAATTTGTATCATTGCGTAGTGAGCAAGGAGGTTGTGACTTCCACTGACTCAGATAGCTGCCATCACGATTTACGCGTGGGCATACGATGTATGTGGACCTCCCCACGGGGTATGGCGTGATCATGGCCCTAGAGGTAGAAACCCACACCAGCCACAACGCCATGCAGTTGCTGCCGTCGCTGCCAATGAGACCCGCACATTCTACGTGTGCAAGAAGACAGGCCATCTCCAGAAGGACTGCCCGGACATCCATCCGGAGGTCACAGAGTTCCTCTCTGAGCAGGCAGCTCAGCCTCGCGGCAACAACACCCTGGACCAGGACGCGGACGCGGACGCGGACGCGGACGCGGACGCGGACAGGTAGAAACCCACACCAGCCACAACGCCATGCAGTTGCTGCCGTCGCTGCCAATGAGACCCGCACATTCTACGTGTGCAAGAAGACAGGCCATCTCCAGAAGGACTGCCCGGACATCCATCCGGAGGTCACAGAGTTCCTCTCTGAGCAGGCAGCTCAGCCTCGCGGCAACAACACCCTGGACCAGGACGCGGACGCGGACGCGGACGCGGACGCGGACGCGGGCGGGGCAGAGGTCCATCCGTCGCTACCCTGGAGTTTCCAGGAGACGGATTCAAAATGGTTGATGTTGCCCGCCTGAGCGAGCTCTGGACTTTTGTCATAGACATTGGATCGCAGGCTCATGTGATCCGTAATCCTGAGCTGTTCGTCTGCATGCAGAAATCGAAAATCCCGTGATCCAGCGTGTCAGTGACGAGGACATCCCTGCCGTGGGCGAAGGAACAATTTCAAAAGAGGTTCGTATGTGACTACGGGTGGTGATGTGAAGGAGTTAGTCCTGGAGATCCCAAACTGTCTGTATGTCCATGGATGCCCCTTCAACAACTTGTCTAAGGAAGATTTGAAGCATGAGAATATTTTCCTGCAAACGCGTGCTGTCACAGAGGGAGGTGATATAGTCATCATCCCAGGCTTTTCTCTTACCACGCCCTAGGCCACAAGGAGGGCAGGATTAACCAATCCACATGCGCAAAGTATCGGCCTATTCTTTTCATTGAGACGGATAAGGGCAAGCCGATCCTGAGGGGTAAGCAAGTCAATAGTCCTAGTGTGTGGTCCTCGAGCAATGCTGTGGCGAAGCTCGAGAGTGACGAGACCGATCTCTGCAGAGCAGCTGCATTGACTAGCAAGGCACCGGGTGCTGCCAAGCTAAACACGACATTGCTGACACGTCTGAGTCTGCAAACGGGCACATCCATTCTGCAAATGATGTCCAAAGCTGAAGTGTATCAGTGTATAGGAATAATATCTGATGTGGTGAAGGAGAATCTAGGTCGCTGCCACGGTTGTCGCCTAGCCTCCCATGATTCCGGCTCTAGCAATCAGAATGGCACAAATGTAGAACATGATGAGGCCCAATGGCCTGATGCATGGCTGCATGTTGATGTTATGGGTCACATTTTGCTTGTAGGGGTAGGAAAAACGCGGTACATTCTCATAGTCGTTGATGAGCATTCACGTTACAGTTCTGCTTGTCCAATGGATGCGAAGTCTAGAGTAGGGCTGCAAGTTACAGATTAAGCATTTTTCGAAGTTAATTCAGGGGGTTTTAAGCCTTTTCAATTAACCCTTAACTCGAAAATGGACGATTAACGTGACTACGTTAACATGTAACTTGAAGCAAGTTAATTGCTAAATCAGTAACCTGTTAATTGACATAGATGCATGCTTAGCCTGCACAAATGGGACGGTGGCCCCTGTGGCCGCAAGTGGGAAGCCCACATGCAGGGGCTGCTACAACCACTCTGTAGGCGCCGTGGCCACATGATGATCATGTTGTTTGTTCACATTTGGAGGTGTTGTTTCTTTGTGACTTGAGATTGTGGCTTCCAAGGATTGATAATTGCTTACGCAATTCATGCTTGCTGGTCGGCTGTAGCTGATTGGTGCACACATCTTAGCTGCTTCCAATGCCCAAACGTAGCAAGAGGATCGCTGTACTTGAGAGTGATGATGATTCTGCGCCCGCACCCGTCACACAAAATACTACCACAATAGGCTCCGGGCAATCAGCCAAGAAGAAAAGAAACAACAGACCGATGGCACGTCTACAGTTCAACCTCTTTCTACAAAGAAATCTTATCTCAAGATTCTTGGCAAAGCACCTCCCGCTGCTACGGCTGTGGTGCGCGGCGCGGGCACCGGGAAAAAGAACGTTCTATCATACGGAGGCAATGGTCGACCACCTGTATGGTACCATGTCCATTGGCAGCTACACGATCAGGATAAGTATGAAGGTGATGTTCACAATGATGCCAAGCTGCGTAACCGACTAAAGGCTGACAATGCTCGCATGATTTTTAAGCATTGTCTTGCCGCAGACCCAAATACAATAGCTACGCACGCCTTCAACCCGTCTACCAACTTCAAAAATCACTTGTTCTCATCTTGTTCGGGATTCAAGAAGAATCCTGCGTGGACTTCGCCAGATGTGCTCTAAGAGTTGGCTCTAAAAGAGAGCGCAGCACGACAGGTGTGGCTCATCACATCATCTACCACTCAGTCACCTTGTATCCAAGTTGCTGGTCACTTGCATGGACAACACTCATCCATACGAGTGGTTTGCAGAAGCAAGGAAAGCTGCAGGGCTCCCTAAAGGCTTCATCATCCAACAAGAAGCTAGCAGCCCAATTATTGATGGAGGCGCTCGCCCGCAAGAACGTGCCATTCAACTTTGTTACCTCAAACGACTTCAAAGAGTATATCCATCACATCAGCAATGGTGTGTATGATGCCCCATCATGGTATGATCTTGTCAAGGCTCTGGAGCAAATATGCGACACACTTGCCACAAAGATTCAGAGGCGCATGGTTGAATCTTCTTTCATTGGCATCTCTGCCGACAGCTGGACATCTGGACATCAGCAGGCAAGCATATCACATCAATCACCGCTGGCAACACGGGCACTTGCATCTACTTGAATAGCTATGAAAATCTGGGCAGTGACAGCGCGGTTGTTGGTGCTGATGCCATATGCCAATGCATCATGACCAGTCTTGGCCTCAAGGTAGATATCGACCCTGCCAGCGTGAGCTTTCCACATGGCAAAGTGTCAGTCTTTACTTCGGACACAACTGCGCATCATGACCCGCAATTGCCCGGCACCTGGGTACCACGAGCCTTTGCAGAGGCCTGGTTTTGGCGCCATGCTTCTCACATGTGGGCAACTTGGTGTTTTCGGATCAGCTCAAGGTGCCAGCAATTGCTGCACTGTTGGCACATAGCAAGCAGAGCGTGGTTACATTCCGCAATGGAGGCTTCCGCAAGATGTTCTTGCTGTGCGCCACTACACATACTGATGTACCTCCATTGCTCAGTGTTTGTGAAAGTTATGTCGGGATGATGTGCACAAGATTGACATGTATACTCGAGTGTAGGTTTGCGGACAGCCCAAAGAGCCAGCTTCAGATGTATGGCAAGACACGGTTCTCTTCCTTTGCGATTCTCATTGAGTCGCTACAGAAGCACCACCCCACACTCGACAAAGCTGTGAAATCTCAGTTGTTCATGACCACAGCTCGCAAAGCTGCCAGGCAACGCGTGTGGTCGCCTCCAGGCGATGATCTCCCCAAGGATCTGCTCAAGGCGGAGCGCATCATGGAGGAGATGGAGCAAGGCTTGTTCAACAGTCGCGCAGTACCAGACGCACTTATTGACCTCAAGAAGTACGCCGTCATCTATCAAGACATCACATCGCAACGATTCTGGGATGCACTTGGGGTATGCTCCAGAGCCAGTTTCCGGCACCCAGATGGCAGAGTGTATACCCAACACCGGCTGATCACCATTGTTTCATTAGGGCATGCATGCATGTGTGTTACAATTCAACGATGTGGTGTCATAGAAACATCGTTCCTTGGTCAAAGTAGGTAAGCATCTCTTAACACTGCAATTGGTGAACACACCATCACATTACCCTTGTAACACAAGTACCTCACCATCAACGCGCCCTTGCGAGACTTCATGAAGATGGGTTCAGACTCGGCATGCATTTCGGATGCAGCGCGCAGTTGGCTTCTGATACGTGAGAACTCGGATCAGCTCACTAGCAGGAGCATAGCCCGCATATCATCCGCACTCATGCTCGATTTGGCGACGCTGCAGGCACTTGCGGTGAAACGCTTCGGTGATGGTCTGAAAGATCCACTATACCTAGCATTGCTACTAGATCCCCGCCCCCGCATACGGTCCTTTGTTAAGGACAAAGGCCTCTTGGGCAGCAGCACGGACCACTCACTCGGCAACACAGAGGCTCTTCATGGAGCACAACGTGCAATAATGCAGATGGCCGAAGGCGTTCCTATCGCCGGCAAGACCACAGGAGAGGTTGTGCAGGCGGCATGCAAAGCTTTGTTCATGTTTGTCGGGGTGTGCCTCTATCTTAAGGTTGGACAGACCTGCATGTTTACTGCATGTACACACTGATGTTGTATGTATCCTGCTATGCTGTTTTGGTTTCTGTGCTTATATGTCAAACTTTGGATTCATGTTGCATTGTTCTTGCAGGTTCACCCTGACCATGGCCGTGCAGCACTTGGCATATCAGAGCATCTGTTATCCAAGCATGGCGACAGCGAAAGCCCGCTTGCGTTCTACCAGCTAACATGCCCAAAAGGCCTGCTGCGCACTTTTGCGCTACGCATCCATGCGGTAAAAGCTGCAGCGCTGGGGGTAGAACGTCTTTGGTCTTATGCACGCTCCACGCTGACCCCCCAACGCCGCTCAATGCACACACATCGCCTGATGCAGCTCATGCATGTCAAGATGAACGGCCACATGCTAGATGACTTTGATGTGGCAACACAGCATCAGGCTCAATTGCTACATAGCATGGATGATGATGATGCCTTTTAAAGTATCTTTGATGACCTGGCTGACTATGAGGAGGAAGAGGTGGCTGCACAGAAGGCAGCCGAGGGTGCAGCAGAATGTGGGTCTCCTGAAGGCTCTATTGATGGCTTGAATGAGACTGAAGACGACATAGACCCACTCGTGGATCTATTTGATGTGTGAGCAAGCCGCATTAGCACAACTTGTGCTAAGTGTGTGACAATGCTGCAGGTTGGTTATGCATGTGAGATCCAAGCATGAGCGTGCCCATGCATTGTTCAATGGTATGCAACACACTCAGCATTCGTGAAACTTGATGCATTTCAGCCAACTGTATGATAACACCTTGTCATGTGCGGCCACACGTCATATACATTTGCATATACATTTGCTTGCTGATCACTTCACACATGTCGGGCCATTGTATGGCAGATCAAACGAACAAAGTATCTAATCTCCACATGAGCAAAACCAAACATCAGTCCCGACGCCCATCCGGACAACAACCAAGCACATTTGATGGCTGGTGCACACTTCCTACCTGAGCTGCATCGTGCCGCAATGCCTGCAACATCGGCTGCCAACTTAAAAAATGATGTGTAAAAAACCCGTAACATGGCACCCCGGCACCCTGATTAAAGGCGTAAAAACCCCTGAATGTACCGATTTTGAGTAGCATTAATTTGAAGAATTTCAGGGGTTGATTAAGCCTACTTAATTAACCCTTAACACTAACCCCGGGTTGCGTAACTTGCAGCCCTAGTCTAGAGTGCCACAGCTGCTGGTTGAAATCATTGAGCACATACGCTCCAGTGTTCTTCCGCATGAGTTCGTTGATGATGAGGGCGTTAAGATCACACCTAGAGTCATGGGTTTACACGGAGATTGTGGTGGAGAGTTTCAGGGTCAGAACATTCAAGACTATTTCTCAGAGAACGGGATATCGTGGGAGACGTGTGCTCCTGGACACAAAGAGGGCAATGGTATAGCAGAGCGTACGTGTGGTGTCATCTCTGGCAAAATGCGTGCTGCAATTCTTCCCACGGATGGAACCCGCCGGCTATGGCCGAAGGGGCGATGTGTGTCAACCATTGCACTAATCTTGCGCCTAGCACTGCTTTAATGACTCGTGAAAAGGGAAAGTTCCTGAAGAAGAATCTGTCTGATGCGATTGGCAACCTTAGAAGGCCTAGTAGGAGAAGAGTGCTTGCAGTGAATTCGAAAGGGTGTGAGTAACTGCCCCGGCTAAAAGTGATAGCCTTATGACTGACGATGAGATCACGGCAGAGGCTAAGCGTGGCGAGAGTGAGCGCTGCAATAGACTCTGAGAAAACACACATTTTTGGCTTGTGGTCCCGTATATAGTCTTCTACGGGAGATCATTGAATCTTGAACGATTCAAACTGCTTGTAGAGTAGATGCGCCCATGGGGTTTGCCACTGTATTTCTATCAGAATGGCCAGCATCTATGCATACTAGACGCTGGGGGAGCAAACGCTGTGTGGGCAGGTCCGGGGCAAGGCCCACACATGAACAGGGTTTACCAGTCCGTACCGGGGGTCGGCAAAGTGATTGAAGTGCGGCAGATTGTGCATAGCGCTGCAATTTGGCGCGAGTACATCAATATTTTTAATAGCGTGGAGATAGGGCTCATGCCGTCAGCGAATAGGAGTGAAGTTGAAAAACTAGAATTCAAGCCCAAGATGGCGGAAAAGGTGTACGCGCCCCATTGTCGGATGTCGATGCTGTTGCTGCTTGCAACCAGTACATGTAAGTGCACGGCGCTGCTGAGTATGATTTTGCCGGGATGGCCATAGGCAAGAATTTTGTTAACCTGCATGATTCGGAGTACATCAGCGACAGCCTAGCCGCAGAGTTTAAGCGTGTAGTTCCGGAGCTGGGGGATGACCTCGGTTCGGAGGAGCTGCAGCGGAAGACTAGACAGACAACTCCAGAGGTAGTGGAGGACGTCCATGCGGTAGTGCGTAGTTAGGAGGTACGCCAAGGTCCTGCTGATTTTCACCTCCAGCCAGGTGAGAACATCGAGCGCGTCAACAACCACTCCATCATTGACCGCTTTCGGGAACTTGAACACTCCACCATCGACATGTCGCCATCGGCCGCACACGTCAGCCAGAGGGCGAAGAGCTTCACATCTCCGGGGAGATCTCTTGCCGGCGACTCTGGCAGAGTAGAAGAGGTGAGTGTCCGCGACATGGAGACACGGCATCAACCAAGCTCTGCATACATCATTTGAATCAGGTAGATGATGTTGTGTCTCGGTGTTGTGCGGTGGCCATGGTGTGTTTGTGACGAATGTATTGCGCCGGTTGAATGCAACTGGGCAAAAGAAATGCTTGTTTGCTCCGTATGGGGCTTTAATCTGTAACAGGTATTTCCGGTAGGGCTGTGCCACGAACTCGTGCCCAGCCTAGTGCCATGAAAGAGTAAGTAGGAATCGAATGGATTTTGAGAACCGGTAGCACGCCCGGCCTCTGTCCGTTGTAAGCACATACAGAAAAGCACATTATCGGCTTGCTGGCGGACAGGATATAATTGCACTAGCACTTGCAAAGACGCGGCGGCATACACAGTGTCTGTTGAACGCACCAAGTCAGAGACGCAGGCAACACCACAGGAGCGAGCAGCATAGTCTCCTAGCAAACACATGAACAGCCAGCTGCCCGCTTCGACATGGTCCTGGCATCGCAGGATGTGCACTAGTGGACCGCGCGGAGCTCGGCTGGCGGCCTTTTCCCCCCCGGTAATGTCGCGTTGCCATGATCCCTCGCCAATGCAACAATGCATGAGGACAGCCTGCCTCAGCCGCATACTGATCCTGCTTCCGGCACCCGCTTGACCTCAACACAACACAGATTGGGAGGCACGCGTGGGGCACCGGAGCCCGAACTCACGGCGGTTGACACCCATGCATTGTGGCACACGCATGGCAGACCGTTGCCGCAGCATGCCAGCCCCAACACCCCTGCGCTACCCAGGACCATGCACGCAGGGACATCCTCAACGCCTGCCCGTGCGGTTGAGTTCCCCTGGGAGATAGTCAGTAGCTGTTCGAATGCAAGCGCGAGTGGAAGCGTCATACCGTAAGTTTAGTTGGGCGAAATGTTAAGTATGTGTGCTGAGTACTTAGCACATGACGCCTGAGATCTGGGATCACACCTGCATGGTCAGTATCTGAGTCAGATACTTGAGTCATGACCTTGTTCGACCTATACAGAGAGCTGGAATGTGTCTTCTCATTCGCGGGCTGGTGACTGCCACGTGTCACCCCGTGCGTGCATCCGCATGTGCACATGCCTTGTGCGCTACGAGGCACTTTCACAACAGTAGCTTTCCACATAGCGGCACACGAACCCATCCGAGGCTGGGGCGGTCGTCCCTGATATCGCACGTGGCGAGATCCACAGTGACACCGCGAGAGGCTCGCGCATGTGGGACGCGGCAGAGGACACCCTTGTGGACGACGACACACACCCCCCTGCCCCCTGCGCCCACGCGGCAACCCCCCAGCGGAATGGTGGGCTCCTGCAGACACGTAAGTCAGACGGTGCCCTTGGAAGGCAGAAAAGCGTGGGCAGAAGCCGTTGACTTGTGCGACTATCGCCGACACGGCCGAGTGTGACCACGCACCCAACATCAACAGCACCCAGGATGATATGCTCGGCCTGCCAGTGTACGCCTTGGTCGACAAGAAAGCCAGCGATGGACGAGGCCGCAGAGTGAATGCTCGGCTGCGTCAACTGGACTTTCGCGACCGGAGAGCGATGACCCTGGGGCAAGCTGCGAATCTCGATCCGAGACAAATCCCCACGCAAGCCGTCACGGACATGGCCTTGGCGGATCGCATGCATCGAAACTGCGGCAATAGCAATATCAGCAAGGCTGAACGCTGCCTGCATCAGGCCCCCCACGATGGACGTTTACGCTGCAACATTCCAGCAGCTCGGTGCTGCACCCACGCGCCCCGCCGCTTGCGGGCACCGCCTAGCCCGCCGCGACACTGTCAGAAATCAACAATTGCAGGTCAGACGCGCAGTCCATTAGTCAGGTCAGGTCAGGTAAGCCAGTATTCCATACCTGCTGCGCACAGAGGTAGAATCTTGGAATACAGAGAGGAGACAGCGAGTACCGTGAAACAGTAAGAACAATGGTTACAGATCACAGTTTGCATCTCAATACATGCACACGAACAGACAAAATTACGGCGGCAGATCCTGAAAGGCCTCCCTCACTACTCCGGGACAATCCCACTGGCAGCTATCCCGCACACATGATCCGTGGATCAATGCGTGCATGGGAGCACCTTTCACCGCACTGCTCCCCGCAGGCTCATGCATTGTGACAGACACCGCCGGCGCAGATCGGGGCTGGGCAGTTTGAGGCTACCCTGCGCAATCTGAAGCGTGGCAAAACTGCGGGGGCGAGCGGGTGGACGTGAACACATCCGCTGCGCCGGCCTTCACGACGAGCGCACAGGGGATACTATTCGTAGGTACATCAAGCTCATCCTGGTAGGGCGGATCCCCCACCCGGAGAAGCTCCTCGCGTCCGGCCTGATTGCGCTGGAAAAGCCATCAGGGGCCCCACGGCCCATTGCAATTAATGAGATCTTCATTCGACTGGCCAGCATCTGCGCCATGGCGTGTATGCCAGACGCCGGCGCCCTGCTGGCCCCTCTTCAGATCGGCGTCGGCATCCAAGGATGCGCCGAGATACCTGGGCATTCCCTGCGGCCAGATTTTGCGGACCCCGACACCGTCACGGTTTCCACGGACTTCTAGAATGCCTTCAACGAGATGTTCCGGGAGACGATGATGATGTAGCTTGCTGGGACTCTGCCATAGCTCCTGCCGTACTTCCACACGGCGTACGGACAGGGCAGCCGGCTCATCGCCATGCGGCCGGATGGCTCGACCGCAGAGCTGCGCAGCGAGTCGGGCATGCGGCATGGCATCCCCCTGTGCCCGGTCCTGTTCGCACTTGCCTACCCCCCGACCCTGAAGGAAGTGCAGCGGCTTACTCCCAATGCCCTGTTGACTTCGTGCCACGACGATACGTATGTGCACGGCGGCGCAGAGAGCGTCGTGGCAGCCGCGGACACCACCCTCTCGCGCCACAAATGCAATCGCGAGAAAACGCTTGTGTACTGCGCAGACCCCGAGAAGGCGTGCTACGTGGCGGCGCAGCTGCAGGCATCGGTGGCCCCCGAGGGGCTCCTCGTGTGCGGCACCCCGCCCGGCTCACAGGCGCTCGTCGAAGCTCACGTGCATCAATGGTGCCAGCCGACTGTAGAGCTCATTGACAAGCTCGTGGAACTGCCGCTGCAGTTCCAGTCGAAGTGGGCGATCCCGTTCCAATGCCTCCAGAATCGAGAGACATCTCCTCCGGAACACGCCGTGGGGTGTGCTCTGGGACTACCTCCCATTAGTCGAAGAGGCCACGTTACGTAGCCTTTGGAGCACTATCAGTGTGTCCGATTTGACCCCGGCGCAGGCCGAGCAGGCCATCCTGCCTCACCACCACGGTGGCATGGGGATCCGGAACTAGTACGAGGACGTTGCGGATGTGGCACGCATGTCATCCGCGGCGCTGGCTCAGTGTGCCCTGGCCGACGGTGTCGAGCGCGGCCTGCCGTTCCGGTGTTGCGCAGTCGTTGAGATGCAGCAGGTGCTCGACAGGCTTCGTCTGACATGGAGTGTATCCATCCCCGAGATCGCCAACAGTCCCGCAGGCGCCGCGAACTGGGCGGTTGACGAATTGGCGAAAGTGCGGCTGACCCAGCTGCAGCGAGCGCTCGCCCGGGCCGAGGCCGACGCTCGCAAAGCTGCGGTCTTCTAGGCGCTGCTCACGGCCACAAATGGCCGCTCCGCTCAGATTGCAGCAGGCGCTCGCGCGGCGATGGCCCGCCTGCGCAGCTGCATGGGCGCAATCGCGTCGGGATGGCTCACGGCGCTCCTGGGCCGCGTCACCGGACCTGTCCGACATGGAGTTCGGCATTTGCGCCCGCTTGAGGCTAGATGAGGCCCTGGTGCCTAGCCTGAGCGATGATGGCGACTGCCCCTGTGGCCGCAGGGGTGAGTCAGGCACCCACTCCTTGGTCTGCTCGTCGCTGTGGGGGACCGTGGTTGCCCGCCACAACCTGCCCGTGGAGGCATGGCGCCGCGTCATCGCGCACAGCGGCATTAATTCGGCGGTGGAACTGCACCTGAGCAGGCTCACCAAAGGCCTCGGCTGCGGCCTCCCAGCTCGCCTGGCAGCACCCCACAAGTCACGCGCCAACAAATCCTCACCAATTCAGGCCTCGGCCGCGCCCGCACCCTCTCATAGCGCCCAGGCTCTGCCCTCCATCTTCCCTGTGGCTACTCGCACTCGCACTGACGCCCCCGATACCGCGGTGCTCGGCGGGGCCGTCCTCGGCGCTGCTGCGGTCCGCGCGCACTCACCCCGCGCCCACACCGCGGCCGACTCCTGATCGCCCCTCCGTGCAATAGATCAGCCTGTCCCCGACACCTCCCCTGCCTCGGCCGCGCCCGCTCCCTCCCATGGCGCCCAGGCTCCCCCACCGGTCACATACGCAGCTGTTGTCTCTGTCTCAGGGGTTGCCCCCTCTAACGCACTTGCCACCGACGCTAGCCCCACCCCCACCCCGGCTGGGCCGCAGCGGCTTGAGCCGCAGCGCCGGCGAGCCGCAGCGCCGGCGGTGGCGGCGGGGCCCATGCATGCGGCCTCGGATCCTCGACGGCCTTGGGCAGCGTTGCCAGCGATCGGCCACCGTCCGGAGCATCCCTTCGGCTCCTCTTCCCCGGTCGCTCAGAGGCGCTCAGTGTGGTGACATTCTTGCGTTCTTCGCTGGCGCGCTGGTGATCGGCGACGTGTGCGTGTCTCAACCGCTGGCGGGCTCCAGCGTCCGCAACACGGCGACCTGTGACGGCGCCCCCGCAGCGGCTTCCGCCCGGCGCAACTAATATGGCCGGGCAGGCTGGAGCATTCACCTTGCTGCCGCTCTCTCATGAGACGTACGGGCAGATTGGCCCGTCCGCGTTGGCCTTCCTAAACAGGCTTGCTGACATTGCTGCAGGATCGGGCGCAGCCTCCTGGCGGCTGTTGTTGGAGAACGCGATGCGCGACCTGTCCACGATGCTTTGCCGGCGGTGGCTTGACAGGTGCACGCCGCTACCCCGCTGATGGCACGTCATGCAGGCAAGGCAGTTTTGACGGGGCTGGCGGTCCCGTCCGATGACCTCACGCGGCTCACAGGCCACCCGGCCTGAGCACTGCAGTGAGCAGCACTGTGCGCCCGAGCCTTAGCTACCTGTTGGGTACAATACCTGTTGGGAGGTTGTCGCTGCATGTACGCGTGGCGTCGTCTGCTCTGTAGCGGTGGCGGCCCAGGCGTGCCGTTCGCCTTGGATGACCGGCCTTGCGCTCAGCGTGCCGCGCTTTGGCGCTGCCCTTGCCGTGCGTTTGCGTGTGGCTCACCGTCGGAGCGCGACCGGCGGGTTTGGGTGGGCCGGGCCGGGATTGGGGATTGGGGGAGGTTGGGGGTCCGGGTTTACGGGTGGGCGGGGTGGTGTGCGGGTGATGGGCGGGTGGGGTTGGCTGGGAGAGGCTGGGGCCTCGCCGGGTTCGTTGTTGGTGTCTCGGTGTGTTAGGCTTTGCAGCCTCGGCCCCGGTGTGCTTTCGGGGCTCTGGGGCCGGGCTGGGGGCCAGGGTGTGAGTGGGGTTGGGTGTGTAGTAGTTGCAGCAGAGCAGCCCTTGTCCCTACCATAGCCTACATGCAACAAGGTCCAGACCACTTGGCGGTGAACTTGCGCCGAAGTGCCGGCTGATGCAACACAAGCTTGGACAAGGGCAGTAGCAAATGTTTGCCCACATGGAGTACACATTATGAACTGTGTACACATTATGAACTATGCCACACCACATGCTTTAATTCGCCTCGGATCATGCTTGCTTGGCGAATGATTGTACATTCTATGCAAAGTAGATGTGTACACACGACGTGTTCGTGGTACGACAGATGCCACCACGGTGGATGACAAGGGAAGTTTGATGCGGCGGAGCTGCACGGAGCTGCACTGTTTGCTTTTGTTCTTTGAATAGGTAATTCTAAATTTCACGCGGGGTAGAAAGGAGTCCAAATTGTCGTTCGTCAACAAAGTGTCTAAGCAGCTCCTCAACAGTTCTGTCGAGGAGCTCCACTTGGCCATTGGCTCTGGATGCTATGAAAACGTCAAACACAAATGAATGCCCATGTGTTCGTAAACAGACTTGTTGTGCCAGGGCACGCCCCTTTTGCTGCATACTCCTAGAGGCAGCTCATAGTGCCATTCGATGTGCTGGAAAAACAGGTTTGCAAAGCCCGGGCCATCTAGTGTGCTCAGCGCAGATCTTATCCAGACCATGTTTAAAACATGATACACAAATGCAAATATGCAGTCACACCCAGAAGCAATGCGTGGCAAGTGAGTGATCATTTTGAAGCCCACTGCCCGCTAGCACGATGTGGGGAAAAGGAGTGGGGACGGACTGCTACCAGAACAGCTTGGAGACTTACATGATTTGACATGAATGACTGAAATGAAGGATGGTGTCCGTGCTAACGTCAGTGTCCAATAGAATGTGTCTGCAATATGAGAAACACTCAACCGCTGCCACGCATTAACGCGCTAATGGATCAGCTGCGAGGACACAAGTTCTTCTCGGCACTTGATGTCCGATCTTGGTACACCAGGTTTGGTTGTCGGCAAGATCGGGTTGTAAGACTGCATTTCGAAAAACCGGATGGTCTTTATGCATTGAAAGTTATGCCTTTTGGCTTGACAAGTGCCCCTCAGTGTTCTAGCAGGCCATGCGTGTTGTTTTGAAAAGGCTCATTGGAAACATATTCATGGCTGACCTTCACGACATTGTATTTTTAGCACAAACGGAGGAAGCGCATGCTAAGCACCTGGACCTTGTGTTGACCAGAGCAGCTAGGTATAAGTTTTACTGCAACATATATAACTACTAGTTTGCTCTCCAAGAGATTCATTACTTAGGACATGTAGTCATGGCACAAAAAAAAAAATTAACGGCCCCGTCTCACCCACACAAAGGTTCAGAAACTGCAAGATTGGCCAGTTGCTGACTTGCATAATTCTATGAACAACAGTAGGCCATTCGTAGGCTTAGCCGGTTACTTCAGGAAATCTGTTTCAAACTTTCCAGCTTTGGTTGCACCCTTACTCCAGCGGAGCAGCTTTATGGAGCATCTCCCTTGGCTAAAGCAATTATGGTCAAGCATTTGTGAACATCAAGAATGAGCTAGGCACTGCTACAGTTATGAGGCATCCATAATTGAATAAACCAATTCATATTTGCACAGAAGCATCATACTATGCTTATGGTGTTGTACTCACCCAGGAGCACGAGGTTACGCTCTGCCCTACTTCAGGGCACGCCGCAATATGCATATATTCATACATAGGGCCGAAGAGGATAACTACACTCTTGGGGTATCATGGAGCTTGTGTTGCATGTTGATCTCTGTGCGGATCATGGTGCAGTCTGCCACGAGATTTGGAGATTCCCGGTGGGCAGTGGGAGTTCAAATGGTTTTGGGTTATGCCAATCCATGCCGCAAGGTTGTGCCGCATGGGCACACAGACATCAGAATAGTTGGCATGACCACCGAAGATGCAATCATGACGTGCGCATGCGCCGTATGTTGTGAAATTGCCTCGTAGCGCCCAAGGCAGGTGCACATGAGGACGCATGGACATGGTGACACGTGGCAGTCACCAGCCCACAAGTTAGAAGACGCATTCCAGCGCGCTGTATAGGTCGAACAAGGACATGTTCCAAGTTTCTGACTCCGATGCTGACCATGCATGTGTGATCCCTGATCTCAGGCATCATGTGCTAAGTACTCCGCGCACATACTTAGCATTTCGCCCAACTAAACTTACGGTATGACGCTTCCACTCGCGCTTGCACTTGGAGGGGAGCGTACCTTGCCATGTAAGGTCGCGAGTGACAGAAATATAATAATTGAACCTGTGACTTCACGAGTACACACGACATTCTCTAACCACTGGGGCTCACCTGAAGCAACGAGTCCTTTGTTAGATGTCTCCTCCCTTGGTTTTGGCGACTACCGTACTAAAATAGGGACATCTAGGCCGGCGTTACATGGCGTCTAGGTCTAAAACTTCCAGTCTTTGTTGGGTGTGTCAACCCGACAAATCATGATTAACTAAACCTAGCTGAGTACCCAGAAAATCAGCGTTACGCGTTACATGTCCATGCTTTTAATGAAGTATGGTATATAATATCTTCGTCTCGGCTCCCTAGGTAAGGATATCCCACAACAGTGTATTGTCGCTAATTGGGCACATAGCGGCGTGTATGCATTACCACATGCTTGCATGACATGTGCACAACTGTGACGTGGTACATGGTCTAACGCCGGTGCTCCAAGGTAGATTGTATGTATTGAGTCAACATCTCAATGTATGTGTCCAGCTTGCAGACACATGTGCATCTAGCGAGACGTGACATGGGATAGTAATTGCGGTATGCACATGTGTCTCGATTGATGCTAGACACTTGGAACACATGAGCAAGCTGAATTGGGCATCACAACAAGTATGCAGAATGAAAGGCACGCAAAGAGAGAGGGATGGGCTGACAACGCCAGTTGATTTAGTGAATTTTGATCTTGAACACCCCTCCAGAACTACAAAGATATAAAGGGATATGCCAATTACCCTAGCCCCTCAGCGGTGCAATCCCGGTTGAATTTGACCAAACTCAGTGAAGCTTCCTCCGGGACAGACAAGCCGTAGGCGCCACTACACGCATGTGCACGCTTTTGCGTCATGCATTGTGTCCAAAGGTGGAAATATTTTATGACACGTGCAGATGTAGTAGGAGATTATCTCCGTGTAGGGAGGTGTTCCTTCCAAGGCGTTCCGCAGGTGACAGTGGGGAGCAGGATTGCTTGTATGACGTTAGGCCAAAAATGGGCTCGTCAATCAGGGTTGTGCACCCCGACCGGGATCCCGGAATTTTAGGTTAGTTTTTGGAAAATCAAACCTTTTGTTGCACCATCATCTACAGTGGATGGCCATAACGTCAGCCGCATGCCTTTTCGATGTGACACAAGTCTGCGTCACATGCCACAGGTCTCGATTGGCGCGACCACACTCAAGTCAGTGCGTGTCATTTCTCACATGCATTTCTCTCCGCCCAATGAAGTCACCTCGCCCTCGTTGTCCGCCGGGCTTGCCTTGAGCCGCTGCGACGCTCACCGGGAATGGCCTGGTGAACGCAAGCAACTCATGGGGGGAAACCCCCGGTGCCACCTTTGCCGGCCCCGGTTTCCCCCCCAAAATTCGCCCTTGTCAACGGGAATCCCGTCGGGTGGTACGCGCCTGATGGATACCCAGGGCGGGTCAGACCACCCCAGGACGAGCTCAGCGGATCGCCGTTGCGGTGCAGGCATGCGCAATGCGATGTGTTGCCGATGTGTCACAAAGGCACAATTGGAGAGGCATGTAGCATCGCATGATAGCTCACAGGACTCGCCATATACAGATGTGTGCACCTCCGCAAACCTGTCGACAAGTTCTTGCGTGTTCATACATGCTTGACCTCGCGGAGCATCGTTGACGACAACGGTGTGCACCCCCTTTTTTTGCCAAGGGGAATCCCGATGGAAATCAGATTTTCCACCGGGCTGCGCCCGGTGGCTTTGTTTCAGCAAAGCGGGGCCCCCGGTGGTGTGTTGAATGTTGAAGGGGGGTCAGAGAATAAAACTTGTGCTGCTGCAAGCGGTGGTAAGGAGGTGGTCACAATTGGCGGTCACATGTTTCCACACCATGCAATCTTCGTATACTGCTATAGCAGCACCATCAACTCCTACACACCCTCCTGCAGCAGCATCTCAAGCTCGTCAATAGACATGCCCATGTTATCGGTTACTGATCGCCCGTGTTTACAGCTGGCCGGCTCTGGTGCGTCCATCGGTCCGGGTCGCGAGGCGCAGTGGACCTAGTGCAGCATTCATGCATGCCAGTGCTCATGTCATTGCTGGCATGCACTGCAACAATTGCATCATGCCGCTTTCAATTTGTCCAATGAAGGTAGAGAGTTCACCTTCGTTGCCCATTGACCAGTTGCTGCGCAGCTGTTCGTCATTGCAATGACCGATCCGGATGTCCCGGTGAGCCACTGCACGGCCCACCGGGAATGACCCCGGCCGGTGGATTGCTTGCAGTGCCCGGCGCAGCCGGCCACTGGGATTTGCCAAAACAATGCCTGAAATTTCGGGAACCCGGTCGGGGTGCACACCCCTGGTGGCATCGGCCGCCGGGGGGAACCCGGTGAAGAGCGAAGACTGACACGGGGATTCCCACAATGGAACAGGGGGGCGGACAGCCTCGGTACGCATGCATGTGTCGTGCGAGGCTTGCTCTACGGCGGCAACTGACCTGCATGCAGCATTGCAATGCAGTTCTTGCAGGACCGAGCAGAATTTGCGCACGCTTCCACATATACTCAATTCGACTACGAAGCTGAAGACACAAGTTTGTCCAGTTTGCCCTTCGGTGGCGCATATGCACCCGTGACCAGTTGCGCTGGGGTCCAGCCGATTCCCCGATTCGATATTGTTGCCAATAGCGTAGAGCTCACACGCAGGCATTTTTTTCACCCCATATTTCGTAGACATCATGCATAGACGATGCTGCCGTGTGATCAATATCAGCAGTTCCAGTCGTCCCGGTCGTTAGTCGAGTCATTGAGCGTCGACGTTCATGGGAAACTGCTTGTGCACACATGCGGTGCGAGAGCCCCATAAAGAAGCTTGGAAAGTTACAGATTGCCAAGGTATGCTTCTCATTGACTGCCTGCATTCATGTAAGATGGATTGGGTGCAAAAAAACTGGTTGATATAGCCAATTCGCGTAACTGTAAACCACAGAGATTAAAATGTAAATGTTCTGTAATGTGCTCATGACTTTCGTCGTGACGCGGTCTCGGATGATCATGCTACTTTGGGACTGATCATCCTAACAGGCATACTAAAAAATGACAGCTTCGTCGCGTTGACGGGCAAAGACACATTCACGGCCCTTGATTTAGTCGTAAATCTCACGTCAGCTTGCTTACACCAGTTGTATGTTTGCATTCATGGCCGGCACACAGCCTGCTGCAACTTGGCATTGTCAAGAGCTCAAGGGTCAATGTCTTGCCCTGCGTGGGCAAAATGACACGGACAGAGATGAAGTTGAGCCCGCATATGTAGATTTGTCGACATGCGCTCGCCACAGCCACATGGCATCTAGCCGCTCAACAAATCACTCTAGATCCAGCACCGGCCAACTTGCAGCTGCTCTGGTTCCTGGAACTCTAGAACTTCTTGGGAAGGCAAGGGATGCACTGAAGTATGACGCCTTTCACGCTGTCGATGCTGAAGTTGTATGCGCATTGGCGCTTGCAGCTAGCGGCGGCCATGAAGCACTGGAGGTCTGGTGTGATGACATAGCTGAAACAAGACTTGGCATATGCCAGGTGCGAAATTGCTGCTGCTCTGCCACAAGTCCGTTGTACTGGTCGCATTCAAGCAAGTGTGAATCGGCCATATCTTGCTATCAGTTGCTGCGTGTGGGATGTGGTTCCCAGCAAGCAGAGCGACATCTTTAGAGATAGCCGTTATGCCTGTCACACTACCGATTCACGTCATGAATGGGCAAAGTAATTGTCAAGAAGTCTGTGGTGAAAGCAGTGGATCGATCAGATCTTGCCTGCCAGGCACATGCAACCCGTCCACTGCTGCAATATGTAACTCTCAATCCTGGTGAACCAGCACTGTATTAACAGTGGTATTTCAGTGCCTGCTGCGGCGAGGCTGTGCACATGCCTGTACCAATGTCATCCTTGCCGACAAAACCTCTCGTTTTGGCCCCTGAGAGTCACCATTGCCTGTTTGACTTGATGTAGGATGTGTGAAAAAAGCATGTATTTAGCCATGTGTTGGTTGCGAAGTCAACTGATCACTGGTGCGATGTAGCTACAGAACAACAATGATACGCCTTGCATGACTGCGCATGGCTGGTGGCATAGGTAATTGCTGCCCCATTTCAATCTTCTGCTGTTCTGGTGCAGATGACCCTGTCAACTGCACAGCTCCTCGCTTCTAAGCATGGCTTCCAAGCGTTTGGAATTCCTAACAAAATGACCCTCCTGTCTTGTGTTCCTGCTATGTACTATGCTGCCGCTTTCATCGACCATCTGAGTCGTTTTGGCGGTGTTCAACGTGGACTATGTTTTTCTGTCAAAGCGTTTTTTGCCGGTGCGCTCTCCGGGTTGCAAGGACTGCTCCAATGTTCATACCTCACATAGTTCTGCCGGGGAAACCTTGTGCATGCAGCATGTTGCAATTGCCCTGGTCATGAGCATGCGTACACTGAGGCTCTGTCTGCACGAGTAGCACGAGTGGGCTTCAGCATTCTCGAATCGGCGTGGGGGCGACGTGCGATAGTCTTGGGATTACATATGCATTTGGTGCATGTGCACTGTGGTGCTTTGCTCACACCTGCATGTCATCCCAGTCGCCAGTGCTCTGGTGCAGGCCCCAAAATGATCAGTCAAGATGAGGAAGACGACTTGCTGCCAGCAGCAATGTCACCAGATCAACTTTGTGACAAGTCTCCAAATGCCCAATTGCAACTACTTTGGCTCAATTTCAAGGTTGCGAGCCGCCACCTCGTCAGGATCTCAAATTTTGAAGCACAAACTGAGGCAGAGCTCAACCCTATGCATGTGGTCCAGAATGATGAGACTCTTTCCAGCATCGCCAGAGCATGTTTCTTCCTGCTGCACACTGAATGTCTCAATATGTGCATGTGCATGATCTACTACTGTCATTGTGATGGGGATCTTTGAAATGATGCAGACATGCAGGTGTGCCAGGTGTCTGGACAGGAGCTCCGCAAGATGAATCCAGATTTGCCTTCCAATCTTCAGTGCGGCGATTGTATTGCACTGCCGCGGCCATGCCAGCCGCGTCTATACTGTACACGCCGTGGTGACACGTGGGCCAGCATAGCAAATTGGCTGCACATGCCCCCAGCAAAGCTTCGATTGCACAACGCTGATGCAGTGGTGCGACTGGTTGAGATATCCATCTGCTTGCATGTGGCTGTCTGTTTGTCCATCAGTGCGAAGCGTGTGTCCAGTTCACTTGATGAAATGTTCTGAGCAGGTTGTAAGACATGGCAGCTCCATCATGGCAAGCTTGGCAAATTCTAGTATGCTGCTTGAAGGTCAGTTGATTGAGGTTCCTGGTCTAGGCAATGGCAGCTCTGTCTGTTCTGATGATAGTCGTGCTGAAGACTTCAATGCAGATCACACTATTTCATCCCCCCGACTGTACAACTACGCATCGTTTAGGCAGGCACCTGTCATCGTGAGGGTCCATCACCATGTCTGAGTCTGTGCTCGGATGTATGCTTGTACCATTTCAGGCTATTCTGGTGCTCAGAACACACGACTCATAGTCTCTGTTTGCAGGTTGGATGTATGGAACCACCAGTTGAGCTGCGACATGGTGGCTCACATGAGATCATGGAAGCACACCAAGAGTAGGCTGGCGCGATTTTGTTGATTCTGTGATATTATTGACCCTGCAAACGGCCGTTTTCTTCCATTTTCCGCCACATGCATGCATGGCACATTATTCCAGATCTTTTAAGTTCCGTGTACATATATATAATTCTCTTTCGCACGGCATCAAATTCATGGCCGCTAGCAGAAACATGCCCTCCTTGCTGGTGAGCCATTTGTCATGGCAGTTGACATGACGAGTGTGTTGTTTGCCGCAGCTGAGGTGCCCCTTGCTTGTTTGAGTATAGCAGAGTGCCCATCGAAATCTCAAGGTGCAATATCGAGGTATTTCATTATGACCATTTGTATCACCTTGTGCGAGATCTACAATATTTCATGCAGCACACACACCATTTTTGTACTTGACTGGAGGTAAACTCTCAGCATGGCAGGGCACATGCACGCCTACTGGACACGACATCCATGAGAATGTGATCACAGCCATGCAGCTCCGCCATTGTGACGCACCGGTATCAGCAACAGATTCGGGATTTTCTGATGAATTGGCACAGCACTGTTGATTCACACCTACATCTCCTACGCTCCACTGCATGCTCACACGGCCTTTGGCTGTAGAGCTACCAAGTGGCGAATCAACGCTATCTCGCCGACAGGCAAGGCAGGTACATATAATGAGATGTACAATGTAAGTGTTCACTGCTCAGCAGAAAAGAGGGGTACGTATCACTCACAATTCCCATGTCAAGCTCAGCCTGTCCGAGCTGGGCTGTTGCACAAAAAGTGGAAGGTGGAATTCAATGGAACGTACCATTCACAAAGGCGGTACCTTGAAAGACATGCTGCCCCACAAGGGACATGTAGATGCAAGAGGGTTGGGATTTTGCACCAGCTAGACTGGTGATGAGAGGGCAGCTGTCCAAGAATAGGAAGCCCATTGCAAGGTGCACCCCTTACAGTCACACATCTGATGTGAACTCTTTATATCGCCACCATTGCAGACATTCAACCGCAATTTTGTCTCATGGAGGAGCAACAGTGTGAGGAGTGCCAGCAGCACCCCGAACACCTTCGCTGATACAGCCATATTGCAATGGTGTCCCCGCTGGAAGTATCGGCAACCCCATATTCTGCAATTCTACAGCATTGCCACTTCCGATCGTTGGAGTATCAGCCATGATTGCGTCTGGCTGCACCACAGCTCCGGCACCATCACCATCTATTGGCCACAACCGTTGGCTTTCGCCAGCAAGACCCTGCAGATCAGATTGGCATGACCAGATAATGACATGAATCCTTCATTTCACTTCAACACAGCACTACGACACAACTTGGTGTAGATCTCTTTGTAAGGACCATTGTGATCTTAGAGGAGGCGTACTGTTGCTTGTGATCCAGCTTGCAACGGTGATATTCCAACTGGCATGTGCGCTGTAGTCAGTCCAGCTGGATTGGCAAGCAGAGGATGCACCCCGGCGCCAACTGCAGAGCTGCTTGCAGGCGTGTCAGCAGCTGCAGCGGCTGCATGGGCCATTGGATGCGATGCGTCAGACAGCACCGGAGTACCAGACCTACCATTGAATGACACCTTGTACAAATGATTTCGCTTCGGCAGAAGAAAATGCATGGAAGACTCTAAAGCAGTGCTGATACGGTCACCTGAACATGCTCAAAGGGTTCACATTCAATGCCTGGCACGAAACCATTTCGACTTGTCCACGTCAGCAGGGGCAGATCCGATCTGATGGATAGCGAACGTTCCTGAATGGAGCTCCTTCGGCTGATCATCAGGCAATACTGTCACATCACCAACTTTAACACCTGGATGTGGCACTTCCTCAATGCATATGATCTGCCGTTCACCTGCCGCAAGATCATCATACTATAGCTCAACTGAAGATCTACGGCGACGGTATCACATGTACAGCTGATGCAGGTTTGATGAGAGTCATCGATTGGACTGTCCCGCAGCTCACAGGCACTGGACCCAGCTCCTAAGAGCCACCATTGCAAATGATCAAGCGCCGTGAGGCCTTACCATTCTTGCCCATGACTATAAGCTCAAAGCACTTTGCCTCAAAGTTATATCTGATCACAGCGTGCTTGCGAGAGATCGACATGCTTTCACCTGCATCCACAGGTCTGGAGCGACTGTGATAAGATCAGATCATCTACCACTGGCATCTTCATGGCTATGCCACAGCATGCATTGAGTTGCTCAGGTTGGTGCAAGCCTTGAAGAAAGGTCGCCAACGAAGCTTGGATAATGTGGCGGGTGAGCCGCTGGTAGGTTGTCAACACAAGGATTGGAAACGTACCTAAAACTACATCAGCGGTAGAGTTTTTGGAATTCCTGCCAAGGATGACCTCAAATTTGCGTATCAGGTATTCTATCGGCTCATCCCCTCGCGTGCCTAAGAGCTTAGCGAAGCCGAACTTCGAGAGCTTGCACGGATGTGTATCATCGCTCATAGGATCGACAGTCACAACAGATCCGCGAGTATGAAGCATTCATACGATCTTCTCCAGGCGCCCTAATTCATATGCCGCATCCCAGACATGGCCGTTGCTTTGACAACACAGCACACGACGCATTCCTGCAACCTGCTAAACTATGTACGAGCGTAGGAACGCAGAAGTTGGAAGAAGCCGGTGTGGGGACCATAATTCATAGTCTCTAGCGATCAGGTGAAGGGCCCAGGACAGGACCTGGGCGGGTCCCCACTGGCACTGATGCATGCGCTCTGAACGCGCGGATCCTGGCCGTGTACAGCTGCGGGCGGTGCGCTCGGGCAGGCAGCTCGATGATAATTAATTAAACCATACCTTCTACGACCAGTCTCTCCCGACCGCCTAGATCATCCCGGCTTGCGCGTCTGTGTCCCGACGAATTATTGCAACGTGCCACCACCAGGGCCATTGGTGCATCGTCGTTCATGATCACTTGCGAGAAGGTACTTGCATACAGTACTGCCTGCCTGCTTCCGCCTTGAACTGTCGTGAGGATGTCGCTGGCAGTAAGTGAAAACACGTTGTCTGTCACTGTGCCATTTGCCGTGTATTGGCTCACCGCTCTGTGTTACGAAGCCATTTCCAGCATAAGGTCGCCATGGATTGATCATTACAGGCTACATGTAAAAAATGACGAACAGCGCTTCAATTTGGTACGCCGGACTGCATCTTTCTGATGGCTTACGAAAGCTTGCGCACACTCTGGATTGTGTTCATGCTGCAGGTCTCCCGGAAGAGGGTCGTTTTCACTGTGTTGCTGCAGCACCTCGTCCAGATGGTGCTCGGCTTGCTCCTCCTGGACCCTCCGCACGAGTCGCACCGAACCTACATTGGACAAGGCATCAGGTTTATTGGAGCCATGGTTTGTCTAGATGCGTGGCAGTATTCCTTTCATCGATTATTCCACGAAATGGACTGGTGTTACAAAAATATCCATATCTGGCATCACAAGGTGTTCATACCGTATCCATGCGCAGCGTTATATCAGCATCCCATTGAAATGCTGATAATGGACACATTATCTGGTACCATCTCTGTGGCAGCAACAGGTGGGGCTGCTCTGTGCCTTCTGGATTGCATGCTGATGGGGCTACCAGGCCAATTCTCACATTGCCGACACTGTGTGTCCAGGGTGTTCTCCTTTAACAGCGATGACTTTCTGGAGCTTGTCATATTTCAAGACGGTGAGTGACCATTCAGGACTAAAGTTTCCCTTGAATCTCACCAATATACCAGGGATGAATAATGCGGAATACCATGATGTACACCATTCACCGACCGGGTTGAAGCTGAACTATGCACAGCCGTTCTTTACTTACCTCGATCGCCTTTTCGGGTCATTCAAGGATCCACGAGATGGTAAAGTGTTGCCAGCAAGGAAGAAAGATGAGTAGGTCGCAACATCTCAATCAAAGGAGTTGTGTACGCAAGAGTTCGAAGATATTTAGATCCATACACATCATCTGCCAATATCATTAGATGTTTATATGCGGCAGTACGATTTTGAATGGCATGTCCACATTGTCAGCCCCCGTTTTGTATACAGCCCACTCAAACTTTCGCATGGCCTCGTGTCTCGATTTGTCCCAGGCCCTCATGTCGGCTGAGGTGTAGATGGTAGATGCGCATCAGCATGCGATACTGCTCTATGAAACTCATGTGTTGGACCATCAAATGACCGCAACGGAGCCTCTTTCAGAAAAGGTCAATTGACCATGAATGGAAAATCAGCATGCTGTTCATAAAACGTAGCAACATGTGCAGTTACAAGGTGTATGATCGCACTCTAACGCACAACTCAACCTGTCTGCACGTCGATATCGCATAAACATGGTATGACCACCATATCGGCCGACCCTGTGTAAACATGCACAGCCTCAATGCCATGGATCCCGGTGGGCGCGGACCCAAGAGTATCTTGATTGCGGGATGCGAAATTTCATCATTCTTGCTTTTACGGGCACTGATGTGCAGTTGTGGTGCCATGGAATTGTTCGAGTGGGTGGTGGCTATAGTGTTGCAAGGACAAAGTCAAGAGGTTAGGAGCTGTCGCAAAATTTTTTTTTGTTAACGAATAGCTCTC
Organism: Ulva prolifera; assembly: GCA_023078555.1. Lineage (NCBI taxonomy): Eukaryota > Viridiplantae > Chlorophyta > Ulvophyceae > Ulvales > Ulvaceae > Ulva > Ulva prolifera. The sequence continues at coordinate 6,067,466 of CM041201.1, read as the reverse complement.
CGAAGGCCAGGTACAAGGAATTGTGATTAGATGCTCTGTGAGGTACAGTGCCACCTGGCACCAGAAAGCCGCAGCCGGTATAGTTGCTTTGCGATTTGTGAAAGGCTGTCACATGGAGTTGAGGCATGTTATGCCAGTTTGTGCTAGTTGTCCTCTTAATCTTCGGTGAGAATTTGATGGTTGCCCTTGCGCGCCACTACTGCACCCACTTCACTTGTATGATGATTTCAGGCCATTGTGGGGCTGCAACAATGCTGGTTCCGCCATATGCGGCCGCAGCTGAAATCACCAGTATGTGTGTTTCATGACCTCTCAGTCAGCACTTTCATCGCCTCGCATCTCCAAAATCCGTGATCCCACAACTTCAACCCTCCTTGCGCATGCTGCCTGATCTCTCATTCGTTTCGCGCCAAGTTACAAACGCACCTCCAGAATTCCAGTAAGGCAGCAGTCGTTTCCGTTATATTCATTGCCGCTGATCTTGCATTGTGCTGAATACAATTGCGTCGAGCGCGCTCTGGTTCTTTTTCGGCGTTCGGCACGATGCATGGTGCTGACGCGAGGAGAGCGATTGTGATTCAATGCGACTGGTCGCACCGCCAGGGGAATGCACAACAACGGAAATTCCACCGTCAACAGCAGACACCGACTTGCATCAAGTAGTGGCTGTAGTGTAGCTTGGCAATGCTTTGTTGCTGCACGATGTCTGCGGTGCTACCTGCCTATGTCGTAGAACACTTGAAAAAAAAGGGGTGCGTAACGGACCAGCCTCTCTGCACCGCAGTTCGAATTCTATCTTTCAATCTGAATCATTTACTGAATCATTTAATGCACAACTTCACAGCGCAACTCAGGTTCTCGAGGAATCCCAGCAACATTTCTAGTGGGCATGCCACGTACTTGCCAGTGGCAAGTTGCCTCGAGCGGCACGGCACATCGCGGTCCGACCAAGACCAGACACCCTTAGGATTCACTTCGTCCACAAACAGCCCACAGCGGTGCACGCGTTGCTCTACTCCGCAATGGCACGCGCCGTCACCTGAAAGGGGTGTTTTCAGCGATGCTTCGTGCCGGGTGCCGGGTGCGGTGCCGTGGTATGACTGGAGCATATTGGACGTCCAACAAAACACTCCAGAACAATTCCCCATTCGTTGCTTGGGTCATGGGTAGGAAGCTCTCTAGTGGCCCCCAAAACGTTCTCCAGCATGCTGTGGTGCGGACATGGAAGCCTCGGCCGCCTACCATGAGGGTTGGCATCACCTATGTCGTCCCGAATGTGCATGCGTGGTTCACTCTGCGGACATTGGACTGCCATGCGTGGATTGTCATAGGCTCTTCGAGGTCCGGGGGTGCTACCGGTAGTGGCGGCATGAATTCGCCGTTTCCGCAGCAAAGGGTCTTAAGTATACTACCGCCTGCACTGAAGAGCTCGTAATCAAACAACATGGCATTGTTGTTACAACCAAGGATCCATTCGCAGCATTTGTCAAGCTACCTTGTGGGCTGCAGAGCCGTTACCTGTGGAGCATGTCAGAAATGCTCTATCTTGTCAGGTCAGACGCGCAGTCTTTAGTACAGGTCAGGTCAGGGCAGCCAGCGTTCCATACCTGTGTTAGAAAGGCTATCCTTCGTCAGGTCAGACACGCAGTCCTTACGTCAAGTCAGGAGACCAGCATCTCATACCTGCTGCGCACAGAGGTAGAACCAGAGAGATGCACGGGGAGACAGAGTACAGCCAGTACCGTGAAACAGTAAGAATAATGGTTACAGCTCTCCAGTGTGCACAGCCATATATGCACACTGAATAGTCAAGATTACGGCGGGAGATCCTCGCAGGATCTCCCTCACTACTCCGGGACAATCCGGCTGGCGGCTTACCCCTACACATGATCCGCGGATCATCCGTGCATGGGTGCACCTGTCACCACGCTGCTGCCCGCAGGCGCATGCATTGTGACACTCCCCCATAAACCCTGCTAAGTCTCCACTAGCTGGAGTTTATTACGAACTTCCTGCAAGGCAGGTCCGGGCAGCACTTTAGTAAACACATCCGCTAACTGATCAACAGTGCCTACCCATGCTACCTTAAGTTCATCCATCTGGACGTATTCCCGCACTCGCAAGTGCCGCACACGAATGTGCTTGGATCTGTCAGTGGACACAGCATTCACTGCCAAAATATTGGCACTCTTATTATCTCCCCACAGAGTCGGCTTATGTGGGGCAAGCTTCACATCGAGAAGCAATTGCTTCATCCACATGAGCTCGTTGGCTGTTGCGCTCATCGCAATGAGCTCAGCCTCTGTTGTATCCCCAGCCACTATACTCTGCTTTTTCGAACGCCAGAGAACACAGTTCCCATACACCCGAACAATCATACCAGATACACTCTTTAGATCCGCAGAATTCGCAAAATCCGCATCTGAAAAAGCCTCTAGTAAACACCCATGTCCCTCAGAGCCTACAAATTTTATTCCTAGATTTTTCGTGGACTGCAGGTATCTCAGAACATGTTGCACGGCAGACCAATGTTCCTTCAGACTACTAGACATGTGCCGGGCCAGGGCATGTGCCACATAGCTCAGGTCAGGTCGTGTCACTCCTGCAATATACTGGATGCTTCCTACAGCACTCATGAACCTGGAATGCTCAGCAGCACTGGCTTTTTCCAGGTCAGGATGCTCTTTCACACTCCTTAGTTGTTGCCGCGGCACTAATGGAGTGGGAGATTTACGACAGTCAGACATGCTGTACTTGTCCAGCAAGTTCTGGATTTTGTTACGTTGCGTCATTGTGATTGTTTTGGCCTTTCGATCACGCGTGATCTCAGTGCCAAGTGCCCAAGACAGGTCACCTAGATCTCTGCCTTCAAATTTCGTGAGAATGACACTGATGATTTCCTGCAGCCCCGCGGAGCAACTGAAAATGAATAAGTCATCTACCCACAGAAAAATGAGACATCGACCAGTTGTTCTGACATACAGTCCAGGATCACTTTGTGCGCACACAAATCCCAGTTCAGCCAAGACCTTTACTAAAGCTTTATGCCACTCGCGAGCGGCTTGCTTCAGGCCATACAGTGTTTTATGTAATTTCCATACACGTGCTGTCCCGTCTGTGAAGTACGGGGGCTGTTCAACGAAAACCTCTTCCTCCAGGTCACCGTTAAGAAAAGCACACTGTATGTCTATATGCCTAATCTCCAAATCCTCCTGAGCAGCAATGGACAGCAACACACGCAGTGTCGCGTAACTACCGACAGGGGACCAAGTCTCGAAGAAATCTATCCCTTCTACCTGAGAAAAACCACGAGCTACATAACGTGCCTTGTAACGCTGAATCTCACCAGCGGGTCCGCGCTTGATCTTGAACACCCACTTGCCCGAGATAGCTTTCTTACCCGCAGGCAGATAGCACAACATAAAAGTCCCGTGCTCACCCAGTGCTTCCACCTCCTCCTGCATGGCACGCAGCCAAGCATCCCTGTCTGGACCCGCGAGTCCTTCCTTCATAGAAGGCAGATCAGGGTCGGAAGGCTTCTGCTTCCTAGCGGCAGCTGCTCTGCGCGACCCACGACGCTGGGCACTGTGCTGCTCACCAGGCTCCCCATGCTGATGCTTCAGGCCTGCACCGGACACTCCACAGTCAGCCGCGGCTGATGTGTCCTGGTTGCAGCCTGGAGACTTGATGTCAGCTACTACTGTTTCACTACTAGCATGATCAGAGCCCGCGGGCTCATGCACAGCAGCTACATCCACAGCCAAAGGAACAAGACGTCTACGTACAAGAGGATTGATTTTAATGCGGGGAAGAGCAGCTGGAATGGCTCTTACCTCATCAGGCAAATCAACCCCGACAGCGGCAGAGGGGTTAGCCTGGATCTCTCCCCCTAATTCGGATCCGGACTCCACCTCAATTTCATCTGGCTCATCCTCCCAGGAAGGTCTCAGCCCCTCGGCCCCTCGCAGGGGCTTAGCTACTGCTCCCGCGCCAGATGCCGAGGCCGCAGCCGAATTACTCCCTGAGCGAACCCGCTGAGCCTCGCGATTCTGATGAGCCGCAGCCCGTTCATCATCGCTGATGGTGTACTCCTCCATCTCATCTGCATCGTCCTCATCATAGATGCCAGGACCGCTGTCGTCGTCATCGTCGTCCATCGAATCATCAGACGACAGTGAAGGCATGGGCAGGACAGATGCAGCTTTGATGCCAGGGTCATGGAGCTGAGCATTGCGAGTCACCACATACTCGACAGTGCGTGCTGGAGGGGCCCCAGATAGGCGCGCCTGGCCTGGGACCCGAAGAGGACGTTCAACGTCAGGGTGGGCAGCTGCACGAGCAATCGCACGCGTGCGATGCATGGCGTGCCTGGCCACCTCCGGTGTGTCCCGCGCAGGGTCACGCCGGAGCACCTCAGCAGAGGAGCCTGCGCCGAAACGTGGAGAGTACACCGCCTCATCAGGCAGTGCGTCCTGTCTGAACGTCATGTCCATGACAGGGACTCTACCATGACCTGGGGGGGCGTGCGAAAATTCACGCAGACGTCGCAGCACTCCCCCATCATGTGTGGAGTCAGTGACGAACGAGGGGACATCACTGTCAGTCACGCGGACACCCTCGTCATCACCCTCAAAGACAACCTGTAGGGAGTTCGCAAACTCTGCAGGTTCTCTCTTGTCCACAACAGCGGACGCATCGTACTTACGTACGTGTCGGATCATCTGATCCGTGGTGCACATGATTTGCCGCACCACCACAACCCTACCCCCAGGAACGTCCTGGGCGTACACACGCTGCATGCTGGGCCCCAGCCCAGCACCAACCCAAAATGCTACCATACCCCTCGCGGACAATTTCCGCAAGTGATCATCCCTAGGATACGCATACACCTCAACCCCCCATGGACGCTGCTGCTTCACCAAATCCTGGAACACCTCAACGGAGGTGTCTCTGAAAAAAGACATGTAGGGAATGATATCCCTGTCACAAGACCTGGTCAAAAACTCGTCCAGTTCTGTCATAGTGAGCAACTCCCACTTGCGCTTCTCCTCCTCCCGCAACTTATCACGTTCGGCCTTTTTCATGCGCTTATTAGCCCGCTCAGCCTGCTGTACATCCGCAGCTGTATTAGCATCACGCTGAGCTTTCTGGGCTTTCATCATTATTGCCAGTTTGTCATGGTACAGCGCCGAGCACGGCGTGAGATTGTGACCATGGATGACACTGGCAAGGCATTCAATCCACAGAAACAGAGGAAGACCGCTCGCAAGCAGTACAGCTCGGACCGCCTCGAAGGCAATACCGATCCTCCGCTCGATCATGCCATTACAGCGATGATCAGCTGTGGGGGTGGTGCGGTGAGTAATGCCACGACGCTGGAGGTAGAGCTTTAAGGCCTCAACCATGAACTCTCCTCCTTTGTCGGTGTGAAGGATGCGCACACCCGGTTCACCTGGCTTCACCACATTCACCCGAATGCGCTCAATGATGTAAGAGATCATGGCCGCAGCCTCACTCATTTTACGCAGACCGACAATGAAAGTATAACGCGTGAAGGCGCACATCACAAACAAAACATACTTCACACCGCCGATCCCAACTGGAGTGATGGGACCAGCCAAATCAGCATGCAATTGCTCACCAGGGTATTTCGCCTGGCCTAAGAGCTCACGATTATTGGCTGAGATTTTGCCCGCGGGCACTTTGCCAATTCTGCAGCCGTGACAACGATTCCCCATTGGCTCGGGGTCAACTTTCAAATTCAGGTCACCATAAAAATCACTATTTGACTGCATCCTTTTTAAGACCCACGTCGACTGATGAAACGACAAATGAGCTAGGAATGCAGGTTCCAACAAGTAAGCATCATGTGGGACCTCAGCTCCCCCAGCATTGGGACGCTTCAGGTCGATCGCCGCAGCGGCCACATGACACCACTGATTTTGATCTGCCACAACAGAGGTCGGACTGCTCTGGTCAGACCACACCACTCCCCTGTTGACAGGATGACCCTCAAGAACAGGCTTCTTGAGGGAACACATTTTGAAAACAAAGACGCGACAGTTATCCTCATCCAGCTCCTGGTGTTTGGACGCATCCTCGATACCAGTAGCCATATCTCCGAAACCGGGGACATACAACACACTCCTACGCGTGTCTAAGTAAATCTTCTCGTGACGAAGACCCATAGTACTCAGTATGTTGTATGGACACTCAGGGGCATAGTACACACCCGGGATTTCCACATCCAGAGGATGCGTATTCCCATGCTCATCTACATAGGTGCCCAGGTTCACCTGAATGGTTCCCCTGCCCATAATGGGGATCTTGCCTGGTCCCGCGGGATTGGCAGTTCTCTGGCACGGACCATACTCAGTGAACATGTCGCGATTGCCAACAATGTGAATGTCAGAACCACTATCAATGATAAAATTCCATGGTGCTAATGCATCATGATCCGGGAACTCTTCAGGCAGTTCTACAGCACAAACATCTTTGGCCGCGGCCTGTTTGCGCTGGGGGCAGTTCGCACGCAAGTGTCCCTTCTTCTTGCAGAAGAAGCAGGTCCTGGTCTCCTCGCGAGGAGCCTTGCCAGCGTCAAGCGCGGCGACCGCAGGACCGTCGCCTCGCTGCTGATTGCGCCAGCCTTGGCCTGGTTTGCCCGCGGGCGGTCCAGACCTAGCCTGCAGCCGCTGCTGCTTGAGCAAATCAGCATGCTCAGTCAAACGTGCAATGATGACATGGGGGGAGGAGTGTTGGACTTCGCCGCGCACGGCATTGAACTCCTCCCCCACTTCTAAAAGTTTTAATCGGAGCCATCGCTGGCCCACATCGGCACCTAGTGCCTCCAATTGAGTGTACACACTCATCACTTCACCACAATAAGACCCAACGTCTCTATTTCGCTGTGACAAAGAGTTGAAGCGACTCCACAGTCTGTGGATCTCGGCTTCAGTGCTAGGCCTATACTTTGCAGTGAGATAGGCCCATGCCTCACACAGATGTGACATGCGATAGACAGTGGTCCTATCCGCGTCAGGCAAAGACATAAGGACTTGAGTCCTTGCTCTAGCGTGGACACGCTGTTCGTCCGCGGACGGTGCGTGCTGCAACAGATGATCTAACTCGAACTGTCCTAACCACAGAAAGACTTTCTGCTCGTACGCAACGAAGCTTTCGGTCTTAAAATTCCATTCAGGCAATTTTCCTTTAGACAGATCAGGCTCGTTACGTCCCCGAGATGCACGCAGCGCTTCGGTCAACGTCTCGAGTGTAATGTATGACTCAGTGTGACCATGATCGTTCACAACATGAGAGGAAAAGGGCACCTGCTGGCTGCTCTGCCCAGTCTGGGAAGAGGGACGTGGTCGGATAACTCGTCCGCCACGAAGTAACATGCCCGCGGGCTGTTCTTCGTCGGGGAGCTGCTGCTCAGCGTCCCCGTCGACGAATGGCTGCTGATCAGCCTCGTCCTGCCTCTCCTCGCGAGGAGCGTTGGCGTTGGAACGATCAGAGTTAGACATCCTGCAGTAGGATGGACGGTGGTTTGTTGCGCGCAGCAAACCGAACCATGGGATGGCTCGCAAGCCGACAGGTTGAGAAAATAAACGAACGCATTCGCTTTTCCCAGCGCTGATCATTAAAGCAAACGTCTCGAATTGTATCTAATAACAATGTGCTACGAGATCGCCTAATGATGCCTGCGCTTATGACCGCGGTCTGAGCGCCGGCAGAACAGTGGAAAGCTCGCCGTGTCTGCGCACAGACTTTGGCCGACGGTTTCCTGAACAAGACCGTAAAAGACATAGCGCAAACATTCACCGATACCATGTTAGAAAGGCTATCCTTCGTCAGGTCAGACACGCAGTCCTTACGTCAAGTCAGGAGACCAGCATCTCATACCTGCTGCGCACAGAGGTAGAACCAGAGAGATGCACGGGGAGACAGAGTACAGCCAGTACCGTGAAACAGTAAGAATAATGGTTACAGCTCTCCAGTGTGCACAGCCATATATGCACACTGAATAGTCAAGATTACGGCGGGAGATCCTCGCAGGATCTCCCTCACTACTCCGGGACAATCCGGCTGGCGGCTTACCCCTACACATGATCCGCGGATCATCCGTGCATGGGTGCACCTGTCACCACGCTGCTGCCCGCAGGCGCATGCATTGTGACAACCTGCTGCGCACAGAGGTAGAACCGAGGAACGCTTAAGGGGAGTGCTAGCACCGGGAAACAGTAAGAAGAATGGTTACAGATCTCAGTGTGCACATGCTTATATGCACACTGAACACTCAAGGTTACGGCGGGAAACCCTCGCGGGATCTCTATCACTACATCGAGACAATCTCGGCTGGCGGCTTACCCCTGCACTGGATCCGCGGATCGTCCGTGCATGGGTGCACCTGTCACCACATTGCTGCCCGCATGCTCATGCATTGTGACAGGGGCAAGGCCCACACATGAACAGGGTTTACCAGTCCGTACCGGGGGTCGGCAAAGTGATTGAAGTGCGGCAGATTGTGTATAGCGCTGCAATTTGACGTGAGTACATCAAGATTTTCGATAGCGTGGAGATAGGCCTCATGCCGTCAGCGAATAGGAGTGAAGTTGAAAAACTAGAATTCAAGCTCAAGGCGGCGGAAAAAGTGTATGCGCCCCCGTTGTCGGATGTCGATGATGTTGCTGCTCGGAAGCAGTACATGCAAGTGCACGGCGCTGCTGAGTATAATTTTGACGGGATGGCCATAGGCAAGAATCTTGTCAACCTGCATGATTCGGTGAGTGTCCGCGACATGATGTGAGTTAGGTTGGGGCTGGGTTAGGCCCCAGCATGCAGAGAGTGTACGCCCAACATGATCCTGGGGGTAGGGTCATGGTGGTGCGTTAGATCATGTGCACCACGGATCAGATGATCCGTCACGTACGCACGCTCGATGCGTCCGCTGTGGTGGACAAGAGGGAACCTGCGGAGTTTGCGAACTCCTACATAGTTACCTTTGAGATGGACGATGAGGGTGTCCGCGTGACTGACTCTGATTTTCCTCCTTTCGTGGATGATGCCACATTTGACGGGGGAGTGTTGCGCCGTCTGCGTGACCAGCTGCACACACCCCCGGTCATGGACGGGTCCCAACGATGGATATGACCTTCCGGCATGACTCATTGCCGGAAGAGGGTCTCTACTCTACACTTGGAGCGGGTTCCTCTGTGGAAATGATCCGGCGTGAACCTGCTAGGGACACACCGGAAGGGGCCAGGCGCGCCATGCATCGCTCACGAGCAATTGCACGTGCCGCTGCGCACCCCAACATTGACGTGCCCCCTGGGGTCCCAAGTCAGGTGCACCAGTCAGAGGCCAAACCCGCCCGCACTGTGACGCACGTAGTCACCCGCGATGCGCAGCTCCATGATCCTGGTGTTGAAGCTGCATTTGTCATCCCGATGACCGGCTCCAGCTCGTCTAATGATCCTATGGATGTTGATGATGACGACAGTCCTGGCATCTACGATGACGGTGACGATGAAGCAGAGATGGACTACACCGTCAGCGATGATGAAGCGGCTGCGGCCCTTCAGAATTGCGAGGCTCAGCGGGTCAGTGGGAGTAATTCGGCCGCGGCCTCAGCATCTAACACGGGAGCAGTAGCAAAGCCCCTGCGAGGGGGTGAGGGGCTGAGGCCCTCCTAGGAGCATGAGCCTGACGAATTTGAGGTGGAGTCCGGGTCCGATTTAGGGGAAGAGATCCGGGCTTCCCCCTCTGCCGCGATTGGGGTTGATCTACTGGAGGAGGTAAGAGCCGTTCCAGCTGCTTGACCTGCCATAAAATCAATCCTCTTGTATGCAGACGCCTTGTTCCATTGGATGTGGATGTAGCTGTCACAATGCATGAGCCTGCGGGCAGCAATGTGGTGACAGGTGCACCCATGCACGGACGATCCGCGGATCCAGTGCAGGGGTAAGCCGCCAGCCGGGATTGTCCCGATGTAGAGGGGGAAATCTCGGGAGGGTTTCCCGCCGTAACCTTGAGTGTTCAGTGTGCATATAAGGATGTGCACACTGAGATCTGTAACCATTCTTCTTACTGTCTCACGGTATTAGCACGTATCTCCCTCTGAAGCGTTCCTCGGTTCTACCTGTGTGCGCAGCAGGTATGGAACGCCGGCTGACCTGATGTGACCTGAACTGACTGCGCGTCTAACCTGGCAAGCTGCAACAGTTTTCTGACAGTAGCTGCTATGCATGAGCCTGCGGGCTCTGATCTTGCTGGTAGTGAAACGGGTTTAGCTGCTATTGAGTCTCCAATATTTGAAAATTATTGGCTCTAAGGGACATGGGTGTTTGCTAGAAGCTTTTTTAGATGCAAATTTGGCGAATTGTGCTGATCTGAAGAGTGTGTCTGGCATGGTTGTTCGAGTGCATGGGAATTGCGTGCTCTGTCGCTCGAAAAAGCAGAGTACAGTGGCTAGGGATACAACGGAGGCTGAGCTTATTGCGATGAGTGCCACAGCCAACGAGCTTATGTGGATGAAGCACTTAACTGCAATTGCTTCTAGATGTGAAGCTGGTGCCCCTCAAGCCGACTCTGTGGGGTGACAAAAAGAGTGCCAACATTTTGGCGGCGAATGTTGTGTCCACTGACAGATCTAAGAACATTCGTGTGCGGCACTTGCGAGTGCATAGATATGTCCAGATGGATGAAGTGAAAGTTGAATGGGTTGGCACGGTTGATCAACTAGTACATGTGTTTACCAAAGTGCTGCCTTGTCCTGCTCTGAAGGATGTTCGTATTACACTCCAGCTAGTGGAGACGTAGCTGGGGTTATGGGGTAGTGTCACAATGCATGAGCCTGCGGGCAGCAGTGTGGTGACAGGTGCTCCCATGCACGACCGATCCGCGGATCCAGTGAAGGGGTAAGCCGCCAAAGGGATTGTCCGGGTGTAGCGAGGAAGATCCTGGCGTGTATCTACCGCCGTAGTCTTGACCTGTAGGTGTGCATATATGGATGTGCACACTGTGATCTATAACCATTTTTTCCACTGTTTCACGGTATTAGTGTCTCCTCCCGCATTCTTCGATTCTATCTCTGTGCGCAGCATGTATGGAATGCTGCGAAACAATAAGGATAATGGTTACAGATCATAGTGTGCACATCAATATATGCACACAGACATGTCATGATTACGGCGGGAGATCCACGCAGGATCTTCTCACTACTCCGGCACAATCCCGCTGGCGGCTTACACCTGCACACGTTCCGCAGACCGATCCGTGCATGGGTGCACTTGTCACTGCATTGCTGCCCGCAGGCTCATGCCATGTGAAACATGGAGACGGCGTCGGACTCCCATCCGTCCTCCGCACGCGCGTCGATGCCAACCTAAGTTGACGTACCCAACATAACAGACGGTGCAGTATTATGGTGCTCGTCGCAGGCTGCCTGCCTTCAATGTTGTTAATAGTGGTGTGTTCCTCGGAAGTCCCATTAGCAATTGACTCCACGCATGAGAGTTTGTAGCACCTAAGCATCCACGTTATCTGTGCTAACATCTACCGGACGGAGAGCCAAGTGTTTGTGATGAAACCCCCTAACTATACACATGGGTCGTGTGCGGTCTGCCTCAGAGTCCAGATTCTTTGCCATCCGCAGCCCTTCTTTGACAATGCTTGTGCCCATTCTCTTGTGCACGGCTGCGGATCCCCTGATGGTTGGCCCGGCCTACCAATGGTGCAAATTGGCAGGCCAATCAAGACTTAACGTATGACCCCGCTTCCTCTACACACAAAACATCACCCACTACGAGCTCTTCGAGGTCTCTCAAGTGCTCTTCGAGGTCTCTCAAGTGCGTGACTCCGCACCAGCCCGGTGGCGCTGCAATCTCCATGCCCCCGCCGCTTCTACGACATGTCACCGCTGAAAGCATCATGTTCAAACTTGTGGTTGTCGTTGATGTGAAATCTGGCAAGCGCCTCAGCGACAGGCATGGCATCTCGAACATGTTTGTTTCCAGGGCACTCAATCCGCAATACGGAATCATGTGCCCTGTCCAAGCAACGTGTAGGCTCCAGCTGTTGCAGCACGCCATCCACGATGCTCGACGTGCACTGCAATGTGTCGCCCTCAGATGCACACATACACGGATCGTCCGTGCTGCTTGGTGCAATAGCCTCTGCCCTCAATAGTTTCTACAATGCTATGTTTAGCCAGAGGCCCCGTTAGCAGATGGTTGACCGCTGGACGTTGGTCCTATAATCAGGTCCAGCTGCAGCACGACCACCTCCACGTCCACGTTCTACGCCTCCTCGAGACGTTAAAGTCTGCTTCACCGGACCGTCCGCGCCATTGTACGTTGGGCTTTCAGTTTCATACCTCCGGGCCGTGCACGTGTAGCCATGCCTGCAACAACATTGGGATCCGATCATGGCTCGCCGGGAAATTTGCGATGCCGAGGTTTGACACTTCTATGGCACTGCACGCTGCACCTTTCCCGCCAAGTCTTCTTTGGTGCGATGCGGAACCACTCCCTAAAGTGTTGTATATCAGTGCAGCGTTATCGCCCATGACCTTTGCATCGCGATGCAGTGTTGACTGGCATGATACGCGGCCAACTTCGACCACGTGCGGCATGCATTCAAGTCCCCCTGCGCGCAGGAGGGATTGCGAGGCTGTACGATCCGCGCTTTGCAGCGTTGACATGGATATTCATGTAGATATATTGACTATGGCACGCAAATCTTGACCAGTTCCGATAGGTCATCGAAATCCAGGCCTGTTAGTGATCTACATCTTTTTCTGACTGGCACACAACATGGCATCTCAAATGAAGGCATTTTCTGGGGCGCAGTTGATCAAGGTAAGCTGCGCTGTAGTAGCAGCTGAAACTCTGTTGCTGCATTCATTTTGCCCGTTGTTGCGCAGACTCTCCTGCGTTGTCACGCACCCTGATTTCGACTCCAACGTGCGTTGATCGCACGGGTTCTGCATGCTCTTGACCTCAACTGCAAACTGAATTATGTTGTATCTGTCTAATGGTGCGACTTCCATTTGCGGGGCGTTGAGCTGTTGGTTGACAGCCACTGTCAGGGACCTCTCCGAATCTGGGTGAATCGGATCGCTGTTCCCCGGGCGTTGCTGCTTGGGTGATGAAGAATGGAACTCTTTCTGCGTCCAATAAGCAACTGATTCTGAAATGTTCCTTGCAGGCGTCTCCCCGTGTCGTGTCCGGGCGTCGCATTGTTGCGCCAGCCCCAAAAGCCGCTTTCATCGGTTCCGCAAACAACCTGGTGCGAGCCTGGCCATGCCCACGATCCGGCTCACGATCCGGCCCACGATCCGGCTCTCTGTCAGCCAGCATATTTGTAGCTTCTTCCGAGAGTATACTAGTACGTGCATGCTTCATCCAGAAGATATGACTTGTTCGGTAGGATCAGGCACGCAGCTGTGATCACAATTGTTACAGTGAAGTGGGACAGGGCACACGCAAGCATACGCATCCACCGGTGCCACAGCATACAGATTTCCCTTCCAAGCAGATCAATCAAATCCTCAAGTCGTTTTGTTCCGAATGTTTTGTCTGTGAGCCTTGCACAACACCAGTTTTGGTGCAAGTGGACTGAGCCATGTAAACGCTGCAGATCATGGTTGCGTCCACAACAGCCTGCTTAGTGGCTGGTCGCTTTGGTCTGGCACCTACGGTTAATAAGTCTGCATCTGCTGGTCTCAAGCTCTCTGAAGTGGACAGTGGCATCAAATCTGCCGACCCAGCCGGTGCGTGTGCTTTTCGATTCTGTGTGATGTCCGCAAGTTGAACTATGTGTTGTAAATCTATCCTGAATGACATATTGCCTGCAGGATTCACTGTGGTTGACTGTCTTGCCCTGGGAACTTTTGGTCATGTCATTGGCTGTGGTATCATTCTGGGCCTGAAGAACACTGGTGCTTTGTGATATAGTTGTACATTCAGTGCGCGACCCCCTATGAGATTGTAATTCTGCTGGGATATTTCTGTGTTGCCCAATTTGATGCCTTCAGGAGAACTTCAAAGGCACATACTGTGCATACTCTTGTGTGGGGCAACATGAACCTCCGCGATCAGCAGGTGAGGTGTTCATGAGGTGAAACATCATCATGACTAGCTGGTGCACTACCTGCCAATGTGCACATCATTTTCACCTGAGCCAATGAGCGTTAGGCACAGTCTGTCAAAACAAGCTTGCCATGACTATGATTCTTTTGCAAATGCTGACGCATTAGCATCCCCTGATGTTAGCGATGTGAACACTATGGGATTCGCATGGCACAGCGATAGGAACTGTACTTCAGCCATACGGTTGAACAAAATTGCAGAACATGTGCGATTTTGCACATTGCAAACAATGCTGGTCCCTCACATACACGACACATGGCTGTTGTAGTCCCTTATGGTGGTCCGTTGAGAATTTTAAAAGTGAAAAGTCCCATGCGGGAGCCCCCGAATCTCTGCGATAGGCCCATGTGGCGATGCACCCATGACGTTAAAACCCCCATTGGTGATGGGTACCAGCGTTCAATTTCTGACAGAATGTGGCACATTTGTTGCTCTTGGAATCTGTGTATACGTGGTGCATGGAGTGTGCGTGATTAACTGGTCCGCTTCGTTCGGTACGTGCAATATTCACGCGCGGCAGTGGCGGCATGCCACAAGCGGATGGCGCAACGCAGCCGAACATAACAATGTGCCCAACCTTTGTTACACGACCATGCCACAACAGTATACCTACATCATGCATTCCGAACTCATTATTGGGTCCACGTTCAAACTATAACATGTTGAATTCGATACGCTGACGAGGCATAAAGGACTATGGCATGCATGTCGGAGTTGAACTCCACGGATACTTGTATGACATTTTTTTTTGTAGCACTGTAGTGTGGCCGCCGCGTGCCGGCTGTGTTGCTCTATTGGCGTATCACCACCGAGAAACAAAGAATTGCCTGTGCAAAGTTGATCATGTGCATGCTGAGTGTGATTGTTGAAGAGGATCGATACTATCATCTTGTGTTTACAAACTGTCCGAAGTCTGACAGTGTACAATATCTTTTATTGTGACACAGTAATCATAGCGCTAATCCACTACGTTCAACACTCAATGCACAACTCCCGTTGTATCGGTAGGCAACTGTCCTCCGTAGGTCGACGTCTGACATGTCAGCCTCTGCAACTGGTGACATGTGAGCCTCGACTCATCATAACGCATGGTTATCGAGGCAGTAGTATGTCTAACCATCACCAGACTTCACCTAAACAGGGAAACAACCCCCACCCCCATCTTACAAACGCCGGGCCGCAACTGCCCTGCCTGAAGTCACTTCACATTGAACAAGAAATAAAGAGAAGAAATCAGTTGAGTCATGAACAACAAAATTCACAGATTAGGTCCTTCACAGGTTTCCGAGATTCAACATCATGCATCTCACTTGGCTGGTCGGGTGCATCGTGACCTAGGCTTGGTTCCTAATTGCAACTTTGCGGCGGTGCACCAGGCATACTACCGATTGCATCGATAGCCCCCACAACGCAAGCGGTACGCTATAGCCGTGATGCACTTGCGGTGACCTCAAATCATACACGAGACAATTTGGCAGAAACGGCGTGTACAGTTCGTGCAAGCAGCAATAGATGGCAGCGTACGCAATTTTGCATAACCACCGGCAGGGGACCAAGTTTCAAAGTAATATACACCTTCTACATGAGAAACACCATCAGGTACGTACGGTGCTTCGTAACGAATCCTTCACCCATCGCTTGATTTTGCACCCACTTGCCCGAGATCGCTTTCTTGCCCGCAAGCAAATTGCACAACCTGAAGGGTGCGTGCTCACCCAGTGCATCCACCTCTTCATGCATGGCACGCATCCAAGCATCCCTGTCCTGACCCGCAGTTCCCTTATTCATCGAAGGCATATCACGGTCCAAGGCATTTTGTAACAAACTGCGTGTTTGTTAGAGGTGCGAGCAGCTCTCGTTGCACAATTGAGTGCTTTGACTAGCTTTGAACTAGTTTTCGACGGAAGTCATGACACCTTTTGCTTCCTAGCGGCATTTGCTCAACGAGACCCACGACGCTGATGACTACGCTGCTCCCCAAGCTCTCCATGTTGATGCTTAACCCTGATACTCCACAATCAGCCGCGGCTGAAGTGTTGTGATTGTTGCCGGGAGACTTGATGTCAGCTACACCGATATCGCTACTCACATCAGAACCAGCAGTCCTTGTGCAACAAGAAAATCCACATCCAAAGGCACAAGGTGCTTGCACACAAGCGGATTGAAACTCAATACAGGCAAAGCAGCTGGAATACCTCTGACCTCTTTGGGAGGGTCGGTCCCTGTCGCGGCAGAGGGGTTTGCTAAGAACTCTCCCCCTAACTCGGACTCAGACTCCTTTCGAGTCTCGTTAGCTCATCCCAAGAATTCCTCTGCCCCTCAGCCCCTCGTAGGGGCTTAGTTGATGCTGCCGCGTCAGATGATGAGGCCGTGGCAAAATTGCTCCCGGAGCAAACCCATTGAGCCTCACGATACTGTTGGGCCACAACCGCCTCATTGTCACTATTGGTGTCACAATGCATGAGCCTGCGGGCAGCAGTGTGGTGACAGGTGCACCCATGCACGGACGATCCGCGGATCCAGTGCAGGGGTAAGCCGCCAGCCGAGATTGTCTCGATGTAGTGAGAGAGATCCCGCGAGGGTTTCCCGCTGTGACCTTGAGTGTTCAGTGTGCATATAAGGATGTGCACACTATGATCTGTAACCATTCTCTTTACTGTTTCACGGTATTAGCACTCTTCCCAAGCATCTCTCGGTTCTACCTCTGTGCGCAGAAGGTATGAGATGCTGGCTGTCCTGACCTGACTTGAACGAGGACTGCGCGTCCGCCCTGCACATAAGATAGCTTTTCTGACAAGGTATCGGTGATGTTAGCGTTATGTCTGTTTATGGTCTTATTCAGGAAAGCCGTCGGCCAATGTCTGTGCGCAGACACGGCGGGCATTCCACTGTTCTGCCGGCGCTCAGACTGCGGTCAAAAGCGCAGGCATCATTTAGCTCTCTCGTAGTATATTGTTGTTAGACACAATTCGAGAAGCTTGTTTTAATGATCAGCGCTGAGAAAAGCGAACGCGTTCGCTTGTTCTCTCAACCTGTTCGCTTGCGAGCAATCCCACTGGTTAGTTGCTGCGCGCGACAAACAACCATCTGTCCTGATGCAGGATGTCTCTCTCGAACGCCAACTCCAACGCCAACTCTCCTCGCGAGGAGAGGCGTGACGATGCTGACCAGAAGCCTCTCGTCGACAGGGACGCTGACCAGCAGCTCCCTGACGGAGAACAGCCTGCGGGTATGTTGCTCCGGGGCGGCCGAATTGTCCGGCCTCGACCCTCTTCCCACACTGGGCAGAGCAGTCAGCAGGTGCCTTTTTCCTCTCATGTTGTGAACGATCCTGGTCACACTGAGTCACTCATATCACTCGAAACGTTGACCGAGGCGCTGCGCGCATCTCGGGGACGTAGCGAACCTGATTTGACTAAAGGGAAATTGCCTGAGTGGAATTACAAGACTGAAAGTTTCGTTGCGTACGAACAGAAAGTCTTTTTGTGGTTAGGTCAATTCGAGTTAGATCATTTGTTGCAGCACGCACCGTCTGCGGACGAACATCGTGTTCATGCTAGGGCGAGGACACAGGTCCTAATGTCTTTGCCTGACGCGGATAGGACGACTGTCTATCGCATGTCGCACTTGTGTGAAGCATGGTCTTACTTGACTGCCAAGTACAGACCTAGCACTGAAGCCGAAATCCACAGACTGTGGAGTCGGTTTAATTCTTTGTCACAAAACAATAAAGATGTTGCGACATATTGTGGTGATGTGATGAGTGTTTACACTCAACTGGAGGCACTAGGTGCCGATGTGGGCCAGCGATGGCTTCGATTGAAACTGTTAGAGGTGGGGGAGGAGTTCAACGCCGTGCGCGGCGAAGTTCAACACTCCTCCCCTCATGTGATAATATCGCGTTTAACTGAGCATGCTGATTTGCTCAAACAACAGCGGTCGCTGCAGGCTAGGTCTGGGGCGCCCGCGGGCAAACCAGGCCATGGCTGGCGCAAGCAGCACCGTGGTGACGGCCCTGTGGTCGCTGCTCTCGCAGCTGGCCAGGCTCCTCGCGAGGAGACCAGGACCTGTTTCTTCTGCAAGAAGAAGGGACATTTGCGTGCGAACTGCCCCCAACGCAAACAGGCTGCGGCCAGAGATGTTTGCACTATTGAAATGCCTGCCAAGTATCCACAGCCGGACGCGTCCATGCCGTGGAACATCATTGTTGATAGTGGGTCGGACATGCATATAGTAGGAAATCGGGAAATGTTCACTGAGTACGGCCCATGTCAGAAAGTTGCCAATCTCGCGGGACCAGGGCAGCTTTCTATCATGGGCAGGGGAACCATTCAGGTAAACCTGGGTACTTATGTGGACAAGCATGGGAACATGCATCCACTGGATGTGGAAATTCCTGGTGTATACTATGCTCCTGAATGTCCGTACAACCTGCTCAGCACGATGGGTCTTAGACACGAGCAGATGTTCTTAGACACGCGTAGGAATGTGTTGTATGTCCCTGGTTTAGGCGATATGGCCACCGACGTAGAGGACGATGCCAAATATCAGGAACTAGATGTGGATGGTCACCCTGTCTTTGCGTTTAAAATGGCAGTAGAGACCAAACCTATTCTCGTCGGTGCGCCTGTCAATAGGGGGGTAGTCTGGTCTAACCAGAGCAGTCCGACCTCGGTCGTAGAGGATCAACAGCAGTGGCATCATGTGGCGGTCGCGGCCATTGACCTGCAGCGACCCAATGCTGGGGGAGCTGAGGTCCCGCATGATGCATACTTGCTGGAACCTGCTTTTCTAGCACACTTGTCTTTTCACCAGTCAAATTGGGTCCTGAAGCGCATGCAATCTAACAGTGAATTTTATGGTCATTTGAATTTGGATGTCGATTCCGAGCCACTAGGGAATCGGTGTCACGGCTGCAGAATTGGCAAAGTTCCTGCGGGCAAGTTTTCTGCCAATGATCGTGAGCTCATGGGCCAGGCCAAGTGGCCTGGTGAGCAACTGCACGCCGATTTAGCTGGTCCTGTCTCTCCGGTAGGAATTGGTGGTGTGAAATATGTTTTGTTTGTGATGTGTGCCTTTACCCGTTACACTTTCGTGGTAGGTCTGCGCAAAAGAGTGAGGCTGCGGCCATGATCTCTTATATTATCGAACGCATTCGGGTGAATGTGGTGAAGCCAGGTGAACCGGGTGTGCGCATCCTACACACCGACAAAGGGGGAGAGTTTATGGTCGCGGCCTTAAAGCTCTACCTCCAGCGTCGTGGCATCACTCACCGCTTGACCCCCACAGCCGCTCATCGCTGTAATGGCATGATCGAGAGGAGGATCGGAGTGGCCTTTGAATCACTCCGTGCTGTGCTGCTCGCGAGCGGCCTGCCTCTGTTCCTGTGGATAGAATGCCTCGCCAGCGTTGTCCATGGTCACAATCTCACGCCGTCGTCGGCATTGTACCATGACAAACTGGCGAGCATCCTCAAGGGCTTGAAAGCTCAGCATGCTGTCAACGCATCTGCGGATGTTGACGAAGCTGAGAAGAGCCTGGGGAAAGGTAAGCGCATGAAAAAGGCCGAGCGCGATAAGTTGAGGGATGAGGAGAAGCGCAAGTACAAATTGCTCGCGACAACAGAATTAGATGAGTTTCTAGTGCGGTCTTGTGACAAGGATATCATTCCTTATATGGCCTTTTTCAGAGACACCTCCGTTGAGGTGTTCCAAGATCTGCTGCGGCAGCAGCGTCCATGGGGGGTTGAAGTGTATGCATACCCTAGGGATGACAAGCTGCGGAAGTTGTCCCCCCGGGGTGTGCCTGCATACAGGGTCGGGGCTGGGTTAGGCCCCAGCATGCAGCGTGTGTACGCCTAGGACGTTCCTGGGGGTAGGGCTTTTGTTGTGCGTCAGGTGATGTGCACTGCGGATCAGATGATCCGGCACGTACGTAAGTACGATGCGTCCGCCGTTGTGGACAAGAGGGAACCTAAGGAGTTTGCGAACTCCTATACGGTTGCTTTCGAGCGGGACGATGAGGGTGAGCGTGTGACTGACGCTGATGTCCCTCCTTTCGCGGCAGAGCACACGTATGATGGGGGAGTGTTGCGCCGTCTGCGTGACCAGCTTCACACCCCCCCTGGTCATGGTAGGGTCCCTGTCATGGAAATGACATTCCGGCAGGACAACCCTGACCCTGATCCTACTGCGTACTCTCCACGATTTGGAGCTGGCTCCTCTGCGGAGATTATCCGACGTGACCCTGCTAGGGCAACGCCGGAAATAGCCAGAGCAGCTTTGCATCGCACGCGTGCAATGTCCAGAGCTGCTGCTCACCCTGCCGTCCCTGCTCCCCCTCGTGTTCACGGCGAAGTGCATCATCCTGTCGCCACGCCCTCTCGCACTGCGCGGTATGTTGTCACGCGCAATGCTGTGTTGCACGACCCTGGTGTAGAAGTTGCGTTCCCCATCGAAATGTCTGTCAGTGCGTCTGACGACGACATGGAGGATCCGTCCGATGATGACAGCCCTGGCATCTATGACGACGATGACGAACAGCGCATGGACTACACAGTCTCAGATGATGAAAGAGCTGCGGCTCATCAGAATCTGGAGGCTCAGCGGGTCCGCTCTGGGAGTAATTCGGCAGCGGCCTCAGCATCTGGCGCGGGGGCAGTTGCTCAGCCCTTGCGAGGAGCTGAGGCGCCGAGGCCCTTCTGGGAGGATGAGCCAGATGAGGTGGAGACCGGGTCCGAATTAGGGGGAGAGGATCCGGACCCCTCAGCCGCGGTTGGGGTTGATTTGCCTGACGAGGTGAGGGCCATTCCAGCTGCCTTACCTCGTATTAAAATCAATCCTCTTGTACGCAGACGCCTTGTTCCATTGGCTGCGGATGTAGCAGCTGTACAAATGCATGAGCCTGCGGGCTCTGACATTGCTAGTAGTGAAACAGTTGTAGCTGCTATTGATGCTTCACCTTGCGATCAGGACACATCAGCCGCGGCTGACTATGGAGTGTCCTGTGCAGGCCTGAAGCCTCAGCATGTGGAGTCTGGTGAGCAGCAGAATGCTCAGCGTCGTGGCTCGCGCAGAGCAGCTGCCGCCAGGAAGCAGAAGGCCTCCGACCCTGATATGCCTTCTTTGAAGGAAGCGCTTGCGAGTGCTGACAGGGATGCATGGCTGCGTGCCATGCAGGAGGAGGTGGATGCACTGGGTGAGCACGGAACCTTCGGGTTGTGCTATCTGCCTGCGGGCAAACGGGCTATCTCGGGCAAATGGGTGCTCAAGATCAAGCGTGGGCCTGCTGGCGAGGTTCAGCGGTATAAGGCACGATATGTAGCTCGTGGTTTTTCTCAGGTAGAAGGTATAGACTTTTTTGAGACTTGGTCTCCTGTCGGTAGTTATGCGACACTGCGTGTGTTGCTGTCAGTTGCTGCTCAGGAAGACTTAGAGATTAGACACATAGACATTCAGTGCGCTTTTCTGAATGGTGAGCTAGAAGAAGAAGTGTTCGTTGAACAGCCCCCGTTCTTCACTGACGGGAGAGCACGTGTCTGGAGATTGCATAAAACCCTGTATGGCCTAAAGCAAGCTGCTCGCGAGTGGCATAAAGCTTTAATCAAGGTCTTAGCTGAGATGGGATTTGTGTGCGCACAAAGTGATCCCGGACTGTATGTCAGAACATCTGGTCGCTGTTTTATTTTCTTATGGGTCGATGACTTGTTCATTTTTAGTAGCTCTGCGGGGTTACAAGAACTTGTCGACATCATTCTCACAAAATTTGAGGGCAGAGACTTAGGTGAACTTGCATGGGCACTTGGCACAGAGATCATGCGTGATCGCAAGGCCAAAACAATCACCATGACACAACGAAACAAAATTCGAAACTTACTTGAAAAGTACAGTATGTCTGACTGTCGTAAATCTCCCACTCCCTTAGTGCCGCGGCAACAACTAAGGAGTGCGAAAGAGCATCCTGACCTGGAGAAAGCCAGTGCTGCTGAGCATTCCAGATTCATGAGTGCTGTAGGAAGCATCCAGTATATTGCAGGAGTGACACGACCTGACCTGAGCTATGTGGCACATGCCCTGGCCCGGCACATGTCTAGTAGTCTAAAGGAACATTGGTCTGCCGTGCAACATGTTCTGAGATACCTGCAGTCCACAAAGAATTTAGGAATAAAGTTTATAGGCTCTGAGGGACACGGGTGTTTGTTAGAGGCTTATTCAGACGCAGATTTTGCGAACTCTGCTGATCTGAAAAGCGTGTCTGGTATGGTTATTCGGGTGCATGGGAACTGTGTTCTCTGGCGTTCGAAGAAGCAGAGTATAGTGGCTGGGGATACAACAGAGGCTGAGCTCATCGCGATGAGTGCAACAGCTAACGAGTTGATGTGGGTGAAGCAGTTGCTTCTCGATTTGAAACTCTTCCCACATAAGCCAACTCTGTGGGGTGACAATAAGAGTGCCAATATCTTGGCTGTGAATGCTGTGTCCACTGACAGATCCAAGCACATTCGTGTGCGGCACTTGCGAGTGCGGGAATATGTCCAGATGGATGAACTTAAGGTAGCATGGGTCGGCACTGTTGATCAGTTAGCAGATGTGTTTACTAAAGTGCTGCCCGGACCTGCTTTGTTGGAAGTTCGTAATAAACTCCAGCTAGTGGAGACGTAGCAGGGTTTATGGGGGAGTGTCACAATGCATGAGCCTGCGGGCAGCAGTGTGGTGACAGGTGCACCCATGCACGGACGATCCGCGGATCCAGTGCAGGGGTAAGCCGCCAGCCGAGATTGTCTCGATGTAGTGAGAGAGATCCCGCGAGGGTTTCCCGCCGTGACCTTGAGTGTTCAGTGTGCATATAAGGATGTGCACACTATGATCTGTAACCATTCTCTTTACTGTTTCACGGTATTAGCACTCTTCCCAAGCATCTCTCGGTTCTACCTCTGTGCGCAGAAGGTATGAGATGCTGGCTGTCCTGACCTGACTTGAACGAGGACTGCGCGTCCGCCCTGCACATAAGATAGCTTTTCTGACAATTGGTATAGTCCATATCCACGTCTGAGTAGTTTCCCGGACCTCCGTTGTTATCCATCAAGTCATCAGAAGAAGTTGACGCAGATTGTGGGACGACATGCGTGGCCTCGGGCCCGAGATCCTAGATGCGTACATCCCGGGTCACCACAAACTCAGTGGTTGCGGTTTGGATATGGTAACCCGTAGCTACTTCGACCAATCCTCCGCCGAGGGATGTCAATGTCAAGGTGGGTATCTGCCCGCAATCGCAAGCGCTGCTTGGCATGCTTGGCCATCCCAAGATGGTAGCTTTCGAGAGGTTGCGCGACGCGGAGGCTCCGCAACATGAGATTCCGCAAGCTGCTCAGGTGGCCGCTGGTCCACTATAGCGGACACATCATACTTGCATACATGATGGGCGATCTGATCCTAAGTGCACATCACATACCGCACCACAGCAATTCTGACCCCCCCCCCCCCCCCCCCCCCCCCCAAACGGTGGGTCTCCCTGAAGTAATTCGGGTATGGGATGATGTCCTTGCAAGATGTTTTAAACTATCGAGCTATTATCGGTCATCGCAATGTCCTGCCATTTCCTCTGCCGTAGCAGCCACATGACATCATTGCCGCTGCTCCCCCACAACAAAACTCGGGAATCCCTACTTGGAGCAACCCACACCTCAATTCACAGGGCAACCTTCTACAAGAGGCTTTCCTTCGCACCCAACTTGAAAGCAACCACACGATTGCCACTGACATCCCAACTCATGGTATTTGGACGCATCCTCAACACCAAGAGCCATGTCCGCAAACCCGGGCACATATATCACAGACAAAAGCGTGACCATGTACATATATGCTCGTCACGCATCACACTAGTTGACATTATGTTGTACAGACAGGGTACATCGTAGACACCATGGATCCCAAGATCCAAAGATGCTTGGACCCGTGCACAGGCAGGGCCATACGGGCTAGGGACCACCAAGCACTAGATGATCGACTTGGTGCCCACGCGTGGTCACGTTCACAACTATGGTACCCCGCCCCAAAATGGGTATTGTGCCAGACCCCGCGGGCTTGGCAATCAAGGAACATACTCGACAACCACTCTTTTTGTTACCCACAATCTAGATGATCGAGCCACTATCAATATAGAAATTCCGGGGCATGTACGCATGCAATGTGATATTCAGAAGGAATTTTGGCAGCACAAACGACCTTGGCTGCCGCCTCCTTGCGCTGCGGGTAGCTGGCTCGGAGGTGCCCTTTTCCTTGCAGAAGAAGCATGTCTTGGTCTCCTCTCGAGGAGCCAGAGCTGCAGCCACATCATCCGCGCCACTAGCACCACTACCATCTTACGCCAGCCATGGCCCGTTATGCCCGCAAATGTATTAGTCCGAGCCTGTAGCCTCTGTTGCTTATGGAAGTCTGAATGTTTTGTCAATCGTGTGATCATCACTTGTGGGGCTCGTAGAGCAAATCATTGCACTCGGAAATGACCTCCTCTCCCACTTCAAGCACTTCTTGTTGTGAGATACATCTCACTAGGCGCATGCTGGCGCGGCACACCTGTAGACACCTAAGGCTGCAACGCAGACCACTGCAGCTACCCTCGTAATTTGTACAGGCGTTTGTACAACACCACTTATACATTATATATCACATTAATTATTATTATGCACACCTGTGCACGCAATTTATATACAGCGTCTTGTACACTCGAATCACAATGATACGTGTATGCCAGACACCTTGATAGACGTGGCTACGATTGCACCAACTCGGCCAGCTTATGTAGCCATGTTTAGTTGGCACTGTATTATATCGGATTACTTGGACCAGCGCATTAGCGGTCATGTCCTACCCAAGCTAGACTGGTATCTTACAGACCGGGTCGCATGCAGACCTCCCATGTATATTTGCGAACTCACGCATGTTACGCGGCAGGATTGGGGCTTCACATGCATGCCCACTGTTAGAAGGCACGGCAGTCACGAAATTAGTGTGCGATTAGCCTTCAGGCTCCGAAGACCACATGTTTACTTTCTCCCGCAGTTACTCGGGATCTTGGGTCTGCGCTCTGCGCGATCCGGCGAGGCCAGCTGTGACAGGGGGACGACCTGGGCGGAGACACCATCAGTACTTACACCGAGCGCTTGCTGGGACCAGGCACATTTTACAGTGATCTGGTTGGGGCGCTACCCTTTCGTGCATCACATATGTATTGACTTCTTGCTTCCTTTCACATCTGTTTTGTTCTATATCTGTTTGCATGTATAGCCTTCGTGCTGCGGCGTTTAGCCCAGTTATTCAGCTGTCCTCGCGCAGCACCGTAGGTCCGTTCCGTCCCGGCGTCTCAGAGACCTCAACAGGTATCGGTGAGCTTAAGGTCTCTGTCTTGATGATTCTTTTATCACTTGTACATGGCCAGCGAATTAGCCGCCCAAGCCATGGAGGATCCGGTTACGTGGGACTCCGCTCGTGAGTCGATCGTTACATGTGTGGATTCGGATTTTCTTTAGAACAATGTCAGAATCCTGGCCTGGCTAGCTTTCCCCAGGTGGACTTGGACTTTATTCGACGTCTGTTTAGCATGCTGCTGTGGCTGCAAAACATTATGGTGAATTGTGTTGTTGCGTTGACAGGCCGGCGTTCATGGTTGTGTGCTAGGATGCCAGACAGGTTTTCTTTGAGTCTGATCTGCCGGATGACGAGGTACCCTTCCGACCTCTGGAGAAGAAGTTGTCTACGGAGGCTTTTAAGGGTGCCCGTAAGGCGCAGGGTGGATTTCTATGCGCACATGATTGGGGCCCCGTGCGCAAATTACTTTCACAACTCATTTTCCTCGTACATGGCCGCGGCGGATTTTGTGATAAGGTCATCCCACCTGGAAAACAGGCGATCCCAGCAGAACTCGCAACTGAAGCCTGTTGGACAGGATTTGTACTGGGCTGAGTAATCTCTGGGGAATCCCCTGTGATGTATCGCCCCCTTTTAAAAACTCAAACTCTAGTGCATCAACCTCAACACGCCGGCTGGCAGGCGGGAAGCGGCGTGGCTCAGGAACTCGTCGGGGGGGGGGGGGGGGGGGGGGGGGGGGGGGCCTTCCTCCGCTTTGCCGGGCGGCGTTCTCACCCTGGGCGACGACATGTTTGTCTTGGCGGTGTGGCACCGCCCGCGATTCCGCGTCCCGACGCCCCCCCCCCCCCCCCCCCCCCCCCCTCCGTGCAAATGCAGTGTTGGTGGTGCCGCCGAACCGGACCATGCCATGGTCGGCAAGAAGGTGGCAAAGGAGACCCAGATGCGCCTGTCTCGAGCCTTGCGCCTGGTCGCCACTTACAGTCCGCACTGGAGCCGCTCTACCGTGCCCTTGCTTGGGGTGCGGGTGTGGAGCTAAATCGCCGCGGGGACATCGTTTTGGTCATGCCGCGCCTGGACATGGCTGTTGTGGACGTCGTGGTCACGCATGCGCTGGCGGCCTCGTACGTGGCCGCGGCGGCACGGGTAACGGGTGAGACGGCGGAGCGGGCAGAGAATAGGAAGCGGGACCGCTTCCAGCGGGACGTGCTTGATCATGCCGCGTTCCGATTTGTTCCGTTTGCCGTCGAATCGTGCGGCTTCATGGGCAAGGCTGCCGTGAGGTTCGTCGGCCAGTTGGGGCATGTGGCTGCTGCTAGTGGGCGCATCTCCAAAGGCACGTTTGTCCAGTGGGCACTGCGGGTGCTATCGGTGTCGTTGCAGCGGGGCAATGTGGACATGTAACAGAAGTCTGGGCTTGTCATGTCTCGTGAGTAGGGGTTGCGGTATGAGGCAGGCCGGGAGGACGCGATCCCGCCGGACTGAGGTGTGGGTGCGATTGTAGTGTTATCGTTTGTGTATGTGTTGCTGCTAATTCGGATGAGATTCGGTTTTGGTGTTTGCCTGCTCCCATTCACTCTTTTGTAATACTTTGCCCGGCGGCCATGACATTGTTGGTCTGGCTCGGACCTCAAGTCGCCAAGCCCCTGCTTGATCTGACTCATGATTTTTCACCAATTACAAGTCGTTTAAGCTTGCCATTTTGGCATGCCCTGTCCGTTCCGACTGATTAGGACTGCTTGGCGTGAAGGAGTGGTGTTGTGAGATATCTCTCACACTAGCGCATGCTGGCACAATTATCACCTTTTCTTATATGCGTAGCGACTTATCCAGCCATGTGGACGGTCGCACACGCATAACTTACAAATTACCGATCGAGTTGTACACAGTGTGATCACACGTACACTCAGCGGGCTTACGAGCCTGCACTCGCCACGTGTGACTGCATGCATCCACCAGCCTTACGTGCACGCTGCATCAGCGTTGTGTACAGCCTTCTCCCGGCACAATGTGTCACGTCATAGGCTTATTATGGCTTTATGCGGCTAGCCGACTCGATACTGCACATATTACGTCTTACTGTATGCATTACCGCCTTCACACAGGGTCCGCCCGGCGGGCTCCAGGGTTGGCATGCACGATAATATCTGTACTGCCACCCAGAGCTGCCCACGAATTACGTGCGCAGCCTTACCCTCATGTCAGGTTCTTTTCACAATGCATGCGCTTGCGGGCAGCAGCGTGGTGACAGGTGCACGACCCATGCACGATCGATCTGCGGATCGCAGTGCAGGGGTAAGGCGCCAGCGGGATTGTCCCGATGTAGTGAGGGAGATCCCGCGAGGACCTCCCGCCGTAACCTTGAGTGTTCAGTGTGCAGATAAGGATGTGCACACTATGATACGTAACCAGTCTTCTCACTGTTTCACGGTACTAGCAGTATCTGATCTCTCCCTCACATTCCTCGGTTCTACCTCTGTGCGCAGCAGGTATGGAATGCTGGTTACCTGACCTGACTTAAGCCTGCGCGTCTCACCAGCTGTGGTGGTGGTGCGGTGAGTGATGCCACGATGCTGGAGGTAGAGCTTTAAGGCCTCAACCATGAACTCTCCCTTTGTCGGTGTGAAGGATGCGCACACCCGGTTCACCTGGCTTCACCACATTTACCCGAATGCGCTCAATGATGTAAGAGATCATGGCCGCAGCCTCACTCATTTTACGCAAACCGACAATGAAAGTATAACGGGTGAAGGCGCACATCACAAACAAAACATATTTCACACCGCCGATCCCAACTGGAGTGATGGGACCGGCCAAATCAGCATGCAATTGCTCGCCAGGGTATTTCGCCTGGCCTAAGAGCTCACGATTATTGGCTGAGATTCTGCCCGCAGGCACTTTGCCAATTCTGCAGCTGTGACAACGATTCCCCATTGGCTCGGGGTCAACTTTCAAATTCAGGTCACCATAAAAATCACTATTTGACTGCATCCGCTTCAAGACCCAAGTCGACTGGTGAAACGACAAATGAGCAAGGAATGCAGGTTCCACCAAGTAAGCATCATGTGGGACCTCAGCTTCCCCAGCATTGGGGCGCTTCAGGTCAATCGCCACAGCGGCCACATGACACCACTATTGTTGATCCTCCACAACAGAGGTCGAACTGCTCTGGTCAGACTAGACCACTCCCCTATTGACAGGATGATCCTCAAGAACAGGCTTCTTGATGGAACACATTTTGAAAGCAAAAACACGACATGTATCCTCATCCAGCTCCTGGTATTTGGACGCATCCTCGATACCAGTAGCCATATCTCCGAAACCGGGGACATACAACACACTT
This sequence comes from Ulva prolifera, assembly GCA_023078555.1. Classification (NCBI taxonomy): domain Eukaryota; kingdom Viridiplantae; phylum Chlorophyta; class Ulvophyceae; order Ulvales; family Ulvaceae; genus Ulva; species Ulva prolifera. The sequence goes on along the minus strand of CM041201.1, from coordinate 6,038,610 downwards.
CTACGCGTGTCTCAGTACAATTGCTCATGACGAAGACCCATAGTACTCAGTATGTTGTACGGACACTCAGAGGCATAGTACACACCCGGGATTTCCACATCCAGTGGATGCTTATTCCCATGCTCATCCACATAAGTGCCAAGGTTCACCTAAATGGTTCCCCTGCCCATAATGGGGATCTTGCCTGGTCCCGCGGGATTGGCAGTCCTCTGGCACGGACCATACTCGCTAAACATGTCGCGATTGCCTACATTATAAATATCAGAACCGCTATCTATAATGAAATTCCACGGTTTCAACGCATCGTGATCCGGGAATTCTTCAGGCAGCTCTTCAGCACAAACATCTTTGGCCGCGGCCTGTTTGCGCTGGGGGCAGCTCGCACGCAAGTGTCCCTTCTTCTTGCAGAAGAAGCAGGTCCTGGTCTCCTCGCGACGAGCCTTGCCAGCGTCGAGCGCGGCATCTGCAGGACCTTCGCCTCGCTGCTGATTGCGCCAGCCTTGGCCTGGCTTGCCCGCAGGCGCCCCAGACCTAGCCTGCAGCCGCTGCTGCTTGAGCAAATCAGCATGCTCAGCCAAACGTGCGATGATAACATGAGGGGAGGAGTGCAGAACCTCGCCGCGCACAGCGTTGAACTCCCCCCCCACTTCTACAAGTTTCAAACAAAGCCATCGCTGGCCCACATCGGCACCTAGTGCCTCCAGTTGAGTGTACACACTCATCACATCACCACAGTAAGACCCAACATCTCTATTTTTCTGTGACAATGAGTTGAAGCGACTCCACAGTCTGTGGATTTCGGCTTCAGTGCTAGGCCTATACTTTGCAGTCAGGTAGGCCCATGCTTCACACAGATGTGACATGCGATAGACAGTGGTCCTATCCGCGTCAGGCAAAGACATAAGGACTTGAGTCCTTGCTCTAGCATGGACACGCTGTTCGTCCGCGGACGGTGCGTGCTGCAGCAGATGGTCTAGCTCAATCTGACCCAACCACAAGAAGACTTTCTGCTCGTACGCAACGAAGCTTTCGGTCTTACAGTTCCACTCAGGCAGTTTTCCTTTCGTCAAATCAGGCTCGCTATGACCCTGAGACGCTCGCAGCGCTTCGGTCAACGTCTCGAGTGTGATGAGAGACTCAGTGTGACCATGATCGTTCACAACATGAGAGGAAAAATGCACCTGCTGACTACTCTGCCCAGTCTGGGAAGAGGGACGTGGTCGGATAATTCGTCCGCCACGAAGTAACATGCCCGCGGGATGTTCTCCTTCAGGGCGCTGCGTCCCTGTCGACGAGTACTGCTGATCAGCCTCGTCTTGCCTCTCCTCGCGAGGAGAGTTGGCGTTAGAGAGATTGAGGTTAGACATCTTGCAGTAGGACGGACGGTAGTTTGTCGCGCGCAGCAAGTAACCGATGGGATGGCTCGCAAGCCGACAGGTTGAGAAAATAAGCGAACGCATTCGCTTTTCCCAGCGCTGATCATTAAAAAGCTTCTCGAATTGTTTCTAATAACAATATACTACGAGATCACTTAATGATGCCTGCGCTTGTGACCGCGGTCTGAGCGCCGACAGAACAGTGGAATGCCTGCCGTGTCTGCGCACAGACTTTGGCCGACGGCTTCCTGAACAAGACCATAAGACATAACACAAACATTCATCGATACCATGTCAGAAATGTCTATCTATCTGCAGGTCAGACGCGCAGTCTTAAGTCAAGTCACATAACCAGCATTCCATACCTGCTGCGCACAGAGGTAGAACCGAGGAATGCGAGGGAGAGATCGGGTACTGCTAGTACCATGAAACAGTGAGGAGAATGGTTACAGCTCTCTGTGTGCACAGCCATATATGCACACTGAATAGTCAAGATTACGGCGGGAGATCCTCGGAGGATCTCCCTCACTACTCCGGGACAATCCTGCTGGCGGCTTATCTCTGGACCTGATCCGCAGACCGATCGTGCATGGGTGCACTTGTCACCACGCTGCTGCCCGCAGGCGCATGCATTGTGACAGAGGTCAGCTTTGACAGGGGGATTGACTTGGGCGCACACACCCCGGTATTTATACTGAGCGCTTGCTGGGACCAGACACGCTTAATAGTAGTCTGGTTTGGGCGCCATCCATATCTGCACTGGCACCTCGCATATGTGCGTGTGATTGTATCCCTGTTCTGATTGTGCCTATACCGCCCTCGTGCTGCGGCGAAATGTCCCATCATTTCTTCCAATTACCGCCATCGAGGTCTGTTACCCGTGACCACACCGATAGGTCTCAACAAGCGGGCTGCGAAGTTACGCACCACGCCCGTTGTTACCAGCCATGGCGTTGCGTTGATTAATCTTGTGAAAGCCGCTGAGCCAAAAGTTTTTAGTATTGTTCACGCTGTATAGCATGCGCTTACTCGTGCACGTTATTGTATCAAAAGTGTGTCTGAACTGTTTCCAACGGTCCACGTTTGCGAGAGTACCAAGGCGGAGGCACAGCAGTATCGGGACTGCTCGGCAAGCGTCACCACCCAGGTGCAGAGCTGTAAATTTAACTTGACCCCCATTGTAACGTACTTTAAAATGCTATTTTACTTTACAATCTTAACGTTAAAACGATTTCGAGGCTTTAAAGGGGTCATTTTACTTTTATTTTACGTTAACGCATTTTAACTTTAAGGGTGCTTTACAATCACAGTTGAAGCCAAAAAGGGCTGTTTTCAAATGGCTTTGATCGACCTCATAGGACAAATATCACTAACAAAGCACGGTGGTCATGATGAAACAAAGTACGATGGCAACGACAGAGCACGCCAAAATGAACCTCCATCGCCTAGGCGATAATGATGCAGCTGTTGACGAAATTCGATGTTTTGAAAATCCGCTTGGTTTTGTTGATGAAGTGTATGAGGAAGCTGGTGTGCTAGGACGAGGGTGCTGTAGCATGTGGCCTACACTCTGATAGCCTAGGAACATCTCCATCGTCGTCAAGTTGCTTAGGAGACGCGGATAATTGATAGGCGGTGCAATAGGTGTATCTAGGTGGCTGTTGACATGTTTGTGCCGTGTTTGTGCCGTGCAATTGGCTGAAACTGCCTCCTCGACATGTTGAACAGTTTTACAGGTAAAGCTGGAAAACATTAGTTTAAAACGCGTTTAAAGAACAGTTTTTTTTTGCCTATTTTACTTTTATTTAACTTAGCTTTGTTAATTAACGTTAAATCATGCCCCCAGAAGGTAAATTTACAGCCCTACCCAGGTGCAATCAATCTCACCCATCCATTCATCACTGCCTGAGAGTAACCCGAATTTTCTTGATGACAGCTCAAATACATGGTTTCGCAATGCTCAATGTACCTCTTCGTCTTTTCACATGCCCACTGCAACCGTGTTGCGCGGCGACCCCCTATCCGAATTACGCTGGCACAAGTACCAGAGCGATGTTTTACATGCACGCGCAAATTATTTGCAATTATCAAAGAAGCAAGTCATACATCATCTGACCACCACTTTTCTCGCACCGACCAACATGTTAGAGTTGCACAAGAAGCTGCTTTAAACCCTGAATGCATTGTCCGACAGTGGTTAGAAGTGATTAGAGATTTTTACTTCACCAGCGGTCAGTTCAGGCATAATATTGAGCGTGGCAGCGCTATGACTAAGGCTGGTATGTACCGGTACAAAAATATGTGGTACATTACCGGTATGTTGGCAAAATGCGGGATACGAAGAACAGTTGGGTGTCTCTCGATGTACCGTTGACCGGTACATATTGGAGTGGCAATGTTCCGATGTTCGGAATACCGTAGTAAATGTAAAGGTTCATTGCGAGATCCGCGGGGACAAGACACGAAAACCATTTTCATTGTTTTTGGAGCCGTCGCTGCTGTGGCTACAGGGACAGACATGCATATGAATATTATCGTGACTCGTCAGAAACACGCTGTGAAGGTCGGGACACACACATTCCATACTTTAGACCCTCGTCAACATCAGGGTATCATTGCCTGATCATCTGATTTGACAGCACGTTCGAGTGCACGCTAAGAGCGAAAGCTGTGTCGACGAGACAACAGCCCGACGACGACGTCGCTGAGCCAGCTAGGACAGGGCATAGGACAGTCCATGTACCGTCACTGTACTGAATCACTGGCAGGGACGGGACAATCATGCACACTCAGTGGTTTGCCCTCCGTCGCGACAGCGACGAGAAGCCCTCGCTTCGGGACACACATTGATCATATTTTGCCAATTCGTCATTTCTGTGCCCACTAGACGGGACAGCCGACTAAATCTCATCAAACTTTCGATTTTGGAGACAGACTCTGAGGAACCGTTACATTTACTACGGTATTCTTCAGATTTATGAGGTTGCGGTCAGTCCTAAGGTCGTTTGCAGTGCGCGCGGTGCTTGTATTGCAGTGTGCGCGTTACGCTTTTCCGTGTGTGAGCGCTGATAAGAACATAACAGCGCTACCGAGGCCTCGAGCCACATAAAATTCAGTTATCAAATGTTCAGGTTCATGTACTGTACACAACGGTGCTGCAAAATTGAGTGTTGCACGCATGCGAGTTGTTTGTCCCTGTGCAACGCGGCATCTGTATACTCTCGCTAGGCACAAAGGTAATAAGAGCACCAAATGTAGCATCGGTGTACAACATATTTATGTTTGTCCCGGGCTGTCAGGGCCACTCTAAATGTCACATCGGAGTGAGGGGCTCCTCGCAAACGCGCGGCTTACGCCGCGCATTCGCTCGTCGCTCACCATACACGGAAGAAAGACTATCACATGCAACAGCACTCGGAAGAACGCAAGATGCATATGCTTAAACCTTACACCAACTCTACGCGCGGTGCGTCAAGTCTTCTTGTAAGCAGTTCAGACAAGCGGAGTACCCCGGCGCCGTGCTAGAAAACTGCCCGGAATTTTTCCAAAAAAAAAGTTTGCCCTGACTTTCCGGCGGACGGTAGACCACTGGTTGCTATGCTTCTAGACAGTGTGGCTACGACTAGGCAAGATATGCTGTGTGCAAGGTGTCAGTGTCGCAAAGGTCTCAGACTGACAACCAGCCTGATCAAACACCAGTCGTTTGACCAACGAGAAGCCATGTTTGACCACCTTCACTGCCTGAGCTTTACTCGACGATATACTTGCTCAATTCAGTGCTTTGTGGGAGCATTGCTGTGAACACAACTGCGCAGTGAGCTGCACATAGGGGGCAGCTACACAAGCACTTATTTACTTGCATTCAGATCATTCAATTATTTTGTTTTGTAATTATGAAAGCACTTGTTCTGTGCTTTCCAATGATATATTTCTTGTGTTGGTCCGATGTCTCATCACATTGTGTCAATTGCAGCAACACAACATGTCATTGAGCTCCGTTTTGAGAGATTGGAAAATCGTATATAACCGCTACAGTAGCCCTCTCTGGTCCAACACAACTGAAACCTTGTCACAATGTGCCTAAAGCTGTTGCAAATCAGTTACAAAAGACCAAATGCTTTAATTTAAACTTTGCTAGCTGGTAGCTTCATGTTTCCGATTTGCATGGGTCTCAAATGTATGACATTCCGGAACATGTTCCACATGTTCCGATGTACCGGGAATAAATGCCCAATCGGTGTACCGCTTTTCCAGGCTTAGCTATGACGCAACCGACTCTGCTGATTTTAATGAGCTTATGCACCACATCAACACTTACTATCGATTAATTTTCCCGGTTTACACGCACATGCAAGGCAAGCAGTGCAATGCAGATTTTGCTTGCATTTTGTTTACAAAACTGCAGCGTCTAATGCAACCTACCTGCAAGTCGGCATTAGCTGACACCTTGCGCATGTTCTTACCCATGTCAACTTTGCTGGAGAAATTTAACTTATAATTGAAGCCGGTAGTGGGCATGAGTACGTTTCAAGCGGACGCGACCGCTGTCACATTCATTACATGGGCTGTTACATAGCTTCAACAAGTCCGCGAGTCAGCCAATACGGTCAAACGTTACACAAGTGATGCGCCTGATAGCAAGATCGATTATGCCATGTCAGTCTCCAATCGCAGGCACCGGGCACCCACGAACCCAAGCAGCAAGCCGCGGCCGCGATCTTACCTGGCCCACCGGCTAACAACCGCAATGGTTTTCAGAAACGCGCGGCTCCCTCAGGTCCTCTACAAGGCACCAGGCAGCCAATTATCCCTCAGCTGAAAGAGACGGCTAACTCAACGGACGAGGCCACGTTTAGGCCATAGCTGCAAGAGTTAGTTCAGAATCCTGCGGTGCCGGCCGACCTGCGCAAGGCACTTACCCTTGAGTTGCAGGGTGGCCCTACTTCGGTCCATGGCGCATTAGCTACAGCAACGCACCCACTGCCTCCAGGAATTGAACCCACCTTTTTGTTTACGGCGACACGCATGATGTGAATGCATTACCTGTATCCGTTCAAGCAGTGCTGGTTATGCATGTCGGCTAGGAATAACACCAGCCCCCAGGCTGGCCATCATCGGGTCGGCCATTGCCCTACTTTTCTGTCACTTGTGCCGCAGGCGTCTCGTGACGCATTCTTCGGGGAGGGTTTCAACATGCGGCGCAACCTCACCGCGCTGCCCCAGAACTGCAACTCAGCCCGGTGCCGCAATTGCGACAACAAGAGGGACCGGTACGAACCCAACCGAAGAGGCTCTGATACTCAGGCCAAACGGTCACGCCACGAACATGATCAACAGGTCCGCTGAGAAGTTGGCAAGCCATCCATTGCGTGCCCACAATGGGCAGCTGAGCCTTACAATGTGGCACGAAAGTTAATACCACTGCATGCGACTTGTTGGAACTCCACATTTAGGTCTGGGTCCCTATCCTTGTTTGATCTACATGACCTAGGCTTGATCTACATGACCTAGGCTGACCTAGGCAAATAAAATATTGTAGTGACTCTTCCATGCACAGACGCGGCGCAGGCTGCAGTTCGCCACATGCACACCATAAACATGCATGAACACAACATTACTGTCGTCATTCCTGCGCAAATTTTTTTACTCGTCAACATCTGTGCCGTTTCTGCGTCAACACTCCCCGTCATGACATTGCAATGCTTGACGAAGCACGGCATTTGCTAGAGTATGTGTCGGGCAACCCTGTCCCGAGACATCAAAAGTACCACGTACGCACAATGATCACGAACCAGCGTGTGTCAATTTTACCAACCAACAATGCAGCAGCGTCGGTTTTGGCACAACAAGCGAGTTTTGTCGATCTTATATGCACGATGCCCACGCGCATTCACAACCACTTCGCCAGGGCGTTGGTGGACACGGCAGCAAACCATAGCATGATTACTCATGGATTTTTGGAGCGCCATAACATCCCCATCCTATCTGCACGTAGCGTAACGGTTGGAATTTCAGCATCGGAGGCACCATGCATAGGAATTGTCTCATTAAGTGCTCGGGTAGGACGACGGGTAATTACAGTGAAGTTCACAGTAGTGGCTTCGCTGCCCACGGCAGCGGATTTAGTCCATCCAAATGAGCCTCTATTGGCACTTGATGTGATATCGGCCGTCAACATGTACATCACTATTAAACATCCGCGCATTGTTATTCATGTCCGACCAGTAAAACATGGATGCAAGCAGACGGGACAGCCCTACCTTCCATGTCATTCACGCCAGCGACTCACAAGTCACAACGGAATCTAGTCCGCAGGAAGATTTCTTGGTATCACAACGTGAATTGAAGAGTCTTACAAATAGGGCGAGGCGCGGTCAGCAGCCATTGTTTGTGGCACACATTAAACCCTCACGTGCAGAATCAACAAATATTGGTTGTGCTAACACAAAACGAACCGGACACCTATCACAACAAAATGCTCCTGCGCATGTCCCACAAGACACCTCATGTATCCCTACTTGCATTAAAGCGGTTGTGGACAAACATCAAGCACCTGGAGGCGCGTTAGGGCCACCACTCCCCAACACATTTGCATCTGGTTTTCAAATGGACACTGACATGTTGCCAAGAACTAGGCCCAGAGCGGCGCGCCAGTATAGATTAACACCGAGAGAGCAGCTGGAGCTAGAAAAGCAGCTTAATCATCTGATCTCCATGGGGTGCAGCCATCTGTTTCGCCTTGGGCTAGCTGTGTATTTTTTGCCCCCAAGCCTGGCGGCAAGTTGCGACTTTGCATTGACTACCGGTATCTGAATGAGCACACAATTAATAACACATACCCACTGCCACGCATCGACACGCTGCTAGACCAGCTGCAAGGGCACAAATACTTCTCAGCATTAGATTTGCAATCAGGCTATCATCAAATTCGTCTCTCGGAGTCAGCTGGCCCTAAAACTGCATTTAGAACACCGGATGGCCTGTATGAGTGGAAGGTTATGCCGTTCGGCTTGTCCAATGCACCCTCGGTGTTTCAGCACGCAATGAATGTTGTCTTGAAAGGACTCATAGGTAAGATTTGTCTTGTGTCTAGGAGCGGAGCTCCGTGGGGGCTTGTTACCTCCGGATGTAGCGCAGTGATGGGCTTTCGTCGCGGTACGAAGACCTTTGCCGATAGTGTGACAAGCAGAAAATACGAAATATGCTACGACAGCGTGTAAGCAGTATGCAGAAATAGATGGCACCCCATCTGGACGGAAGGAATGTGTGTCCAGACCCAGCAAGCGCAGGTATAAATACCCGTGACGCGCTCAGGGCGACCCCCTGCTTGGCTGGCCTCGCCGAGATGCCGCGCAATCGCGAGCACCCACCAGAGATCCCGAATATGCGAGGGAAATCTGTATGTTGTGGTTGATATTCATCAGAGCAGGCGCTGCGTTGATATTACGGAGTGCCCGCGCTGGATGTGTGAGCAGCGGTGTATGCATGCGCCCATGTAGGATGCACCCTAAGCCCGCTGTGGCGTGGCATGGTTGCAGGCGCGTGGGACGCTGATGGCTCGGTGCGAGTGCTTGTTGGGCAGCATCTCGGTAGGAGGACAGATAGGTGTCATCGTCTGTGATTATTGTGTTGATGGACGTGGTGTGCGCCGCTGAGCTGGCTGTAGACGCGTCAAGCGCGTGACTGTTCATGTCGCCTTATCTCGACGATATTGTGGTTTTGGCACGATCGGAATCTGAGCATGCGACGAACTTGAACCTGGTGTTGACGCGATTAGCGGAGCATAACTACTACTGCAACATGGATGCATGCCAATTTGCACTGCAAGGAATTAAGTACCTAGGGCATGTTATCACGGCGGACATAGTCCAGCCGGACCCATATAAAGTCCAGGTGCTGCAAGACTGGCCGGTTACAGACTTAACAAAATCAACCAACAATATCAGATCGTTTCTCGGATTAGCGGGTTACTTCAGGAGGTTCATCCCGAAGTTCCCGACCTTGGCCGCGCCTTGGTTGCAGCGCATCATCTCCAAGGAGCAGTTACCTTGGACGCTACAATGCGAACATGCATTCACAAACATTAAACAACCTCTTGTTAACGCTACTATCATGTGCCACCCGGATCTTGACAAATCATTTCACATCTATACTGACGCATCAGATTATGCGTATGGTGCTGTGCTGACTCAGGAGCATGAGGATACTCTCTGTCGTGTTGCGTGGATTGGCCGTAAATTAAATAAGGCTGAAGAAAATTGTTATACACTAGAAAAAGAGCTTGGAGCGATTGTTTTTGCTTACCGTTAACGGCGATGTTATCTGGAAAACAATCACATAGTGTTCATTCTCTCTGACCACAGCCCCTTAGGTTTCTACAAACTCAAAAGAAGCTCACCGGCATTCATGCCAGGTGGCTCGAGTCTCTGTCTCGTATTGACTGGAAGATTACTTACATTCCAGGGGACAAGAACGTTGTGGCTGATGCTGTTAGCATAGCAACTCACTTACCTAGCACGGAAATCACGTTGCATGACGGCCACACACTGGCTGCAGAACGACCTTCGGAACCTTACCGGTCCACCCGCCCCGCACCGAATTTATTGGAGGCATTCCTTCCACTACCATTGTCACAGGCTCCATCACATGGCACGGCACTTATGGAGTCCCGTAGAATCACCTCGTCGGCTTGGCAGCCTGCTCCACTTCCGGCTGCCATGAATTTATTCTCCCGCACAACATGGGATCAACAGTTAACCTGAGCGCTGCAGCACCTCAGCAGCCAGCCACCCAACCCGCTTACTCAGTCGTGCAGAGAATGCTGCAGAACAACCGCTCGCTAGCGGCCACGGCTCCGCGGCGGCCCCGGCCACAACCCCCGTTATAGGCTGCACCCTCAACACGGCGCAGCAACCGGATTCAGTCCCTCAGCCCGCCGCTCAGCCCAAAAACGAGTCCACATCAGCCGTCCAACCCGATGCCCAACCAGCCTCCGGGCTTGACAATGACTCCGAGCCCTGGGTCCGGGAACTTAGGGCAGCACTCCTCAGCGAGTGATTCTGCTGACATTGTTCTCGACCCTCAGGCCATCGACGACATTGGTACGAATCTCATCGACCAGCACAATCACCATCTTACTCTTGACACCGTGATTGATTCGTTTTCGGAGCGCTTGCGTAAGGGTTATGCACATGACCCTGCATTTCGTGAACCGCCGAAGCAATTTCGGTTTGATAAACGTCTGCACGCGTATTTTTGGGAACATAAGCTTGTCATTCCGGATTATGATGTTGTTCGCAAACAAATATTGTTGTGGCACCATTTGCATCCGTGGCATGCGCACTTGGGTGTACATAGAACACAAGCACTTATTATGGATACATAACATTGGCCCAACATCAGCGGTGACATCAAGCCAATTGTATCACAGTTTCATTCATGTCAAATAATGAAGTCTCCCGGTTTCACAGTTAGCACCCTATCACCCCTTCCATTACCCACAGCATGCTGGCGGGTTGTCAGCTTGGATATGATCACGCAACTACCCCGCACTGCGTCTGGTTTTGATTGCATCGTCATTTTCGTTGACTAGATTTCCAAGATGGTCCGCCTTGTCCCTGCACTCAGTACTCTGGACGGGCCAAACTTTGCCAAGTTGTTCTTCCAGCATATTTACCCACATCATGGCTTGCCGTTGGACATATGTAGTGACCGCGGAGTGCAATGGAACAATCAATTCTTTCGGTCCGTTGTCATGCACAGTGTTACGTGACACGTGTCATGGTCAAGCAAGCTAGGCAAAGTGGTGGCTAGCGGGGGTCAAGTGTCATCCCTTACGGTGACCTGGCGTAAGCCGTGTCATCGGGTGCCACGCCCGTGGGCTGTGCGATGCGGGTCACAGCCAGCGCGGACCTTAGCTTTATATGTCCGCGTGTGCCTTTAAGGACCGTTGCTTATTCTTGCTTTTTTTTGTTGGGTGTTACATCCGTTTGCGAGCACATGGGCATTCAGTTACGGTTAACTTTCTCTTATCACCCCCAAGCAAATGGCCAAGTGGAACGCATGTACAGAGCCATTGGAGAAGCACTTGGGCACTTTGTCACTCCTGCACACGATGATTGGGATACATTCTTGCCGCACATCGAGTTCAGCATCGATTGTTCCAAAAATGAAAGCACTGGTTGCAGCCCGTTTCAGCTTAATCGCATTACACCCCCCTTATTGCCGACTGCTTTGGCATCTGGTACGTCGAAATCGCACAAACCACATGCATCGGTCTTACATCGGATGTATTACCACTTAGCCAAGCAATCTCTGAATGAAGCCAAGCAAAGCATGTGGGCTGGCACTGTCCAACTTGAATACTTTTAGCATTTCCAAGCGGGAAAGAATGGTTTGCTGTCCCTGTCAAAAAAACTCGCTCTGCATCATCCGTCCCTTAGGTGCAAATTAACTGCCAAATGGGCGGGCCCTTGTCGGATCTTGGAGCTGGTTGGCACCAGAGCTACACGATTGCAACTACCTGCCACGTTGCAGCAACTCCAAATACACAATGTGTTTCACTTCTCATGTTTGAAACCGTACATTGCATCTCATCTGCATGAATACTCCAGCATACCTGAATTGTCCCCGCCCACACATGCCAATAAGGTGTTCGAAGTGGAAGCCATTCTTGATCATAGACGCACGCATACGCCCGCTGTGCAGTCCAAAGAGAGGCCCTATGAAAGGCCCTCACTACTTGGTCGGCTGGAAAGCTCTCCACTCCACAACTTATGGCTCCCTGTTAAGGAGCTGGGGGACTTTTTGGACAAACTGGCCGATTATATATTCCTGAATGCGTCTTCCAAACAGCACGACGTTATGATCCAACAGTTCCCGCGCGCGGCCCGTGCTGAACTAGCTCACCTGCTGCATCGTGCTCAACAGTCGACCCGCCATTATGTCACGCCCGCCACGCTTGGCGCCTAGGACTAGGCGTCACTCAGCGCGCCCGGTAGACGCCGAACCTGCGCTTACAACAGCCACATCGCGCCAGCGTTATTGTTCTAGCTGCGCTGCATGCCTGTACTAGGTCTCCGCTGCGCCCGCTATGTTTTGAAGGGGACGCCTGGATTCATGATAGATCTTCCTTGGCATTCACATGGTCATCAGGAGTTGGAATCGACGCTGGCATTACTTGACCGTATTCTGCCCGCTCCGCCGGCACTTGTCGGTCTTAGGTCCATGTGCTTGACCACATAGGAACCAACACTGCCGCCCCCACACCGCTCTTCATGCTGGGCACGGACATTCACTGGGTGGAGCCTCAGCACGGCAGCGACCCGCACCTTATCTACCTAGAGTGTGCCGTTATATATTTTTTTTTTGCTTCTCTACAGGTCTTTATGGGGTTGCTTGTTCCATTTGCCGGTGCATCCGGGTGTTCTTGCTCAGTGTGCGATTGCTTCGGCACGCCTATATTTTGACATCTCATCGCTCACTTATGCCGTTGTGCAGTGGCATCCTTGCCATACTTACGTGGAGAAACCGCACTGGCGGATGGCAACTCAAGAGGATCTTGGTTAACATTGACAGAATTATGAAGGACGACCTCCATATTTCGGCGGCGGCCGGCAGCGTCGACAAATTTAAGCGCCGTTTTTGCGGTTTTGTTAGTGCCGAGCGCACGGTGGTGATGGCTGCTCGCATTCGTGAGCGCACGCTCCATGCCTTCGAATTTGCCACGCATTCTCATGGCCATGTTTTGGGCCAATACTTAGATGACTTGCTCGTGGCCTTCTCGGACATGATGTAACTTGTTTGCAAGGCAGTCACGGCGCCGGCGCTTGTTACAAAGCCCCGACGTCGTCCCTGCTCCTCAGGCTTTGCCCTTCGTGTTATTTTTTTGTTCGCTTGCCATCTGTCATGATGCCTCCTTCATGTGTGGTCTCGCCAGCATTTCTGTGCTTCGCTAAAGGAGCTTCACTTCTCTGTTAAGGGGGAGGTGTTGTGAGATACATCTCACTAGGCGCATGTTGGCGCGGCACACCTGTAGACACATAAGGCTGCGGCGCAGACCACTGCACCTACACTCGTAATTTGTACAGGCGTTTGTCCAACGCCATTTATACATTATATATATCACATTCATTATTATTATTATTATGCACATATGTGCACGCAATTTATGTACAGCGTCCTGTACACTCGAATCACAATGATATGTGTATGCCAGACACCTTAGTGGACGCGGCTACGAGTGCACTAACTCGGCCAGCTTACGTAGCCATGCTTAGTTGGCACTGTGTTATATCGGATTACCTGGACTTGCGCATTAGCGGTCATGTCCTACCCAAGCTAGACTGGTCTCTTATAGACCGGGTCGCATGTAGACCTCCCATGTTTATTTGCGAACTCACGCATGGTACGCGGCAGCCTTGGGGCTTCGTATGCCTGCTGCTAGCAAGCACGGCACTCACATCGAACACGAAACCAGTGTGCGATCAGCCTTCAGGCTCCGAAGGCCACATGTTTACTTTTTCCCGCAATTACTCGGGATCTTGGGTCTGCGCTCTGCGCGATCCGGCAAGGCCTGCTCTGACAGGGGGACGACCTGGGCGCACACACCATCGGTATTTATATCGAGCACTTGCTGGGACAATGCACATTTTACAGTGATCTGGTTGAGGCGCCACCCATTGGTTGGGGCGCCACCCCTGGTTGGGGCGCCACCCCCTGTGTTGTGGGATATCCGTATCTAGGGATCCAAGGATATGCATGACACAATCAAGGGAGGTGTCATCTAACAAAGGATTCGTTGCTTCAGGTGAGCCCCAATGGTAACCATAATTGAATGGTTAGAGCATGCCGTGCGTGCCCATGAGGTCACCGGTTCAATTCTTACTTTCATTTCTGCCACGCGACATTACGAAGCTCAGGCACGTGCATTAACCCCTGTGCACACCCTATCTTGACATCCTGTGTGTCTGTCCGTCTGTCCGTCTGTCCGTCTGTGAAAGCTTGCATGTATATATGGCGTCTTGCATCTATATCCGTGGGTGTGAGATGCACATCTCACAAAAACGGCCGTTAACACCACATGCAAGCTGCATGTGCGCATGGCATGTTGGTGACGTGCTTACTGTGCATAGGATACAGATCCTTCCACAATTGCGTGCACATCATTCTCAAAGGATCGGTGCAAGAGCCTCACCATCGGGGGTACATGCGTTGAAGACAGTTGCCATTTCAGAAGTCACGGTGTCAGGCATGTCTAACAAATGATATGGTACCTTCGGATAGAGCTGGATTGGCTGAAGATAAGACAATTTTGATCGCATGTAGCAGCAAGCAGCACATTCACCACATACGCCAAGTTAAGTAGACTCCTCACCGACATGGCCACCCCCCATGCATTCGTGCACAACACTCGAATATGTGTGCGAGAATGTGATTTAGGCGATCGCTGATCCCCGGAACTCACTCGGGTCGAACCATGCCCGGCGAGGCTAACTTTGATATGCTTACCATCATTTCCATGCTGAGCGGGCTATCCCCGCCATGCGGTGTAACAAACTAGGTGTTTGTTAGAGGTGCGAGTAGCTCTCGCTGCACAGTTGAGTGCTTTGACTAGCTTTGACCTAGTTTCGACGGAATTCATGACATTCGGGTGCCGCCACATTGTGTGTTGATGGTGCCACAATGGTGTCAGCTTTCCCACCCGGTTATGTACGGCAACGGACCATGAGGCCTGCACCCGGGGCGTGAATGCAGCGTGGTTTGAGATGTCCATGCATGATGGCCATGCAAGTTGAGTCACGGCAAGAGGTACCTTGCCCCACCGTGGTGGCGGTGTTGTGAAAGTGCTTCGTAGCGCCCAAAGCATGTTTACATGAGAATCAACCGACCATGTGTTTCATGCGACCACGGCGCAAAATCATATGCATCAGGGTCGTACGCACGATACGCATTGCGTTTCTGAACATCTCGCACCACCGCAGCAGATCCGTCTTCCCGAGCCGCCGGCTGCAATAGGTATCAGCACAGGGGTTCCAGCACATCCCCTATGCACAAAGGGTCATCAGGCGGCACAAACATGATGTCCCCCACCTTCTCGTGGGCCATCGTCCTGAACACCTCCTCCAGCCCCCCCCCCCCCCCCCCCCAGATGCGAAGTGGACGTAGACAGATAGATACAGGTCGCTGAATATGATACTTATGATACATACATACATACAGGATGCTGGATATTATACTTATGATACATGAGAAACTGGGGGACATCATGTTTATGCCGCCAGGTGACGCTTTGTGCATAGGGGCTGTGTCGGTTGTGAACCCCTGTGCTGATACCTATTGCAGCCGGCGGCCCAGGAGGACGGGGGTGCTGCGGAGACGCGGGACGTGCAGAAACGCAATGCTTATCGCTTGCACGACCCTGATGCATATAGCTTTGTGCCGTTGTCGCATGAGACGCATCGGTCGCATCTCGGTGTGGTACGGTGAAGCGTGCGTTGTTTGTGACGAATGCTTTGCGCCGATTGAGTGTGGCGTTGTGCAAGGGGAATGCTCTTGTGCTCCGTGCGGGGCTTCAATCTTTGGCTAGCATCACTGGCAGGGCTGTGGTACGTGCTCGTACCCGGCCTCCTGCAATCTTTGGCTGCCATGAATGCGTGAGTGGATTTGCGGATGGATTCGTAGGAACGACCGGTACCCAGCCTCTCTTCTTTGTAACTACATACATACAGGTCGCTGAATATTATACTTTAGATATATAATGTCAGCCTTAATAAACTAACTTCGTACATGCACAGCTCACATTCGCACTATACTTCACCGTACTATACTTCACCGCATGTTCACTACATGAGTCAACAAGGGGAAAAAACGGGCTTTTGGCGTCAACATCAGCGGCCGTTGCACGACAGGGACGGTAGGTAAACATCATGATTGATTGGACCACACGTATAGTCTACATCGATACATATGTCAATATGCAGCAACATATGATGGACATACTATTGCACCCATCTGTACAGTGCGATTGCTCGCATTCACACTTGTTCAGGGTTCTCAATGGAAATGCCATGTGAGAGGCCAGAGTGAGGGCAGCTGAAGAACAGCAATAGCCAATGGCGATGGTTGGCAATGCGGCTGGTAATGCCAGCTGACGGGTGTTGCTGCCCCTTGAACAACATATGTCAATGTATAGGCCTTTGAAATCGCAACACAAGCTGGTCAATGCAACATGCCAAACATGTCGAATTGCAGCTGTGTCTCCCCGCTATAGCTGCATCGCTATCCTTGCGAGCACTGTCCTCACGGATGCCGCAATCGCCTGTGTCTTGAACAGAGATTCACTGAGGTCTTTCGCAAGACGTGCACCATGCACCGATGGGTGTGTACCTGCAAACTCTGGAATGAGTACTCTGCTTGCCGCGTTTTCGTTGAATAAAGTGTTTTTGTGCGAGTCGGGGAAGTGTGAACGTGCCTGACAGGCATCATTGCCCGGCAATTTCTGCAGTGACCATCAGCGTCCTCGCTGGCAAACTGAAGCGATCTCGCAATTGCAAATGCTTTCAAGACTATGCCCATGGTGTGTGAGTCATCATCAGCGGTCCTCTGACACACTAGACAGACTGGTACGTTGCAATCAAATGCTTGCTGCAAGCACTTTCTGTGGATCGCATGGCCACACTCCAATGTACTGATCTCCTTGACAGAATCGAAAAGCACTTCTGAACATATGGGGCATGGATTCTGCATGTTGTTCCTGACACAGTGATGGTTTTCCTGCACTCATGCCGTTGTTTTGCATAGGCCCATGGTATCTGTTGTGATTCGAAACAGCAAACACGCAGATTGTGATTGACCCAAGTTGCGCAAGCATATTCAGAGCTATGCTCCGCCATGCACGCATTCGGTCTACAAGCACGACAGGAGCAGGTCAAGCAGGATGCACACCTGCAAGCCCTGCTGATAGCAACATCCACAAGTATCACAGTGGAAGAAGTTCTCCGCACCACCTGCGCAACAGCCTGAGAAGATCTTTGCATAGCTTGAGGAGGTAAGGCTGCATTACCAGACCCATCTGCTTTGTGTATCATGTAACTGCTAAGTCCACAGAAGAGCTTTAGATACATGGCTGATGCTATCGCATTTGAGCAGCTGCTATGCACTCATCAAAAACGAGGATCAGGCTGCCCTTGCCAAACACACACTGTCACTTGCCTGTGGCGACGTACCTGTTCGGCATATACCACACTTGTCACAGTGAAACCTGTAACATTTGCAGGATGTATAGAGGTAGTCGACGTGCATTCATCACTATGGCGGAACAGGTAAAGCCAACGCACTGGTTTTTGTCAGTGGCATCATCGAAAAGGTTACATTTCAAGCAACTGTATGCTCCAAATTTCAGCTTGCACCTTCTGCAATACGCAGCAACCGGCTGTACATCATAGCATGCCATACACTTCACCTGTGCAATGGAGTGGCGGTGCAATGTATGCCTCCTGGCTCCCTGCAACAAAACCCCAGTCCTCGAGCACATGCGAGGGCTATGCACCTCAACGAACATGCCGGTACCATTGCTTACCTGATCCGGCGCGTTCTTCTCTTCATTGTGACAGTGTCTACACCAAAAATATTCATTGCAGCATGGTGCAAGCAACATGCAATTCCGCTTGTAATGTTTACAGCCCATAGTGACAGGAGAATGATTGCTGGCAGCGTGGACGTCTGTAAGCTGAGGTTGCTTTCCTGCATGCCTTGCATCAAAGGAATAGCTCGTGAACACTCGACTTCGCGCGGCACATGTCGTTTTGGACTCCGCACCCGTGACCCAGACCTCCGTTTCGTGGGAAGGGGGGGGATTGGCCAATCTTTCCCCACAGACAGCATTCGGTGTGCAGGAAAGTGCGACAGGACAGCACGTGGCTGCCATCGCATCCTTGCCAGGCTGTCGCCGCGAGCGGCGAATCCGACTGTACGACACGGCGGCCATCACGATGTTGGCCTCTGTGCTGACCACTTTTGTTCGGGATAGTTCAATCGACCCCCTGTCTAACAAGGACAAAGCAATCGACCCCCTGTGTACGCAGAGCTATGATGGCCGGCCTGTCGCTCGGCATCAGCAATCCCGCGCGCGCCGGCATGTACGCTCTCGCGCCGTTCATTGTTGCCCCTCTGATCTACATTAGCTGTCCGAAGGCCGACTTTAAGACAGTGTGATTGATGACTGTGTGAGATTTGTGTTCACCTGGCTCGAGAAATCTGCAGCCAATACGGTTGGTTTGCCATTGTGAAAGCTTGGTGCCAAGGAGTTGAGGCATGTGATACCTGTTTGTGCCAAGAGTGAGGTCCAAAATTGCCAGTTCAGGCTCATTAAGAGACTACTGGTCACTCATGCCCGCCACTGCTGCGCCCACAGCACTTGTATCATCATTGCAGTCTGTTGTAGGGCTGCAACAATGTCGGTTCTGCCATTTGCAGCCGCTGCTGAAATCACCAGCATGTGTGTTTGATGTCCTCTCGTTCAGTACTTTTATCATCGCATCCCCAATTCCCGTAATCCCATGAGCCCAACTCCCATCTCCACGGAGCTCCGTGAGCATGCTGTCTGATCGCTCATTCGTTGCGCGCCAAGTTACAGACGCACCTCCATAAGTCAACTGAGGCAGCATTCATTTCTGTTCAATTCATCGCACCTGATCTCGCGTCGTGCTGACGCGAGCACAGCGATTATGATTCCTGTCAGTTTGATTCACATTGGCTCTCCGCAGGCCGGCTTCAGGGGGGAGTGTTTAGATGGTTTGTGAGTTATGATGTCAACTAGCCCCTGAAATCCTCAACCAATACGGTGGTGTTGCCACTGTGAAAGGCTGGTGCCATGGTGTTGAGGCATGTTATGGCTGTTTGTCCCACGAGTGAGGTCCAAAACGGCATGTTCAGCCTCAGAATGAAACTGCATGACACCCAGGGCCACCACCACTGCATCCAATGTTCTCATATGAGAATTAATCAGCGTTGTGGACCTGCAGTAATGTCAATGCTGCCATGTGCAGCCTCTGCCAAAACCACCAGCATATGTGTTTCACAGCCTGTCAATCAGCATTTATATTGTCTCGCATCTCCAAAACCCGCGATCCCTCAAGTTCAAGTTTCATCCGTCTGCATGCTGCCTGATCGCCCATTTGTTGTGCGCCAAATCCCTTGTGCGCCTCCCGAATTCAATAAAGACAATGGTCGTTTCCGTGAAATCGGTCTGATAGCGCGTCTTCCTGAGCCATTATGCGTCGAGTGACGCTCCATTCAGTTTTGGCTTGCGGCATGATGCATGGTGCTGACGCGAGGAGAGCGATTGTGGATCAAACTCGCTTGATTCAAACCGACTGATTGAGCACCGACTCGAGCACCATTGGATACTGAAGCTGGCGATCGCGAACTTTCTTTTCAGAAAATCGTGGCATATCGCCTGAGCGTTCTGCAGTCATTTTCTTCGAACAACTGGCTTTGTCGCTGCCGAGGTCGGCTGATGCAGAAGTTTCGGTCGTGCGCGTGCCCGTGACCAGTGAACCCGAACGAATTCTAATGCAAGGTCATTCTCGCAATGCGCAAGCAGCAAGCAGCACTGTTATGACTCAACGGGTGAATACTCTTTCATTGCAATATGTATCTGTTGCCTTCGAAGAATTCAGGCCCGCTAAGCTGTCGGGACCAGGGCCGACAGGATTTCGGGATCTTTTCCCGACAAGCTGTCACAGGCAGGATCGACAAATGAGAAGTCTGGAGGTATTCCGATGGCAGCCTAGGTAATTTCGGCAAAAACACGAAACGCTGAAAACCCACTTGCATTCAAGTCCTCATCTTGTGCGCTTCACATTGGTGTTCTTTCGCGCTTCGGATGAGGTCTGTGCACGCAGCCAGATGAATTTCTCTGTCATGGAGAACGCCGCTTTACGTCGGGTTACCGCTCGAGTACACCGGAGAGTGTGCAAGCGCCGAGGTTCATTGTGAAACCCGTTCAAATGGATTGATGGGGCTGTTGAGTGCACGACTGCGTTCATTGCGCTGCAATTGGAGCCATGGTTTGTCGTGGCGGTCTATTGCAAGTGTGCCCGCTTACCCGTCCGTACCGCTGAATTACGTCGACACAGGTCGATCAGGCCTTTGGCCAGCCTGATCGGGCGTCTCTTTGACAGAAGCCATCCACATTTGCTTTCGCTATAACTTCAGCTGTGTCTCTGTCTAGTTTTAGGGCCTATGAGCGGCAGCTTGGACTGCTCGGGTCTTGTCCACTTACACGGCGTTACTCTGAAAGTACGTGAGGCCGCTCGTAAAGAGCTGAAAAGAGGACATATGAATCAAGGGATGTGCTCAGAATTTTGTGCAGCACAACATCTGACCATGTGGTCGTGACCGGGGCGTGAGCCAGATCCAGCCTGAGCACTTTCACACCAAGAATGCTTCTCTGCCCTTTTGCCACGCCGCACAGAGCCATGAATGCCAACGGTGTGGACACTGGGGTTGTTCAGTAGTTCCTTGTTTTTCTTCAAAGCAAACGGGAATCGAGAACTCAACACTCAACTCTTGAAATGCGGTTGAGCATGACACTGCCTCACACCAAACCCAGATGCTTCTGTCACAACCCCGAAGCAACCATTCAAAGCACTGTGACACTTCCATATATATGATGTTGGCATCCATGCCATTCCTCCGAGTGCGACCGGTTGATGAGCAGGGTGCCCTTGGAGCTGCAGTCCTATGAGGCCCCGGCAGAAATTTTGGTCACTGGTTATTGCACACTCTCGTGGCCACAGCATGTCGCTGCAGTAGCGGCTGATCAAGCGCTCCGTAGACGTTTCAACGCAACTACACACCAAAATGCACAACTGAACTTCAAAAGCGCTGCTGAACGTGATAGTTTCATTAAGACACACTGACCTTGTTCGACCGTGCACTGCTGAAACGCTTCGCGATAGCTGTTTGTACCCAGTCGCGCCCCCACCTCGCCCTGTTCATTACGTAGTATTCTGTACGCTTTTGCTTTGCGTCGATATGATAGCCCAAGGCCCCTCGGAATGTAGCGCCACAGCATTCTTTTCGCGCTGCGAAAGGTCAGCATGACCTCGAGCTTTGTTTAAAGGACGATTTGATTGCATGTTCGTCGCACAGATGTAAACTGCTGCTTGTTTCGAATTCTGTGAGGAATGCTGCAAGTGACGGCTGGATTGGTGAAGCAGCTAGACGCACTCAAGCACAAAGCCACTCGCGGCAACCGTGGAAGCAGCAGAATCCGCTGAAGCATTCACTTCAGATGTGTTACAAGTGTTGTTCTGTGCCGCTCTACGCCCTGCTCAAGGACAGTATTGTTGACACATGAGCACAAGGTGAGGAAGCAGACTGCGACATGTGGATCGTGGGGGCATGCAGCATGGAAACTCCCGTATTGAATAGGCGATGCCTGTGCAGCTGAGTGAGCCATTGGAATATATTGGACAGAGTCATGGCGACCAGCCTGGAACACAGACAATCGCTACAAGCAACACGACAGCATGTTGCTTGGATGCCTCTTTCGGTCCCGGATTTCGGAGTTGTCAATGTCCAAATGGATACGGCTATGTAATCATGCATACATACATACATACGACAGGGTGTTTTCCTTGGACTATCGAGTAGCCTGCACATACAGGTCGGCGCCAGTACATTCAACTATGGTGCATGCCTGAGCAATGGAGTGATCTTACTAGGCACATGATGCATGCATGAGGTTTGTACTGTACATGATGCAGGTCTCAGAAGACTTCTACTTGCAATGTGACCACTGATGCACCTATGAATTCGACACAGCAGTCGTTGGTGGATACTCAAACTCAACTGCCATGAGATCATGACGGCTTGCACATGGGGATTTATTCCCGCATTAAGCTGCAAACTCGAGGACGTCCGTGTACACTGTGTTGGTTGCGACGGGATGAGCACGTCAACACGGTCAAGCACACCGGCTCCCCGACATCACATCACATTATCGAACTGGGCGTATACCCGATAATGAGAGTAAGAAGCTGCAAATGAGGTGCTTCAACCCGACTGCATGATGCTGGCGTCATGCACCTCCGGACAGGCCTCTGACTGTTCCCGGCTGTGCTTTGCAAGCAACTGCATCTCACAGCAGTCATAATTTTAGGCAACACAGGCACGCGCACAAAGACGCGCCGGGCATAGTTGCAAGCGATGCAGCAATAATTCTGAAGAGATACGTCTTTGTTAGCGGCCGGCTCCATCACAAGACTGATCAGCACAGCGTCCCAAGACCAACCTGAGGCAGCAAAGCGGCAGCCTGATGAACTGCCGCAATAAATCATTTGATAAGCCGCAGGTCATCAGAAGTGTACATCTATTCAGCGACCTCAGCAGCTGGAAAATATGTCAACGTACCACAGGCGCAGATGTGTGCGTAGCTGGCACATCTTCTGGACCGCTCGAGCAGCCACATACTCATGTACAGAATGAAACGGATATGACTATAACGAAGACTATGTGCTGCAAGTTGGTCTGGTGCGGTGATGTTACCTGTCGGGAGGCCTGGCCGTGCGCATTCGTATTCAACAGTACGCTGCCGCACAGTGGCTGGTACGGACTTTGCTAAATGGCCACACCGACGGCTGTTTGACTCGCAATAAATATCTTTGTAACATTGACATCACATGCGTGGGCGTAGGAGCGGTGCAGCGGCGATCTGTTGCTCTGTGCCTTTTGACGCATTTACCTACCGCTGCCGAGCGTGGTATGTCGATGGTAACTGGGGCAAATTGGGTAAAGGCCCTCGTATGAGCCCACACAGCCCGGTAACTCCGGCTCTGAGGTGCCGGGCACAACACAGTACTACCAGCGATGCCACCTTACCACCGTGCTACCTCCCGTTTGCTCATTTGTCGATCCTGCCTGTGATGTCGGCGTTTGTCGGCGGTCCCGAAAAGCACCATTGGCGGCCTGCGGGCACGCCCGCCTGCATCCCCCTGGCTTGTCGGGAAAACACCCCTGCAGCTGCCCCTGCGCGCTCCAACAACATCGGTGCCGCCGCGCTTGACGAGCGGACTCTTCCGGCCGCCCCCACCCTCGACCCCTGCAACGGGCCCCCAGCCAGCCAGGTGTTCAACTGCCCAGCCCGATTCTCGAGCATACCCAGCTTCGGCTGCGCCTATTCTCTCTCACGGCGCCCGGAAGGCGTATGACACTGCCGCCCCGGCCGCCCACGCCGAACCTGGGGCCACACAAGGATCAGGGTGACCCCCGCGCGAGCTCTCGGGCCCTCAGAAGCCCCTGAGGGCGCAGCAACAGCCGCAGACGCCGGCCCCCATGCACCCATCTGACGGATGGACGCCAATCTTGCAAACCCACACAATGCAGTGACATTATCCATTCTTTCCGGATGTGCTGGTGACCGGAGATGTTTGCGTCGGTCACCGGCTTGCAGGCTTGCAGGTGCATGCTGCTGCGGTCCGTGTGGACACATCAGAAGCTGCCGATCGGTGCAGACGCGACAGATATGGCCGCGCCGGCGTCAGCGCGTTCACCTTGCTCCTACTGCCACATGAGACGAACTAGCGAATTAGATCGCTACGTCCGACAACAGGCTTGCCGGCTTGACTGCATGGTCATTCAGGCACTGCCACCAGGCGGTTGTATGTCCAGACAGCGATGCACGATCCTTCCACAAGCCTGGGCCGCGCACACGCCGCTCAGGAGTGGCTCTGCTCTGTGGTGGGTGGGCGCACCTTGCAGTTGTGGTGCCCAGTAATGTGTGTAGCGGCTGGCTGCTCTGGCCACGTCGGGGGGGGGGGGGGGGGGGTTATTGAATGTCGCCGCGGTATGTATGTGTGGATGTGCGCCTCGAAACAAGGGGTGGTGTGGATGTGTGAAGGTGCTGGAGTAACACGCAGACGGGGGTATTTATGGCTGGCAGTGCATGAGTAGTGTTTAACGTGGCGGCAGTGGCTTTTGTGATCAGGGTTCCTGTGCTTGATGTGCGACCGGTTCCCGCGGCGCTACCTGCGTCTCCAACATTGTCCTTGTCACACATATGCCCCTGCATGCGTGGCGGTTTGTGTTGGGGAGCTGCATCTCGTAGAGAGAGAGAGAGAGAGAGAGAGAGAGAGAGAGAGAGAGAGAGAGAGAGAGAGAGAGAGAGAGAGAGAGAGAGAGAGAGAGAGAGAGAGAGAGAGAGAGAGAGAGAGAGAGAGAGAGAGAGAGAGAGAGAGAGAGAGAGAGAGAGAGAGAGACAGAGAGAGAGGGGGGGGGGGGGGGGGGGGGGGGGGGGGGGGGGCAATGACGAGGTGCCATCCTGCTGCTCTTGGCTTGTGCCTACTTATGTTGTAGATGTACGGAGTCGAGACATGTTTCATTCCGCCGCGCAGACGGGTGTTGCAAGCGGTGCTTCACCCCCCTGATCTGAGGGAGGTGCTGAGGGATGGCCAAGGGGGGGTTCAGTTTTTTTAGGAACTCCAGAAACAGGGGCCCCGCAATTGCGGCACAATTTTCCATGCATCCGAATTGTGCCGCAATTCAGATGCACCGCCACATATGTGATACGCAGCCATGTTGATGACCGGATTTTGCTTTATCAATCCTAAAAGAATTCAATAGTGGCTCCAAGCAGGACTGCTCTTGCCCTGCACTATCTTGATCGCAGATACCGCTCGAATTAAGTGTGCTGAACTGAAATGGTCGGCAGGACAGGTAGCACCAAGCATGTAAGCCAGCAGCCCCGAATTGCGACCAGGCGGTTGAAGAAGGTAAACAATTTTACCCCGCTCCATACAATCAGTTGATGTCCCCTTCCAGCCCCTCACCCAGCAGCACATGCGCAATTAGCAAATGTGCGATTAGTTTGCATCGGTTCCCGCACATCGCCTGTGGGCATACGTCCGCCGGCAGCTGACGGCCCATCAGCCGTCCACTGCCAATGTGTGGTGACAAAGCAACTAGGCATATGGCCCGCATGCATAGTGGTTTTACACTGCAATATACTTGTGAATTTTTTCAAATCCATGGCAATCTCTCATTTCCTGAAGGCATGAAGGGTCTTGTGCAAGCTTCGCAGCTGTGATGGCGGCATTCCGGCTTGCAGGGGAACCGTGCCGCTTGTATGCCATATCGACCAAAGATGTCACAACACTTCTGTCCCTGAGAACTGGAATAAGGGACCTGCAGGTGGACCACAAATGCATGAACATGTAAGCTGATCTCAGTGAGCCAGTGTACATAATCTCACGGATCAAGCAATCTTGGCTAAAGTAGCGCACTCATCATCTGCGATAAACCCGATGCAGAGAGCAGCATTGCCTGCACAAACGTCCATGACAGCATCTGTACAGATTGCCCATGCAAGTAGCTCAACAGCAGCTAAGCTCTTGAGTACATGCACGTGTCCCGCTGAACCAAGTCCCGCAAGCATGCGAATGACTGCATCAATGAGCTTCAGAGCCACTGGGCCCTGCCAATCTCTCAAGCTACCGCCAGTTTGGTGCATGTCCGGCATGATACCAATGGCCAGTCCTGCCTCAACAGCCGTAGCGATCATCCTCCGTGCGAGGTAGACCTCAATTTTTGAACTGTCAGCATGCAACAATGCCACATGTCTAGCCTCAATGCATGCTGCCAGCTGAGTCACGATTGTGTCGTCATGTTTCATCAGGTGGGTAGCTGTATGGATCCACGAATCAGCATTCAAGCAATCAGATACTGCAGGTGCCTCTCTTGACAGACCAATGTTGTACAGGCATGTTAAGCATGCCACGAGGGCCTGAGTCTCTGAGCAGCTGCTCCCAGGCACCGACAACCTTGAACAGTGGCCAACAAGCAGCTGAAGCACTTTTTTGCAGGCCAGTGTGCTCCGGATTGTGGGCGATGTTGCAGCGTTTGCCAGAAAGTCTGCCACCAATTTGCACTCACAGGAGTTGGTCTGCTGTTGCAGTAATTTATGAAACAAGACAGGATATTGTCCTGCCCCAAGTGCCTCCGAAACTCTGGTGGCAAACACGTCAACTGTTAAACAGTTTGACAGTAGTGCCACAGTAAGTGCCCGATGCACAGGCTCTAAGCTGACAAGCTGCCGAAAGGTACAGTCCACAGCATCATGGGGCGATGCAGCATCTTCCAGTAGCATAGCTCGGGCAACTTTTTGTCGGGAGAGCTCATCAGTGGTCAGAGTGTGCAGCAGCATGGAAATCGCTTCAAATGTGCCAGCTGCAATACAGCATTGGGATAGAAGCATCTCACATGTCAAGTCGGCTGAGATGCTTTGCTGCTGCTCTTCTGTCTTTCCCATGTCACAGCCACTTAGTGCCCGGCCGTTGGTGTCAATTTGACAAGCCTCATTGAGCAGGTTGGCACATGCGGTGATCATCTTGTTGCATGCTGAGCCATCTTTTGAAAAAGCAGAATCTGATTCATTTGAATCGCGCCCTTTCCACATACAAAGGCGCTGTGACAGCAGGCAAGCAACTGACTGCAGACCGCCGCAAGAACGGAAGTACACACGCCAGTCATCATGCTTGCGCAGTAATGCAACGAGATCGTCGCACAAACGCTTGACGTGTGATGCCTGTGCATCTGTCGCGTGTGGGCTAACTGTTGCAGTTCTCAAGGCAGCCACCCCAACGGCTGACTTGCACGGGCGATCAACAATGCTGCTACCAATGGCTGTCAGTGCGCATGCCAATGACTCAATTGTCTGCAGGTCTTTCATGCATGCCTTCGACGCAGTAAGGTGTTTGACAATTTTCTGTTCATTGTATGCTTGCTGAGCTCGCTGTGCTCCTTGTATGATGTCAAAATCATCAGGTGCCAGCAGCACCGCAGCTTCCATAGCCTGTACAACCACACATGGCCAACTCTTGCAGGATGCAGGGGCAGTGGATACCCAGAGGTGACAAAGGCCACAAAACTGCCTTGCTTGTTTGCGCACCTCAGCAGCTTCCTTAAAATGCTTCAAGCCCACTCTCGCAGCTGCCATGCGTTGCCACGCTTTGACTACCATGGGGTGCTCTGGCTTTTCAAGCAGAAAATCGTGAAGCCTGATCACCTTTTCACAGTGCTCAATAGCTTGTGCGTAGCATCCCATTTTTATTGCGGCCATTGCAGCATTTGAATGAAGGTTTGCATTGGACCTCTCAGCACTGCATCCTTCATCAAAATGCAAATATGCTTTGGACCATTGTTTACTCCTGTAGGCCTCGATGCCAGCTTTCCGGCATCTCTCTGCACGCTGTCGTTCCCTCACTATCCTGCACGCATAGCATTATATTGATTACTCTTTACATTGTGGCAAGCGGGTGCATCAGATACATGACGCACCGTGCATGGCGGTCATTTATGTCCTTCTCCATTGCTTGTAGCTGAGCGTTGTCAGGTGTGCAGCTTGCCACTAGCTCATCTTCATCGTCCTCCGGGCACCAGAAGTCCCATTTAATGTAGTCGGTCGACGCAATGGTAGGAGGATTGTGCTTGATGTGTTCTTCATACCGTTCCCTTGCCCGCCGTTTCTTGTCAAGGTTTGCTTTGATCTCCTCAATTTTCCTCTGTACTGAAGCTCGTCGATGTTTGAAGTCGTCACCCTCTATTTCCCCAGCAGACGCTTTGGAGGAGGTTGTCAGCTGCACTTAGTAAGCAACAATGGCTTGTTGTTTTCGAGAGTTCACTTCTGTTGACCAGCACGCAGTGGAGGCTACGTTTCTGTACACTCAGGCACGCCCAGGCACGGCCAGTGTGTTGTACCTTTTCTTTGGCATGAGCAAATTTTGAATCGATGTAAGCAGGAGAAATAGTGCCTCGCTGCAGTCCATCGATTAATATGGACACTTCATCAACCTTCTTTGTGAAACCTTCAACCTCGTGTGTCGATGGCATCGCGCTTAGGTTCGCAACATCCGCGTTGTCTGACACTGGCATATTCCCAAAGTTCAAGAAAGCCCGGCGTACAGTTTCAAGAGAATAATGCGAAAGACAAAGCCTGGACTTGCTTATGTCACAAAGTACACCCTGCTGACGTACGTCAGATGCCAGATATCACAGATGTATTGCATTCCCGCGGCCATGGCAACACCGTTCACAACTTCACGGACACGGTAAGATTCTCATGTTTTCAAGCCGTAGCCAGCGGGACGCCATAAACACCCTATGCTGCATGTTCACGCCTTTTGTCACACGAGCACCGAACGTCCAGCTTGCGAGATGTGGCGGGAAATATCAAGCCGACTCATCGCTGGGCTGGGAGGCCGGTCTCAGCTGGTATGGAACTGAGGAGCCACAGCTCGTGCAAGGAGCTCTGCTAGTACATGTTTAGTCTGTTGATCTGCCTTGCGGTTCCTTGGCTACTGAAACCGTTGGTACTTCACGATCGCGCTGCATCGTGTCACAGTGTCCACGGTCAGTTCTGAAATTCCGCTGTAAACATGCACGGCATTCGTCACGCGATTCATTCACAGATCAAAGGGATTGTTGAAGCCGTTACACCAGCGGCAAGTGTCAGCCACTTCGAGGAGAAACGGGTGTGTCCCGACGTCAGTGCGTCAAGGAAGTACGCAGTAGCTCTGCACCTCACTAATGTGGCATACGTGCAAAGCACGTAGATTATGCCCTGCTCATCAACATGTATGTTCCCTGGGCCACTGGGGTCGTGTGCACATGACCGACGTGGGAGTCGCTCCGCAAACACTTGCAGGTGCTCACACCTGAAGAATTTGTCATCGCTGGAGATCATCTCGTAAGCACAGTCGGCTCTTGGGCTTGGTATGCTTGCCAGCGTTGCCGAATTGGCCCAGTGGGGCACGCTTGTGTATGTGCTGCTGAAGAGTTTGTCGACAGCGCAGGTCGTCATCCGTTGGCAAACCGCCTGTGCCATACCTTCCCGCAGACAAGCAATTTTTGGTGACACGGAATGGTGTGTTCACCTGCATGCCTACGTTTGATCAAACGTTCTTGAATCGCCTCGATGATGACAAATGTGGATTGTGCAGTACCATGTAAGAAGCGCGCAACCGCTCTGACAGCCGAAGAGGTCGAAGTTGAAGGATTCGATGGTGGTAGCGGACACTGGATCTGTGCCACAGCGAATGAGCGTGCAGTAGATAGTGCTGTTGCTGCTAGCCTGGGGGACCTGGACGACGGTGATGAGGTATGAATGGGCTCTCTAGTTCTGGATTTATTTCGCATGGCTGATTTTATGTTGTCACCAGTAACTGGCAAGAACGAGCAGCTTCAGCTGTCTGAATATCGAGAGCAACTGCAGGACACATACATCCCACCTGCTGATTCAGCAGAACGGAGATCGTACGACCTATACATAACGTACAGTAAGTACTACCAGGTACCACAGTTCTGGCTGGTCGGATTTTCTGTGGACAAAACCCCGTTGTCAATGAAGCAGGTGCTTGCCAGAATCACACCGCCGCTGCTCCAGAGATACAGTAGCTCCGACCCTTCTTCAGTATATGTCATGGCTGCAGGTGGAAGCAGACATCAGTGCGGATCACATGCGTACCACTGTCACAGTGGATCCATTTCCGCACATTGACAAGCTGACGACCATGAGCATACATCCTTGCCAGCATGCCAAGACGATGAAGATCTTTGGAGATCTGCAAGTTATGAATGGGAAGAATTTTCCCGTGGCGCATTACCACATACTGTTCCTGAAATTTATCTCGGGGGTGGTCCCCACAATTGAGTATGATTATTCAATGGAATACTCAATGAGCTGATGCACTTTCTGGCTCGCCCTGTTGGTACACTGGCAGAACTGTTCTGATATTTTATGGTATGTTGTGAGCTAATTTAGATCTGTACTTTTAGATTGCAGTTTCATGTGTGATTGTGACAGCTGGCATAGGCACTTTGTGATCGCGGACCAGTTTGGTGCATGAGCAGTAGCCGTGCTAGCACTGAATCTCACCAATGCATCTACTTGGTTTGTCGGGACGTCACACATCAGACACAACCTGTAAAGTACTGCTGTTAGCTAAATTGATGCCGACATCAGTGCTGAATGGTGTTGAACAATGATGCATCATCGATATAAGTACTCAATCTGGCGAGTAACATGTGACCAGCCACATGCAAAAAGAAGAGCCAGCCAGAGGATGCGACATACAAAGTGGAGTCCACTGAGTGGACGCAGCATTCCAGGTCAGAGCTATCGTAGTCAAGCTGGTCGATGATTTGTTCAGCAGCCAACACAACATGATGTGTTGAACAGGATGTGTTGACAAGAATGTTGGAGGAGCGTTGCATGGAAGACCATATTCAACAGCTTGGCGTGAGCTATAGATGATCACCACACACCATCCAAATTAGATGAAGACCATGCCCACAACCGATCCATGAACCTTCGTGGACTCGATCAAAAAATTATTGCCCATGTGTATGCCAGTGCAGCTGCTGCTCCGCATATCCCCGGCTTCCCTCTGTAGCATGGAATCACACGGAACTACATGTAGCGTGGAACTACATGAAGTAATAGCCAGTTCGTCCAAAAGGCGGGAGCCAACAGCGTTAGTTGCTGTGATGCAAGAATGTTGTCATACCCGGTCTACCCCGTCCAGCAATTCCTCAGCTGAGATCGAGATGCTGTTGCGTATTGCATGAGCATGAGGGCGGCCATACTTGTGGCTGGCGCATGAGATCTGACACTTTCCTCTCACTGCATCTTTTCCAGTGTACATGTCTCACAACCCACCTGCATCATGAAAAGGCCCAGGTAGGCACCCCATCCCCTCAAACTGCGATCCAGTGCGACACGCTGAGCTGCCCTCCAACAGGTATCATCCCATCTCTACTGCAAAAACAAGTCCGCAGACCCGACTTGACGCCGAGGCGGTGCAAGCCAAACTTGTATATCGCTGTGGCAGGCAGACAGCTGTGGGGGGCCTGTCCCATGCCCGTACACAGAGCAGCGAGCCAGGTACAGACGCCTTGCATCTAGGCCAGATCTAGATCAGCACTCCCTTGTGCCATGAACAATTTGCAAGAGTTCAGACCATTGTATGGCGAAGCCTCACACCACCCGGTCATCCTAGAGCCACACAATTGTGGACCTCCGAAAGCAGCATTGACGGCAAGACGATCGCATTTGTTGGTCGCTTGATTCACAGGAGTGTTGGCGGCGGGATTATCCTGCGATGTGATGTCGGAGCGGGTGCCACAAGCTGGGAGTATGGCGGTGGCCATGGGCAGGGGGCTCCCCAATGCGCACACGATGCAGAGGTTCCTTGCGTTGCACCACCTCAACACCAACGGACATGCTGCAGCTGTACAGGGCTGCATGGGCGGTCTACCGTGCCATCAGTGCTGTTAGTGCGTGTGCGTTCCGTGGGCTGCTTGTCCGCGCACAGGCCGCTGCCAGAGACGTCGCTCCTGCGCTATCTCGATCGTGGTCGGGCAGGACTCGAGATTCAGGCATGGTTGCTCAAGGCGCATCTCGAAGCCTTTCGAGGAAGATGGCTCGTGCTTACTGGGCTCTGCAGACCTCCGTGATGCCGGTCAATTGACCATTGAGCGGTGACCGTGTAAGGGCTCGTCCTTTGCGGGAGCAAACGACGTCAGGGCAACATAGTCTTCCGCACCGACATCCGAAACTTTGCCAGTGACATCCCTTTACAACTGAATCCGACTTCACCACGATCCACACAATCTAATGTACGCCTGTTCAAGGCCGCTTGCCTGAGTCAGTGAACAGGCGCAGCACCAAGTCTGTGCTGTGCTGTAATTGACCGACCTGCATCCTGCAGGGATACATCGAAGGTATGTGCCTCACAATCTAGATCATGTGTTGTCGCTGTATGCCGCTGCATACGTGTCGCCTAAGAATGTATATGCCAGGCTTTGGAGCGCGCTTGTGAATGGTTGCCATCAGAGGCAATGGCAATACATCTTATCAAGGCAGGTGTTTGAAGCCTTGCAGTTGCCTTGTGACGCGAGCAGGATGCTTGCCCCTGCCATCAGGCGGGCGCCAGCAGTCTGCACCAGACAAGAGCGTAGGTCCGGGACGTGCGCGAGGTTTTCGTGCCCCCCTCCAGTACACATAAGTGGCTGCAACCCACAGCCTGCATCTATATGGAGGAGTCGGTGCGCACGTACTTCAGAAGCTGTGGCCGGCGTCGATGCAACAGCTCTGTATAGCACAACTCGGGGTGCACCGGCACCCCTGGGCCCTTCCCCGACGTCCACTGGAATCAACTTCGCACTTGCCTCTGTGCACGCCACCGATGTCAGGCTGTGCCTGTTTGACAGTGCAAATCATGCCGTAGGGGAGTACAGCATGTACAAATCTGGTGCGGAGCTACATTCGATGGAGCAGTGTTGTCGATGCGTCACCAGTGTCTACTATCGAGCAAATAGCAGATTTGAGCCCCACACGTGTACTCAGATCGCCCAGATTTGTTGTAGGGGATGTTTGGCATGTGGAAGTGACAAACTGTCCTCGAACTGAAATTCTGTATGGGGTGAGGGTGTATGGTGATGGGGGATGGGATGTAGGACACCGATGGGATCCCACACGTGTGCTGTTGGATCCTTATGCACCACTGGTCTCAGGCAGGAGAGTGTTTGGGGAACGTGATAGCAACGAGCAGTTCAAGCTAGAGGTGCATCCCCTTCTGTTGCAACATGGCCTAGAACCTACTAAATAACTTTATATGGGCCTGCTTCGACTGTAGGTTGGGAGTGTCTTTCGTGGGAGCTTTGATTTTGACAGCCCTCAATTCGATTGGAGAGGAGTGCAGTCCCCGGGGCATCACATGAAAGACCTTGTGATTTATGAAGTCCCTGTGCGCTCTTTCACAGCTGCTGAAAGCTCAGGCCTGCCCGAAGGTCAGCGCGGCACCTTTCTGGGGCTTGCTGCAAAAGCTGATCATCTGATTGACCTGGGCATCAATGCTGTGGAGCTGCTGCCAGTATTCGAGTACGACGAGCTTGAGTTTCAGCGCAGCCCAAATCCTCGTGATCATATGGTCAACATCTGGGGCTACAGTCACATTTCTTTTATGGCACCGATGAGCCGCTTCGCAGCGGATGGTGGCGGCGCCAGCGCCGCTGCTGTGGAGTTCAAAGAGATGGTCCAGACGTGTGCACCTATCCCACTGCAGCTGCTGTGTATTTGTCAACTTGCAGTGTACGAGGACACGGGCCATTGCATGACAGAGCACCAAGCAGCCGGTCATTGCAACCAAAAGTGGTTATTTGAAGATCTAAACAGTTCCACTCATTCAGCAAACCTCAGCTGTGAATTATGGAATTTTCATCCATGTAGTCAAGTTCATTGTTCTGTAGGCTACATTCAAAGGGGATCGAAGTCATCTTAGATGTGGTGTACAATCACACGGCGGAGGGTTCGGATGTCAATCCATACATTCTTAGCCATCGCTGCATTGATTGCATGACCTATTATCAAATGAATCTGAAGCAGTATGAGCAGCTTCTAAATTACTCTGGATGCGGCAACACAATCAATGCAAACAATCCTGTGACCTCTCAGCTTATCATAGATAGCCTCCGTTATTGGGTTGAAGAGTTTCATGTGGACGGATTTCGCTTTGATCTGGCCACATGCCTGTGTCGTGGTGCGCTCTATTCCCTGGAGTGCCAGGTGTGGCCTGCAATTTGCATGGACTCTGTCTAGCATTGTGGAAAACCTGCTTCACCGTTGTTGTTTCCCGTGACTGGCCTCATTCTGTGTCTTGATGTGTACTGGTCAACCTGAGGTGGGCACAGGGACTGTTATCACAGTGCAATATCATTTGTACTTGCACACCAACGCACTGATGTGTTGTATGTGGGCTGCAGGCAGCGATGGGACGTTGCTGGAAGTCCCTCCCTTGATAAGGGCTATTGCAAAGGATTCAGTGCTCAGCAAGACCAAACTCATCGCGGAGCCTTGGGACATTGGTGGCTATCAGGTGGGAAGCTTCCCAAATTGGGATGTATGGGCTGAGTGGAATGGGATCTATCGGGACGTTGTCCGACGCTTCATAAGGGGAGACCTGGGAATGAAAAGAGAATTGGCGACGCGCCTTTCTGGTTCTGCAGACCTGTATCACAATCACAATCGGTAAGCAGGATTGATCTCATCCAATTATCGTGATTATTTGTGCAGCCATGACTTGATCTGATCCTGTCCCCAGCCAATTGAGTTACTCGTGAACGGCGGCTGTTTTCTGGGAAACAGTGCCAGGCCATCGCCCTTGTGCAGGAAACCATATCATAGTATCAACTTTGTAAATGCTCATGATGGATTTTCTTTGATGGATCTTGTTTCATATAATGAGAAGCACAACGAGGCAAATGGCGAGAAAGGCCGGGATGGCACTAATGATAATTTTTCATGGAACTGTGGCCATGAAGGTCCGACAGATGATGATGCCATTCAGGCTATGCGGTGGAGGCAGATGAAAAACTTCCATTTGGCTCTGATGATGTCCCAAGGAACTCCGATGATTGTGGCCGGTGTGGCAACATTATGCAGTCTCTGGTTTGGCTGGTTTGGCAGCGATGCTAGGCATGTCACACATAAACGTTTTGTTCAGCCTGCGCTTTTGTTTGTCAGTGCATGATTTTTGTTGTGTGTGCGTGAAGTTCGTTTGCAGGTGATGAATATGGTCTGACTCATCACGGGAACAATAACTGGTATGGTCATGACAACGAGATGTCGCATTTCGACTGGGAGGCTGGCACAAGACAGCAAGAGTTCTATCGCTTTTATTCATCCCTTATCAGGTTCCGGCGGGCCTGTCCGCTATTGGGAAGGGATACGTTTTTACGGGATGATGACATCTCCTGGCATGAAGCCCACTGGGACAACGAGGCTAGCAAATTCATTGCATTCACACTTCATGGCAGGTAACGATCTTGTATTAGTCTACTTGGGATGTTCACACTTGACACGCTCATCTTCTTCAATCAGGCGTGAGTGATGCAATGGTGCGTGATTGCATCAACTGTCTGCAGGAAGTTTGCATATGGAGATTTGTACTGCGCTTTCAACTCCCATCGCGGCACTGTCCACGTCAACCTACCACCAGCCCCAGTTGGGCAGAAATGGTGCCGCCTGGTTGATACAAATCTGCCGCCCCCTCGTGACTGGGTGGAAGGAGGAAACAAGGGTGTTCAAGAGGAATACTGTATCACAGGAAAATCTGCAGTATTGCTGATCTCTAAGCCAATCAATGATTGAAGATCGCAAGAGCGGCATGCATGTCTCTCCCTTATAATCCATTTGTCTCACCGAGTCTGTCTCGTGTGGAAGGCTTGAGACAGTGCGATACTGAAATAGCTTACCATATGTCTAGTGCATAGCTGTTATTATCCCATCGTACACAGTCCGTGCCTCATTGACAGTAAGCTTGCGGGTGACATGGTGACATGCTTAATCAGTAGTACTGTGTAAAAGCTGTCCAACGCCGGCACAGCAGGTGCACTACATTTTGAAGGGACCATGGCAACCTAGGCTGACTGCTGGCATGGAGGTCAGTGTGAAAATATGCGCCTCTGCTTGGCCGGACAGGAGTACTGAGTCAATTATTATCTACAGAATCCTCTGCGTGGGCCTGCAGACGAGGCTGGTCTGGATTAAAAACTCTGGACGCGCCTGAACTTTTTGAATATCAAAGAAGCATCATTGTAGAAATGACGATTGCGTTTTGCGCCTGCGTCATGCGGTGGTAGCTAAATATAACTTATCAAGCTCAGTTATCGCTAAGTGCTGACGAACAGGCCCGCTGGCTCAGAATTACGGATATGCATCCGCCCATTAGCGATGGCACAGGCGGAACAGACATGCACTGGAAGACCTTTGCAGCTTTAGATATTGTGTATTGGCGTAGGTGAGTAGCGTATGCAGTGTTCATCGGGATGTGTTGCCATGGGCTACCACAGGCCACCGCAGCGATTTTCAAGGCTCATACTGCAGGAAAATGTATATGCTCTGCTGTTGCTGCGATAAAATGGAGTGTATGTGTGCAAGATGATGGATTCACTGTAACAGTTCTCCATGCAGCTGCTGCAGTCATCTGTCAGAACGCATAGCCTTGTGATCATGCAATACACTCAATCGGGCCCCTGGCAGTCGGGCAAGCCACGTGGTTGCTTGCGAGGCGAACGACGAGAGCACACTGCCGCAAGATGATGTCTGAAACGCAGGATGTTTCATGGTGCTTCAAATTGTGATCCTAAGGTTTTCAGCATCTGCTAGTTGTCCTGATCATCGTCTAAGTTGATTTGATCTCCAAACTTGTCATAGAGATCCTGCATGCCATAATGTACAACAATTGAATTGAACGGATTGAGAGATAAACGTCTGCTGCAGTGTTCAGGCTCACGGGAGCAGGGATGTCACAAACTGTCCACATGTATGAAACTAGCGCATCAATGAGTGCATTGCGATCAACGGCTTTCTGGGAGGGACCTATAACATATCTCGAGATAACAAAGGGAACCTTTGGTGTAGCGCGCACCCCTTTCAGGACATCCATTCTTTGTTTAAGTTCTCCATGCTCTGACTCGAGTGCATCAATTGCACCTTGGAGGGTCTCCATCTCTGTGTACCACAGGTGTCAATCGACTTCATAGATTATGCATTTGGAACTATGGCACGCTTGTACCCAAAGAAATATTTGCACGAACTCCTTTCAATTTTCGTTGATCTAGGTACGACTGCACACCACGGCTGATTCTGTTGTCAGCATCTTCATTTCCAATGTGCAAAAAACATTCACCCACAAGGAATCTCGTAGTATCATCCTCATCGACAAGCATGAGCTCATTCTGTGCCTCCTCAAGGTGTTCTAAATGTTTCTGCAGAGCGACTGAAGCTTGAAGTGCGCTGCAGCTAGACACTGCAAGCATTTCCCCGCACTGCGACTGTCAACATACCTTTTTGTCCTCAAGACTCACTCTAATCACTTGGTGTCGGTGATTCAACTTTCCAAAGTTGTTGATGCGCTCCTGATCCTGCCAGTTTACTTCAACAGCTGTCTGCCTCTGCAACAAGCAACATGGTACCATTCTGCCAGAGCCCTAAATTGAACCAAATCGTGGTCTTGGCGACAGCAAAAAAAACACATATGAAGCTGGGTCCATGCCTCCATGGTCTGTTTTCCAGTAGCGTTGCTTTTACCGAATGCCCTCTACCTGGGCCTGCTCTGGTGGTTATGGAGCAAGTGACTGACTTCAGCGGTCTTCGTCATCGCACGAGTCTTCGATGCGGCATGCTTAATTACAGTATAATTTGCGCAATTCTGACGGTTCTTGCGGCGTGCCATGGTCACACCAGCGCTCACCCTCCGATCGCGGGTCTGGTGGCCACCAGTGCACCTCGAGTCGAACGGGTCAGCATTTTTTGCCTCCGACGTTGACGATCGAGCGTGGTCCAGGGCAAAGTGGTGGCGACGTGATTGGAAGATGAGTCTCTTTGCCGCTATAGTTTGCCGTATCGTTGGAGCGTCAGGAGCCAACTCAAGCAAATCCAGCCGGTCGTGCACGACGCCATACCCTCGAGGGGCATTTCCGTCAGCACCTGACGTGTGGACAGATCACAGACATAGTGATCACAGACCAAATAATACCCAGACGCAACAATGTTGGGAAGGATCGCGCCCAGCGTCCAGAATGGACCACACGCGACTCGCAGGCAGCATATGTACAAGAATGGCTTGAACCCGTGACATGTCGCGGGTAGCCGGAGTGACCCGTGCTTGTGGTGGTCAGTGTCACGGGTGGGCTGTTACGGGTCCAGCGCCTTGCAGCTGTCCCTGAGGCTGCTTGTAACATTCTGCCGGCATGGCGAACTCATCACAGTCCACCTGCCTGGGGCCAGGCGATGCGAGTCAGCATCAAGATATGTAACATCATTGATCAAGGTCAGGCATTTGGGACACATACCGATGTGGACCTATGGGCATTGCTCATGGGAACCCGCAAGCGAGTGATCAATTGGCTCTGAAAGTGTTTTCGCTGCAGCCGAAGCTGACATGTGCACGGCTAGAATGAGAGAAGATGGCATATTCGCCTTGTAACTGCGATTTCAGAGACTGTGTGTGGACGCTCCAACACGTAAGTTGGGCTTTGCCTGGAGGACAGTGAAGGCCATCGGACCTGGCACACGTAACGATCAGCTAGCTCCAGTGCACGGCGGATGCTAATCTAGGCACTCCGCAGCATGAACGGCGCACGCTGGCAGCCTATGTTTGCTTGCGTTGCGGGACTCCGGATTCTTGGGAGCGTGGCGTTGGACTGCATATGCCTTTAGTAGATCTGCGCACGCTGAATGGCAGCCTGACATCCAAATTGTTCATATAGCAGTGTGAGAAGTCGCGCATCTGCACCAGATGCCACAAATTTGTGACAACTGGTGTAGAGTTGCTAGAGTTCCAACACGCTGTATCAGTGCAAGCGCCTCTGCACTAGATTAGATATTTCACAGCACCACGCAATCTCCCATGTGTACGTAATCGTGCCGGTGATCTGCGGTGCGTATTGACGGGATATGTCAGGGCATGGCCGTTCGTCCCGCGGCGCCTTCCCACACACTAGCACCTGCATTCACGCATTCTGATGCATAAAGGTGCACCCACGAAATATCAGCTTCTATCAGCACATCAGAGCCCGAGGCAAAGCCTATGGCAGATCTGCCATACGTGGTATGCTTCCACAACAGTTGGGCTGCACGCAATCAACAGTGTGACTGACACGCGGCTGAAAGTGCAAGGGTATTTCGACACATATGAGGACGGGTGCAGGGCACCGATCAGATCGTTTCGGCAGTTATGCAGCCTATGGCATTTGAGAGGGCTGCAAACTCGCAGAGGCAGCCATCACTGACCTGCCACAAAAGCGCAACGCAAGCACTGGTCTTCTCTGTGCTGCGAGGTTCAGCAACTGTGCAGTGGCATGAGCATGATAGCCCTCTGTGTTGGCTGCTCTGCCTCTCAATATGTCCCAGTTGCAGGCAACAATTAGAGACCGCATAACATCAAACAGTCCCAACACCGGCAAGCAACTGATTGCGGCTCACAGCATAATTGAAGTTCATGACGAAATCAATCCCTCAACAGTGGTCATGCATGGTATATGTCGGTATATGTGGTCGTGCATGGTGTTAGGCTCAACAGTCTGCACAACGGATGTTAAAACAAGATTGTTCTCTGTTGGAATATTCTCGGGAATGTTAGGCAGCATGTAGCCACTGCAAGCATGATACCTATCGACAGGCACAAAGCCTTACGCTTTGGTGCCTTGAACAGTATATAAGGAACACGCATATTTATCTCTTCTGGTGTATGTCTGTCGTACTGAATTCTGATAACACTTTTAACTCTGCTTGGATTTCATCAAAGGGACCACAGCGGTGTGCAACATCGATGCATGTGTCGTATGTGTCAGAAACGATATCATTTGTGCAGGTCATACGCGCAGTCCTCATGCCGGTCGGGTCAGAACAACCAGCATCTCATACATCCTGCGC
Organism: Ulva prolifera; assembly: GCA_023078555.1. Taxonomy (NCBI): domain Eukaryota; kingdom Viridiplantae; phylum Chlorophyta; class Ulvophyceae; order Ulvales; family Ulvaceae; genus Ulva; species Ulva prolifera. The sequence continues at coordinate 5,998,737 of CM041201.1, read as the reverse complement.
ACAGAGGTAGAACGTGTCACAATGCATGAGCCTGCGGGCAGCAGCGTGGTGACAGGTGCACCCATGCACGGACGATCCGCGGATCCAGTGTAGGGGTAAGCCGCCAGTTAGGATTGTCTCGATGTAGTGAGAGAGATCCCGCGAGGGTTTCCCGAGCATAACCTTGAGTGTTCAGTGTGCATATAAGCATGTGCACACTGAGATCTGTAACCATTACTTATCACTGTTTCACGGTACTAGCTGTATCTTGTCTCCCCTCAGCATCTCTCTGGTTCTACCTCTGTGCGCAGCAGGTATGAGATGCTGGCCCCCTGACTTGACATAAGATTGCGCGTCTGACCTGACGAAGGATAGACTTTCTGACATGGTATCGGTGAACGTTAGCGTTATGTCTGTCTATGGTCTTGTTCTGGAAGCCGTCGGCCAATGTCTGTGCGCAGACACGGCAGGCATTCCACTGTTCTGCCGGCGCTCAGACTGCGGTCTGAAGCGCAGGCATCATCTAGCTTTCTCTTAGCACATTGTTATCAGATACAATTCGAGAAGCTTGCTTTAAATGATCAGCGCTGAGAAAAAGCAAACGCATTCGCTTATTTTTCTCAACCTGTCGGCTCGCGAGCCACCCCATGTGTTTAGTTGCTGCGCGCGACTGATCACCGTTCGTCCTACTGCATGATGTCTAACTCTGATCGCTCCAACTCCAACTCTCCTCGCAAGGAGAGGCGTGACGAGGTTGAGCAGCAGCCGATCGTCAACAGGGACGCTGACCAGCACCTCCCTGACGGGGAACAGCCCGCGGGCATGTTACTCCGTGGTGGACGATGTCACAATGCATGAGCCTGCGGGCAGCAGCGTGGTGACAGGTGCATCCATGCACGGACGATCCGCGGATCCAGTGTAGGGGTAAGCCGCCAGTTAGGATTGTCTCGATGTAGTGAGAGAGATCGTGCGAGGGTTTCCCGCCGTAACCTTGAGTGTTCAGTGTGCATATAAGCATGTGCACACTGAGATCTGTAACCATTATCCTTACTGTTTCCCGGTACTAGCACTTCCCCTCAGCATCTCTCGGTTCTACCTCTGTGCGCAGCAGGTATGAGATGCTGGCTGTCCTGTCCTGACCTGAACAAGGACTGCGCGTCCTGACCTGCACAAATGATAGTTTTTCTGACATGGTATCAGTGATGTAAGCGTTATGTCTGTTTATGGTCTTGTTCAGGAAGCCGTCGGCCAATGTCTGTGCGCAGACACGGCGGGCATCCCACTGTTCTGCCGGCGCTCAGACTGCGGTCAAAGCGTAGGCATCATTTAGCTCTCTCGTAGTATATTGTTGTTAGACACAATTCGAGAAGTTTGTTTTAATGATCAGCGCTGAGAAAAGCGAACGCGTTCGCTTATTTTCTCAACCTGTATGCTTGCGAGCAATCCCACCGGTTTAGTTGCTGCGCGCGACAAACAACCGTCTGTCCTAATGCAGGATGTCTCTTTCAAACGCCAACTCTAACGCCAACTCTCCTCGCGAGGAGAGGCGTGACGATGCTGACCAGCAGCCTCTCGTCGACAGGGACGCTGACCAGCAGCTCCCTGACGGAGAACAGCCTGCGGGTATGTTGCTCCGGGGCGGACGAATTGTCCGGCCACGACCCTCTTCCCACACTGGGCAGAGCAGCCAGCAGGTGCCTTTTTCCTCTCATGTTGTGAACGATCCTGGTCACACTGAGTCACTCATATCACTCGAAACGTTAACCGAGGCGCTGCGTGCATCTCGGGGACGTAGCGAACCTGATTTGACGAAAGGAAAACTCCCTGAATGGAATTTTAAGACTGAAAGTTTCGTTGCGTACGAACAGAAAGTCTTTTTGTGGTTAGGTCAATTCGAGTTAGATCATTTGTTGCAGCACGCACCGTCTGCGGACGAACTGCGTGTTCATGCTAGGGCGAGGACACAGGTCCTAATGTCTTTGCCTGACGCGGATAGGACGACTGTCTATCGCATATCACATTTGTGTGAAGCATGGTCTTACTTGACTGCCAAGTACAGACCTAGCACTGAAGCCGAAATCCACAGACTGTGGAGTCGGTTTAATTCTTTGTCACAAAACAATAAAGATGTTGCGACATATTGTGGTGATGTGATGAGTGTTTACACTCAACTGGAGGCACTAGGTGCCGATGTGGGCCAGCGATGGCTAAGATTGAAACTGTCAGAGGTGGGGGAGGAGTTCAACGCTGTGCGCGGCGAAGTTCAACACTCCTCCCCTCATGTGATAATATCACGTTTGACTGAGCATGCTGATTTGCTCAAACAACAGCGGTCGCTGCAGGCTAGGTCTGGGGCGCCCGCGGGCAAACCAGGCCATGGCTGGCGCAAGCAGCACCGTGGTGATGGCCCTGTGGTCGCTGCTCTCGCAGCTGGCCAGCCTCCTCGCGAGGAGACCAGGACCTGTTTCTTCTGCAAGAAGAAGGGACATTTGCGTGCGAACTGCCCCCAACGCAAACAGGCCGCGGCCAAAGATGTTTGCACTGTAGAAATGCCTGACAAGTATCCACAGCCGGACACGTCCATGCCGTGGAACATCATTGTTGATAGTGGGTCAGACATGCATATAGTAGGCAATCGGGAAATGTTCACTGAGTACGGTCCATGTCAGAAAGTTGCCAATCTCGCGGGACCAGGGCAGCTTTCTATCATGGGCAGGGGAACCATTCAGGTGAGCCTGGGTACTTATGTGGACAAGTATGGGAACCAGCATCCGCTGGATGTGGAAATCCCTGGTGTATACTATGCTCCTGAATGTCCGTACAACCTGCTCAGCACGATGGGTCTTAGACATGAGCAGATGTTCCTAGACACGCGTCGAAATGTGTTATATGTTCCTGGTCTGGGTGATATGGCTACTGACGTAGAAGATGACGTCAAGTATCAGGAATTAGATGTGGACGGTCATCCTGTCTTTGCTTTTAAAATGGCAGTAGATACGAAACCAATTCTCGTCGGTGCGCCTGTCAATAGGGGGGTAGTCTGGTCTAACCAGAGCAGTCCGACCTCAGTTATTGAGGATCAACAGCAGTGGCATCATGTGGCGGTCGCGGCCGTTGACCTGAAGCGACCCAATGCTGGGGGAGCTGAGGTCCCACATGATGCATACTTGCTGGAACCTGCTTTTCTAGCACACTTGTCCTTTCATCAGTCCAATTGGGTTCTTAAACGCATGCAGTCTAACAGTGAATTTTATGGTCATTTGAATTTGGATGTCGATTCCGAGCCATTAGGGAATCGGTGTCACGGCTGCAGAATTGGCAAAGTGCCTGCGGGTAACTTCTCTGCCAATGATCGTGAGCTCATGGGCCAGGCCAAGTGGCCTGGCGAGCAACTGCATGCCGATTTAGCTGGTCCTGTCTCTCCAGTAGGAATTGGTGGTGTGAAATATGTTTTGTTTGTGATGTGTGCCTTTACCCGTTATACTTTCGTGGTCGGTCTGCGCAAAAAAAATGAGGCTGCGGCCATGATCTCTTATATTATTGAACGCATTCGGGTGAATGTGGTGAAGCCAGGTGAACCGGGTGTGCGCATCCTACACACAGACAAAGGGGGAGAGTTCATGGTCGCGGCCTTAAAACTCTACCTCCAGCGTCGTGGCATCACTCACCGCTTGACCCCCACAGCCGCTCATCGCTGTAATGGCATGATCGAGAGGAGGATCGGAGTGGCCTTTGAGTCACTCCGTGCTGTGCTGCTCGCGAGCGGCCTACCTCTGTTCCTGTGGATAGAATGCCTCGCCAGTGTTGTCCATGGTCACAATCTCACGCCGTCGTCGGCATTGTACCATGACAAGCTGGCGAGCATCCTCAAGGGCCTGAAAGCTCAGCATGCTGTCAATGCGTCTGCGGACGTTGACGAAGCTGATAAGAGCCTGGGGAAGGGAAAGCGCATGAAAAAGGCCGAGCGCGATAAGTTGAGGGATGAGGAGAAACGTAAGTACAAGTTACTTGCGACGACAGAGTTAGATGAGTTTTTAGTGCGGTCTTGTGATAAGGATATCATTCCTTACATGGCCTTTTTCAGAGACACCTCCGTTGAGGTGTTCCAAGATCTGCTGCGGCGGCAGCGTCCATGGGGGGTTGAGGTGTATGCATACCCTAGGGATGACAAGCTGCGGAAGTTGTCCCCCCGGGGCGTGCCTGCATACTGGGTCGGGGCTGGGTTAGGCCCCAGCATGCAGCGTGTGTACGCCCAGGATGTTCCTGGGGGTTGGGTTTTTGTTGTGCGTCAAGTGATGTGCACTGCGGATCAGATGATCCGGCACGTACGCAAGTACGATGCGTCCGCCGTTGTGGACAAGAGAGAACCTGAGGAATTTGCGAACTCCTACACGGTTGCTTTCGAGGGGGACAATGAGGGTGAGCGTGTGACTGATGCCGATGTCCCTCCTTTCGCGGCAGAGCACACGTATGATGGGGGAGTGTTGCGCCGTCTGCGTGACCAGCTTCACACCCCCCCTGGTCATGGTAGGGTTCCTGTCATGGAAATGACTTTCCGGCAGGACAACCCTGAGCCCAGTCCTGCTGTGTACTCTCCACGATTTGGAGCTGGCTCCTCTGCGGAGATTATCCGGCGTGACCCTGCTAGGGCAACGCCGGAGATAGCCAGAGCAGCTTTGCATCGCACGCGTGCAATGTCCAGAGCTGCTGCTCACCCTGACGTCCTTGTCCCCCAGCGTGTGCGCGGCGAAGTGCATCACTCTGTCGCCACGCCCTCCCGTACTGCGCAGTATGTTGTGACGCGCAACGCTGTGTTGCACGACCCTGGTGTAGAAGTTGCGTACCCTGTTGAAGTGTCAGTCAGTGCGTCTGATGATGACATGGATGAGGACGACGACAGTCCTGGCATCTATGATGATGACGATGAACAACGCATGGACTACACCGTCTCAGATGATGAAAGAGCTGCGGCTCATCAGAATCTGGAGGCTCAGCGGGTCCGTTCTGGGAGTAATTCGGCAGCGGCCTCAGCATCTGGCGCGGGGGCAGTTGCTCAGCCCTTGCGAGGAGCTGAGGCGCCGAGGCCCTTCTGGGAGGATGAGCCAGATGAGGTGGAGACCGGATCCGAATTAGGGGGAGAGGATCCGGACCCCTCAGCCGCAGTTGGGGTTGATTTGCCTGACGAGGTGAGGGCCATTCCAGCCGCCTTGCCTCGTATTAAAATCAATCCTCTTGTACGCAGACGCCTTGTTCCATTGGCTGCGGATGTAGCAGCTGTACAAATGCATGAGCCTGCGGGCTCTGACATTGCTAGTAGTGAAACAGTTGTAGCTGCTATTGATGTTTCAGCTTGCGATCAGGACACATCAGCCGCGGCTGACTGTGGAGTGTCCTGTGCAGGCCTGAAGCCTCAGCATGTGGAGTCTGGTGAGCAGCAAAATGCTCAGCGTCGTGGGTCGCGCAGAGCTGCTGCCGCCAGGAAGCAGAAGCCCTCCGACCCTGATATGCCTTCTTTGAAGGAAGCACTCGCGAGTGCTGACAGGGATGCATGGCTGCGTGCCATGCAGGAGGAGGTAGATGCACTGGGTGAGCACGGAACCTTCGGGTTGTGCTATCTGCCTGCGGGCAAACGGGCTATCTCGGGCAAATGGGTGCTTAAGATTAAGCGTGGGCCTGCGGGGGAGATTCAGCGCTATAAGGCGCGTTACGTAGCGCGTGGTTTTTCTCAGGTAGAAGGAATTGACTTTTTTGAGACTTGGTCTCCTGTTGGTAGTTATGCGACACTGCGTGTGTTGCTGTCAGTTGCTGCTCAGGAAGATTTAGAGATTAGACATATAGACATTCAGTGCGCTTTTCTGAATGGTGAGTTAGAAGAAGAAGTGTTCGTTGAACAGCCCCCGTTCTTCACTGACGGGACAGCACATGTATGGCGATTGCATAAAACCTTGTATGGCCTGAAGCAAGCCGCTCGCGAGTGGCATAAAGCTTTAATAAAGGTCTTAGCTGAGATGGGATTTGTGTGCGCACAAAGTGATCCCGGACTGTATGTTAGAACATCTGGTCGCTGCTTTATTTTCTTGTGGGTCGATGACTTGTTCATATTCAGTAGCTCTGCGGGGCTACAGAAACTTGTCAACGTAATTCTCACGAAATTCGAAGGCAGAGATTTAGGTGAACTTGCATGGGCACTTGGCACAGAGATCATGCGTGATCGCAAGGCCAAAACAATCATCATGACACAACGAAACAAAATTCACAACTTGCTTGAAAAGTACAGTATGTCTGACTGTCGCAAGTCTCCCACTCCCTTAGTGCCGCGGCAACAACTAAGGAGTGCGAAGGAGCATCCTGACCTGGAAAAAGCCAGTGCTGCTGAGCATTCCAGGTTCATGAGTGCTGTAGGAAGTATCCAGTATATTGCAGGAGTGACACGACCTGACCTGAGCTATGTGGCACATGCCCTGGCCCGGCACATGTCTAGTAGTCTGAAGGAACATTGGTCTGCCGTGCAACATGTTCTGAGATACCTGCAGTCCACAAAAGAATTTAGGAATAAAATTTATAGGCTCTGAGGGACACGGGTGTTTGTTAGAGGCTTATTCAGATGCAGACTTTGCGAACTCTGCTGATCTGAAAAGCGTGTCTGGTATGGTTATTCGGGTGCATGGGAACTGTGTTCTCTGGCGTTCGAAGAAGCAGAGTATAGTGGCTGGGGATACAACAGAGGCTGAACTCATCGCGATGAGTGCAACAGCCAACGAGTTAATGTGGGTGAAGCAGTTGCTTCTCGATCTGAAACTCGTCCCACATAAGCCAACTCTGTGGGGTGACAATAAAAGTGCCAATATTTTGGCTGTGAATGCTGTGTCCACTGACAGATCCAAGCACATTCGTGTGCGGCACTTGCGGGTGCGGGAATATGTCCAGATGGATGAACTTAAGGTAGCATGGGTAGGCACTGTTGATCAGTTAGCGGATGTGTTTACCAAAGTGCTGCCCGGGCCTGCCTTGCAGGAAATTCGTAATAAACTCCAGCTAATGGGGACTTAGCAGGGTTTATGGGGGAGTGTCACAATGCATGAGCCTGCGGGCAGCAGCGTGGTGACAGGTGCATCCATGCACGGACGATCCGCGGATCCAGTGCAGGGGTAAGCCGCCAGTTAGGATTGTCTCGATGTAGTGAGAGAGATCGTGCGAGGGTTTCCCGCCGTAACCTTGAGTGTTCAGTGTGCATATAAGCATGTGCACACTGAGATCTGTAACCATTATCCTTACTGTTTCCCGGTACTAGCACTTCCCCTCAGCATCTCTCGGTTCTACCTCTGTGCGCAGCAGGTATGAGATGCTGGCTGTCCTGTCCTGACCTGAACAAGGACTGCGCGTCCTGACCTGCACAAATGATAGTTTTTCTGACAGACGAGTTGTCCGGCCACGTCCCTCTTCCCACACTGGGCAGTGCAGCCAGCAGGTGCCTTTTTCCTCTCGTGTTGTTGACGATCACGGTCACACTGAGTCATTCATCACGCTCGAGACGTTGACCGAAGCGCTGCGTGCATCTCGGGGACGTAGCGAGCCTGATTTGACCAAAGGGAAATTGCCTGAATGGAATTTTAAGACCGAAAGCTTCGTTGCGTACGAGCAGAAAGTCTTTTTGTGGTTAGGTCAATTCGAGTTAGACCACTTATTGCAGCACGCACCGTCTGCGGACGAACAGCGTGTCCATGCTAGGGCGAGGACACAGGTCCTGATGTATTTGCCTGACGCGGACCGGACGACTGTCTATCGCATGTCACACCTGTGTGAAGCATGGGCCTATTTGACTGCAAAGTATAGGCCTAGCACCGAAGCCGAAATCCACAGACTGTGGAGTCGGTTCAATTCTTTATCACAACACAAAAAAGATGTCGCGACATATTGTGGTGATGTGATGAGTGTGTATACTCAAGTGGAGGCACTAGGTGCCGATGTGGGCCAGCGATGGCTTCGTTTGAAACTGTTAGAAGTGGGGGAGGAGTTCAACGCTGTGCGCGGCGAAGTCCAACACTCCTCCCCTCATGTGATCATATCGCGTTTGACTGAGCATGCTGACTTGCTCAAATCACAGCGACAGCTGCAGGCTAGGTCTGGGGCGCCCGCGGGCAAACCAGGCCATGGCTGGCGCAAGCAACCCCGTGGTGATGGTCCTGTGGTCGCTGCTCTCGCAGCCGGCCAGGCTCCTCGCGAGGAGACCAGGACATGTTTCTTCTGCAAGAAGAAAGGACATTTGCGTGCGAACTGCCCCCAGCGCAAACAGGCTGCGGCCAAGGATGTTTGTGCTGTAGAGATGCCTGAAAAGTATCCGCAACCAGACGCGTCTCTGCCTTGGAATATTATCGTTGATAGTGGTTCGGACGTTCACATCGTAGGCAATCGTGAAATGTTTACTGAGTACGGCCCATGCCAGAGCACTGCCAATCCCGCGGGACCAGGCAAGCTCCCTATCATGGGAAGGGGAACCATTCAGGTGAACCCGGGTACTTATGTTGACAAGCATGGGAACATGCATCCATTAGATATGGAAATCTCTGGTGTTTACTATGCGCCTGAATGTCCGTACAATCTGCTTAGCACAATGGGTCTTAGGCATGAGCAGATATTTTTGGACACGCGTAGGAATGTGTTGTATATTCCTGGTTTGGGTGATATGGCTACTGATATCGAGGACGATGTCAAATATCAGGAGCTAGATGTAGATGGTCATCCTGTTTTTGCGTTCAAAATGGAGGTAGACACTAAGCCCATTCTTGTCGGTGCCCCAGTCAACAGGGGAGTAGTCTGGTCTAACTAGAGCAGTCCGACCTGCGTGGTCGAGGACCAGGGGCAGTGGCATCATGTGGCAGCTGCGGCCATTGACCTGCAGCGACCCAATACTGGGGGAGCTGAGGTCCCACATGACGCTTACCTGCTTGATCCTGCTTTCATAGCGCATTTGTCATTTCATCGGTCAAATTGGGTTCTCAAGCGCATGCAATCCAACGCTGATTTTTATGGTCATTTGAATTTAAGTGTCGATTCCGAGCCGCTGGGAAATCGGTGTCACGGTTGCAGAATTGGCAAAGTGCCTGCGGGTAACTTCTCTGCCAATGATCGTGAGCTCATGGGCCAGGCCAAGTGGCCTGGTGAGCAACTGCACGCCGATTTAGCTGGTCCTGTCACTCCAGTGGGAAATGGAGGTGTGAAATATGCTTTGTTCGTGATGTGTGCCTTTACCCGCTATACTTTCGTGGTCGGTCTGCGCAAAAAGAGTGAGGCTGCGGCCATGATCTCTTTTATCTTATTGAACGCATTCGGGTGAATGTGGTGAAGCCAGGTGAACCGGGTGTGCGCATCCTACACACCGACAAAGGGGGAGAGTTCATGGTTGAGGCCTTAAAACTCTACCTCCAGCGTCGCGGCATCACTCACCGCTTAACCCCCACAGCTGATCATCGCTGTAATGGCATGATCGAGCGGAGAATCGGAATCTCTTTTTAGTCACACCGTGCAGTGCTGCTTGCGAGTGGCCTGCCTCTGTTCCTGTAGATAGAATGTCTCTCCAGTGTTGTACATGGCCACAATCTCACGCCGTGCTTGGCGTTGTACCATGACAAACTGGCGCTCATTCTAAAGTCCCAGAAAGCTCAGCATGCCATCAACGCTGCGGCAGATGTGGCTGAAGCTGAAAAGGGCACAAAGCGCATGAAAAAGGCCGAGCGCGATAAGTTGAGGGATGAGGAAAAACGCAAGTACAAGTTGCTTGCGTCGACAGAGTTAGACGAGTTTTTAGTGAGGTCTTGTGACAAGGATGTCATTCCTTACATGTCCTTTTTCCGGGACACCTCCGTTGAGGTGTTCCAAGATCTGCTGCGGCAGCAGCGTCCGTGGGGGGTTGAAGTGTATGCATATCCTAGGGACGACAAGTTGCGGAAGTTGTCCCCGCGGGGTGTCCTTGCATACTGGGTTGGGGCCAGGCTGGGCCCTAGCATGCAGCGTGTGTACGCCCAGGATGTTCCTGGGGGTAGGCTTTTTGTTGTGCATCAGGTGATGTGCACTGCGGATCAGTTGATTCGCCACGTACGTAAGTACGATGCGTCCGCTGTAGTGGACAAGAGGGAGCCTGAGGAGTTTGCGAACTCTTACAAGGTGGCCTTTGAGGGGGACAACGAGGGCGAGCGTGTGACAGATAGTGATGTCCCCCCTTTTATGTCTGATCACACGTATGACGGGGGAGTGTTGCGCCGTCTGCGTGACCAGCTTCACCACCCCCCCCCCCCCCGGTCATGGTAGGGTCCCTGTCATGGAGATGACTTTCCGTCGGGACCATCCTAACCCTAATCCTGCTGTGTATTCTCCGCGGTTTTGGGCTGGCTCCTCTGCGGAGATAATTCGGCGTGACCCCTCCCGGGCCACACCGGAAATGGCCAGAGTAACTCTGCATCGCACGCGTGCGACCTTCAGAGCTGCTGCCCATCCCGATGTCCCTGTCCCCCCTCGTGTGCGTGGTGAAGTGCATGACATGGATGAGGACGACGACAGTCCTGGCATCTATGACGACGATGATGAGCAGCGCATGGACTACACCGTCTCAGATGATGAACGGGCTGCGGTCCATCAGAATCTGGAGGCTCAGCGGGTCCGTTCCGGGAATAATTCGGCAGCGGCCTCAGCATCTGGCGCGGGGGCAGTTGCTCAGCCCTTGCGAGGAGCTGAGGCGCCGAGGCCCTTCTGGGAGGATGAGCCAGATGAGGTGGAGACCGGGTCCGAATTAGGGGGAGAGGATCCGGACCCCTCAGCCGCAGTTGGGGTTGATTTGCCTGATGAGGTGAGGGCCATTCCAGCCGCCTTGCCTCGCATAAAAATCAATCCTCTTGTACGCAGACGCCTTGTTCCATTGGCTGCGGATGTAGCAGCTGTGCATATGCATGAGCCTGCGGGCTCTGGCATTGCTAGTAGTGAGACAGTGTTAGCTGCTATTGGTGTTTCAGCTCGCGATCAGGACACATCAGCCGCGGCTGACTTTGGAGTGTCCTGTGCAGGCCTGAAGCCTCAGCATGTGGAGTCTGGCGAGCAGCAGAATGCTCAGCGTCATGGGTCGCGCAGAGAAACTGCCGCCAGGAAGCAGAAGCCTTCCGACCCTGATCTGCCTTCTATGAGGGAAGGACTCGCGGGTCCAGACAGGGATGCATGGCTGCGTGCCATGCATGAGGAGGTGGAAGCACTGGGTGAGCACGGGACATTTATGTTGTGCTACCTGCCTGCGGGTAAGAAAGCTATCTCGGGCAAGTGGGTGTTCAAGATCAAGCGCGGACCTGCTGGTGAGATTCAGCGGTACAAGGCACGATATGTAGCTCGTGGTTTTTCTCAGGTAGAAGGAATTGATTTCTTCGAGACCTGGTCCCCTGTCGGTAGTTATGCGACACTGCGTGTGTTGCTGTCTATAGCTGCTCAAGAGGATTTGGAGATTAGGCATATAGATATACAGTGTGCTTTTCTGAACGGTGACCTGGAGGAAGAGGTTTTCGTTGAACAGCCCCCGTACTTTACAGACGGGACAACACGTGTATGGAAATTGCATAAGACTCTGTATGGCTTGAAGCAAGCCGCTCGCGAGTGGCATAAAGCTTTAGTAAAGGTCTTGGCTGTACTGGGATTTGTGTGCGCACAGAGTGATCCCGGACTGTATGTCAGTAAAACCAGTCGCTGCTTTATCTTTCTGTGGGTGGATGATTTGTTCATTTTTAGTTGCTCTGCGGGGCTACAAGAAATCATCAGTGTCATTCTCACAAAATTTGAAGGTAGAGACCTAGGTGACCTGTCTTGGGCACTTGGCGCTGAGATCACGCGTGATCGGAAGGCCAAAACAATCACAATGACACAACGTACCAAAATCCAGAACCTGCTGGAAAAGTACAGCATGTCTGACTGTCGTAAATCTCCCACTCCATTAGTGCCGCGGCAACAGCTAAGGAGTGTGAAAGAGCATCCTGACCTGGAGAAAGCCAGTGCTGCTGAGCATTCCAGGTTCATGAGTGCTGTAGGAAGCATCCAGTATATTGCAGGAGTGACACGACCTGACCTGAGCTATGTGGCACATGCCCTGGCCCGGCACATGTCTAGTAGTTTGAAGGAACACTGGTCTGCCGTGCAACATGTTCTGAGATACCTGCAGTCCACAAAGAACTTAGGAATAAAATTTGTAGGCTCTGAGGGACACGGGTATTTGTTAGAGGCTTTTTCAGATGCAGACTTTGCGAATGCTGCGGATCTGAAAAGCGTATCTGGCATGATTATTCGAGTGTACGGGAACTCTGTTCTCTGGCGCTCGAAGAAGCAGAGTATAGTGGCCGGGGACACAACAGAGGCTGAACTCATTGCGATGAGTGCAACAGCCAACGAGTTAATGTGGGTGAAGCAGTTGCTTCTCGATTTGAAACTCGTCCCACATAAGCCGACTCTGTGGGGTGACAATAAGAGTGCCAACATTTTGGCTGTGAATGCTGTGTCCACTGACAGATCCAAGCACATTCGTGTGCGGCACTTGCGAGTGCGGGAATATGTCCAGATGGATGAACTTAAGGTAGCATGGGTAGGCACTGTTGATCAGTTAGCGGATGTGTTTACTAAAGTGCTGCCTGGACCTGCTTTGCTAGAAGTTCGTAATAAACTCCAGCTAGTGGAAACGTAGCAGGGTTTATGGGGGAGTGTCACAATGCATGAGCCTGCGGGCAGCAGTGTGGTGACAGGTGCACCCATGCACGGACGATCCGCGGATCCAGTGCAGGGGTAAGCCGCAAGCCGAGATTGTCTCGATGTAGTGAGAGAGATCCCGCGCGGGTTTCCCGAGCGTAACCTTGAGTGTTCAGTGTGCATATAAGCATGTGCACACTGAGATCTGTAACCATTACTTATCACTGTTTCACGGTACTAGCTGTATCTTGTCTCCCCTCAGCATCTCTCTGATTCTACCTCAGTGCGCAGCAGGTATGAGATGCTGGCCCCCTGAGTTGACATAAGATTGCGCGTCTGACCTGACGAAGGATAGACTCTCTGACAGAACCGAGAGATGCTGAGAGTGCTAGTACTGTGCAATAGTAGAGAGAAAGGATACAGATCGTAGTGTGCACATCCATACATTCACACTGAACAATCAAGATTACGACAGCAGACTCCTCGCAGGATCTCCTTCACTTCTCCGGGACAGTCCCACTGGCGGCTTACCTCTACACTGGAACCGCAGATCGTTGCACCTGTCACCACAATGCTGCCTGCAGGCGCATGCATTGTGACGCTCCCCCATAAACCCTGCTACGTCTCCACTAGCTGGAGTTTATTACGAACTTCTTTCAAAGCAGGTGCGGGCAGCACTTTAGTAAACACATCCGCTAACTGATCAACAGTGCCAACCCATTCCACCTTAAGTTCATCCACCTGGACATATTCCTGCACTCGCAAGTGCCGCACATGAATGTGCTTGGATCTGTCAGTGGACACAGCATTCACATCCAAAACATTGGCACTCTTATTGTCACCCCACAGAGTCGGCTTATGCGGGACTAGCTTCACATCGAGAAGCAACCGCTTCATCCACATGAGCTCGTTGGCTGTTGCGCTCATCGCAATCAACTCAATCGTATCCCCAGCCACTATACTGTGCTTCTCCGAACGCCAGAGAACACAGTTCCCATACACCCAAACAACCATTCTAGACACACTCTTCAGATCTGCAGAATTCGCAAAATTGGATCCAAAAAAGCTTCTAGTAGACACCCATGTCCCACAGAGCCTATAAACTTTATTCCTAAATTCTTTGTGGACTGCAGGTTGTTATAAGCAAGGGCCTATGCGCAGCATTCATCAAGCTAGCTAGTGGGTTGCAGGGCCGTGGAGCACTCAGGTCGTACGTCGGCAATGCACAGATCAGGGGATGTACTGTAATGCAGTGAGGCAATACAGGAACCACGTAAAACTGTAAGAGAATGGTTACAGTAGACTTGGAGGCACTATATCCCACCAATCAGTCAAGTCTACGGCGGTCATAATCACAGTGACCGCACACAATCCTCACATGGATTGTGCTGGATTATGCTCATGCATATGCTCATGCATATGTCCTAACATAACAGGAGTTGGGCCCGTGGCCACCACTCTCATGTGCGTACTTGCACGTCATGTATTGTGTCCCAGGATGGACCTCATTTATGACACAGGTATCTTAGAACATGTTGCACGGCATGCCGCGGCAATCCAATGTTCCTTCAGAATGCTAGACATGTGCCAGGCCAGGGCATGTGCCACATAGCTCAGGTCATGTTGTGTCACTCCTGCAATATGCTGGATGCTTCCTACAACACTCATGAACCTGGAATGCTCAGTAGCACTGGCTTTCTCAAGGTTAGGATGCTCTAGAAAGCTTTCACACTCCTTAGTTGTTGCCGCGGCACTAAGGGAGTGGGAGATCTTCGGCAATCAGGCATCATGTACTTTTCAAGTAGTCTGGATTTTATTTCGCTGCGTCATGATGAATGTTTTGGCCTTGCGATCACGCATGATCTCGGTGCCGAGTGCCCGTGCAAGTTCACCCAAGTCTCTGCCTTCAAATTTCGTGAGAATGATATCGACCAGATCCTGCAGCCCCGCAGAGCTGCTGAAAACGAACAAGTCATCAACCCATTAAAATATAAAACATCGACCAGATGTTCTAACATACAGTCCGGGATCACTTTGTTCGCACACAAATCCCATCTCAGCTAAGACCTTCATTAAAGCTTTATGCCACTCGCGAGCGGCTTGCTTGAGGCCATACAAGGTTTTATACTACCTCCATACATGTGCTCTCCCATCTGTCATAAACGAAAACCTATTATGTGTGCATTAGGAGGTTAGTAGAGCCTATACCTGTTGAGCCGCCAGGTCGTACGAAAGGACACTATACAGATCAGGGAGTATACTGCACTGGATGCAAGACCGTGCAGGAACCTATGGAAGATGTAAGAAAAAGGTTACTTCCGACTTGGACGCATACGACTATATGCGACCATTCGTGCATGTCTACCGTGGCCCAATGCCAATGGCCCGGGGCGAGCCGCTCACGGAGCGCCCCAAGTATGCTCATGCATACTATCCTAACATAACACGGGTTGGGCCCTTGGCCACCATACCCATGCGCATACTTGCGCGACATGCATTGCAGGTGTACCTAGACACTGATTTATGACACCGTCTGTGAAGAGCGGGGGTTGTTCAACGAACACTTCCTCCTCTAGCTCACCATTCAGAAACGCACACTGAATATCTATGTGTCTAGTCTCCAAATCTTCAGGAGCAACAATGGAAAGCAACACGCGCATTGTCGCATAACTACCGACAGGGGACCAAGTCTCAAAGAAATCTATCCCTTCTACCTGAGAAAACCGCAAGCTACATATCGTGCCTTATAACGCTGAATCTCACCCGCAGGCCCACGCTTAATCTTAAGCACCCGAGATTGCCCGTTTGCCCGCAGGCAGACAACACAACCCGAAAGTACCGTGCTCACCCATTGCATCTACCTGCTCCTACATGGCACGAAGCCATGCATCCATGTCTGCACTCGCGAGTGCTTCCTTCAAAGAAGGAATATTAGGGTCGGAGGGCTTCTGCTTCTTGGCGGCAGCTGCTATGCGTGACCCACGACGCTGAGCTCTCTGTTGCTCGCCAGACTCCACATGCTGATGCTTCAGGCCTGCACAAGACACTCCACAGTCAGCCGCGGCTGATGTGTCCCGATTGCAACCTGGAGCCTCAATAGCAGCTACAACTGATATACTACTAGCAAGATCAGAGCCCACATACTCATGCACAGCAGCTACATCCACAGCCAGTGGAACAAGGCGTCTGCGTACAAGAGGATTGACTTTGATGCGTGGTAAAGCAGCTGGAATGGCTCTTACCTCATCAGGCAAATCAACCCCAATTGCGGCAGAGGGGGCAGCCTAGATCTCTCCCCCTAATTCGGATCCGGACTCCATCTCTATTTCATCAGGCTCATCCTCCCGGGAGGGCCTCAGCCCGTCAGCCCCTTGCAGGGGCTAAGCTACTGCTTCCGAATTGGATGCTGAGGCCTCGGCCAAATTACTCCCAGGGCGGACCCGCTGAGTCTCGTGATTCTGATGGGCCGCAGCCGCTTCATCATCGCTGACGGTGTAGTCCATCTGTTTTACATCGTCGTCAGCGTAGATGCATGGTTCATCGTCATCATCATCCTCGTCCATGCCGGACCCGGATGAGCTGGACGTGAGGGAAACGATGATGGCAGCTTCCACCCTAGGATCGTGCAACTACGCGTTGCGAGTAGCCACGTACTCCACGGTGCGGGCAGGCCTGGCTTCAGACTGCTACACCTGACCAGCAATCCGAGGGGTAACTGCGATGTCAGGATGCGCAGCAGCACGAGCAATCGCAAGCGTGCGATGCATGGTGTGCCTGGCCACCTCCAGGGTGTCCCGAGCTGGGTCACACCGGATCATCTCGGCAGAGGAACCAGCCCCGAACCGTGGGGACGACGCCTTGACGTCTGGCAACCCGGCCTGCTTGAACGTCATATCCATGATAGGCACCCTACCGTGACCCGGGGGGTCGGGGGGGGGGGGAGGGGGGGGGGGTGTAGCTGGTCACGCAGACATCGCAACACTCCCCCGTCATGCGTGGCATCATCCATGAATGGGGGGGCATCATTGTCAGTCACGCGGACACCCTCATCATCCCTCTCAATGGCAACCGTGTAGGAGTTTGCAAACTCCTCAGGCTCCCTCTTGTCCACCACAGCGGATGCATCGTACTTTCGTAAGTGACGGATCATCTGATCCGTGGTGCACATGACCTGGCGCACCACCACAACCCTACCCCCAGGAACATCCTAAGCGTACACACGTTGCATCCTGGGGCCAAGCCCATCACCAGCCCAGTATGCGACCATACCCTGCGCAGCTTGTCATCCCTAGGGTATGCATACACCTCAACCCCCCACGGACGCTGCTGGCGCAGCGGATCTTGGAACACCATAACGAAGGTGTCCTTGAGAAAAGACATATAGGGAATGATATCCGCGTCACAAGACCTGACCAAAAACTCATCTAATTGTCAAATCAGGCTCGCTACGTCCCCAAGATGCTCGAAGCGCTTCGGTCAACGTTTCGAGTGGGATGAGCGACCCAGCGTGACTTGCATCGTTCACCACATGAGAGGAAAATGGCACCTGCTGGCTGCTCTGCCCAGTTTGGGAAGATTTTCGTGGTTGGATGATTCGCCCGCCACGAAGTAACATGCCCGTAAGGTCCGCCGAAAACGTATAATCTCAGGTCGTATACGTTTCTTACATCGTATAATATCTGAATCTCCAGTATTGCCGTATATATCGCCGTATAAGGCGTACAATGCACCGTATAGCCGTATGATGTGCCGTACATGCCCCTGATGACCCATACGATGTTCATATACGCCTGTTTGATGGCATACTGAGGGCACGAACTAGGCCGCTTGATGGTTTGAGAGCGTTCTCATCCCTGGTGTGAACAAAGCAGCATACACAAGATCTTTGACTTGTTTAATACGTTTTGTTATTTGAGGTAATGCCACTTGAATATGAACAACACATCGTGGCAGGTGAACATTGTGAGGATTGTGGTCATGACGAATGCGACATGGCGTCGCTGCACAGCGTTCACTGTTTAAACATGCAAACATCCGTCTTCCACTCTTTCTTGATGAGCATGTGCTTCCACCAGGCAGCTGCACCTGCACCTATTGCGGCCTGGCGCATTCGCAACGTTTTGTAGACTTCGTCCGCAGTCTTGTCCGTCCATTCTAAAGTCTGATCTCTCCTGGTCTTGCGATAGCCTTCCTCATCTGGTCCGCTGACGTAATCATGCTGAGGCACAACGTCCTCATCCGCACTGCTATCAGCAGCGGATTCGGATGCAGGAGATGACATCATGCACGGAAGACACTGACGGCAAGGAACGCGCAACGTTCCTGAAACCAGCTAAATGTGCCCAACAACAGCATACATATAAGGGTTCTGATCGAGCTTGGCCACGGGCTGCTGCCGCAGTGCAGTGGTCAAGCAGGCGTACGAAGCGCCTCATGCATACGTACATGACCGTACATGGCCTCCGTATAGGACCGTATATGACCGTATTTAACCGTACATGACCACCGTATAGAGCCGTATACACCGGTTTTCAGCCAAACTCGGTGTGTTGGAATCTCGCATGCAGCATGCGTCACGCGGCTCCACTCACCACACTGCCACGCCATGCACTTCACAACAGCGTTGTTGACACCTGGATCGCAGATTCGCGAAGCACGCAAAAAAGCTGCTGGTGAATGCCTTTGTTGAGTGAGATTGAGTGCATAGCAATTTTCCGCACAAGAAACGGTCAAGCACACAGATGTTCGGGGGTGATACCACACGCAGAATGCCATTTGGAGCTGGTGTGCAAAGTGAGAGGCTCTGCTTGCAGCAGGACATCTCTTGAGGTAAGTATGAAACTCTGGTCGGGCGGATTGGGAGATGCAGCATGCTGGACATTTGGCCTTGAGGAAGCCAATTCTGACAACACAACCTCAGTGGGAATGCAATTCGGGGTGTTGCTTTTGCGTGCCTGGACAGGTGCACAGCCCAGGCTTGAAAATGATTATTTTTGGGGCGTTTTGGAGCCGCACAGCATGACAAATAGCAGCCATCAACAACAATATTTACACGTGGCACTCCTCCAGGTGCCACACAAGCCAATGACCTGTTG
The DNA here is from genome assembly GCA_023078555.1 of Ulva prolifera. Lineage (NCBI taxonomy): Eukaryota > Viridiplantae > Chlorophyta > Ulvophyceae > Ulvales > Ulvaceae > Ulva > Ulva prolifera. The sequence goes on along the minus strand of CM041201.1, from coordinate 5,979,958 downwards.
CATTTTGGGGCTGGCATGGCGGACTGCCCCATGGTCAGTCTGATCAGACACCTCAAACCTGGCTGTGAACAGCCCGAATGTGTTTGCAAACTGGAGTATATAACCACCGTATGTGTCGTATAATCAGCACCGTATAACCGTATGTGGAACGGATTCAAATAATACGGAATGTCATTATCATACGTTATACGGAAATCCATACGTATACGGAGTTGGCGGACGTTACATGCCCGCGGGCTGTTCCTCGTCATGGAGCTACTGCACCATGGTCAGCGTCCATGTCGACGAGTGGCTATTGATCAGCCTCGTCTTGCCCTTCCTCGCGAGGAGGGTTAGCATTGGAGAGATCGAGATTAGACATTTTGCAGTAGGATAGACGATTCTTGCGCGCAGCAAATAACAGAGTGGTGGCTCGCCACTCGAGTCGCCAGCCGACAGGTTGAAAAATAAGCGAACGCATTCGCTTTTCCCAGCGTTGATCATTTGAAAACAAGAGTCTCGAACTGTATCTAATAACAATATGCTACGAGAACGCTCAATGATGCCTGCGCCTGTGACCGCGGTCTGAGCGCCGGCAGAACAGTGGAATGCCTGCCGTGTTTGCGCACAGACTTTGGCCAACAGCTTCTTGAACAAGACCATAACAGGCAGAACGAATACATTCACCGATACCATGTCAGAAACGCTACCGTATCACCGCTAATTATTGAGACCTCTAATTATTGGACGATCTTGTCAGTCACCGCTAAGTAATTGGACCACTGCGGCCGGTCACCGCTAAATGTTGGACCACCTGTCCACGGGCACTCTCATGATTGGAACGGTCCAAAAAGGTCAAATTAATAAGGATGCTTTAACAGGGCACTGCAACAAGAAAATGTGCATCTGACATGTATCCTATCAGCAGTGAGGCACAAGCCTTAGTATTGTTGCCGTCCCCAGCGATGCTAGCACGAATCTCGCTAGACTGAGTTGGCCTACGATCACACTGCGGCTCCAAGAACCAGGGGCGCAGCCTCTGCCCGCCCACATGGGCAGTGGAGTATCTGGAGCCAAGCCTGCCATCACGATACTTGGGTCTTTATCATGTGTTGGGATCCTGGCACTAAAGCCTGCAGCACAGCTATCTTGTATTCTTTCAGTACGTCAAAATGTCCAGCAGCTCTGAAGCACATCAGCATAAAAAAGAATGGTCGACACACAGACAGACAGTGGCACACATTCTTCACTTGCCATACTTCCTTCGTTAATCAGCATTGCAGCGAGCCTGCTGCGGTGGCTGATCTATTTCCGCAGGTCTGTCACTAAACGGCCGGAACTTCGTACGACAGGATCTGCCTTCTACACAATCATACTAATAGTCCGCATTATAAAGTTGCTCTAATTGAGTTTGATCATACAACCAGCGTTTGTGCGTGTGCCTGCTCGGATCCGGACAAGCGGCCTGCAATGAGAAAGCAATACCGAGGCGCTTTCACGAGGCATGTACGAGCAGAGCGGTAGGTACACGCAGTCCGTAAGATTTGATTGGGACCGCGGCATGAAGCCGCTGAATGTGCAGTCCGCGAATGGATTGGACCGGCATGTATAAAGGATTTGAACTTTTTGGACCAACCGCGTAGAATTAGCGGGGCCAAATTTGGACCATCGAAAATTTTGCACGTGGTCTCAATTATTAGCGGTGATACGGTATCCTGTCAGGTCAGACGCGCAGTCTTAGTACATGCCATGTCAGGGCAACCAGCGTTCCATACCTGCTGCGCACAGAGGTAGAACCGAAGAACGCTAAAGAGGAGATACTAGCTCCGTGAAACAGTAGAGAGAAAGGTTACAGATGACAGTGTGCACATCCATATATGCACACCTACACGTCAAGGTTACGGCAGGATATCCACGCCAGGATGTCCCTCTCTACATCAGGACAATCCCGCTGGCGGCTTACCCCTTCACTGCGATCCGTGGATCGTTTGTGCATGGGTGCACCTGTCACCATACCGCTTCCCGCAGGCGCATGCATTGTGACACATGCAAGTGCACGGCGCTAATGAGTATAATTGATGGCCATAGGCAACAATCTTGTGGACCTGCATGACTCGGAGTACATCAGCGATAGCCTAGCCGTAGAGTTGAAGCATGTCGTTCTGGAGCTGGGGGATGACCTTGGTTCGGGGGAGCTGCATCGGAAGACTAGACAGGCCACTCCGGAGGTAGTGGAGAACGTCCATGCAGTAGTGCGTAGTCACGAGCTACGCCGAGGTGTTGCTGATTTGCACCTCCAGCCAGGTGAGAACATCGAGCGTGTCAACAACCACTCCAACATCGAATGTTTTCGGGAGCTTGAGCACTCCAACACCGACATGTCGCCATCGGCCTACCTCTGCACCAGTCACTGCACTGTCAGCCGTAGCCAACATGCCTGATCTGTCGGCTACCTTTGGTGCTACCGTCTGCTCACTCACTGTGCTATGCTCTATATCAACACTAGCTTCTACGACAGCAACATCTGCATGTGGAATCAAGCGCTTGCGTACAAGCGGGTTCCATTTGTGTCTAACTGGGGAGGACTGCGCTTCCTGCCCTTGGGCATCAGCAGCAGTGTCATGCAAATCAAAACTAACTTCTTTAGCAGGATGCATAGACTCCCCAGCGACAGGTGAGTTTGGGGCCGGACTTACCTCTCCCCTGGATATAAATCCACCCAGATGCTCGCGCATGTAGTCCATCCCATGCTCCAAGCTGCGAGCCATAGCCCGTTCGCCTGAAGCCCTGGGGATGGGTCCCCCAATATCTCCCATGGCCCCTCGCGGCGGGCCAGCTGATCCCGCCGCGACAGAGCTGGGTTGATGTTGTATCTCCATGTCGCGGACACTCACCTCATCTACTCTGCTAGAGTCGCCGGCGAGAGATCTCCCCGGAGATGTGAAGCTCTTCGCCCTCTGGCTGTTGTGTGCGGCCGATGGCGACATGTCGATGTTGGAGTGCTCAAGCTCCCGAAAGCGGTCGACGTTGGAGGGATTGTTGACGCGCTCGATGTTCTCACCTGGCTGGAGGTGCTAATCAGCAGCACCTTGGCGTAGCTCCTGACTACGCACTACCGCATGGACGTTCTCCACTACCTCTGGTTGTCTGTCTAGTCTTCCGTTGTAGCTCCCCTGAACCGAGGTCATCCCCCATCTCCGGAACTACATGCTCAAACTCCGCGGCCATGCTATCGTCGATGTACTCCGAATCATGCAGGTCAACAAGATTCTTGCCTATGGCCATCCCGTCAAAATCATACTCAGCAGCGCCGTGCACTTGCATGTACTGCTTGCGAGCAGCAACTGCATCGACATCTGACAACGGGGCGCGTACACCTTTTCCGCCATCTTGGGCTGGAATTCTAGTTTATCAACTTCACTCCTAGTCGCTGACGGCATGAGCCCTATCTCCACGCTATCGAATTTCTTGATGTACTCACGCAACATCGCAGCGCTATACACCATCTGCCGCACTTCAATCACTTTGCCGCCCCCCGGTACGGATTGGTAAACCCTGTTCATGTGTGGGCCTTGACCCAGACCTACCCACACAACGTTTGTGTCAGAAATGTTGTAAGCTGTCAGGTCAGACGCGCAGTCTCAGTTCAGATCAGGCCAGGAGGCCAGTGTTCCATACCTGCTGCGCACAGAGGTAGAACCGAGGAACACTGTAAGAGGAGATGCTAATACCGTGAAACAGTAAGAAGAATGGTTACAGATCTCAGTGTGCACATGCTTATATGCACACTGAATACTCAACACTCAAGGTTACGGCAGGAAACCCTCGCACGACTTCTCTCACTACATCGAGACAATCCCGGCTGGAGCTTACCCCTGCACCGGATCCGCAGATCGTCCGTGCATGGGTGCACCTGTCACCACACTGCTGCCCGCAGGCTCATGCATTGTGACAGTGTGCTCCCCTAGCGTCTAGTGTGCGTAGATGCTGACCATTCTGATAGAAATACACTGGCAAACCCCATGGGCGCATCTGCTCTACAAGCAGTTTGAATCGTTCAAGATTCAATGATCTCCCGTAGAAGACCATATACGGGACCACAAGTCGGAAATTAGTGTTTTCCCAGAGTCTATTGCACCGCTCACTTTCGCCACGCTTTGCCTGTGCCGTGATCTCTTCTTCTGTCATAAGCTTATCACCTGTAGCTGGAGCAGGCTTGTTACTCACACCTTTCGATTTCACTGCGAGCACTCTACTTCTATTAGCTCTGCTGAGATTTTCAATCGCATTGGACAAATTCTTCTCTATGAACTTTTTCTTTTCACGAGTCATCAAAGCAGTGCTAGGCACAAGATTAGTGCAATGGTTGACACACATCGCCCCCTCCGGCCATCGCCGGCGGGGTAGATCGGTGGGGAGAAATGCAGCACGCATTTTGTCAGAGGTGACACCACACGTACGCTCTGCTATATCATTGCCCTCATGATGTCCAGGAGCACATGTTTCCCACGACATCCCGTTCTCTTAGAAATAATCTTGGATATTGTGACCCTCAAACTATCCGCCACGATCTCCGTATACACCCATAACTCTAGGTGTGATCTTAATGCCCTCATCATCAACGAACTCATGCGGAAGAAGACTAGTCCGTATGTGCTTAATGATTTCAACTAGCAGCTGTGGCACTCTAGACTTCGCATCCATTGGACAAGCAAAACTGTAACGTGAATGCTCATCGACGACTATGAGAATGTACCGTGCTTTTCCTATCCCTACAGGCAAGATGGGACCCATAACATCAACATGCAGCCATGCACCAGACCATTGGGCCTCATCATGTTCTACATTTGTGCCATGCTGATTACTAGAGCCGGAATCATGGGAAGCTAGGCGACAACCGTGGCAGCGACCTAGATTCTCCTTCACCACATCAGATTTTATTCCTAGACCCTTATACACCTCAGCTTTTGACATCATTTGCAGAATAGATGTGCCCGTTTGCAGACTCAGGTGTGTCAGAAATGTCGTGTTCAGCTTGGCGGCACCCGGAACATGTTGTGCCTTGCCAGTCAATGCAGCTATTCTGCAGAGATCGGCCTCGTCACTCTCGAGCTTTGCTACGGCATTGATCGAGGACCACGCACTAGGACTATTGACTTGCTCACCCCTTAGGATGGGCTTGCCCTTATCCGTCTCAATGAAAAGAACAGGACGATTCTTCGCGTCTGTGGACTGGTTAATCCTGCCCTCCTTGTGGCCTAGCGCCTGGTCAGAGAAACGTGGGATGATGACTATATCACCTCCCTCCGTGACAGCACGCGTTTGCAGGAAAATATTCTCATGCTTCAACTCCTCCGTAGACAAGATGTTGAAGGGGCATGCAGGGACATACATACAGCTCGGGATCTCTAGGACTAATTCCTTCACATCACCACCCATAGTCACATACGAACCTACTTTGAAACAAATTTTTCCTTCGCCCAAGACAGGAATGTCCTCGTCACCAACAGGCTGGATGCACGGGATTCTCGATTTCCGCATGCATACGAACAACTCAGGATTACGGATCACATGAGCCTGAGATCCACTGTCTATGAGAAAATTGCACAGCTCGCCCAGGCGGGCAACATCAACCATACTGAATCCGTCACCTGGAAACTCCAGTGCAGCGACGAATGGGCCTCTTCCCCGTCCGCGTCCGCGTCCTCGTCCGCGGCCGGTGTTGTTGCCGCGTGGCTGAGCTGCCTGCTCAGAGAGGAACTTTCTGACCTCCGGACGGATGTCCGGGCGGTTCTTCTGGAGATGGCCTGTCTTCTTGCAAACGTATCATCAACTGGTCTCATTGGCAGCGACGGCAGCAACTGCAGGGCGCTGTGGTTGTTGTGGGTTCCTACCTCTAGGGCCATGATCACGCCCTGCCCCTTGGGGAGGTCCACATGCATCTAATGCCCGCGCGTGATTCGTGATGGCAGCTACCTGAATCAGGAAATCACGACCTCCTTGCTCGCTACGCAGTGACACAAATTCCCTACCAAGAGGCTCGAACATCTTGTTGCTAACCTGATACTGAGCAGGTTGAGCACCAAAAGCAGTCATGCTAGGCATATACTTGGCACGCAGTGCACTCCATACATCCTTAAGGGAGACAAACACACGGACATATTCCAAGTCCTGTGGTGGCCAGGGCTCTACAAGCCGGTTTTTTCTTGTCGGGGTAAACCGAAGCCATAGCCAATTTTTGTCGGGCTGGCCCCGAAAAGCACCCTGCTGGATATCGGGTTGCCCGCCGACCTCCTCAGGTTCTATCGGGGGTGTCAAAAACAATTTTCAGATGCCATTGGCTACCATGAACGCCACGACGATGAGCAAACGCGCGCTTGAATCAAGATTAATCTTATAGCGCTCATACATTGCATTATCACGAGCCTTTTCGAGCCCAGCGGCAAGGACCTGTGCTTCGGCTGCGCGCGTGTGGTTGTGTGAGTTCTGATGCTTCCTGAAGTCGTTCCCGTCCTTGAACCTGTATAGTTTCCCTTTGGAGCTTCCCTTACAAGACTCACAAACAGAACAGGTCCAACAGTGAGCTTTATTGACCGGGCCTTGATACACACTCCATGGATACTCAAGCTGGCGTTCGCGAACTTTCTGTTCAGACAATCGTGGCATATCGCCTGAGCGTTCCGCAGCCATCTTCTTCAAACAACTGGCTTCGTTGCTGCCCTGGTCGGCTGATGCACGAGTTTCGGCCGTGCGCCTGCGCTTCGGCCCTTGACCAGTGAACCCGAACGAAAGCAAGGTCATTCTCGCAATGCGCAAGCAGCAATCAACATTCTTGCGACTCACCTGATGAATGCTCTGTAATTGCAATGTGCATCCGGTGCCTTCAGGCCCGACCGGATTTCGGGATCCCGGCAAGCTGTCGGCGTTGGTCGGGGTATCCCAAAAAGCACCATTGGCGACCGTCGGGCACGCCCGCCCCCCCCCCCCCCCCCCCCCCCCCCCCCCCCCCACTGGCTTGTCGGGGAAAACCGACGACTCGCTTCGCTCGCCGTCGGTTTTTTTTGCCTTTTTCCAAATTTTCGTCGGGAAACCGATCGGGATGTAGAGCCTTGGTGGTGGCAGTGCAAAGCACACAACTGCCATTACCTTGACATGAGTTGCACTCTCAGGACCAGTAGGCAATTCTGTCAGAAGGTGATGAAGGCCATGGCCTTTGAGCCACAGCTCAACACGAAACTCAAACGTTGAGAATCGTTCACCTTTACTAAAATCCCACTGTGGGGACTTCCCTTTGTCAATCGCGGGCTCACGGAAGTTCATAGATCTCATTGCGTCAACTATGGCATTAGCATCAACTCAGTTCGCATTCAGATGACTATTACCTGAGTCATCAGCTTCAGCATGGGCCGTAGCACGCAGAGCTTCCGCCTCAGCCTCGGCAGCTTCACGAGCCTGTTCTGCGCGCGCTAGAGCAGCACGAACATTGCTTGCTTCAACCCGAGCTTGCTCCGCCGTAGCGTTAGCAGCTTCAAGCTGAGAGGCAGCTTGTGCAACTTGTGCACGTCTAGTACCAGCGGCTGGCCCAGCACGGCTAGTAGTGGGAACGCCACCAGGTGCATCGCCCAAAGCATGCAAGAGAGCAGCTTGCCTCTCAGCTTCGGCCGTAGCCTCAGCTTCAAGAGCAGCTTCCTCTTCTGGTGATGACATGGTCTACCTGCAGCGAGCGATCTCTTCTCTCGCGCGGGCAGCTTCGTCGGCCGGCCCGTGGACCGTCACGACTAATCTAATGTAAACCGCAGCCACACAGCTCGCAACCTCATTTATGACATGTAACACAAAGACTGAAAGTTTTGTCACGTACGAACAACAAGTTGTTTTGTGGTTAGGTCAGTTCGAACTAGATCGTTTATTGCAACATGCACTGTCCGCAAGGGATGTAAATCTAAGCTCTGGGGGCATGATTTAACGTTGATTAACAAAGCAAAGTAAAATAAAAATTGTATAGGCTCAAAAAAACTTTACTTTAAACGTGTTTTAAACTAGTGTTTTCGCTCCGAAATGGTTCGGTTTACGCCGCACATTTACCTTTACCGGGCAAGACCGGTCTTGCCCGCTGAAATGTGCGATGTGCGAGCGCAGCGAGCGGCATGTGTTCACATTGATAATGCTGCGAGCACACGAGCGAGCGAAGCAAGCGAGCTTGACTAGCAGCTGCACCTAGGTGCACAGTGTCCTCAGGTGCACTTTCCGAGACGTCACTGGATGCTTTGCTCCGTAGCCGCAACACGCTGGCTCTGTATCACTACATAATGTTGCGAAGCTTAGCTCAAAGTGCCAATAGACGCTGTGTGCACCTGTCGCTTTGAGCAATGCTTAGTCGGTTCGGTTTCAAGGGGTCAGCCCCCAGAAAGCGCGCTCGTGATGAGGTTGCTAGCACGTCCGGCACGAACCAGGCTGCGAGAAGTCAGCTAGGCGGTGATCATACGACCGCTGATGTTATCGACGCATGTGGCCACCCTTGACTCTCAAATACGTGTGAAACAAGCTATCACATACGAAGACTTGCGCGATCATTTTGATCCCAACCGGCCCATAGATGATAAGGAGGGTGCACTCACCATGATTGACATGTATGGGAAACTGGTGAAAGATTCAAATTGTGACCTCCTCGTCCGTAAGCTTGCTGAGGCAGTAGCCATGCAGCCTGATGAGGCGTGGGACGCTGTTTTGTCTGATGTGCTTCCAGGTACTGAAGGTGGCGAGGAGGTGGCTATAGTGACAATGATGATGAGAAGGACATTGAGCGTGATGAGTTAGAGCGCTTGCTGACCTTTGGTATGCAAGAGGGCGACTGAATGTGTATGTTGCTGTTGTTGCCCACACAAACAGGCCTTGGAGGTAAATGTATATGATCGCAAAGGTTATTCCTCACTACCATACTTCAGCAGACATATATGATGGCGAGCGAAGCGAGCCCGATTTTTTTTTGGCATCCCTCTAGAAAAAAACAATTACAGCGGGATAGCCCTCCGAAGTTTCAGCATACCAGCGGTGCTTGCCCTCTGAAAAAAGGAAAAACTCAGCGGGAATCCCTGCATAAAATACGGGGGTTGTAGAGCACTGGCCTCAGCCCACCCATACCTCGCGCACCCAAGTTCGTTGCGCACCTGTCCGGGTGCGCAACGCGTACTTTGGGAACAACCTTTGAATCCCCGGGATGCACGGATTAATCCCAAAGCGGTTATAACATACATGATGTACATATCAACATAGTGAAAAAGCCTCTTAACGTGATTTCGACTACTCACTCCATGCGTGGGAGGTCGCGCCCACCCGAGACTCGCGCACCCATCAGCATCGCGCACCCAAGCGGTGCGCAATGGCCACTCTGGCACAAGCCATTGCGGCTCAGGAGCAGGGCTCTACATCCCGATCGGTTTCCCGGTTTTTTTTGGAAAAGAGCAAAAAAACCGACGGCGAGCGAACCGAGCCGTCGGTTTTCCCGACAAGCCAGGGGAGTGCTGTCGGGCGTGCCCGACGGCCGCCAATGGTGCTTTTCAAGACCCCCGACAAACGCCGATCGGTCGACAGCTTGTCGGGATCCTGAAATCCTGTCGGTGTCAGAAATGCTCCATTCGCGCAGGTCAGACGCGCAGTCTTTATACATGTCATGTCAGGATAGCCAATGTTCCATACCTGCTGCGCACAGAGGTAGAACCGAGGAAGACTAAACGGGGAGATGCTAATAACGTGAAACATTAAGAAGAAATGGTTACAGATCATAGTGTGCACATCCTTATATGCACACTGAACACTCAAGGTTACGGCGGGAGACCATCACATGATCTCCTTCGCTACACCGGGACAATCCCGCTGGCGGCTTACCCCTGCTCTGGATCCGCGGATCATCCGTGCATGGATGCACCTGTCACCACATTGCTGCCCGCAGGCTCACGCATTGTGACAGTTGGCCCTGGTCCACTGCATGAGCACGTACTAATACTAGTCACCCGAAATTTATTTGTGACACACCCGACGGAACCTGAAGGGGTTGTCAGGAACCCCGACAACCAGCAGGCTGCATATCGGGCCAGCCCGACAAAAAAATGGGCAGGGCTTCGGTTTTCCGAACAGGAAAAACCCGGCATGTAGAGCCCTGCTCTGGAGCCCGCGCAACTAAGCAAATCGGTCTTCAATGAACACAATACGCACATACACACTATATCAAAGCCTTTAAACACATTTCCGACGGCGTACGTTGGCAGTGCCAACTTGGCACATCGCGCACCCTCCAAACTCCCACCCATTAGGTCGCGCACCCAGGTGCGCCAATAAAGCTGTAGCCTCTGTGTCTACACTACGAGCCAATGCTGATGGTAGTCGCTGGTGAGGAATGCTTTAGGATTGCGCTAGAACCTTCGTCCCGGCCCCCGGGAGGTCGCCGCCACGTGCAAGCTTGCTGCGTCAATGAGTCATCGGCCTGTTGCCGCTTGGCTGCAGTCATTGCCCCCTTGCACAGTGGTCCGACTCTTTCTCCGGTTTCTTTCTTTAGCTAACTACCACCAGTCTAAGACTGAACATCAATATTAATGTGCATGACTATCTCGTGCTTGTACGCAGGCTGTCTATATGTGTATATACCTTCATCCGAACCACGCCTGTAACCAGATTGCTGTTTGTAGGCATCCACCTCGAAGGCTTTCGCCCTCGCTCTCTTCCGGCAGCCCTGAAGAGGAGAGATCCTAGCTCAGTAGCGCACAAGGTGAGGGGGAGTGTGTGCGCTTCTGAATTATCGAAAGCCTATAATGCAGTTTCCACAGACAGCAGATAAGACCTGTCCCCTGCACATTCGACCATCAGTGTCCGGACTCCGGCAGTGTATGTGCCTGTCTGCGCAGGTTCTCTTAATTTGACTGTCATATAACCCCTTTATTTCGGAGCGACCTGTGGCTAGAGTGGTTGTCAGCTCCAGTATGGAAAAGTACATTGCCGCGGCAAGCCGTTGCGCAGCTGCGTCACATCATGTGGTTACTGGGGTTCCCCATCCGGCATCTCAACAACGAGCTCGGGGCAGCGAGTTCGCGCGACGACATATTGAAACAGCGCTGCGGAGCGATGTAGGCCCATCTGCCCTGACCCATGTAGCAAATCACAAATTCGAAGTTACGCTGATCGTCAAATGTAGATTATCTTGTGTCTGTCAAGTGTGCAGGGATGGCGGAGCTGTCGCCCCCACCACCTTGGGATGCTGATGCTGCTCCAGAGCGCGAAATTAGCCTTGATGAAACTTTCTCATTCACTCTGGGCCAATTGATGACAGGGATGTTGTCGCCAGAAGAAGCTGTGACGGAGTGGGCGCAAGCATGCGAGCATGAGTCCAGGCGAATTTATAATCTATCTCGCGACTTTGATGATTCATCACGTGCTTGCTACGAAGAGGAGTTACAAGAGCTTCGGGATGAGTGCGATACATGGTCCTTGATAGCGCATATGTTTTCCAGGTATGACCGCGCCGTCGGTGATAACGCGCCTTACCATGATCACCGAGACTGAGAGTGGCTATGTTGGCGAAATTGTTTAATTTGGGTCTGTGAGGCCTGGTGTGTACTGCAGTGATGATCCCAAGTCCGGTCCATGTCCAGTGTCGGTGAACCCGTCGGAAAACCCAGGGTATGGGAGTATGATCAGCTTCATGCAGCAGATAGTATCTGTTACAATGCATCACGCAGATTTGAGGCGCGTTGCCCAGATAATTGCCTGGCTAGAAGATCAATCTATGCGGGACCTAGTTCGGCGCTCCACTGGTCAGCTTGCAGACAGCCTGGAGGAATTTGGGGTCACCGCCGGGTACACCCGTCAAGAGGCTATACAACAACTTATTATTTCTACAACACCTTCCAATCTTTCGTCTCAGGACCCAGATGCCAACAGCTGGTATGTGTCGTATCAACCAGCGTGTTTTTTTGCCATCGTCATCCAGTTTGCGGCTGGATGTGCGTTGCAAAAGTTCTCTCAGACATTTATTGCTCAGAGCTTCTACAACATTTTTGTTGTCAGTGATACGGGCTGTACAGGCAGACCAGAGCCGAGATAACAGATCATTGTTGCATAGCAGAGGATGAGCAAATGCTGTCAGCCGTGTACACACTTCTGCGCGCTGGATCAGAGCCATTGGCAGCAAATCTTTGCATCAAAGCCTCTTGTGGCTGGCGCGCAGCCATCATGGGTGCTGCGGGGTGGGGTTTACTACCTGTGGGTGATGCTGCCACGAAGGGAGAATTCAGAAGGGATGTACAGTTTCAGCACACTGCCATTGCAGCTGATATCTTGGCCCGGCACGGTTGCTTTGATGAATCATCGTCTAGCTATGTGAATGCTGCATGCTCTGTTCGTGAGCGGTGGCGTGCAGCATGTGCAGCAGCTGCTGCAGCGGCAGCCCAGCGGTCTGGTACTGGAAGCATCGGAGCAATCGCAGCTGCGTACGAAAGGGCTATATTTGGGGTCCTGGCAGGCAGTGAGCAACACTGTCAGGCTTCATGCACATCATGGCAGGACCGGCTGTGGGCATGGGGCAGGGCAGTGCTCCAGAGTGAGCCGGAGCAACGGCTGCTAGAAGATATCGCTTCGACTACCAATGACACCATACCAGCGCCTTACCGTCTGCGCCCATGGCAGCAAAATTTTTTGGTCAGCATGCCTTCTGAGCTTTCGGGTCCGCCCAATACACGCAAGAATGGGGACATTCTGGAGCAGGCTACGGTATGCCGTCGTCCCGCTGATGCAGGCCTTGCGTTTACCAGCTTGGCTTCTAGTATTTCTCCCCTCTGGTGCTCCATGACATTCTTGGCAGCTCACTGATCGACCCTTTCCTGTTGCACAGCGCGCATGCATTTGATCATTCTCGTCTGTGGCATCGGCTACTCTGTGTACGATTCACTTTCGGCCGTGACGTTCAGAATCATGGATGCAGGTGATGCTCACTGTGCTTGAGTTTCTCAAATGCTATAGCGCAAACATTCTTCAGTGTTGCAGGTTGTGCTGAACGAAATTGAGGCAGTGGAGGGGATTGGTGCACCTCTGCACCACAGCTTTCAGCGGTTGCTGGCAAAGGCTGCGCTGGCACCCCTGAGCATGATGCAGAATGAAGAGACAGAACACCCTCTGCGGGATCTCCTCGAGAAGATGTTGTCTGTAGCTGACATGCCTGTAGCGTCACCAACTATCACTCATCACCGCATTCGATTCGCTGCTCACTGTGGGCTTGCGCTTGTCAGCCTGGGAGCCATTCCAGGGAACCCGGGTGTGCCTGCGTTACTGTCCGTTCTCTGCTCGCACACAAGCATGTGGCTACACCTTTGCGCTGCCAAAGTGATAGCAGCTGCGTACAGTCGGTGAAGTGTATGTGTGCATGCTGCTGTGCAGAGGACACTGAGCATCTCTGGAACGCATTCAGCAACTGCCTGCCCGGACATCTGCTTGAGGCAATCAATCACATCACATATGTCTACATTATGGCTTTAATTCAGCATCCAGATGGCGTGCACCGTGAGCTCTTGCCGCAGTACATCTGTTTGCTCCGGCCATCACTGACCAGCGTTGCCCTGAGAAGCTGCATCACTGCCCTTATGCCAGGGCCGCCTGCGGATGCCTATCAGCGCTCAAAGGATAGCACTGCTGTGCTCACCGACAGCAAGGCAATCACAGTATGAACCTGCCCAGATTGCAGCTGTTCCGGCAAATAACCTGTGTCTCTGCAGGCTACAATCGTAAGCCTGCAGAATTTGATTCTCTCTCAAGTGGCCACTTGGGTTGAGGATTTCCTCGACACCTCGTTGGCGACAGGTGACATGAAATCAATGTGGCATGCACATATCCAGGGAAACATAAAGTTAGTGGTGGAGCCCCCTGCAGCTGAATGCTTCACAAGCATGCTGAGCCCCGAGGCGTGGCATGAACGCTCCATATTACTGGAGACACTGCTGCACTGGTTTGAGGCGTGGCATTGCAATGCCCCGGGTGCAGCTCCGCGTCCTGATCGGCCCCACCTCCCGCGCACGACTGTTCAATTCGATGCAGTGTTGTGTGAAACTGTGCGGGAAGCTGTGCGCAGCATCACCATCAGTAATATTGACCGTGTTGCGATGGTCAAGTGGCTTCTTCTTCCATTCCAGATGCGGAAGGACATGTTGGAGCCATTCTTGGGGGGAGAAGGTGCAACTGCTCATGTCTGTTGGATCTGCACTGTCCAGGTAATGGCCCTGCCGAACATGTAGATGACGTCAGCACATGCGGCCCTATTCTGTCTTACAGATTGTGTTATTGCACCCACACCAGCACAGCGTTTCTCATGTAAGCAGGGGCGGTGCGGGTGCAGGCAGTTTTCGTGGCGCTAGACATATGTCGACGGAGCGCAATCTGTGGTGTTGGGTACCAGTACTCTGCATATGCACTGTTGAAGCACATGTTTGGGGACTCTTACGCTTCCCAAGTACCATTGCCAGCTCAGCAGCCTACAGATGAGGATATAGACACCATCTCGCAACGCAACCTGTTGGATGCTGTGGTAGCTCGTTGCGAACTACTTGAGCAGCAGGAGGAGTCACAGCTATTGATTGCGTTGCAGCGCGCCATCCACGAGCTGCAGGAGTGGCATGACATCCTGTCTGCTATGGACCAGCTGGCCCGTTTCAGCCGGGCGGTGACTGTCGCAGCGAATGGTTTTGTGTTGGGGGCTAGCATTGCAGAGGTGCTGTCTGCTGTTGCAGGTGTTGGGTCAAGACAGCTTCTCAGCGGAAATTGCTACGTGCCTCGAATGTTTTCAGGAGATATGGGGATTGAAATGTGCGTGTGTACATGCAGCGCTGTGCATGATGGTGCACAGCCTGTGCGAAATGTCTGGGGCAGTAGCGCAGAACTCGATGCACCTGTGGGGATGCCAGAACCAGATGCGACTGATCTTGCATCTGCAATTGTGACTGCGCTCACTATGCGCCTGCACTCGAGTGCAACGTGGCATGCTAGAGGATTGCCTAAGGAAGTTGTAGACTCAGTCGATGTGCAAGCCATAGCCGAAGCCATTGAAGTGGCGCTGGGTGATCGTCACAGGCAGCCACAAGCTGCTGTGCGCTTTCGTGTGGCTCTCTCTGGTGCAAGAGTGCGGGCAGCAGTGAGCGTCACCGACCAGCCACAAGCGGTCTCTGATGCGGTGGGAGTGTGCCTAGATGTCCTCGCAACCGCAATCACAGACCTGCTGCGGTGTGTTCCAGCATTGAATGATCACCACGTGCATATGGGCATTGCCTTGAGTGACTTTGTCAGGGCTGCACGGCACAATGCCATGCCTTCCTCTGCTTGTTCCAAATCTGTCATCCCAAATCTTCACTGAGCTGATGCAGGGGGGATTTGCTGGAGCATGGCAGCACCTCGAGGAATAAGAGTCGACTGGAGGTGCTTGGAGTGACTGCACTTGCTGCCCAAGACACGTGGGAAACCGCTATTGGTGTTCATACTGATGATTCAACGCGAGGAGTCCATGCTGCACATGTGCATGGAGATACACTAGGGCGATTTTCACTTTTACGTGCGATGGCTGGCCGTATGGCGCTGGCAGACCTGGGCATAGCATCCTCCAGATTGCAATTGTGGGCCACACAGCTTGCCATTGTTTCGGGGAGTCCGTCAGATGTTAGGGATATGCGTGATATTGTGGAAGGGTGTGGGGTGTGTGTCAATGAGCGAGCCCTGGAGGTCATGAGCACATTTCAATTATGCGAATTCTTAGCAAATACACAGTTAGCAATGCTACATGGTGCTGATGGACGAGCCTCGGCATCTTTGTCTTAACATGTAGCCACATGGGATTCAAATGAAACTCTCAAGCTAAGTGCATGCTTGTTCCATCTTTCAACCTGTGGTAGTCAGTGCATGCCCTGTGATCTTGACTACATCAACATGTAAAAATTCTCAAAATTTTCTTCAAGCTGACGTTACACGCTGACATGGATCAACCAACAACATTCTGTGTATATTATTGCTGGACAGTTCATTGCTACGTTGTATTTGCTCTACAATACCACGAATCTCATTTGCCCAGAAGGTGTAACTCTCGTTTCGACAAGCATTGACAAAGGTCAGCTGAAACTTTGCCTTCTGGATACTAGCTTTCAGCGTCCTACCAAATACTGTACCTGTCCGTTTGGCCATCTCGGCTTGGGAACGGTCCGAATTGCTGCGCAGTTCCCTTATGGCTGCCTGGTGCTGTCGCAAAACATCTGCCATAGCGCAGACTGCTGCTCCACGGCCAGCTGCACAGATTGACGCTACACTCATCCATGCCCATCGACCAAATTCAGGCACGGACACGGAGCGCCCTGCAGTTTCATCAGCAGCTTCTTCTCGCAGGCGATGCATGGAGTCATGAATCGCTGCACTAAATGTCGCAGGTAGCGATGACGCTGTTGTGGTCTGCCACAGGTTGGGTGCTAATTGCCACATTGTGCTCACATAGCCAGGCTGATCACCCTCAGGATCTCCATTATATAAACACATCGCGGTGCAGTATGCGAATAGAGTCTGCAACACACTCAAGTGCAGTTGTGGATGAGGAATTGCAGAGGTGATGGCAGCCAGATTTGGGATGGCGTGGTCCGGTGGGCAGGGTGGATCTGCTGCTAGAGAAGAGCCAGTGCAGTCCACGGTGTCAGAGGGGTCCTCATGATCAGGTCCTGACGTGAAAGGCGATATAAGACTTTGACCGTGATCATTCACTTGTATCTGTGATACGCCTGGGGCATGCCACCACGGTTGCCATGGAGTGATACTGTCACTTGCTGTGGAAGCGAGTAGACGTGACAACTCGCGTTGATCTGAAGCCGGGAGCGCATCGAAGTCGATATCCCCTGATCTTTCCATCTGGGATATACGCTCCAAAGCCGATGTGCTCAGTTGGGACAATAGATCCGCTTTGTCGCCGGGGTGCTCGGGAGGGCGACCAGCGATCATCTGTGATCGTTCTTCAACATCCAGGAAGTGCAGCCTTTTGAGAATATCTTGCATTGCAGTTCTTACATGTGCGTCCGCGAAGTTTCCTTTCATGGCGGTTGCAGCATTGTTCCTGCATGTTGCGGGTACCCATACAGCTCTACTTGCGAACAATCTGATGTTCTAACGTTATATATGCAGATCTTGACTGGACACACATGAACGACGGTGGTGTGCACTTGCGCGAAGTTGATGGTGGCTTACCTGTAGAAGACCTCTGTGCAAGCTTCGCTGTGCGAGCGGTAGCAAGCTAGCGCACAGTACCGTGCTAAACACCTTGGACAAGTGTAGACAGCGAAACACTTATCACATACATGGCACAAGTCTCGACGAGGCTCCCCGTAACTTGACGGTAGCCGTAAATGCCGCTCTGATTCATCAAGCATGTATCAACCAAGCTGCGAAAGATGCAACCGTTTAAAAAGAAATCTTAGCTGGACAGGCCCTGGAGCGGTATCTCCGGAGATAGCAATGCTGGCCAACCGTTACATTAGGCAGCCATCGAGATACAAATACGGCATGTGTCGACGGGACTGCTCGTCGCTCAGAGTGGTGAGAACCCATAAATGTCCCGTCCGTACAACTTATACGCATGCGCAGACCTGGCGGCATGACGTGGTGCACAGGTATAAACATGTCAAAACCATTATTGGGGCACTCGCCATTGCGGTGCAGAGCACCAGAACAGGATACGAAACGTCCGCCCAAATTGAACACCATCAAGTTGGTTGTTGCCAGCGTCAACTTCGCCACGACCGCCAGCCGACACCTTGCCTACGCCTCATAGACAGAGTCCACGTGAGCAAGTTGTAACCCACAGAATACTGGGCAGTGTCCCATTGGCTACCATGCATACGTGATATGTAGTCCCTTGGCAAATCCCCCAGAGGCCGACACGGGCTCACGGGTTTGTGTGCGTTGGTGAGCGAGAGGGCGTGTTTGTGGATGTTAATCAGTCTGAGCATTGTGCGAGACACCATATTATCTCGATATAGTTTCGGCCGGGACTGAAGGATCTAGGGTGTAGGAATCTTGCCGCTGATGCAAACTACCTCGAGACAAGTTTAGAACGTCATTGTCAAATGGGTTGACGACGAAGGTATAAGATCTACCCCCTCCTTCTCATCAGGACATGGGTTGTCATAAATCAGAGTCTAGGTACACCCGCAATGCATGACGCGCAAGTCTGCGCATGGGTATGGTGGCCAAGGGCCAAGCCCGTGTTGAGTTAATATAGTATGCATGAGCATACTTGGGTGCTCCGTTAGCGGCTCGCCTCGGGCCATTGTCATTGGGCCACGGTAGACATGCACGAATGGTCGCATATGGTCGTTTGCATCCGAGTCTGAAGTTGCCGTTCTCTTACATCTTCCATAGGTTCTTGCACTGTCTTGCATCCACTGCAATATACTCCCTGATCTGTGTGGTGACCTTTTGTACGACCTGGCGGCTCTCCAGGTATAGGCACTACTAACCTCCTAATGCACACATAATAGGATCTCGTTTATACCATGGTATCGGTGATTGTGTTGTGACACTGCATTAGTTGCGCGATGAGGTGGTTGTCATATGATTGCGGCGCTACGGGCAACCGCATTGTCATCAGTGCGTAATCAATCACCGGAGCAACCGTCATAATGTCATTGGTTGTCACATGTTTGATTGTGAAGTAAATGACGACGATTTAGGATTGTGCGTCGTCAAAGCCTACGGGTTTGATCGACTTGACCCTTGGCGAAAGCAGATTTTTTTCGCTGCAGGAAGATGTCTAATCCCGAATCAATCAAAAACTTTGATGGTGAAGCTATGGCTGAAGCACAAAGACTCGAGGTTGTGCGCTCGGCCATGGCTGCGGCTGCTCAAGCCACAGGTAGGGCTGCAGGAGCTGATGCTAGCTCACAAGGCCCTGCAGCCGGCACCCGAGGGCATGCTGTTGCTGCCCGAGCTGCCTCTCAGCTTGATGCTGTCAGAAACGCTATCCTATGCAGGTCAGACGCGCAGTCCTTATTACAGGTCAAGGTAGCATGCATTTCCATACCTTCTACGCCACTCTACCGCCTTCGGGACAAAGTCTTCCCGGCGGGGGAATTCTGTCATGAATTCCGTCGAAACTAGGTCAAATTCAGTCAAAGCACCCAAGTGTGCAGCGAGAGCTACTCGCACCTCTAACAAACACCTAGTTTGTTGCAGCCTCTGTTGTATCCCCAACCACTATACTCTGCTTCTATGAGCGCCAGAGAACACAGTTCCCATACACCCGAACAATCATACCAGACACACATTTCAGATCCGCAGAATTCGCAAAGGCTGTCACAATGCATGAGCCTGCGGGCAGCAGTGTGGTGATAGGTGCACCCATGCACGGACGATCCGCGGATCCAGTGCAGGGGTAAGCCGCCAGCCGAGATTGTCTCGATGTAGTGAGAGAGATCCCGTGAGGGTTTCCCGCCGTAACCTTGTGTGTTCAGTGTGCATGTAAGCATGTGCACACTGAGATCTGTAACCATTCTCTTTACTGTTTCACGGTATTAGCACTCTCCTTTCAGCATCTCTCGGTTCTACCTCTGTGCGCAGCAGGTACGAGATGCTGGCTGTCCTGACCTGACTTGAACGAGGACTGCGCGTCCGCCCTGCACAATTATTAGCTTTTCTGACAAAGGCTGCATCTGAAAAAGCTTCTAGCAAACACCCGTGTCCCTTGGAGCCAATAAATGTTATTTCTAAATTATTCGTGGACTACAAGTATCTCATGCTACATGCTGCACGGCAGACCAATGTTCCTTCATACTACTATATATGTGCCGGGCCAGGGCATGTGCCACATAGCTCAGGTCAGGTCGTGTCACTCCTGCAATATATAGGATGCTTCCTACAACAATCATGAACCTTGAATGCTCAGCAGCACTGGCCTTCTCCAGGGCAGGATGCTCTTTCACACTCCTTAGCTGTTGCCGCGGCACTAAGGGAGTGGGAGATTTTCGACAGTCAAACATACTGTACTTATCAAGTAGGTTCTGGATTTTGTTTCGCTGTGTCATGATGATTGTTTTGGATTTGCGATCACGCATGATCTCTGTGCCGAGTGCCCATGCAACTTCACCCCGGTCTCCGTCTCGTGAGAATGATATCAACCAGATCCTGCAGCCCCGCAAAGCTGCTGAAAATGAACAAGTCATCAACCCACAAAAAATAAAACACCGACCAGCTGTTCTAACATACAGTCCTGGATCACTTTGTGCGCACACGAATACCATCTCAGCTAAGACCTTTGTTAAAGCTTTATGCCACTCGCGAGCAGCTTGATTCAGGCCATACAAGTTTTTTACAATCTCCATACATGTGCTGTCTCGTCTGTGAAGAAGGGGGGTTGTTCAACGAACACTTCCTCCTTCAACTCACCATTCAGAAAAGCGCACTGAATATCTATGTGTCTAAACTCCAAATCCTCTTGAGCAGCAATGGACAGCAACACACGCAGTATCGCATAACTACCGACAGGGGACCAAGTCTCAAAGAAATCTATCCCTTCTACCTGAGAAAAACCACGAGCTACACATCGTGCCTTGTAACGCTGAAGCTCACCCGCAGGCCTGCGCTTAATCTTAAGCACCCATTTGCCCGAGATAGTCCGCTTGCCCGCAGGCATACAGCACAACCCGAAGGTTCCGTGCTCACCCAATGCATCTACCTCCTGCTGCATGGCACGCAACCATGCATCCTTGTCTGCACTCGCGAGTGCTTCCTTCAAAGAAGGCATGTCAGGTTCGGAGAGCTTCTGCTTCCTGGCGACATCTGCTCTGCGCGACCCACGACGCTGAGCACTCTGCTGCTCGCCAAACTCCACATGCCGATGCTTCAGGCCTGCACATGACACTCCACAGTCAGCCGCGGCTGATGTGTCCTGATTGCAACCTGGAGCCTCAATAGCAGCTACAACTGTTTCACTACTAGCAAGTTCAGAGCCTGCAGGCTCATGCACATCAGCTACATCCATAGCCAGTGGAATAAGGCGTCTGCGTACAAGAGGATTGACTTTGATGCGTGGTAAAGCAGCAGGAATGGCTCTTACCTCGTCAGGCAAATCAACCTCAATTGCGGTAGAGGGGGTAGCCTGGATCTCTCCCCCTAATTCGGATCCGGACTGAAACTCAAAATCATCAGGCTCATCCTCCCAGGACGGCCTCAGCCCCTCAGCCCCTCGCAGGGGCTTAGCTACTGCTCCCGCGTTAGATGCTGAGGCCGCGGCCGAATTACTCCCAGAGCGGATCCGCTGAGCCTCGTGATTCTGATGGGCTGCAGCCGCTTCATCATCGCTGACGGTGCTGTCCATCTGCTCTACATCGTCGTCATCATAGATGCCTAGTTCGTCGTCATCATCACCCTCGTCCATGCCGGACCCGGATGAAGTGGACGTGAGAGGAACAGGGAAGGCAGCTGCCACCCCAGGATCGGGCAACTTCGCGTTGCGAGTCACCACGTACTCCACAGTGCGGGTAGGCCTGGCCTCAGACTGATGTACCTGACCAGCAACTTGAGGATGTCGATGTCCGGGTGCGCAACAGCACGGGCAAGCGCACGCGTGCGATGCATGGTGTTCCTGGCCGCCTCCGGGGTGTCCCGAGCTGGGTCACGCCGGATCATCTCCGCAGAGGAACCAGCCCCGAACCGTGTGGAATACACTGTGTCGTCAGGCAGGGCGGCCTATTGGAACGTCATATCCATCGGTGCCGGAAAAGCTAATGGGGCCTTTCAGGATGGTGAATCGAGTGGCCTACCCCCCAGACCAACAGCCTGAATGCACGGCAAACAATCCCCACCACAGACACACACGTACAATGTGCTACTCTCATCGAAATTTCAGAAAGTCTGCGGGGTGGAGGGCCCACCTGCCAGATGCGGATGTCCTGCCCCTGGAGCAGAATCGAAGGCGCCTTGTGGTGGGCAGGCCTACTGAGACCGCAACCAGGCACGATCACACAGATCGGCTGAAAATCCCGCTGAATCCCGCTGAAAATCCCGCTGAATCCCGCTGAAAATCTCCCAGTGTAAAGATAACCCATTGGCCTGTGAATCCACAAACTCCCGCCGGTACCGGACTCTGTACCAGCCTAGTGGCGTTGCAGGCTTCCAGACCTCGCGGCCACCACGACAGCGTTCAGATATCATAGCAGCACCACTCGGATGTGTTGGAATCTAATTCTGGGAAGCGCGCCAACCATGAGTAGCTCGAAGACCTGTGTTGCT
This sequence comes from Ulva prolifera, assembly GCA_023078555.1. Taxonomy (NCBI): domain Eukaryota; kingdom Viridiplantae; phylum Chlorophyta; class Ulvophyceae; order Ulvales; family Ulvaceae; genus Ulva; species Ulva prolifera. Next base: position 5,957,695 of record CM041201.1, on the reverse strand, counting down.
ACGGCAGTCAACATGCCATGCCGGCCCACTCACTGCACCATATGCCCCGTGCGAGCATCATGAGACTCACAAAAACGCCCTCTATTCAACAAGGCCATCCACGCCTGCTCTCGTGCACTGTAAACACCTGTGGTTCTGGTCATCGTACTTCCATGCATACATGCACATACATAGAGTGCGTAGTGGTGCGCTGCTTGTGCAGCCTCTGCCCACCTCTGATACTGCTTACAGTGATGTTTATGTTGAAAGGCCCCATTAGCGTTTCGGGCACCGCCATGATAGGCACTCTACCGTGACCCGGGGGGGTGTGCAGCTGGTCACGCAGACGGCGCAACACTCCCCCGTCATGCGTGGCATCATCCATGAATGGGGGACAACACTGTCTGTCACGCGGACACCCTCATCATCCCTTTCAAAGGTAACCATGTAGGAGTTCGCAAACTCCGCAGGCTCCCTCTTGTCCACCACAGCGGACGCATCGTACTTTCGCACGTGACGGTGTCACAATGCATGAGCCTGCGGGCAGCAGTGTGGTGACAGGAGCACCCATGCACGGACGATCCGCGGATCCAGTGCAGGGGTAAGCCGCCAGCCGAGATTGTCTCGATGTAGTGAGAGAGATCCCGCAAGGGTTTCCCGCCGTAACCTTGAGTGTTCAGTGTGCATATAAGCTTGTGCACACTGAGATCTGTAACCATTCTTCTTACTGTTTCACGGTACTAGCAGTATCCGATCTCTCCCTCGCATTCCTCGGTTCTACCTCTGTGCGCAGCAGGTATGGAATGCAGGTTACCTGACCTGACTTAAGACTGCGCGTCTGACCTGCAGATAGAGTACATTTCTGACATGGTATCGGTGAATGTTAGCGTTATGTCTGTTTATGGTCTTGTTCAGGAAGCCGTCGGCCAATGTCTGTGCGCAGACACGGCGGGCATTCCACTGTTCTGCCGGCGCTCAGACTGCGGTCAAAAGCGCAGGCATCATTTAGCTTTCTCGTAGTATATTGTTGTTAGACACAATTCGAGAAGCTTGTTTTAATGATCAGCGCTGAGAAAAGCGAACGCGTTCGCTTTTTTTTCTCAACCTATCTGCTTGCGAGCAATCCCATCGGTTAGTTGCTGCGTGCAACAAACAACCGTCTGTCCTAATGCAGGATGTCTCTTTCAAACGCCAACTCTAACGTCAACTCTCCTCGCGAGGAGAGGCGTGACGATGCTGATCAGCAGCCTCTCGTCGACAGGGACGCTGACCAGCAGCTCCCTGACGGAGAACAGCCCGCGGGTATGTTGCTCCGGGGCGGACGAATTGTCCGGCCACGACCCTCTTCCCATACTTGGCAGAGCAGCCAGCAGGTGCCCTTTTCCTCTCATGCTGTGAACGACCATGGTCACACTGAGTCTCTCATATCACTCGAAAGGTTGACCGAGGCGCTGCGTGCATCTCGGGGACGTAGCGAACCTGATTTGACTAAAGGAAAACTCCCTGAATGGAATTTTAAGACTGAAAGTTTCGTTGCGTACGAACAGAAAGTCTTTTTGTGGTTAGGCTAATTTGAGTTAGCTCATCTGTTGCAGCACGCACCGTCTGCGGACGAACAGCGTGTTCATGCTAGGGCGAGGACACAGGTCCTGATGTCTTTGCCTGATGTGGATAGGACGACTGTCTATCGCATGTCACACCTGTGTGAAGCATGGGCCTATTTGACTGCAAAGTATAGGCCTAGCACCGAAGCCGAAATCCACAGACTGTGGAGTCGGTTTAATTCTTTATCACAAAACAATAGAGATGTTGCGACATATTGTGGTGATGTGATGAGTGTTTACACTCAACTGGAGGCACTAGGTGCCGATGTGGGCCAGCGATGGCTTCGTTTGAAACTGTTAGAGGTGGGGGAGGAGTTCAACGCTGTGCGCGGCGAAGTCCAACACTCCTCCCTCATGTGATCATATCACGTTTGACTGAGCATGCTGACTTGCTCAAACAACAGCGGCAGCTGCAGGCTAGGTCTGGGGCGCCCGCGGGCAAACCAGGCCATGGCTGGCGCAAGCAGCACCGTGGTGATGGTCCTGTGGTCGCCGCTCTCGCGGCCGGCCAGGCTCCTCGCGAGGAGACCAGGACCTGCTTCTTCTGCAAAAAGAAGGGACATTTGCGTGCGAACTGCGCCCAACGCAAACAGGCTGCGGCCAAGGATGTTTGCGCTATAGAGATGCCTGCCAAGTATCCGCAACCGGACGCGTCTCTGCCGTGGAACATTATTGTCGATAGTGGGTCGGACATGCATATAGTAGGAAATCGTGAAATGTTCACTGAGTACGGTCCGTGTCAGAAAGTTGCCAATCTCGCGGGACCAGGGCAGCTTTCTATCATGGGCAGGGGAACCATTCAGGTGAACCTGGGTACTTATGTGGACAAGCATGGGAACAAGCATCCGCTGGATGTGGAAATCCCTGGTGTTTACTATGCGCCTGAATGTCCGTACAACCTGCTCAGTACAATGGGTCTTAGACATGAGCAGATGTTCCTAGATACGCGTAGAAACGTGTTGTATGTCCCTGGTCTGGGTGATATGGCTACCGACGTAGAGGATGACGTCAAATATCAGGAACTAGATGTGGATGGTCACCCTGTCTTTGCGTTCAAAATGGCAGTAGAGACCAAACCAATTCTCGTCGGTGCGCCTGTCAATAGAGGGGTAGTCTGGTCTAACCAGAGCAGTCCGACCTCAGTGATTGAGGATCAACAGCAGTGGCATCATGTGGCGGTCGCGGCCATTGACCTGCAGCGACCCAATGCTGGGGGAGCTGAGGTCCCGCATGATGCATACTTGCTGGAACCTACTTTTCTTGCACACTTGTCTTTTCATCAGTCGAATTGGGTTCTCAAGCGCATGCAATCCAACGGTGAATTTTGTGGTCATTTGAATTTGGATGTCGATTCCGAGCCACTGGGAAATCGGTGTCAAGGCCCCAGCATGCAGCGTGTGTACGCCCAGGATGTTCCTGGGGGTTGGGTTTTTGTTGTGCGTCAAGTGATGTGCACTGCGGATCAGATGATCCGCCACGAACGAAAGTACGATGCGTCCGCCGTTGTGGACAAAAGGGAACCTGAGGAGTTTGCGAACTACTATACGGTTGCCTTCGAAGGGGACGGTGAGGGTGAGCGTGTGACTGACGCTGATGTCCCTCCTTTCGCGGCAGAACACACGTATGACGGGGGAGTGTTGCGCCGTCTGCGTGACCAGCTTAACACCCCCCCTGGTCATGGTAGGGTCCCTGTCATGGAAATGACATTCCGGCAGGACAACCCTGAGCCTAGCCCTGCTGTGTACTCTCCGCGATTTGGAGCTGGCTCCTCTGCGGAGATAATCCGGCGTGACCCTTCTCGGGCCACACCGGAAATAGCCAGATCAGCTTTTCATCTCACGCGTGCGACATCCAGAGCTGCTGCTCACCCTGACGTCCCTGTCCCCCCTGGTGTGCGCGGCGAAGTGCATCATCCCGTCGCCACGCCCTCCCGCACTGCGCAGTATGTTGTCACGCGCAATGCTGTGTTACACGACCCTGGTGTGGAAGCTGCGTTCCCTGTTCAAGTATCTGTCAGTGTGTCTGATGATGACATGGATGAGGACGACGACAGTCCTGGCATCTATGACGACGATGATGAGCAGCGCATGGACTACACCGTCTCAGATGATGAACGGGCTGCGGCCCATCAGAATCTGGAGGCTCAGCGGGTCCGTTCCGGGAGTAATTCGGCAGCGGCCTCAGCATCTGGCGCGGGGGCAGTTGCTCAGCCCTTGCGAGGAGCTGAGGCGCCGAGGCCCTTCTGGGAGGATGAGCCAGATGAGGTGGAGACCGGGTCCGAATTAGGGGGAGAGGATCCGGACCCCTCAGCCGCAGTTGGGGTTGATTTACCTGACGAGGTGAGGGCCATTCCAGCCGCCTTGCCTCGCATAAAAATCAATCCTCTTGTACGCAGACGCCTTGTTCCATTGGCTGCGGATGTAGCAGCTGTGCATATGCATGAGCCTGCGGGCTCTGACATTGCTAGTAGTGAGACAGTTGTAGCTGCTATTGATGTTTCAGCTTGCGATCAGGACACATCAGCCGCGGCTGACTGTGGAGTGTCCTGTGCAGGCCTGAAGCCTCAGCATGTGGAGTCTGGTGAGCAGCAGAATGCTCAGCGTCGTGGGTCGCGCAGAGCAGCTGCCGCCAGGAAGCAGAAGCCTTCCGACCCTGATCTGCCTTCTATGAAGGAAGGACTCGCGGGTCCAGACAGGGATGCATGGCTGCGTGCCATGCAAGAGGAGGTGGAAGCACTGGGTGAGCACGGGACTTTTATGTTGTGCTATCTGTCTGCGGGTAAGAAAGCTATCTCGGGCAAGTGGGTGTTCAAGATCAAGCGCGGACCCGCTGGTGAGATTCAGCGGTACAAGGCACGATATGTAGCTCGTGGTTTTTCTCAGGTAGAAGGAATTGATTTCTTCGAGACCTGGTCCCCTGTCGGTAGTTATGCGACACTGCGTGTGTTGCTGTCTATAGCTGCTCAAGAGGATTTGGAGATTAGGCATATAGATATACAGTGTGCTTTTCTGAACGGTGACCTGGAGGAAGAGGTTTTCGTTGAACAGCCCCCGTACTTTACAGACGGGACAACACGTGTATGGAAATTGCATAAGACTCTGTATGGCCTGAAGCAAGCCGCTCGCGAGTGGCATAAAGCTTTAGTAAAGGTCTTGGCTGAAATGGGATTTGTGTGTGCACAGAGTGATCCCGGACTGTATGTCAGTAAAACCAGTCGCTGCTTTTTTTTTCTGTGGGTGGATGATTTGTTCATTTTTAGTTGCTCTGCGGGGCTGCAAGAAATCATCAGTGTCATTCTCACAAGATTCGAAGGTAGAGACCTAGGTGATCTGTCCTGGGCACTTGGCACTGAGATCACGCGTGATTGGAAGGCCAAAACAATCACAATGACAAAACGTACCAAAATCCAGAACCTACTGGAAAAGTACAGCATGTCTGACTGTCGTAAATCTCCCACTCCATTAGTGCCGCGGCAACAGCTAAGGAGTGTGAAAGAGCATCCTGACCTGGAGAAAGCCAGTGCTGCTGAGCATTCCAGGTTCATGAGTGCTGTAGGAAGCATCCAGTATATTGCAGGAGTGACACGACCTGACCTGAGCTATGTGGCACATGCCCTGGCTCGGCACATGTCTAGTAGTTTGAAGGAACAGTGGTCTGCCGTGCAACATGTTCTGAGATACCTGCAGTCCACAAAGAACTTAGGAATAAAATTTGTAGGCTCTGAGGGACACGGGTGTTTGTTAGAGGCTTTTTCAGATGCAGACTTTGCGAATTCTGCGGATCTGAAAAGCGTATCTGGCATGATTATTCGAGTGTACGGGAACTCTGTTCATTGGCGCTCGAAGAAACAGAGTATAGTGGCTGGGGACACAACAGAGGCTGAACTCATTGCGATGAGTGCAACAGTCAACGAGTTGATGTGGGTGAAGCAGTTGCTTCTCGATTTGAAACTCGTCCCACATAAGCCGACTCTGTGGGGTGACAATAAGAGTGCCAATATCTTGGCTGTGAATGCTGTGTCCACTGACAGATCCAAGCACATTCGTGTGCGGCACTTACCAGTGCGGGAATATGTCCAGATGGATGAACTTAAGGTAGCATGGGTGGGCACTGTTGATCAGTTAGCGGATGTGTTTACTAAAGTGCTGCCCGGACCTGCTTTGCTAGAAGTTCGTAATAAACTCCAGCTAGAGGAGACGTAGCAGGGTTTATGGGGGAGTGTCACAATGCATGAGCATGCGGGCAGCAGTGTGGTGACAAGTGCACCCATGCACGGACGATCCGCGGATCCAGTGCAGGGGTAAGCCGCCAGCCGAGATTGTCTCGATGTAGTGAGAGAGATCCCGCGAGGGTTTCTCGCCGTAACCTTGAGTGTTCAGTGTGCATATAGGCATGTGCACACTGAGATCTGTAACCATTCTTCTTACTGTTTCACGGTACTAGCAGTATCCGATCTCTCCCTCGCATTCCTCGGTTCTACCTCTGTGCGCAGCAGGTATGGAATGCTGGTTACCTTACCTGACTTAAGACTGCGCGTCTGACCTGCAGATAGAGCACATTTCTGACACTAGAACGACTGCCCGGATCTGCATCGGGAAGTCAGGAAGTATCTTCAGAACCTGGCTGCCAACAACGCCAGCCGCCATGGACAAGGCGCCGGCAGAGGACGCGGACGAGGACGAGGCAATGGCAACTCTGTTGCTGTCGTGCGATTTCCTAGCAACGACTTCTCCATGACAGATGTTGCGCACCCGGGCGGAAGCCTGAACTTCCTGGTGGACAGCGGATCTGATGTCCCTATCATTAGGAACCCCGAGCTGTTCTTGTCAATGCATGTTGCATCTATGGAGTGTATTCACCCAATAGGGGATGAGGATGCTCCAGTTGTAGGGGAGGGAAGTATTTGTTTCCGTCTGGGGTCCTATGCCACAATGGATGGGGAGATAAAAGATGTGACCATTGAGATCCCGAATTGCTTGTATCTGCCGCACTGCCCTTTCAACATTTTGTCTACACATTTGTTGAAGAATCTTGGCATCACCTTGCAAACCCGTGTGGTGATAGAAGGAGGTGCGCTTGTTTTCGTAACTGGGTTTTCTGACCAGGCCATGGGCCATAGGGAGGGTCGGATTACTCAATCGCATGACCACCAGAATCAACCAGTTTTGTTGTGACTACGGATGTGGGAAAGCCAGTCCTATTTGGCTCGCGAGTCAGTAATCCCGCTGTTTGGTCTTATGCCAATTCGGTTGCAAAGTATAGCATAGGGCACAGCAAAAAAAACAGAAGGTGCCATGCTAGAAGTGCACTACTGCAATGCACAGCCACTTCTCCACGAAGCTCATTTGTGCATCCTGAACCATCATGCTGACCTTGTATGTCAGCGACACCATTGCACACACATTCAGTGCTAGCTTGATCCATGCAGTCTGCGAGATAGCAAGTTGCATGCACATCACGTCCACTTGCACAAGCTGACATATGTGGATGCACAAGTATACATGGGTCACAATCACGCTCCACAGTGCTCGGGACGCGATGTATACGCAATTGACTATGGGGTCACATCAACATTGCCACTTGATTAAAGGAATTATTGAGCCTATGATTTATTGGGCCTCCAAGTTAGGCCACTTCATTGTGCACCACAATAGTACAGACTGATCACAGACTATGGTCTCATGGCATGATACATCAAGTGGCACGTTTTCGAGACATTGTCTGCCACGACATAGCAGAAGTTGTTTTTTGACTCGGTTGGAAAAAGAGGGATCTCTCCAAACATCTGTGACGTGACTTTGAACACAGTCGATTTGACAGCTAGGTGACTTGTGCTCTCTCGCCTGACTCTGCACATACATGACCACTCATTTTGAGCAATTAAATGTGTCTGGAGAGTACGATAGATCCCTGCGTGGTGTATGGTCACTCTAGCACACCTGATCAAGCACTTGTAAAATAGCTTCGCTACGCTCCTGTATGCCATGGCATCATCTTCAAATTGATTGACGTTTCCGCCCAGCACAACATGTTCGAAAACTTGCCACAGGAATTCCGAGCGTTCAGAGTCAGTGATGACATTTCGGTTGACACTATCTTCACAGAGGATCAACTCTCGCAGCTGATCGTGGACTGTGAAACCAAGCACATCAGGGTGATTGGGAAGCTTGATGATTCTCCATCCACCGTCATGAAATATCTTTGCTGAACAGTTCTGGGCCATTTTGTCAAAAACATCCAGTCGAGTCAGTGTACAGCGCACGAGATGCCCTTTTGCTTCAGTTCCCGGAGACACTTGCTGCAAATTCCCACGTGCATCCCTGACCTGCCAAAATATCAACAACATCAAGAGAAAGTGCCCTTTTACACACAACTGCAATTGTGAGGCAATGATGACAGTGCACTTGAATTTGTATCTATGCAAACAGTTGTATGCTTATACTGTGCACCATGGTGCATGCAAGTTGACTGCGTAGCGGTCCTGGGTGCGTAATAATCATTCAATTGTGAGGCTTTGCACCTGAAAAACTTCACAGGCAGCACGGGAACACATGAGTCGGTTTGTAAAGTCTGCCATGTCGGAACATGTTCCAGAAAACCTGAAACTGTGGTGCTGTACATCTAAACCCCTGCAGATGGGAATGCAACATCAGCCGAAGATGACAACAAGGCAGCTCCACATCGAGGCGGGGGGTCATAACATTTATGAAGGCTCGCCTTCACTTGTGTGTTGTCTGTTACACTTGATACCTACAGGCAGGTATTCGAAACGTGACGATCTCGACTTGGATGGCAAAAGCGTTTCAGCAGAGCGTATTCGTTAACAATGGTGACAATGGTTGCACACATTTCTCAGCAAGTGAAACGCATCAGGCGCATCGGCGGTGGTGTGATCAAGTTCCACTGTCATGTTCAAGAGTGTGCGAGCTACTACTCACAGCATAGCGGTCAGACATGGATAACGGCTTCTTGTTCAGTTTTGAAGACTTCTGTACAGCTGTTGTCGAGTGCGGCACGCTCATGTCGGGCCTTCCCACAGCTCTAGCGCGCCATTGCGTTGTAAGTGTTACCCGCTCCCGAAACCTAGAATTCCATTTCAAAACGGCATGCGTCTAGACTCCCGAGAATCGCATGCACTTGTCACGGTCCACTTCTCGAACAGGCGCGGGCGAGATGTTGCGCGCAAGCATCGACGCCTTTGAACCTGGTGGTTATGTTTGCCCAGCTGTGGTATCTCGAGATAGTCTGTCCATCTCATTCGCCAGTCAGCTCCGCCGGACGTACATTGCCAGCCGCCGTCTCGGAAGGTCGAACTCGAGCCAGTGGCTCGGAGCTAGGGCTGTAAATTTAACATCTGGGGGCATGATTTAACGTTAATTAACAAAGCTAAAGTAAAATAAAAGTAAATAGGCTAAAAAATCTTTACTTTAAACGTGTTTTAAACTAGTGTTTTCCTGCTTTTCCAGTAAAACTGTTTCGGCCAATTGCACGGCACAAACACGGCACAAACACGTCCACAGCCACCTAGATGCACCTACTGCACCGCCTCTGAATTATCTGCGTCTCCTGAGCAACTTGACGACGATGGAGATGCTCCTAGGCTGTCAGAGTGTGGCCACATGCTACAGCATCCTCGTTCTGGCACACCAGCTCTTCCTAATACACTTCATCAACAAAACCAAGCAGATTTTCAAAACACAGCAGGGCTTCGCAGACATCATTTCAATGGCAGCCTCTCTCGAGCTCGGCAAACTTCTCAACAACACCACGAGACACAACATCAGGCGCAGCTGGCTTTCTGCTCAGATTGGAGCCACCTACATCTGCCGAATCAGCCAGATTTGCCTCATCGGAACTTTCAGTGTCTTGCAGAGATTCAGCAGGACGTTTGTCTTGCACCATGTCTGGAAGTTGCTCACTGCCATATCAATGACAGGTGCACACGGGCTACGGAAACTGACTCCCACAGCATGAGCTTAGCGGCACGGATTTAAGAACTAGGAGCCAGCAGCAGGTGTGCTGCGAGTTACATCATGACCACCGTGCTTTGTTAGTGATATTTGTCCTATGAGGTCGATCAAAGCCATCTGAATACAGCCCTTTTTGGCTTCAACTTTGATTTAAAGCACCCTTAAAGTTTAAATGCGTTGAAGTAAATTAAAAGTAAAATGACCCCTTTAAAGCCTCGAAACCGTTTTAACGTTAAAAAAAATCGTAAGGTAAATTAGCATTTTAAAGTACGTTAAAATGGGGGTCAAGTTAAATTTACAGCTCTACTGGGCAGCGCAAACGACATGACACTCCAGAGCCATATTCAACATGGACGTCTCTGTGTCTCTGCCGTGGTGAGCAGCGGCATGCACAGGCGAGTAGTTGTACGGATTGATCGCCATTGCGCGCAGTAGCGTACACAGATGTCTCACACAAAATGTTGTGCCGGCGCTCAATCTCTGAGCTCCCAGCTGTACAACTCGAATGGCCAGACACCCGTTCTGATTACGGCGATGTCGATGTCTGCATTGTATCTCCAGTTTGGGTTCTTGGAAACACGCTCTACGCGAAGTGACACCAACAACAGTGATGATACAACAGTCTGATCGAATCACATTAGCTGTCCATGCGTCAGCAATCATCAGCGTCCGTTCAATCGCTGCTCCATCTCAGCACAGCGTCATGTACTGCATATTGATCACCAGGCCCCAAGTTTGCGAGTCTCAGGCTGATGCAACAGTTGTCAATGTCCAAATGGATACGGCTATGTAATCATGTATACATACTCCTTGAACTGTAAGCAGGCTGTGTACATGCCACAGGGCACACCCGACCAGTACTGGCGCATCTGGCTCGAGACAGTGGAGTGGCCTCTGGATAGCCATGCCACACACAGTGTTTTGATTGTGACAGCCTGCAGAACATGTTGTGAAGCGATCGGGCCAAGCCGAGGCAAGGGCATCACGTGTACAGCAAATGGCAACAGTCATGGGCATCCGATTGCCATTTGCAGTTGGTGAATTACCTTCAGACCACCGCAGCATACAGAACCCTTACTCGTTATGTTCCATGCCGACGGCGGACCCGAGGAACGGTCTGCCATCTTGTTGGGAAGGTTGCGCCGGATGTGGTTGCACAGCTCTAGCAGGTCGCGTGCAGGGATTTGCCAAACACGTAAAGACCGTCAACAGCAAATACACATAGCTGAGTTTGATCTTGCATAATCGCGGGAAGATGGTGCAGCAAAACACCGGGCTGTGCCTAGACCACATCTGCGGCGGACACGATCACATGTGAACGCTCCTCGTCCGGAGAGCGCAAGATCAAGACGAAACATGGCTACTGAATTGTAATTTTCACACCTCTAGTCTGAACGCTGGCTTCAGCCTCCCCTGCAAGCTTCACAACCAGCGTAGGACGTGAGAAACCTTGTCATTACCCCGCTGCATCAACGAACAGCCTGATGCCATGCAAATGAGGCTTGCATGCAGGAGGCAATCGCAGCATGGCGTGTATCTCTCACATTGTCCAGGCTATACACACAAGTGCATGGCCAGCTCAAGCTTATTTCCGTACCAGGAGCCGCGTGTCACTGTGTGCAGCCTTGAACTATGTATAGCTGCAAGCTGCTGGGGGAGTTGGGACCTTTAAATCCACCCTCGGGACCCCCTCCCACTGCACGAGCACAGCCGCCGAGACGTTCGGTCGCGCCGGCGCCGTTGGAGGCTATCCCTCGCTCTAGGAGACCCGCTCAGCAAGGCGATGCGATTGCTCTCTTTCCAGGTACGCCAGTGATTGGTGACATGTGCGTTTCTCACCCGCTGGCCACGTCGAACTTCAATGCCGCAGTGCTCCACAATGGCGTCTCGGTAGAGGCCATTGACCGGCGCAAACGCGACATGCACGGCCGTGCCAATGCTGGCGCCTCACCCTGGTTCCGTTGTCGCATGAGATATATGAACACGTTGCCCTGGCCGCCTTAACGTGTCTCAACAGTCCTGCTGATGTGGCTGCAGATTCTGCCGCATCCTCGAGACAGCTGCTCCTCGCGATGTGTGGGTGAGCACATGCGCACATCGTCAAAGCTCACCAGTTTCTGGAGCTTGCATGAGAACGCGTGGTCGATGCAAATGCAGTCTGTCATGTTGAATGCCGATAGTGTATGTTTTTGTGCAAAAACTGGTGGATGCACTTTTGTGTTGGTTTGGTTGTCCACATCAACGGGCCCAGTGGTGGTCAAGATGATCCGCCAATTCCTAACTCACAAATCCCTTGCAGGGCTGTTGTGGAGCGTGATGCCCATTTGGAGATAATGCGTGTATGCCTGAGGTCTGAGGTTCCGCAGACGAGATTGTTAGGGAACACTGTTTCCCGGCTGGACATCTGCAAACATTTGAGCCTCGTGACCACTGTGCCTGGTCTGTACAATTTGCGGTTCTTACAGACAAAACAATAAGGCACCGACAGAATCATCATGGCAATGATCCTTCGCCACGCTACACTCGATCCATGCGGTGTGTCTAGCGCGGTGTGTCTAGCGCTTTGCCATTTGTGTTGGCAGCAAGAACAGTGAGATATGGCAGCGCATACAGACAGATCAGCCTCTACATTCCAAATTCACCACATCATAGAAAGTGGCTCATGAGTTCTGGTCAATCCGGCATCTGCTTCCATTTGGGAGCAGGCTTGGTGATGGCAAAGAGTCACCTTCACACTTAGCATACTGCAGGTCATGCTGGCTGGATGAAGCTGTGAGCAAGACATGCATACATAAGGATTGCTTCGAATTTAACCACTGAAGCATCTCATGCATAGGGACCAAGCATGCATGCATGTATGTCCGATTGAGAGCTCACAAACCTCTCAGTTTGGCCTGCAGCTTGCATGTTCACATGCTTCTGTCCCTTAGTGATGTTCAGAGAGTTCAGCCGCCAGCTCAATTCCATTTGACGTGTATGCAGCTTTGCAGCACAGTAGTGAAGGTCGGTGTGGCCAATTTGTCAGAGGAAACCAGTGATTCTGTGTACAGGACATAAGCAGAAGTGTCCAACAACAGTGTCTCACAAAGCTGGCACACACAGTCCTGGCCATATACGCATATCCTTGAGCACATCTAGCACATCTAGCATGAGCAAGTCAGTGTTGGCATACGAGGTGCCACAGATGTGGGATAGCCTACACATTGGCTCGCTTATGGCATGGCAATCTGAGATTGTGACTGAGGTCATTGACCTGCAGCAATCTCCTAGCGAGAGCATAGAAAGCTATTGGAATCGTGCTGCCACTCTACAAACCAAGCTATGGGCTGCAAACTTTGTATCTGCAGATAGTCTGGTTGTGGACTGTTTTATGCATGGGCTGAGGCCAGCACTGCGGAATGCAGCAGTTCCGACCTGTGCAGATGAGGGCGCCACGGGGTTGACGTCAGTGCTTCATGAGCTCAAGGTACTCTCGCGGATTCTCCCTGAAACATCAGCAGACTCTGGGAGTTGGATAGCGGGGTCCTAGTATGCTGATGTTTTGCAAATAGCTGCACTCCTTTGAGAGCTACATAGACGGAGTAGTGGATTAGCAGGAATGTGTGTTCCCATTCATAATGACAGAACGAAGAGATCACAAACGGTAGAATGTGAAATCTGTCCACTCGGTGCTAGTGATAATGAGTGCAGACAGCCGCCCTGCAGGCGGGCAGACAGCCACAAAACACTGCTGTAATAAGTTATGTAATTGGCAGCGAAAAAGTCACAACGGTACAATTTCATGTGGGTGGGACAACCCTGGTGAAGTGAACACTACTGGTACATGCCATTTAGATCACATCTTTGCGATGCTCTGTACGAATGACTGCATCATACAAATGGCAAACGCAGCCCAGCCAAAAATTCTAAGAGCACAAACATCTAGTTCGACACCATAGACTCTGTCTCCTCTACAAATCCGTCTCCAGTCCACGCTGCATCATCTGCAAGTCCAACACGGGCAGATTTCTTGGCCTTCAATGCCTCCTGTTGCCTTGCATATAGATCATGGTGTGTGGTGAAGTATGGCAATGATCTTCCCCGAAACTCATCGATGCTCTCAAAGTTGTGGCTTTTCATAAACTCTTGGAGGCCTCCGCACAAATTCTGAACCAGAGGGTAGCCATGCAACATCACACCAGTGCATACCTGCACCCCACACGACACATGTCAACGTCGAAGGTATTTGCAGGTCTGTTGTGGTCTTCTAGCATGTATACTGCGGCAAGTTTCAAACCACATATGCCGATAGGCCCAACTCGTGAAAGTGATGTCAACCCTTTAGCACCTGGGAGTATCGAAGGCCTAAAACTTTCTCCAGCATTATGAAGCATTATAGTGTAGCAGAGGCTGTGCATGGAATGATTGTATGTGCACACGACAGCGAAGCTTTGATGCCACTGACCTGCACCGTAGATGCCCCCAGAAGAATAAACTCTGCAGCATCAGAGCCACGCTCCACACCACCGATTCCACTGAGTGTGCAGCCTTCATAGTCCTGCTCAATGATCTGCGATATGGCCATACATTTGGCGAGGGCGATCGGTTTCACGGCTTTGCTGGAATATCCTCCGGGAGTAGAGTACCCCGCCACACAAGGCTCGGGCCGCAGTGTCTCAAGATTGATTCCAATGACGCTCTGAATGGTATTGATAGCAGAAATTCCTTCCATGCCACTCATGAGTGATGCCCTCGCTGGTACTGTGATGTCTGTAATGTTTGGTGTCATCTTCGCCCATACCGGCGTTGTGGCAACCTTGTCTACCCAGGTGCATACCTACATACAGCACACGTGAACAAATAGCCAACGTTTTGACTTTTGACTTCAAAGCATTATGCCCCATGCAGATTGCGAATCTTCAAAAATGGCTCAAAAACATCATATCCTGACCAGCACATACAAGCACAAGCGCCGGAGAGCTGCGATTCATACAAACACAATTGCAGTACCCTCAATGCCAGGCACAACCTAGGCAGACATGTCATCACTACGTCAGAAAAAACCAGTTGAAAGAGACGCATGCGGAGCCACCCGGCAGACACCAGAGTGTTGAGCAGCTGCATCAGCAAACGTCGCCGCTCGTGACATGATGCAAGAGTACGAGCCAACAATGCTTCGACAGCTGCTTCAATGGCTGCATTCAGTCTCCAGACGACCCTCCGACAAATCTGGCCATGTCCCCCGGCTCACACCTGTGTGGTCATGCATACAGCTGTCATGCAGAAGGGATCACACAACAAGCTTGCTGGATTCGCGGAGCGCTGCGATGGAGTGTTCTTTGGGCCAATCTGATCGTGCACCTGAGTCGCTGTAACATGCCTTTGTGCATGAGCAAGGCACGGACGGACTGCGCACGATTAATTTGGAATTTTTGAAGGACGGTCGATTAAATGCATTCGCAAATGTGCCCATGCAGTATGGTGTGTAATTTGACGAATATATGCGGCTGCACACAGCCCAGATATCATAAGTATAATATTCAGCATCACTGTATGTATCTATGTATCGATTGTCCGGCGGCTGCTCCATTCCGACCTCGCCTCCTCGTCGGGGCTTCGGCGTCGGCTTCGCATCTGTGCATCTGCTTCCAGAAACCCCGCGACGCAGGTCGCTTCGCGTTCGCTCGAACCCCGCGACGCAGGTCGCTTCGCGTTCGCTCGAACGACGCGAACGCGTTGTTCGCGTCGTTCGATCGCGTCGTTCCCCTGCAGCGGTGTCGGGCGTCGAAGTTGCGCTGCAACTCTGGCCACGCGGCTTTCAGCGGCGCTCCGCCACGGATGCGGCCGCTTCTGGCGCAGCCAAGGCATCACATATTCTAATTAAATTGTACGCATCATGTTTAGTGCATCAGAAACGATTCGCATCGAGCTTCGAGCATGACGCATCGCGCAGCAGAGCGCTGCACCTCTGGCCACGCTGGCTGCAGCGCTCCGCCACGGATGCGACCGCTTCGGAGCCAGCTGTAGCATCACAGCACGTATGTGCAACATGTGCATTGTTTTCAGCGTGTCTGAAATCACTTGCATTGGCTTCAAGCATCGGTCTTCTCTAGCGTCGAGGACCGGCAGGCCCCCCTTCGGGCCCCCCTTCGGGCCACGTCTACTGGCTGTCGACCTTTTCAGCGGGGCTCCGCCACGGACGCGGCCGCTTCGGGCGCTGCTGAAATATCACATGTTCTGAACATAACTTATGCATTATATTTACTGTTACAGCAATCGATCGCATTGAGCGTCGAGCTCCGTGCATCGAGCAGCAGGGCGCCGCAGCTGCGATGCACCTCTGGCCACGCTGGTTGCAGCGCTCCGGCAGCATCGAGCTTCATGCTTCAGCTTCGAGTATCAAAGCGTAAGAGCCCC
Source organism: Ulva prolifera (assembly GCA_023078555.1). Taxonomy (NCBI): domain Eukaryota; kingdom Viridiplantae; phylum Chlorophyta; class Ulvophyceae; order Ulvales; family Ulvaceae; genus Ulva; species Ulva prolifera. Next base: position 5,941,746 of record CM041201.1, on the reverse strand, counting down.
CCGAAGGGGGGCTTGTCGCTTGTCTATCTATCTATCTATCTATGTATCGATTGTCCGGCGGCTGCTCCATGCCGGCCTCGCCTCTGCGTCGGGGCTTCGGCGTCGGTTTCGCATCTGTGCACCTGCATCCAAAAACCCCGCGACGCAGGTCGCTTCGCGTTCGCGTCGTACCTCTGCAGCGGTGTCGGGCGTCGAAGTTGCGCTGCACCTCTGGCCACGCACCTTTCAGCGGCGCTCCGCCACGGACGCGGCCGCTTCTCATCCGATCGAGGCATCACATATTTTAATTAAATTTAAAGCATCGTATTTAGTGCATCAGAAACGATTCGCATCGAGCTTCGAGCGTGACGCATCGCGCAGCCTAGCGCCGCACCTCTGGCCACGCTGGCTGCAGCGCTCCGCCACGGATGCGACCGCTTCGGAGCCAGCCGAGGTATCACAGAACTTATGTGTAGCATTTGCATCGTTCTCAGTGCGTCAGGCATCACTTGCATCGGCTTCAGGCATCAATCTTCTCAAGCGTCGAGGACCGACAGGCCCCCCTTCGGGCCCCCCTTCGGGCCACGTCTACTGGCTGTCCAGCTTTTCAGCGGCACTCCGCCACGGACGCGGCCGCTTCGAGCGCTGCTGAAGTATCACATATTCTGAACATAACTTATGCATTATATCTACTGCGACAGAAATGGATCGCATTGAGCGTCGAGCACCATGCATCGAGCAGCAGAGCGCCGCAGCTGCGATGCACCTCTGGCCACGCTGGCTGCAGCGCTCCGCCAGCATCGAGCTTCATGCTTCAGCTTCAAGTATCAAAGCGTAAGAGCCCCCCGAAGGGGGGCTCGTCGCTTGTGTACATATACACCGGACATGCAAACTGTCACTGGCATGGCTGGACGGGCTGCAGACCGCAGTGCGTGGTCGCACCATCTACTACGCCCACACAATATCACACAACGCTATGTGTGAGCATACCCGTAAATCCTAGGCATCAGCACTGTGTGGCTAAATTTTGGTGAAATACATATGTACCAGCCCACGTGCCAGTACACAAATTGAATCATGGAATTCACAGGGCTGCGGCTTAAGCGGCCGCTGCCTGTGTAAGGACACACATGGCTTATGAGCAAGCCTGGTTCTGCGGTATATAAGCGAGGAAACATAAACGGTGTATGGGAATAAATTCCAAGTACTCCGGCATATCATATATTCTGGACCTAAGCAAAACACAATCATGCAGCCAACTAACAACTCAGAGTAGCTTTGAGCATTTGATCTTGTGCACATGTTTTGCATCACCTCTAGGCACCTTGTGACGAAGTTTCAGCTGTGTTGGGGCAAGGGGCATCGCTGTGTGACGCATTTAATCAATTCGGATTCCTCAAATCGAGCTCAATGCTATGTTGACTTAGTGCTATTGATGCAATGTGATGACAATTCGGATTAAAACAAGAGTCATATCAATAGAAAGAACAGAGCAAGTCCTTTCTAAATTGTATGACCATGTTATTGAGACAGTAATATACACTCAGCTATATGCTCGTGTAATACCCTCAAAATCTGCAGCCGGCTGGGTATGCATGTGCCCAGTCACCCCTACGCCACCATGGCTGCAGCGCCAACAGAGCACTGCTCAACATCCCCTGTTATGTAGCTATTGACGAAATCAACATAAGGTGACATCGAAGCGATGCACTTCGCGGCAGGATGCAAATGCAGTGCAAGTAGTTGTACCGGCATGCAGTACAAGTAGCTGAACCTGCGTGGCATCATTGCGTACATGACACAGCATACGCAATACACAACACTCACGGCATCATTTAGCCCATGTGTAAACTGAATCTGCACAGGAAAAGAACATGTGCACACCGTACGGAAGCTCTGGATACACCATGGACCAGACGCTGGCGGGCATGGCGCGAGATGTGACCTTGCGGTATGCTTCGCGAGCCCGTGTCCAAGTGGTATACAATTTCTGATTAAATCTCATCTGGCTCGGGGCCTCGGTAGAGCCCTCTGCGACCATGAGATCAGAGCACGCAAGTTGATCACCTCGTGAACAACAACCTGCTCGCACAACCGGGCCTGAGCACTGACGCAGCCTTACCGAAAAGCATTCCAGAATAGCGGTATATCGGTGATGTACGGGTAGATTAGGGTACATGGGTGGTCGCAAATATACTGTTCAGCGGAACATCTCGGAGCACCCAAATGTTCCCAATATACCGCACTTTTTGAATATACCGGTACTTTTCCCAAATATGTTATATATGTTATACCGGTATATATACCTGTACTGGTATTGGCCAGCCCTACTTATGAGTGAGCTCACGCAGAAGTGAGAGGGAACTACCTCGGAAAGAATGTCTGGATTCTGCCCCATTGCCATCCCCATTTTCTGCTCTGCACAAATGTGTTGTGGCTCATATCAAAGAACAATGCGCACACCGATTGCTGAGAATTCATCTACTTTGCATTCAAGGTCTTTCGCAGGAACCGGTAGTAGCAGGATGTTGGGTGGGCACCTGGCATGCCATGAGGACAACTGAAATTGATTTCAAAGCCATCGACTCCTACTTCTTCACACCGCCCAACAATCTCCTCCCAGGCATCTTTTGCGTACTCCTCCATTATGGATGCAATGAGAATTCTGCAAAAATGCGGCTGGTTAAGCCCACCATGTCCATGTCATTATAGGCCCTCATCTGCATGGAGTCCATCCCGCTGGCTTGTGCCGGCTTGCACGAATCTTGCAGATTTGGAGCATTTGCTTGCATGCATGCCAGCCTTACAAGATGATATGTGAGGCAGTGTGAAGATCAATCGTGTCGTTCGTTTTTCGCAATCAGTGGAAGAATACCTTTCGGGATACTCTTCCTTCAGCTGCTTCAACTCGGCAAGCATTACCTCCGTAGGCCGATCACTGATTAGCTCGATATTTTCCCAACCAAGAACTTCGCCATTTGCGGCCTTCATACGGCCATATCGTGGTGTCACGTTATGGATCCGATCAGCATTGAGGCAGATTGTCTTGCAAATAACAGCGCCCCAGCCCTCATCGAACGCCTTTTTCATGACTTTGTAATTTGTGCCTGAACGGATCCGAATCAATAGCCAAATGTGTCTGCGTCCATGGTGTTCGAGACAGTGAATGTCCCGTGCTCTACATACCAGGTGGGCCAGAGCCGATAACGAATGGATTGGGCAGTTTCAGTCCATTCACAGTGATTGATAAGTCGGGGCCCGAAACAGCTTTGCCACCTTCTAATACGACGGGGGCGTCAAGTCCGCCTAGCTTTCTGACGGAACCGGCTCGCGTGCTGGCATCCCGCTGTGTTGCTCGGACGGCAGGACAAAACTGCTGCGCAAAAGCCGCAGTAACCATTCTGTAAACGTATGTCAGTGCGAATCCTGGAATAGCCAGCTCTTGCTGGCAGAGAGCGTCGCTTTCGTCAAATGCAGTGACGTGAAGTCTCAGCTGATAGGAAGAGGAATGCGTGTCTGACCGAGCTTGCCTGACTACTGTCTTCAAGCACGTTCGCGACTCACCTGCGATGCTGTCGGACCGCACAGCATAGGCTCGCGCATGCACAGCCGACCTCCTTATCGAGACCCCCCGTGGATGGGTCACAGCGTCATGCTTCGTACTTGGCGAACCGAGCATGACGGTGTCTCCGTCGGGCCAACAGCGCGCAGGCAATAACCCGTTGGGGCCCCATGGGGGCGCCTTTGCCATGGCTGCAATCACAAGCAAGTAGTACGTTGCTCATAGCGGATGTGACGTTGCATAGTTGACAAAATGAAGGCTGTGTTGCCGTGCTATTTGCAGCGGCATGTGCTGTCTCATCTTCCAGGCTGCGTATGCTCTTCAACAGAGCTGTGAGATAGTCTAGACACACTCAAGTATGATTGAATTATTGTCGGCCCAATGTTTAGCGAATAGCTGCGTACGAGCGGCAGTATCTCGATATAGTTGCGCTAGTGCTAACAGAAACGGTTGCCTTTCCTCAAGCCGGACAGCATCGGCAGATATACGACATCGAATTACGCCTTCATACATGTTATCCTTGCTGCATCACACGGGGCTTGTTGTATACCGATTGCCGCAGCCTGCGAGATACTCCAGCCGCGAGATTGTACATGCTTCATGTAACATGAGACCACATATACATGGCCTCTGAAACATCATGAACTTTGTTATCATTGCTGCTCTTTTAGTTGTTGATATCATGGGTGATGTCCGCTGGTGACCACGTCTTGTTCGAGGTACTTACACGTTGGGCAACAATGGCTCATGCCAACTATTCGCTGCAATGGCCGATGAGACTATGAAGTTGGCAAGCAAAATCTCTGCCATATCACGGCTGCATTAGCGCTTGGTGAGCTGCGCAGAAGCGAAAACAAGCCTTTGTCAAGCAATCAATCTTTGTCTTGCAGCCCACGCCGGCCAGAAAGTGCAACACAAGCATAGACGTAATGCTGCATGCCCCTTGGTTCAATGCCTCCAAAGATGAATCTAGCGAAATCGTAACACGCAATCGTCTTGTGACGATAAGTTCAATGGATGGTAAGAATCGACTTTGACTACGCAAGGCTGCGGGGCTGCAATGTACATGTGCGACGGTCCCTGAAAAGCACACGCAACGCAGAAAATCATGCAAAGATAAGCAGCTGTCAAGATACCCCGAGCTGGTTACAGGATATCATTGTGTTTGAAAGCGGGCCGTTCCAGGCTGCAGGCTCCGCCGCTGAGGGCTCGGGGTTGCATGTGCTCGACCAATGCAGTCGCGCGGCGCTGACAACACCCGCATAGCAGTACGGATCGTTTGCGTTGCGTGTGACTTTAATTATTTCTGTAGCGCACAGCCACGGCGCCAGGGCCACCAGGGCGTGTCTGGTATGGTTATTCGGGTGCATGGGAACTGTGTTCTCTGGCGTTCGAAGAAACAGAGTATAGTGGCTGGGGATACAACAGAGGCTGAACTCATCGCGATGAGTGCAACAGCCAACGAGTTGATGTGGGTAAAGCAGTTGCTTCTCGATCTGAAACTCGTCCCACACAAGCCGACTCTGTGGGGTGACAATAAGAGTGCCAATATCTTGGCTGTGAATGCTGTGTCCACTGACAGATCCAAGCACATTCGTGTGCGGCACTTGCGAGTGCGGGAATATGTCCAGATGGATGAACTTAAGGTAGCATGGGTGGGCACTGTTGACCAGTTAGCAGATGTGTTTACTAAAGTGCTGCCCGGACCTGCTTTGTTAGAAGTTCGTAATAAACTCCAGCTAGTGGAGACTTAGCAGGGTTTATGGGGGAGTGTCACAATGCATGAGCCTGCGGGCAGCAGTGGTGACAGGTGCACCCATGCACGGACGATCCGCGGATCCAGTGTAGGGGTAAGCCGCCAGTTAGGATTGTCTCGATGTAGTGAGAGAGATCGTGCGAGGGTTTCCCGCCGTAACCTTGAGTGTTCAGTGTGCATATAAGCATGTGCACACTGAGATCTGTAACCATTCTCTTTACTGTTTCACGGTATTAGCACTCTCCTCTCAACATCTCTCGGTTCTACCTCTGTGCGCAGCAGGTATGAGATGTTGGCTGTCCTGACCTGACCTGAATGAGGACTGCGCGTCCGCCCCTGTACAAAGATAGCTTTTCCGACATGGTATCGATGATGTTAGCGTTATGTCTGTTTATGGTCTTGTTCAGGAAAGCCGTCGGCCAATGTCTGCGCGCAGACACGGCGGGCATTCCACTGTTCCGCCGGCGCTCAGACTGCGGTCAAAAGCGCAGGAATCATTTAGCTCTCTCGTAGTATATTGTTGTTAGACACAATTCGAGAAGCTTGTTTTAATGATCAGCGCTGAGAAAAGCGAACGCGTTCGCTTGTTTTCTCAACCTGTTTGCTTGCGAGCAATCCCACTGGTTAGTTGCTGCGCGCGACAAACAACCATCTGTCCTGATGCAGGATGTCTCTTTCTAACGCCAACTCCAACGCCGACGCTCCTCGCGAGGAGAGGCGAGACGATGCTGACCAGCAGCCTCTCGTCGACAGGGACGCTGACCAGCAGCTCCCTGACGGAGAACAGCCTGCGGGTATGTTGCTCCGGGGCGGACGAATTGTCCGGCCACTACCCTCTTCCCATACTGGGCAGAGCAGCCAGCAGGTGCCTTTTTCCTCTCATGTTGTTGACGATCACGGTCACACTGAGTCCTTCATCACGCTCGAGACGTTGACCGAAGCGCTGCGTGCATCTCGGGGACGTAGCGAGCCTGACTTGACCAAAGGGAAATTGCCTGAGTGGAATTTTAAGACCGAAAGCTTCGTTGCGTACGAGCAGAAAGTCTTTTTGTGGTTAGGTCAATTCGAGTTAGATCATTTGCTGCAGCACGCACCGTCTGCGGACGAACAGCGTGTTCATGCTAGGGCGAGGACACAGGTCCTAATGTCTTTGCCTGACGCGGATAGGACGACTGTCTATCGCATGTCATATTTGTGTGAAGCATGGTCTTACTTGACTGCCAAGTACAGACCTAGCACTGAAGCCGAGATCCACAGACTGTGGAGTCGGTTCAATTCTTTGTCACAACACAATAAAGATGTCGCGACATATTGTGGTGAGGTGATGAGTGTTTACACTCAACTGGAGGCACTAGGTGCCGATGTGGGCCAGCGATGGCTACGATTGAAACTGTTAGAGGTGGGGGAGGAGTTCAACGCTGTGCGCGGCGAAGTTCAACACTCCTCCCCTCATGTGATAATATCGCGTTTAACTGAGCATGCTGATTTGCTCAAACAACAGCGGTCGCTGCAGGCTAGGTCTGGGGCGCCCGCGGGCAAACCAGGCCATGGCTGGCGCAAGCAGCACCGTGGTGATGGCCCTGTGGTCGCTGCTGTCGCAGCTGGCCAGGCTCCTCGCGAGGAGACCAGGACCTGTTTCTTCTGCAAGAAGAAGGGACATTTGCGTGCGAACTGCCCCCAACGCAAACAGGCTGCGGCCAGAGATGTTTGCACTATTGAAATGCCTGCCAAGTACCCACAGCCGGACGCGTCCATGCCGTGGAATATCATTGTTGATAGTGGGTCGGACATGCATATAGTAGGAAATCGGGAAATGTTCACTGAGTACGGCCCGTGTCAGAAAGTTGCCAATCTCGCGGGACCAGGGCAGCTTTCTATCATGGGTAGGGGAACCATTCAGGTGAACCTGGGTACTTATGTGGACAAGCATGGGAACACGCACCCACTGGATGTGGAAATCCCTGGTGTTTACTATGCTCCCGAATGTCCGTACAACCTGCTCAGCACGATGGGTCTTAGATCAGAGCAGATGTTCCTAGACACGCGTAGGAATGTGTTATATGTCCCTGGTCTGGGTGATATGGCTACCGACATAGAGGACGATGCCAAATATCAGGAACTAGATATGGATGGTCACCCTGTCTTTGCATTCAAAATGGCAGTAGAGACCAAACCCATTCTTGTCGGTGCGCCTGTCAATAGGGGGGTAGTCTGGTCTAACCAGAGCAGTCCGACCTCAGTTATTGAGGATCAACAGCAGTGGCATCATATGGCGGTTGCGGCCATTGACCTGAAGCGACCCAATGATGGGGGAGCTGAGGTTCCATATGATGCATACTTGCTGGAACCTGCTTTTCTAGCGCATTTGTCTTTTCACCAGTCAAATTGGGTCCTAAAACGAATGCAGTCCAACAGTGAATTTTATGGTCATTTGAATCTGGATGTCGATTCCGAGCCGCTGGGGAATCGGTGTCACGGCTGCAGAATTGGCAAGGTGCCTGCGGGCAAGTTTTCCGCCAATGATCGTGCGCTCATGGGCCAGGCCAAGTGGCCTGGTGAGCAACTGCACGCCGATTTAGCTGGTCCTGTCTCTCCAGTAGGAATTGGTGGTGTGAAATATGTTTTGTTTGTGATGTGTGCCTTTACCCGTTATACTTTCGTGGTAGGTCTGCGCAAAAAGAGTGAGGCTGCGGCCATGATCTCTTATATTATCGAACGCATTCGGGTGAATGTGGTGAAGCCAGGTGAACCGGGTGTGCGCATCCTACACACCGACAAAGGGGGAGAGTTTATGGTCGCGGCCTTAAAGCTCTACCTCCAGCGTCGTGGCATCACTCACCGCTTGACCCCCACAGCCGCTCATCGCTGTAATGGCATGATCGAGAGGAGGATCGGAGTGGCCTTTGAGTCACTCCGTGCTGCGCTGCTCGCGAGCGGCCTGCCTCTGTTCCTGTGGATAGAATGCCTCGCCAGTGTTGTCCATGGTCACAATCTCACGCCGTCGTCGGCATTGTACCATGACAAACTGGCGAGCATCCTCAAGGGCCTGAAAGCTCAGCATGCTGTCAATGCGTCTGCGGACGTTGACGAAGCTGAGAAGAGCCTGGGGAAAGGTAAGCGCATGAAAAAGGCCGAGCGCGATAAGTTGAGGGATGAGGAGAAACGCAAGTACAAGTTGCTTGCGACGACAGAATTAGATGAGTTTTTAGTGCGGTCTTGTGATAAGGATATCATTCCTTATATGGCCTTTTTCAGAGACACCTCCGTCGAGGTGTTCCAAGATCTGCTGCGGCAGCAGCGTCCATGGGGGGTTGAAGTGTATGCATACCCTAGGGATGACAAGCTGCGGAAGTTGTCCCCGCGGGGTGTGCCTGCATACTGGGTCGGTGCCGGGTTAGGCCCCAGCATGCAGCGTGTGTACGCCCAGGATGTTCCTGGGGGTAGGGTTTTTGTTGTGCGTCAGGTGATGTGCACTGCGGATCAGATGATCCGGCACGTACGCAAGTACGATGCGTCCGCCGTTGTGGACAAAAGGGAACCTAAGGAGTTTGCGAACTCCTATACGGTTGCTTTCGAGGGGGACGATGAGGGTGAGCGTGTGACTGACGCCGATGTCCCTCCTTTCGCGGCAGAGCACACGTATGATGGGGGAGTGTTGCGCCGTCTGCGTGACCAGCTTCACACCCCCCCTGGTCATGGTAGGGTCCCTGTCATGGAAATGACATTCCGGCAGGACAACCCTGACCCTGATCCTACTGCGTACTCTCCACGATTTGGAGCTGGCTCCTCTGCGGAGATAATCCGACGTGACCCTGCTAGGGCAACGCCGGAAATAGCCAGAGCAGCTTTGCACCGCACGCGTGCAATGTCCAGAGCTGCTGCTCACCCTGCCGTCCCTGCCCCCCCTCGTGTTCACGGCGAAGTGCATCATCCTGTCGCCACGCCATCTCGCACCGCGCGGTATGTTGTCACGCGCAATGCTGTGTTGCACGACCCTGGTGTAGAAGTTGCGTTCCCCATTCCAATGTCTGTCAGTGCGTCTGATGACGACATGGAGGATCCGTCCGATGATGACAGCCATGGCATCTATGACGACGATGACGAACAGCGCATGGACTACACCGTCTCAGATGATGAAAGAGCTGCGGCTCATCAGAATCTGGAGGCTCAGCGGGTCCGTTCCGGGAGTAATTCGGCAGCGGCCTCAGCATCTGGCGCGGGGGCAGTTGCTCAGCCCTTGCGAGGAGCTGAGGCGCCGAGGCCCTTCTGGGAGGATGAGCCAGATGAGGTGGAGACCGGGTCCGAATTAGGGGGAGAGGATCCGGACCCCTCAGCCGCAGTTGGGGTTGATTTGCCTGACGAGGTGAGGGCCATTCCAGCTGCCTTACCTCGTATTAAAATCAATCCTCTTGTACGCAGACGCCTTGTTCCATTGGCTGCGGATGTAGCAGCTGTGCATATGAATGAGCCTGCGGGCTCTAATGCTAGTAGTGAAACAGTTGTTGCTGCTATTGAAGTTTCAGCTTGTAGCCAGGACACATCAGCCGCGGCTGACTGTGGAGTGTCCTGTGCAGGCCTGAAGCCTCAGCATGTGGAGTCTGGTGAGCAGCAGAGTGTTCAGCGTCGTGGGTCGCGCCGAGCAGCTGCCGCCAGGAAGCAGAAGGCCTCCTCCGACCCTGATATGCCTTCTATGAAGGAAGGACTTGCGGGTCCGGACAGGGATGCATGGCTGCGCGCCATGCAGGAGGAGGTAGATGCACTGGGTGAGCACGGAACCTTCGGGTTGTGCTATCTGCCTGCGGGCAAACGGGCTATCTCGGGCAAATGGGTGCTCAAGATCAAGCGTGGGCCTGCTGGCGAGGTTCAGCGGTATAAGGCACGATATGTAGCTCGTGGTTTTTCTCAGGTAGAAGGTATAGACTTTTTTGAGACTTGGTCTCCTGTCGGTAGTTATGCGACACTGCGTGTGTTGCTGTCAGTTGCTGCTCAGGAAGACTTAGAGATTAGACACATAGACATTCAGTGCGCTTTTCTGAATGGTGAGCTAGAAGAAGAAGTGTTCGTTGAACAGCCCCCGTTCTTCACTGACGGGACAGCACGTGTCTGGAGATTGCATAAAACCCTGTATGGCCTGAAGCAAGCTGCTCGCGAGTGGCATAAAGCTTTAATCAAGGTCTTAGCTGAGATGGGATTTGTGTGCGCACAAAGTGATCCCGGACTGTATGTCAGAACATCTGGTCGCTGCTTTATTTTCTTATGGGTCGATGACTTGTTCATATTTAGTAGCTCTGCGGGGTTACAAGAACTTGTCGACATCATTCTCACGAAATTTGAGGGCAGAGATTTAGGTGAACTTGCATGGGCACTTGGCACAGAGATCATGCGTGATCGCAAGGCCAAAACAATCATCATGACACAACGAAACAAAATTCGAAACTTACTTGAAAAGTACAGTATGTCTGACTGTCGTAAATCTCCCACTCCCTTAGTGCCGCGGCAACAACTAAGGAGTGCGAAAGAGCATCCTGACCTGGAGAAAGCCAGTGCTGCTGAGCATTCCAGGTTCATGAGTGCTGTAGGAAGCATCCAGTATATTGCAGGAGTGACACGACCTGACCTGAGCTATGTGGCACATGCCCTGGCCCGGCACATGTCTAGTAGTTTAAAGGAACATTGGTCTGCCGTGCAACATGTTCTGAGATACCTGCAGTCCACAAAGAATTTAGGAATAAAGTTTATAGGCTCTGAGGGACATGGGTGTTTGTTAGAGGCTTATTCAGATGCAGATTTTGCGAACTCTGCTGATCTGAAAAGCGTGTCTGGTATGGTTATTCGGGTGCATGGGAACTGTGTTCTCTGGCGTTCGAAGAAACAGAGTATAGTGGCTGGGGATACAACAGAGGCTGAACTCATCGCGATGAGTGCAACAGCCAACGAGTTGATGTGGGTAAAGCAGTTGCTTCTCGATCTGAAACTCGTCCCACACAAGCCGACTCTGTGGGGTGACAATAAGAGTGCCAATATCTTGGCTGTGAATGCTGTGTCCACTGACAGATCCAAGCACATTCGTGTGCGGCACTTGCGAGTGCGGGAATATGTCCAGATGGATGAACTTAAGGTAGCATGGGTGGGCACTGTTGACCAGTTAGCAGATGTGTTTACTAAAGTGCTGCCCGGACCTGCTTTGTTAGAAGTTCGTAATAAACTCCAGCTAGTGGAGACTTAGCAGGGTTTATGGGGGAGTGTCACAATGCATGAGCCTGCGGGCAGCAGTGGTGACAGGTGCACCCATGCACGGACGATCCGCGGATCCAGTGTAGGGGTAAGCCGCCAGTTAGGATTGTCTCGATGTAGTGAGAGAGATCGTGCGAGGGTTTCCCGCCGTAACCTTGAGTGTTCAGTGTGCATATAAGCATGTGCACACTGAGATCTGTAACCATTCTCTTTACTGTTTCACGGTATTAGCACTCTCCTCTCAACATCTCTCGGTTCTACCTCTGTGCGCAGCAGGTATGAGATGTTGGCTGTCCTGACCTGACCTGAATGAGGACTGCGCGTCCGCCCCTGTACAAAGATAGCTTTTCCGACATGGTATCGATGATGTTAGCGTTATGTCTGTTTATGGTCTTGTTCAGGAAAGCCGTCGGCCAATGTCTGCGCGCAGACACGGCGGGCATTCCACTGTTCCGCCGGCGCTCAGACTGCGGTCAAAAGCGCAGGAATCATTTAGCTCTCTCGTAGTATATTGTTGTTAGACACAATTCGAGAAGCTTGTTTTAATGATCAGCGCTGAGAAAAGCGAACGCGTTCGCTTGTTTTCTCAACCTGTTTGCTTGCGAGCAATCCCACTGGTTAGTTGCTGCGCGCGACAAACAACCATCTGTCCTGATGCAGGATGTCTCTTTCTAACGCCAACTCCAACGCCGACGCTCCTCGCGAGGAGAGGCGAGACGATGCTGACCAGCAGCCTCTCGTCGACAGGGACGCTGACCAGCAGCTCCCTGACGGAGAACAGCCTGCGGGTATGTTGCTCCGGGGCGGACGAATTGTCCGGCCACTACCCTCTTCCCATACTGGGCAGAGCAGCCAGCAGGTGCCTTTTTCCTCTCATGTTGTTGACGATCACGGTCACACTGAGTCCTTCATCACGCTCGAGACGTTGACCGAAGCGCTGCGTGCATCTCGGGGACGTAGCGAGCCTGACTTGACCAAAGGGAAATTGCCTGAGTGGAATTTTAAGACCGAAAGCTTCGTTGCGTACGAGCAGAAAGTCTTTTTGTGGTTAGGTCAATTCGAGTTAGATCATTTGCTGCAGCACGCACCGTCTGCGGACGAACAGCGTGTTCATGCTAGGGCGAGGACACAGGTCCTAATGTCTTTGCCTGACGCGGATAGGACGACTGTCTATCGCATGTCATATTTGTGTGAAGCATGGTCTTACTTGACTGCCAAGTACAGACCTAGCACTGAAGCCGAGATCCACAGACTGTGGAGTCGGTTCAATTCTTTGTCACAACACAATAAAGATGTCGCGACATATTGTGGTGAGGTGATGAGTGTTTACACTCAACTGGAGGCACTAGGTGCCGATGTGGGCCAGCGATGGCTACGATTGAAACTGTTAGAGGTGGGGGAGGAGTTCAACGCTGTGCGCGGCGAAGTTCAACACTCCTCCCCTCATGTGATAATATCGCGTTTAACTGAGCATGCTGATTTGCTCAAACAACAGCGGTCGCTGCAGGCTAGGTCTGGGGCGCCCGCGGGCAAACCAGGCCATGGCTGGCGCAAGCAGCACCGTGGTGATGGCCCTGTGGTCGCTGCTGTCGCAGCTGGCCAGGCTCCTCGCGAGGAGACCAGGACCTGTTTCTTCTGCAAGAAGAAGGGACATTTGCGTGCGAACTGCCCCCAACGCAAACAGGCTGCGGCCAGAGATGTTTGCACTATTGAAATGCCTGCCAAGTACCCACAGCCGGACGCGTCCATGCCGTGGAATATCATTGTTGATAGTGGGTCGGACATGCATATAGTAGGAAATCGGGAAATGTTCACTGAGTACGGCCCGTGTCAGAAAGTTGCCAATCTCGCGGGACCAGGGCAGCTTTCTATCATGGGTAGGGGAACCATTCAGGTGAACCTGGGTACTTATGTGGACAAGCATGGGAACACGCACCCACTGGATGTGGAAATCCCTGGTGTTTACTATGCTCCCGAATGTCCGTACAACCTGCTCAGCACGATGGGTCTTAGATCAGAGCAGATGTTCCTAGACACGCGTAGGAATGTGTTATATGTCCCTGGTCTGGGTGATATGGCTACCGACATAGAGGACGATGCCAAATATCAGGAACTAGATATGGATGGTCACCCTGTCTTTGCATTCAAAATGGCAGTAGAGACCAAACCCATTCTTGTCGGTGCGCCTGTCAATAGGGGGGTAGTCTGGTCTAACCAGAGCAGTCCGACCTCAGTTATTGAGGATCAACAGCAGTGGCATCATATGGCGGTTGCGGCCATTGACCTGAAGCGACCCAATGATGGGGGAGCTGAGGTTCCATATGATGCATACTTGCTGGAACCTGCTTTTCTAGCGCATTTGTCTTTTCACCAGTCAAATTGGGTCCTAAAACGAATGCAGTCCAACAGTGAATTTTATGGTCATTTGAATCTGGATGTCGATTCCGAGCCGCTGGGGAATCGGTGTCACGGCTGCAGAATTGGCAAGGTGCCTGCGGGCAAGTTTTCCGCCAATGATCGTGCGCTCATGGGCCAGGCCAAGTGGCCTGGTGAGCAACTGCACGCCGATTTAGCTGGTCCTGTCTCTCCAGTAGGAATTGGTGGTGTGAAATATGTTTTGTTTGTGATGTGTGCCTTTACCCGTTATACTTTCGTGGTAGGTCTGCGCAAAAAGAGTGAGGCTGCGGCCATGATCTCTTATATTATCGAACGCATTCGGGTGAATGTGGTGAAGCCAGGTGAACCGGGTGTGCGCATCCTACACACCGACAAAGGGGGAGAGTTTATGGTCGCGGCCTTAAAGCTCTACCTCCAGCGTCGTGGCATCACTCACCGCTTGACCCCCACAGCCGCTCATCGCTGTAATGGCATGATCGAGAGGAGGATCGGAGTGGCCTTTGAGTCACTCCGTGCTGCGCTGCTCGCGAGCGGCCTGCCTCTGTTCCTGTGGATAGAATGCCTCGCCAGTGTTGTCCATGGTCACAATCTCACGCCGTCGTCGGCATTGTACCATGACAAACTGGCGAGCATCCTCAAGGGCCTGAAAGCTCAGCATGCTGTCAATGCGTCTGCGGACGTTGACGAAGCTGAGAAGAGCCTGGGGAAAGGTAAGCGCATGAAAAAGGCCGAGCGCGATAAGTTGAGGGATGAGGAGAAACGCAAGTACAAGTTGCTTGCGACGACAGAATTAGATGAGTTTTTAGTGCGGTCTTGTGATAAGGATATCATTCCTTATATGGCCTTTTTCAGAGACACCTCCGTCGAGGTGTTCCAAGATCTGCTGCGGCAGCAGCGTCCATGGGGGGTTGAAGTGTATGCATACCCTAGGGATGACAAGCTGCGGAAGTTGTCCCCGCGGGGTGTGCCTGCATACTGGGTCGGTGCCGGGTTAGGCCCCAGCATGCAGCGTGTGTACGCCCAGGATGTTCCTGGGGGTAGGGTTTTTGTTGTGCGTCAGGTGATGTGCACTGCGGATCAGATGATCCGGCACGTACGCAAGTACGATGCGTCCGCCGTTGTGGACAAAAGGGAACCTAAGGAGTTTGCGAACTCCTATACGGTTGCTTTCGAGGGGGACGATGAGGGTGAGCGTGTGACTGACGCCGATGTCCCTCCTTTCGCGGCAGAGCACACGTATGATGGGGGAGTGTTGCGCCGTCTGCGTGACCAGCTTCACACCCCCCCTGGTCATGGTAGGGTCCCTGTCATGGAAATGACATTCCGGCAGGACAACCCTGACCCTGATCCTACTGCGTACTCTCCACGATTTGGAGCTGGCTCCTCTGCGGAGATAATCCGACGTGACCCTGCTAGGGCAACGCCGGAAATAGCCAGAGCAGCTTTGCACCGCACGCGTGCAATGTCCAGAGCTGCTGCTCACCCTGCCGTCCCTGCCCCCCCTCGTGTTCACGGCGAAGTGCATCATCCTGTCGCCACGCCATCTCGCACCGCGCGGTATGTTGTCACGCGCAATGCTGTGTTGCACGACCCTGGTGTAGAAGTTGCGTTCCCCATTCCAATGTCTGTCAGTGCGTCTGATGACGACATGGAGGATCCGTCCGATGATGACAGCCATGGCATCTATGACGACGATGACGAACAGCGCATGGACTACACCGTCTCAGATGATGAAAGAGCTGCGGCTCATCAGAATCTGGAGGCTCAGCGGGTCCGTTCCGGGAGTAATTCGGCAGCGGCCTCAGCATCTGGCGCGGGGGCAGTTGCTCAGCCCTTGCGAGGAGCTGAGGCGCCGAGGCCCTTCTGGGAGGATGAGCCAGATGAGGTGGAGACCGGGTCCGAATTAGGGGGAGAGGATCCGGACCCCTCAGCCGCAGTTGGGGTTGATTTGCCTGACGAGGTGAGGGCCATTCCAGCTGCCTTACCTCGTATTAAAATCAATCCTCTTGTACGCAGACGCCTTGTTCCATTGGCTGCGGATGTAGCAGCTGTGCATATGAATGAGCCTGCGGGCTCTAATGCTAGTAGTGAAACAGTTGTTGCTGCTATTGAAGTTTCAGCTTGTAGCCAGGACACATCAGCCGCGGCTGACTGTGGAGTGTCCTGTGCAGGCCTGAAGCCTCAGCATGTGGAGTCTGGTGAGCAGCAGAGTGTTCAGCGTCGTGGGTCGCGCCGAGCAGCTGCCGCCAGGAAGCAGAAGGCCTCCTCCGACCCTGATATGCCTTCTATGAAGGAAGGACTTGCGGGTCCGGACAGGGATGCATGGCTGCGCGCCATGCAGGAGGAGGTAGATGCACTGGGTGAGCACGGAACCTTCGGGTTGTGCTATCTGCCTGCGGGCAAACGGGCTATCTCGGGCAAATGGGTGCTCAAGATCAAGCGTGGGCCTGCTGGCGAGGTTCAGCGGTATAAGGCACGATATGTAGCTCGTGGTTTTTCTCAGGTAGAAGGTATAGACTTTTTTGAGACTTGGTCTCCTGTCGGTAGTTATGCGACACTGCGTGTGTTGCTGTCAGTTGCTGCTCAGGAAGACTTAGAGATTAGACACATAGACATTCAGTGCGCTTTTCTGAATGGTGAGCTAGAAGAAGAAGTGTTCGTTGAACAGCCCCCGTTCTTCACTGACGGGACAGCACGTGTCTGGAGATTGCATAAAACCCTGTATGGCCTGAAGCAAGCTGCTCGCGAGTGGCATAAAGCTTTAATCAAGGTCTTAGCTGAGATGGGATTTGTGTGCGCACAAAGTGATCCCGGACTGTATGTCAGAACATCTGGTCGCTGCTTTATTTTCTTATGGGTCGATGACTTGTTCATATTTAGTAGCTCTGCGGGGTTACAAGAACTTGTCGACATCATTCTCACGAAATTTGAGGGCAGAGATTTAGGTGAACTTGCATGGGCACTTGGCACAGAGATCATGCGTGATCGCAAGGCCAAAACAATCATCATGACACAACGAAACAAAATTCGAAACTTACTTGAAAAGTACAGTATGTCTGACTGTCGTAAATCTCCCACTCCCTTAGTGCCGCGGCAACAACTAAGGAGTGCGAAAGAGCATCCTGACCTGGAGAAAGCCAGTGCTGCTGAGCATTCCAGGTTCATGAGTGCTGTAGGAAGCATCCAGTATATTGCAGGAGTGACACGACCTGACCTGAGCTATGTGGCACATGCCCTGGCCCGGCACATGTCTAGTAGTTTAAAGGAACATTGGTCTGCCGTGCAACATGTTCTGAGATACCTGCAGTCCACAAAGAATTTAGGAATAAAGTTTATAGGCTCTGAGGGACATGGGTGTTTGTTAGAGGCTTATTCAGATGCAGATTTTGCGAACTCTGCTGATCTGAAAAGCGTGTCTGGTATGGTTATTCGGGTGCATGGGAACTGTGTTCTCTGGCGTTCGAAGAAACAGAGTATAGTGGCTGGGGATACAACAGAGGCTGAACTCATCGCGATGAGTGCAACAGCCAACGAGTTGATGTGGGTAAAGCAGTTGCTTCTCGATCTGAAACTCGTCCCACACAAGCCGACTCTGTGGGGTGACAATAAGAGTGCCAATATCTTGGCTGTGAATGCTGTGTCCACTGACAGATCCAAGCACATTCGTGTGCGGCACTTGCGAGTGCGGGAATATGTCCAGATGGATGAACTTAAGGTAGCATGGGTGGGCACTGTTGACCAGTTAGCAGATGTGTTTACTAAAGTGCTGCCCGGACCTGCTTTGTTAGAAGTTCGTAATAAACTCCAGCTAGTGGAGACTTAGCAGGGTTTATGGGGGAGTGTCACAATGCATGAGCCTGCGGGCAGCAGTGGTGACAGGTGCACCCATGCACGGACGATCCGCGGATCCAGTGTAGGGGTAAGCCGCCAGTTAGGATTGTCTCGATGTAGTGAGAGAGATCGTGCGAGGGTTTCCCGCCGTAACCTTGAGTGTTCAGTGTGCATATAAGCATGTGCACACTGAGATCTGTAACCATTCTCTTTACTGTTTCACGGTATTAGCACTCTCCTCTCAACATCTCTCGGTTCTACCTCTGTGCGCAGCAGGTATGAGATGTTGGCTGTCCTGACCTGACCTGAATGAGGACTGCGCGTCCGCCCCTGTACAAAGATAGCTTTTCCGACATCCTTCAGAGTCGCAGGATCCAAAGATCCCACTGACCCTGCAATGCGGTGCTCGGCAGAGGCTGTATGCGATGACATCATCTCATGCAATTTACTCCAGGCAATCTGGAAAACAATGAATCACACCTTTGTATTCTTCACCGCTTGAGAACTTCTCGTAAATACTCATGAATTTGTCTTCAATCTTCTGGCAAAATTGTCACAATGCATGAGCCTGCGGGCAGCAGTGTGGTGACAGGTGCACCCATGCACGGACGATCCGCGGATCCAGTGCAGGGGTAAGCCGCCAGCCGAGATTGTCTCGATGTAGTGAGAGAGATCCCGCGAGGGTTTCCCGCCGTAACCTTGAGTGTTCAGTGTGCATATAAGCTTGTGCACACTGAGATCTGTAACCATTCTCCTTACTGTTTCCCGGTACTAGCACTCTCCTTTAGCATCTCTCGGTTCTACCTCTGTGCGCAGAAGGTATGAGATGCTGGCTGTCCTGACCTGACCTGAATGAGGACTGCGCGTCCGACCTGCACAACTATTAGCTTTTCTGACAAAAATGCCTCTCGGCACTCCCTCAGCGATGCCAAAATATCTTGGATCATGTCTGTGTGAAGAGCTTCCAGAAAGCTGTGAATGCTTGGTTGTGCACCAAGCTGTTCAGCCACTTGATCAGATGCTTGGCACACCTCGTCAAGAGGTAACTTTTCCAAGTTTTCTGTACTTGTAACATCCACCTGAACATCTCCACACTCATCAATAAACTGGTTGAACAAGATTGCCCAAGCCCCTGTGGTGTGTGGTGACAAGCCCAGATCTAGCCATTTCTGACCTGCACAACAAGTCAATGTCCCACATCAAGAGACATAAGAGGCAGAGCATGATCACAAACATTGACAATAAGGTAATCGGGTACCTGCGCGGGCTGTGCCCCATAGGTGATACTGGAAAAATTGTAAAAACAAGAAAGTGTGCAATGCCCTGGCGGCAATGCACACGTCTTCGGACGGCATGGCCCCAGTCTCTGAACTTGGAACTTGTGCCTTGTGCAAACAGGCGGCCATCCATGCTAGCGCATCAAGGACTGCAAACAGCTGCTTTGTGAGTGTTCCAGCTTGATGCTGATTGAACATTGAATGTTGCTTGGACAATCATACATATACAAGTTGAAGCGTGGACCTTACAGTGAGAGGATGTCTTACCGTCCTGAGAAAAGTCGGCCTGATATGCCAATGCTTCGGGGAACACAGATCGCACTTTCTGCACAATTGCTTTCCGACGGACCATGGCTATCTTGGACGACTGGTGGCATTGCAGCAACACATGTAATTCACCTCTGAGCAGTCTTGGTAGCATCGTGCCCTCTTCCGGTTCATCGTTGTCCACATTTATATTCTTCAAACATGTTAGATGTAGTCTTGATGAGTATTATTGCTATGTATCTGGAAAAAATCATAACCACGGTTGTTGAACCCACCGGTGCACGACATGCACTCCAGAAGGCAGCCACCAGGCCCTCCTGGTTAGTGGCTGCTGAGTCATCTAATGCAACGCTCAACATCTTCTTCATGCGGTCCTCAGTGTCACCGAGTGCGACCTTGAGGACAACCGCCATCCCATTCTTTATGTTGGCATCAGCAAGGAACCTCTTGCGCAGGCATTCGTTGTCTTTGGCACCTGCCGTTGCAGCATGCTTCAGATCCACGACATGATCCCTCAGCTTTTTGACTGAACCGATGTAGGTTGTCAACAGCTGAGGCTGCGGCACTGGCACCACCATAAAACCTTCCTGCAGCAGAGTGTCATCATTGACCATCAGCACTCACACAGAACATGCACATAGACTAGGGTCAGCTTGATGTTACCACGCCATCGTCCCTGACCAGTGTGACTGATTTCCATGCATCCGGGTGTTGGATGGACAGATACACCATCATCTCTGAAATGACCTTGCTGTACTTGATGAGCTTGTTATCAGCAGTATGCTTGTCTGTGTCGAACACGATCGAGGCCACATCATTGGCTATAGACATGAGGTTGTCACGAACGCTGGTTGTTCCTGTATATTTGTGGCTGTACACAAACAAAGATGACTGAAATTCAATTGGTAGTGGAACCACAGACATGGAGCACAGTGAAGGTGTGGAGCTCACGCTGCAATTTTGGCGTCGAGCCATTCAGCCTCGATGTGAATGCCCAAATACATAGCTGCGATGTGAATGCCCAAATACATAGCTGCAAAGTGAATGAGATAATGGTTCATCCCACCACCATCGAGATTGCCTTTCAAAATGTGAAGTGCTGTGTCCTTCAAAGAAATGTATAGAGGCGTGTATCGAGGCTTCCCTGCATATCAAAAACTAGTGGCCACTCCGTGAGGTGCAAAGAGATTTGCAGCAATTGGCAGAGGCCGCAAACGTGCACACCTGCGAGCCTATCCTCCAGTCGCATAAGATAATTCATCTCATTGTCACTCTCATCGCCAGCCTCATCGCTGCACGGAAATTCACCTTCAGTTGCGTCTGCATCCGATTCAAAACCGGGAAATTCAAAATCCGGCCTCCATTCGTCGCCGGGTACAGCGTCATCTAGCTCCATGAGAGCTCAAATAATAAGAAATCTGAACTGAGTGCTATAGCATATTGAATTCGCTTTATTCGACGACGCCGAGTCGGTGCACGAGGACAGACACAATAAAAAAAACTCACACGGGCCGGGAAAAACACGGCAAACGTTAGCCAATATCATGCAGATGCACCACCAGCCCGACCGGCCTGATCACAGCACCAGCATCAGCTTGCGGCACATATAATGTATACACTCATCTGTTATCGTCTGCTTCATCAACATGTGGCTGCTCAAGCGGTCGACACACCGTCTACGCACACGTCGGGTACATGAACTTCTCCTCGCCATGGTGGTACACCGAGATCAGAATCTCCTGCCAGATGCAGCCGCTGAAAAGTATTGCGACTGTGTTGTCTTGCAGTTGTTGTCTTGCAGCCTGAAAGGAATCCACTGGAACATTTGATCAGGATGCCACCAGAGTGCCCACAGCTGTCTCAGGCAGCCCGGAATTTAAGCTGACCTGTCTTGTGACAGTCACGGCTGCTGCCCAAACACTCGAGGGCAGAGCCTTTGCTATTTTGGTTGCAACTGCCCCGATAATGTCCTTGTGCTGGTGCCTACGTTGCCTGCGACCAGCTCTGCAACCAATACTTCTGTGAGACGCATTGGCATGCAAAGCAACAGCCATGCGCATTTGCAGGCCTGTATAAAGGTGCATGACACCAGCCATATAGCTTTGGGGTGAGCACCTGGAGTGCAGCGGCTCATACCGTTGAGACACTGCCCAGAATGACAGCATGATCAAACTTCAAGGATCCTATGTGCTCGACCATGTTGACATGCAGCTTGCAGCAGCATTGACAACAGTTTGCCACTACTGCATGTGCGACTTGACACAGTCAGCCATCCACATTCGCAAGCCATCATCACATCACGATGGGAATTCTTATATCTGCTACAGGTTGTGTCGAGTCCATAAGTGCATCAGTGGGTGGTCAAACAGACAACACAAAACCTACATCAGTTATTGCGTAGTAAGCCTGACACCTGCATCATGTGTCCCGTAAGATCACTCCATTGTTAGAGCGTGTGTATTATCGCCGACGACCTACAAGGGCATCTGAACAAGCCATTGGCCAAGTTCATTCGTGTTACCTGAAGATGTGATCTGTGTAGCTCCTCTGTGAACGCCAGATTTGTCAATTCCAGAGCCGACCATTGCCAATTCGTTGCGGTCCAAGGCCTGTAAGAATAAATCTGAGCAACCATCAGACCTAGACTGGACTACACACCAGACTGTCGCCACACAGAGTATGGACATGGCACCTGTGCTGCTGATTCAGGCTGGTGATCATCCAATATACCCCAAAGTATTGCTCAGCTGCACAAGCGGTAGCGGATTGATTGTGGGAGAATCCATGCTGAATTCCTCTGAAGTGCTGATGCCGCAGTTTGCTTCGGCACTGTGTTTTCGTCAGCACTCTAGAATTCTCAAGATCCGGGCGAGAGCGACACTCAAAGAGCACCTGTGACCAGAATTGAAGGCTTTCACTCCGCCTGCTGCTTTTACGCTGGCTGAGAGCCTGGTTGTATATGGCTTCTCCACTGTCCCAACCTTGAATTGCACCGTCGTCAGAGGATCCAGAATCAAATATCAGCCGATTAATAAGCAGCGACTATGCATGTCGAAGGGTCTCACATTCATGTACTAAGACACGCTTCCCGTGGCAGCACGAACGATCGCTGCGATGCTGCACAATCTTATGAGCTCTGGGCGCCCGCTTCCTAAAGCAAAAGACGCTATAATATAATGGAATCGGCGAGTGCCGAGCGCAACTTGATTCAGAGACATATGCGAAGAGCACTGGTGGTGCACGATCAAACGCGGTCAGTATGTGCGCATCATCAATATATCACTCAGCAGCAGCTGTGACTTGCAACGCATCGCGGTGCGTTGATATGCTAAAGCAATGCAGACGGAGCGATGCGATTGCAGCGACGTGCTGTGGCTACAAGGGTGTATGTTGGCGGTGACTGCAACCAAAACGGCATCCTGCTTGTCAGCCGGTCTCGCTCGGCAGCAACAGCATGGGGTTCACAGCAAGGGATCTTATATAAAACATGGAATGATCGATTCGGGCTTACCAGATACGTATTCGGCACTGGTTCTGAGGCAGTGTCACATTCGATGAGATGGACAGTGGTGATGTCTCAACCCCCCGCTCACTGCTTTGACAAAACGCATCACACGGTTAGTGTAGATCGCTTGTGTCAACGCCATTGACGTCTATGGAACTGTGTAACGTGGAAATATCACATCAAACTAGTGATGGGCAAGATTATCTTGTCATGGTTGATTGCTGGTCCTAGCTCACCTCCCATTCCGATCACACGATCAGCTGTTGACCTGCGCCAGCTCCTGACTATATTTAAAGACCTTTGGCTTCGCTTTGTGGCTCTTTATGAGCAGCGTGATGTACTTCTACGGTACTGCCGCGTACGTGGACAGTCACTCAAGACAGTGATTTTGCTCCGCATTCGCCATAAAAGTAGGTAGAAGCATTAAAAAATCCATCGCAAGAGCGGCCGTAGCTGTTTCTTGTTCAAACGATGCCCGGTCAGGCCGGCAGGAGACCTGCTCGAGCTCTACCGACGCAAACCAGTGGTACATGCTGGTAACCGGACGCGCTTGCAAGAGTCCGCCAGAGAAAATCATGGCTCTTCTGCAATGCAATCAACGTAGTTGTGCTCCTCAAAGCAACAGCAGTCCACATCGACTGACCTCACAACGAGCAGCGGAGCTTTCAAACTCTCCGCTGTACTCGAACGGTGTTGCGCGGTAGCACGGTGTAAAGCGGTGCGTTCCTTGACAGAGAAATACATCTAGCTGCGCGCATAGGCATCATCTGAAGGCGCAAAAAACACAGTCGTGCATCACTCAACACAAGCAATAGAATGCACGTGTTTTTTGTGCAATTCCAAGTTTTGCCAAATTTACCGAGACCACCACCGCTATACAGCGAGTTCACCCATTTGTCGAAGCTGCCTGTGCTTCGATATCACAGGCAAAATTAGGAACAGATGTATGCGACAGGAGATTGATGTCCAGTTTGTGCCGACAGCTGAGCAGGAGGCTGATATGCTGACCAACGCTTTGGCTTGTCCAGCGCTGGGAAAGGCAGTGGATGGATTCGTGGTTGAATCTCCGAGCGACAGCGCATGAGGGGGTGTGTGGGAAGCAGAGCTCCCCTGGTGCAAGCGTGACTTAGCTGTGATGACGCGAGTGCAGCAGAGCACATGCATTTCACTGTGAGTCTGCGGGCAGACCGTAGGTCGGCTGTCCAGAGCACAGAATACATGACGTAGCTGTCAATTCCAGATCATCTTTGACTGGCAATTGACAGGTGAGAATGCTTTGCTGTGTCTGTGTCTGTGTCTACTGACTACAGCAGACATCAGAGTGCTGAGCGTGACACGTGGTGCAGGAGTCTGTACTGTATGACTAGTGATCATAGCAGCTAACAGAGCTCATATTGCCACAGGTGGGACACATGGCATAGTTATTCTGCAAGATCTTTGACTGGCAATTGACAGGAGTCTGTGACAGGCTGCGGCACACCACTCCTCCGTCCCAGGATTGCACGGCAGCATCTCCCCGAAGTCGAGGGCGTCGAGGGACGCCCAGTCGAAGACACCCATCGCCAGGCCAAGGTCGACCACAGCATTTCCGACGAGCGGCAGGCCCCGCCTCGCCGGCAGGCCCGTGGGGTCGAGCGCGAGGACGTTGACGTCGTACGCGTTCAGCGCCTTGGTGACCACGTGGCGCGTGACGAGAGCGTAGCCGATCTGCAGAGGCAACGGCGCGGGTGAGCACAGGGGACGCAGGCACGGCGGGCGAAGGCACAGTGGGCGGATCCGGCGCAGGCGGCCCGGACGGCGGGCTGCAGGCGGGTCAGGAGCACGAGCTGCACACCGTTGTGTCCTTCCAGGCCATGTTCTCCTGAGAGGCCTGCACCGCCTCGCCGTCCAGTAGCAGGACCTTCTGCAGAAACACGTCCTGCCAACGCCAGAACTGGAAGAACGTGCTGCGGACGCCCACGATGGCGGTCTGCGCAAAAACGGCGCGAGCCTGGAGCATCGCGAACCCGCCAACGTACATGCCCTCCACCGTCCGACGGATCTGGCCCTCCGTCAGGGGCGTGACCTTGCGTGTCCCGCCGAGCACCGACGACTTGATGTACATCGCGACGCCCTTCACGACGCTCTTGTAGCGCTGGAAGGGGCTCGCAGCCTCCACCACCTGGACAGGCAGCGGGGTGAGGGCGGTCGCATGCGCCGTGAGACTGCAGGCCCCCGCCCACGGCGGCTGACAGGCCAGCGGCGCGGCAGGGCGGCCCCTATGGGCCCAGCATCGACCCGGGCCCCTCCGCGACGCCGCGGACGACAGGACGCACCCCCGTCGCTTACATGCGCAGGCCCTCAGCAACACGACTGCCCGTGAGCGGCGCGGCGACGTCGGACGGGGCACGCACCTCGTTCGTCGCCGTGTAGTACTCGCCCATGAGGTTCCCCACCGCGCCCTTGATGCCGTTCAGCGAGCCCTTGCTGCCGATGACCTTGCTACAGCAGCACGTGGAGGACCTCGACGAACCGGTCCTTCGTCATGGTCCTCCACGACTTGACGGCCTCGACCATGTCGACGACGACGCTCTTCTGCCCGTCGTCGGACGTCTCCTCCCGCAGCATGGCGTCGGTGTCCTCGCCGCGGAGGGACATGACGGCGTAGTGGGCGTGGGTGAAACGCAGCGCGCTGCGCTCGCCGTCATCGAGGCCGGGCAGCGAGCGGTGGAACCGCGATAGCAGGAGGCGCCACTCCGCGGGGTCTGGGAGGACGCAGTCGGGCTTCTCGGTGGCGTTCAGCGCCGCGCACACCGCGCGCGACGGCTCGGCCATCCGGCTGATCTCCTCCGCGGCGCGGCGCAGGCATGCGCAGGCTCTCTCCATGCGCTCCCTCGTCAGGCCGACGCCCTCCAGCGCTCTGAAGGCCTCCTCGCCCGCCGGGTTCAACTCATACCTCCGCCTGCAAGCGGCGACAGGTCGGATCACGTGCCACGTGTACGGGGACGCCGTCACGTGCGTGGGCCCTCGGGGGCTACGCAGCTACGTGTACTGATGGCGCATGCACGCAGAGCGGGACTGCTCCGGGGACAGCAGCACCCTTCGCCTTCCAGCGATGCGGGAAAAGTGCTACAATGCCACTGTGCACCTGTCACGCGAACCAGGCGTGCACAGCGTGCGTGGCCCTATCGTGGGGCGAAGCGGGGTCTGCAGGTGCTGGCGCGGCTGCCACGCGATATGCATGCGGATATGACACGTGCGACCGCGAGCTTGCCACGTCCGCGCGCCCTTTATCCCGGATCGCCGCAGCGACCGGCGCCCGGGCGGCGACTCGTGCACTCCGAGGCCTCACAGGAGGCCGGCATGCACTCGACCTCGCCGTGCCGGCCGCCACGGCCGCACAGCGGCGCGAGCAGGCAGCGTTCGGTGCGTCGACAGCGCGCTGCGCGCGTGCGCGTCGTGCATGCACGCGCCCGGCGACCCCGCTGACGGCGCGGCCTTACGTACGTGTCCACGGGTTGTAGCAGCTGGCGCACCTCTCCACGGCCTTCCGCCGCTGCTCAGCGGCCATTTCCTGCTACACTCTTCTTCTCTCTTCCTTGACTGTTCCCTTCCCTGCCCGTGCCGGCCGGCTGCCGGCCGTGGCGGGCTGTCCCGCCTCGCTGCCTCCCTCGACGCTCGGAGACCGCCTACGTCCTAGACTGCGCCCCGCGACGCCTGCTTTGCGGCCTACGCCCGTCTACAGAGCTCAATACAGATGAATTTCCCTGTTAGACCGCTCCTTGCTGCGCCGAACGCCTCTCGCCTGCAACGCCACCCGCTGCACGTCGCTGCGGTTCCTCGGCGCTCACACCGCCGCTCCTGTCACCGACCACTCGCTCCTACCTTCGCCACTGCCTCTTTCGAACGACATACCATCTATTCACACGAAAATCAACTGCCGCCGCGACGTCTCCACGCCGCTGTCGCTCGCCTGGATCCATAACAACGCCGACGTCTCGAATGCACGCTCGCCTGTGCTAACAACGCACGCGAAGCCCATCCGCACGCTCCGCAGCCGTCCCTAACAGGCCTCGCCCGCCACAAAACGTCGGTTTCCCGTCGGTCTCGCGGAACGCACGATCCCCCTGCGCCACGCCCAGGTGATCCGGGTTTCGCGCGCTTCCGGCACCGCCCTGCGGCCGGCCCCGCCGCCGCCGCCGGAATCCACACGCTTTCGACGCCCACGCCGCGTGGCCGCCGCGAAAAGTGCTAAAAAAACTACCTGTCGAGTACTACCTCCTAAGTGCTAATTAACTGAGACCGTTGCATATGCATCTTGTGTTGAGATCCGTTAATCTTTAGCGTTTCGCAAAGGGGCGCTGTCGCTGCGTCCCGAGACACGCAGCGAGAGCGCCTTCAGATGATGCCTATGCGCGCAGCTAGATGTATTTTTCTGTCAATGTAGAGGTCTCTGAGTCGCCGGGACGGAACGGACTTACGGTGTTGCGCGAGTGTTATAAACGAGAACCTATTATGTGTGCATTAGGAGGTTAGTAGTGCCTATACCTGGAGAGCCGCCAGGTCGTACGAAAGGTCACTACACAGATCAGGGAGAATACTGCACTGGATGCAAGACAGTGCAGGAACCTATGGAAGATGTAAGAGAAAGGTTACTTCATACTTGGACGCATACGACTATATGCGACCATTCGTGCATGTCTACCGTGGCCCAATGACAATGGCCCGGGGCGAGCCGCTCACGGAGCGCCCCAAGTATGCTCATGCATACTATCCTAACATAACACGGGTTGGGCCCTTGGCCACCATACCCATGCGCAGACTTGCGCGTCATGCATTGCAGGTGTACCTAGACACTGATTTATGACACTCCCCTACAAGGTCTTCTGATCTTGAACTAGATGCAGCTTCTCTCGAACGTCCTTCAATGCAGGTCCAGGCAAAACCTTAGTGAAGACATCAGCTAACTGGTCTTTGGACCCTACCCATTGCACTTGGATCTCATCCGCCTCTACAAATTCTCGGACCCGTAGGTGCCGCACTCGAATATGTTTGGACCTATCACTAGAGATTGGATTGTTTGCAAGGATATTCGCACTTTTATTATCTCCCCAAAGCACCGGTTTTTCTGGACGAAGATGCAAGTCTAGCAACAATTGCTTGGCCAACATCAACTCGTTTGCTGCACTACTCATTGCTATCAATTCTGCCTCGGTCGTATCACCAGCTGTGATCGCCTGTCTCTTTGACCTCCAGAACACAGTATTGCCATACACCCGTAGGAGTAGGCCACTTATGCTCTTCAAACTCTTGTCATTTGCAAAATCAGCATCAGTGTATCCCTCAGGCAAACAGCTCTTCTCAGACGAGCCCTTAAACACCATACAAAGTCCCTTCGTGGACTGCAGGTATCTCAGCACATGCTGCACCGCTGACCAATGCTCCTTTAAGCTACACCCCATATGCTTGGCCAAAGCATTACAGGCATAAGAAATATCAGGTCGCGTAACTACAGCCAGGTACTGGATTCCCCCTACAGCACTCATGAACTGAGCGTGCTCTGCCTGAGTGGCAACCTCAAGGTCAGGGTAGTCCTTCGCGCTCCTCAACTGTTGCCGTGGCACCAGTGGAGTCGGACTGGGTCTGCAATCTGCCATGCTAAACTTTTCTAGCAGATTCACAATCTTCTGCTCTTGGGACAACGTGATCGTTCTCTTCTTCCTGTCACGCTTGATAGAGGCGCCTAATGCCCAAGACAAATCGCCTAAGTCCCTTCCGGTGAACACTTTGAGAATTCGGTCTATCAACTCCTTCAGGCCCGTGGACCGTCCGAAGATAAACAAATCATCAACCCATAGGAAGATGAAACATCTACCAGTTTTCCTAACATACAGTGCAGGGTCTGAGTGTGAGCGAACAAAGCCCATCTCACCCAGTAGACGTGCAAACGCCTTGTGCCATTCACGTACTGCTTGCTTCAAGCCATTCAGGGTCTTCAGCAGTTTCCACACTCGAGTGGTGCCATCGTTCATGACCTGGGGATGTTCTACATAAACGGTCTCATTCATGTCCCCATTGAGAAAGGCACACTGGATGTCTACGTGTTTCATCTCTAAATCTTCCACTGCAGCTATTGACAGAACAACACGAAGAGTGGCATAGCTCCCTACTGGAGCCCACGTCTCAAAGAAATCTACACCCTCCTCCTGGGTAAACCCTCTAGCAACATACCGCGCCTTGTAACGATGGATCTCTCCTGTAGGTCCCCTCTTAATCTTCATGACCCATTTACCAGAGATGGCCTTAGCCCCTACTGGCAATTCTACCAATTCATAGGTGCCATGCTCCCTCAAAGAGTTCACCTCTTCCTCCAGAGCTACCATCCACTTCTCCCTATCAGGCCCAGCCAACGCTGCCTTCCAGGGTGGATTGTCTGGATCAGCAGGTTTCTTCTTCATGATAGCAGCACCCGGCGGGATGGACGTCGCCGGCTTGACTGACCACCGCCATGTTCCACATGCTCAGCTACCTCTGCATCAAGCAACGCACTGTCAGCCGTAGCTGCCATGCTTGAACTGCCCGCAACCTTTGGTGCTACTGTCTGCTCACTCACATCACTATGCTCATCATCACAAGCTACAGTATCTATCGCAGCAACATCTGCATGTGGAATCAAGCGCCTGCGTACAAGCGGGTTCCATTTTTGTCTAACTGGACCAGACTGCGCTTCCTGCCCATGGGCATCAGCAGCAGCGTCATCATGCAAACTAATCTCCTTAGCAGGATGCATGGACTCTCCAGCGACAGGTGAGCTGGGCGGACTTACCTCTCCCCTAGGGACACATCCGCCTCCTGAACTGAACATGAGTTCCTCCCCTGGACCCAGGCGGCTAGCCATAGCTTGGCCAAACCCGGGCATGTCAAGGGAGGGTCCCCCAACATCAGTTGCGTCACCTCGCGGCGGGGCAGCTGCTCCCGCCGCGGCAGTTGGCGGCGGATGTTGTTCCTCAACGCCGTCCATGACGCTCACCTCATCAGTCTGTGGGGCATTTGACCTCGCAGCTCCGGCGGGGCTGCCAGATTCCCGAGGTCTCTCCTGCTGGGCACGGCTCCTGGTGACGGGCCTCATGTCGATCTGAGCGCCACTCAAGTCCCGGAAGTTGTGGACGTTTGAATAGTTGAGAGCGTCCCTATTGGCATACATCTCCCCCGATTGAGGAGGGTAGCGCACTGTTGTCTGCCCCAACACTTTCGTGCGCACGACATCATGCACTCCTTCTACCACCTCAGGTGTGGACATCCTAGTTCTTCCCTGCAACTCTACCGGACCGTCCGGCGCACCGACTCTGGGCGCGATGCTACGACCTACTTGCAATTCCTCACGCAAGTCACGCAGCTCTGGCGTGTCCTTCATATGCTGCGCGGGCGCCAGCTGGATAAAAACACTGTCATGTAATTCACCAAGTTGTCTACCTATGGCGAACCCATCGAAATCAAAAGTAGCAGCGCCATGCACGCGCATGTGCTCTTTGCGGGACTCAATCAAATCCAGATCCGGAAACGGAGGGGCACCAGACATCACACACTTATCCAGATCGGGACCACACGTCCGCTCCTCTTCCGGGCCCATAGGCACCAGAGGCACATTTCCCCGCGTCACAGTATCTAGCGTACGCAAGTGATCACGCAACATGGCAGCACTGTATGCCATTTGCCGCACCTCCAGCACTCTGCCACCCCCGGGGCAACGCTGGAAGACTCTATTCATGTGGGGCCCTTGCCCTGGCCCCATCCACAGTACAAGTTCACCCTTGGGGTCTAACCTACGCAACTTATCAGAATCAAGGTAGACGTAGACCGGCAGCCCCCATGGGAGCATCTGCGCAATCATGAGCTTGACACGCTCAGAGTCATATGTCTCTTTGTAGAACAACATATACG
Source organism: Ulva prolifera (assembly GCA_023078555.1). Classification (NCBI taxonomy): domain Eukaryota; kingdom Viridiplantae; phylum Chlorophyta; class Ulvophyceae; order Ulvales; family Ulvaceae; genus Ulva; species Ulva prolifera. The sequence continues at coordinate 5,911,018 of CM041201.1, read as the reverse complement.
GGATGACATCTGCAAGATCATTGTCTATCCACTCTTTCCACAGCATTTCGTTTTCTTTTGCTTGATCTATCTGTTGCTTAACTCGTTCTATAGTTTCTTTGCTAGGTTCGACAGCCGAAATGTCGGCAGTGGTCTTATGGACCCCCCCAAACTGCACTGTATTGATGTCCCCACCCGTCGCATTCCTATATCTACCTAAATTAGCCAAAAGGCGCTCAAGCTTGTCCGCAAGATGTTCCCTCTTCAGGCGGTTCATGACAGCGGAACTAGGAACCAGATTCGCTGCAGCGGTCCCACACAACATCCCCTCAGGCCATGCACGGCGTGTTATGTTGGTTGGACACATGAGCGCTCTCAGTCTATCAGAAGTGGCACCACATTCACGCTCAGCTATGCCATTGCCCCGATGATTGCCTGGTGCACAGTCTTCCCAAACAATGTGCTTGTCACGAAGATACGCCTGGAAGACATGGCCTAGAAATTCTCCGCCGCGGTCACCACGCAGGAATCTAACACGTCCTGGAACAGGCGGCTGGCCTTTTTTGATGACAACTTGCCCAGGAACAACTGTAGAATTGCAGTGTTCTATGATCTCTACTAGCAATTCAGGCACTCTGGACTTTGCATCCATAGGGATAGTGAATCTAAAACGGGAAAATTCATCAACTACAATCAGCGCATATTTTGCTTTCCCAACTCCCATAGGAGTAATGGGACCTAGAACATCCGCATGCAAGCACGCCCCCGGATACGTCGCACAAGAGTGCGTGACTGTCTCGCCGTGTTGGCTACTAGACCCGGTACCATTTCTAGCAATCATACAGCCGTGGCATTTGTCTATCTCAGCGCTCACTTTTGCTGGATCCATACGCAAGCCCTGGTACATCTTGGCCTTAGCCATCAGACGCAGGTTTGTGGCTCCTGTGAGGAAACTAACATGAGACAAGAATGTAGTATTCAATTTTTCTTGTCCAGGCACATTTGGAGACCCAACTAAAGCAGCTACACGACTGTACGCGACCTCGTCATCCTCTAGTTTCGCAACCGAATTGGCAGCAGACCAAACAGCGGGATTACTAACTCGCGAGCCCCATAGGACTGGCTTTCCCACATCCGTAGTCACAACAAACACTGGCCGATTCTGGTGGTCATGCGATTGAGTAATCCGACCCTCCGTGTGGCCCATGGCCTGGTCAGAAAACCCAGGTACAAAAACAAGATCACCTCCTTCTGTCGCCACACGCGTTTGCAAGGTGATGCCGACATTCTTCAACAAATGTGTAGACAAAATGTTGAAAGGACAGTGCGGCACATACAAGCAATTCGGGATCTCAATGGTCAGATCCTTTATCTCCCCATCCATCGTGACATAGGACCCCAGACGGAAACATATAGTTCCCTCTCCCAGAACTGGAATATCCTCATCCCCTATTGGATGAATGCACTCTACAGATGCAGCATGCATTGACAAGAACAGCTCGGGGTTCCTAATGACATGGACATGAGATCCGCTGTCCACCAGGAAGTTCAGGCTTTCGCCCAGGTGCGCAACATCCGTCAAGGAGAAGTCGTCGCTAGGAAATCGCACGACAGCAACAGAGTTGCCATTGCCTCGTCCTCGTCCGCGTCCTCTGCCGGCGCCTCGTCCCTGGCGTTGTTGGCAGCCTGGTTGTGAAGATACTTCCTGACTTCCGGATGCAAATCCGGGCAGTCCTTCTGGAGGTGTCCAGTCTTCTTGCATACGTGGCGGGTGCGCTTCTCGCCATTGGCGATCGCGGCGACAGCTGCCGGTTGTCCTCGGTTCCCATTGCCCCCTTCTGTAGCCATGGCCTTGGCCGTGGCCTCGGCCTGCTATGCCACCACCATGTGCGGGCCCACAGGCATCTAAAGCCTGGGCATGGTTGGTAATGGCAGCTATTTGAGTCGGGAAATCTTTTCCGCCCTGCTCACTACGCAATGATACATACTCTCGGCCGAGAGGCTCAAACAACTTGTTGCTGACCTGATATGGAGCAGGCGCAGCACCGAGAGCAGTAAGCTGGTTCACCAGCGACATGATGAGTGTACAATAATCCTCAACTTGTTTTGCCCTAGCACCTCTGAGCGTGGCACGAGAGAACCTATCCCAGAGACTCCTAACCTCAGCCTCTTTGCTGGGCATATACTTGGCTCTCAAGGCAGCCCAAATATCACACAGCGTAGTATGAACCCGGACATACTCTAAGTCCTGTGCAGGCAGCTGAAAACATACTACAGCCAACACCTTATCATGGACACTTGTCTCAGGTCCAGTGGGGAAAACAGTGAGCAAATGGTACAGGCCATGGCCTTTCAACCATAGCTCGACACGGAACTCAAAGGTTGAGAACCTCTTGCCCCTTGCAAAATCCCAAGACGGGGTCTTGCCTTTGTCTATTGCGGGTTCACGCACAGACACAGCTCTCATTGCATCTACAATAGCATTAGCATCGACTACAGTACCAGGCGGATGGAGATCAGCGACAGGGCCAGCATTGCCTTGAGCCATAGCTCGCAGCGCAGCAGCCTGAGCCTCAGCATCCAATCGTGCCTGTTCCGCTCGCTGTAAAGCATCACGGAGAGAGTTTGCTTCAACCTGGGCGCGCATTGCCATAGCATTGGCAGCCTCAAGCTGAGAGGCAGCTCGGGCAGCAGCAGCATGCCCTCGGGTGCCGGCTGCAGGGCCTACTGAGCTAGCACCAGCTCCTGCAGCCCTACCTGTGGCTTGAGCAGCTACAGCCATGGCTGAGCGCTCAGCCTCGAGTCTTTGTGCATCAGCCATAGCTTCAGCATCAAAGTTCTCGACTGATTCAGGATTAGACATCTACCTGCAGCGAAACAAATCTGCTTTCGCTAAGGGTCAAGTCGATCAAACCCGTAGGCTTTGACGACGCACAATCCTAAACCGTCGTCATTCAGTTCACAATCAAACATGTGACAACCTGTGACATAATGACGGTTGATCTGGTCATTGATTACGCACTGATGACAGTGCGGTTGCCCGTAGCCGCGCGCAATCATATGACAACCACCTCATCGCGCAACTAATGCAGCGACACAACACATCACCGATACCATGTTATAAACGAGAACCTATTATGTGTGCATTAGGAGGTTAGTAGTGCCTATACCTGGAGAGCCGCCAGGTCGTACGAAAGGTCACTACACAGATCAGGGAGAATACTGCACTGGATGCAAGACAGTGCATGAACCTATGGAAGATGTAAGAGAAAGGTTACTTCAGACTTGGACGCATACGACTATATGCGACCATTCGTGCATGTCTACCGTGGCCCAATGACAATGGCCCGGGGCGAGCCGCTCACGGAGCGCCCCAAGTATGCTCATGCATACTATCCTAACATAACACGGGTTGGGCCCTTGGCCACCATACCCATTCGCAGACTTGCGCGTCATGCATTGCAGGTGTACCTAGACACTGATTTATGACAGCGAGGACAGCTGAATAAAATGGGCTAAACGCTGCAGCACGAAGGCTGTATAGGCAGACCGAAATAGAACAGACAGATGCGAAAAGAGGCAAGAAGTCAATACAATGTGATGCACGAATGGGTGGCGCCCCAACCAGATCACTGTAAAACGTGCCTGGTCCTAGCAAGCGCTCGGTATAAATACCGATGGTGTGTGCGCCCAGGTCGATCCCCCTGTTAGAGCTGGCCTCGCCGGATCGCGCAGAGCGCAGACCCAAGATCCCGAGTAACTGCGGGAGAAAGTGAACATGTGGCCTTCGGAGCCTGAAGGCTGATCGCACACTGACTTTGTGTTCGATGTGGGTGCCGTGCCTGCTAACAGCGGGCATGCATGCGAAGCCCCAAGGCTGCCGCGTAACATGCATGAGTTCGCAAAAAAAACATGGGAGGTCTGCATGCGACCCGGTCTGTAAGATACCAGTCTAGCTTGGGTAGAACATGACCGCTAATGCGCTGGTCCAGGTAATCCGATATAATATAGTGCCAACTAAGCATGGCTGCGTAAGCTGGACGAGTTGGTGCACTCGTAGCCACGTCCAATAAGGTGTCTGGCATACACGTATCATCGTGATTCGAGTGTTCAGGACGCTGTACAGAAGTTGCGTGCACATATGTGCATAATAATAATTAACGTGGTATATAATGTATAAGTGGCGTTGTACCGACGCCAGTCCAAGTTACGAGGACACCTGTTGTGGTCTGCGCTGCAGCCTTAGGTGTCTACAGGTGTGCCGCGCCAGCATGCGCCTAGTGAGATGTATCTCACAACACCTCCCCCCTTAACAGAGGAGCGAAGCTCCACAAGCGAAGCACAGAAATGCTGGCGAGACCACACATGAAGAAGGCATCATGATAGATGGCAAGTGAACCTAAAAATGACGCGAAGGGCAAAGCCTGTGGAGCAGGGACGACGTCGGGGCTTTGCAACAAGCGCCGGCGCCGTGACTGCCTTGCAAATAAGTTACATGATGTCCGAGAAGGCCACGATCAAGTCATCTAAGTAGTGGCCCAAAACATGGCCATGAGAGTGCGTGGCAAATTCGATAAAGTCATGAAGCGTGCGCTCACGAATGCGAGCAGCCATCACCACCGTGCGCTCGGCACTAACAATGCCGCGAAGACGGCGCTTAAATTCGTCGACGCTGCCGGCGGCCGCGGTCGAATGGGGCGCTACTGTTCCAGATATTCCACTGTGTACTGCGTTGTCACCTCTATGTGTCCTTCTGGTCGTATTGGTACGCTCGGTAGGGTGCCCATCTCCATGCGCTACCCAATCAGTGAACAACTTCCTACTGGAGCCTATGTCTCAGGATATTCAATATTCGGGATATGGTCCGGCCAGTGCTTCTTTCAAGGATGTCATATCAGGTTCAATTGATTTCTGCTTCTTGGCTGCAGCTACTCGTCGCGACTCTGTAAAGAATTCTTCCGAGATTTTTGCTGCTTGCCAGGATCCTCTTGCTGACACTCTACCTCTGCACTAGGCATTTCACAATCACTCGCGAATGACTTGCCGGGGTCACCCGTAGAGCTGAAAGCATCTGCTGCAACAGCCTTGCTAACACATGATCCCGCAGGACCTTGCATGGCAGCAATACCAACAGCATTCGGAATTAAGCGCTTGCGTACAAGCGGATTATACTTCAAAGCAGGGCAGGGTGTGCCTTGTACCTCGAGCGAAGGGTCAATACCTCCTGGTGGATCTGGAGCTAACTCTCCCCCTGAGTCTGCATCCATCTGTTCATCGGCGGGCGCATCCAGCTGCTGTAAAGGCGGTGTGCCCGCAGGCTCCCATTGAATCCTGAACCTTCGCAGCTGGACTGCATTTCCTTGAGCGGCAGGATTGAAGATGGGTGCAACCTCCATCTCAGCTGCTTCAGCATCTGCTTCTTCCTACGTATCTTCATCCTGCCATTTTGGTTGCTAGGGCTGCCACCCCGCGCGGGGATGCCCAAGGCCTGGTGTTGATGGAGACTTAGAGCCAAGGCTGTTCAACCTCATCGCCAGAGTTGTTGTGATCTCCCAGAAGAACATCTGAGAGACGGCATCTTCTTGCGCCACTGTGTGAGCTTCTTCGCAAATCTCAGGAGTTCCCTTGAGGTGCGGCTCAATTGCCAGTGGGGGTGCTCGAGCGCCCTTGAGCACCCCCACTGTGAGCATGTAGCCTGTCAGCCACCGATATTCTTGTGATGAAGAGGCAGCCATGGAGTGGCCGCTTGCTGCTGCATAAAAGCTTCGTCCATCCGGGTTGATCTGCCAAATGGCAGAACATCATCTTCACCACTCGACCACTACTGGTCAAAGTCTCCATCGCTGCCCGGGTACAAGGCGTTCGCCGCAGCATTAGCTTGCACCCGCGCATCAAGTTTCTACAAGGGGGCGGCCATGTGGTTACGAATGTTCACAACTTGCCGGTACCCTTGGACCCCACCTCTTGGAACATCGGAAGTGTACATCCGCTGCATATTGGGGCTTGCTCCTGGCCCAACCCGGAATGCAAGAAGTCCTCTCACGTCAAGTTTCGCTGCATTCTCTCCAACTGGGTATGCACATCCAGGTACTCCCCACGGCCGTTGCTGCTTCGTGATGAGCTGAAAATGTGCATCTGTCGTCTATCGCCAAAATGCTCTGTAGGGAATGATTGGCTCATCATTCTCATCTGCCAGCTTCTGTGCATGTTGCGCCAGCAGCTTCTTCTTCAGCCGGTTGCGCTCTTCTTCATCATTCTTTGTCAATTTCTTCTGCTTCTTCTTCTACCCTCTGCCCTTATTGATGCCCTCGTCCAGCGCTCCCTCAAGTGAAGGCATTCGTCCAGCAATGTGAGCATCCTTCAGTCCATGGTAGAGTGTGGAATTTGGTGAGATGTTCTGGCCATGAGCCACACTCATGTAGCATAATGACCACAACAAGAGGAAGACCACTGGTCAACAGTACAGCACGCACGCCATCTGAGACCGCAGAAATCCTGCATTCGTTTGCACAGTTCGAGGCATGTTCCCCCCGTCCCTGAGAAGATGTGCGTGCTCTGGGAGTAGTGAGCTAAAGCATGGTTCCGAAATTCCCATCCCTGATCTGTTTGCCGGAGAGTGACACCAGGTTCCCCATCCTCAACAACATGCACGTTGATTCGTTCGATGAAGAAAGCTAACGACTTCGCTGCGTCGGACTTGTTCTTCAGTGGAACCACAGAAGTGTTACAAGGACAAAGGCAGCAAGGCGGTCACCACAGAAGTGTATCGCGTTAGAGCACAGACCACGACAAGAAGATACCGGTACCCACCAATCCCTGCAGGGCTGATAGGAACTGCCAAATCCGTCTGAAGCTGCTTGCCTGGCTTCTCAGCATTCCCCGTCAGCCTCTTGTCATGTTTGGAGATTGGACCGGCGGGCGCCTTCCCCAAAGCACAACCATGGCAATCCTTGGTTGCCGCTCCTGGTCCCATTGGAACATCAATCTCCCGATGGCCGTAAATATTCGGATTGACACGAATGCGACGTCGCGTACGCAGCACTCAAGAGGCACCATGAAACGATAGATGTGCCGCCCGATCTGGAGTTGGATCCACCTGGTAAGTGTTGGGCACCACCCGGCGACCCTGATCAATCTTGATGGCGGTGGCTGTGTACACCTGCTCTCTTTCCTGACCAGCTTGAGTTACGGAATCTCGACCAGTTCATATCGCTCCTCTGGTTGTTGGGGTGGCATGCATAACAGGCTTTCCCAACCCCGTGAAGAACGACGTGACAGGATGTCCATCAGGATCCAGCTCCTGACGTACCTTGCTATGATGATCTAAACTTTGGTCAGAGAGATTCGGGACCGTGACTCAGCTTCTACTTGTGTTCAGAAAGACGCCATTTTCTCGCAGATGTGATGTGCTCAGCAGGTTGTTAGGGCACTCCGGCACGTATTACACATCCGCTAGCTCGCTATCAAAGTTGTGCACATTGCCAACATCAACACAGTGCCCCAATTTTACGTGCATGATCCCTTTGCCTATGATTGGAAGCTCACCAGCACCCGCAGGGCTGGCACATATCTCACAAGGGTCTACATGGGCCAACAAATAAATGTTGCGCACGACGGAAATGTGCGCGCCACTGTCGATGATGATAGCATGTGGCTCCGAAGCGCACACAGGATAAGATCTGTTGAATTCAATGGTGAACACGTCAGGCTTCTTCTTGTTGGGTCTCTTCTTGTATTCCTCCAGAAGATACTTCCTGACATCGGGATTGAGCTGGGGAGATTCCGGCTTCAAGTGTCCTTTCTTCTGGCAATGATGGCAGATGCGAGTCTCGGCTTGTGCTGGTGCAACTGCCGCCACGGCCGGACCGGCGCCTTGCTGGCGCCTGCCATCGCCCCCAGGCCTAGGTCGTCTGTGTCTGGCCCCGTAGCCAACTCCCCCACGCAGCGCTTGGTCGACGGGAAACGAGGGTAAATTCACTCCGTATTCATCGGCCCAAGCAAATGCTGCATGATCATGATGCAATTGGTGCAATGCATGTGAGCAATGACATGCGCACTTGCATGCATGAATGCTGCAACACGTCCACTGGTCCTTACGACCCAGACGCACCAGAGCCGGCTGCAGACACGGCCGATCAGTAACTCATGGCATGGGCATGTCAATTACGGAGCTTCAGCCGCGGCTGATGGAGGGTGTGTAGATTTGTAAAGCTGCTTTGAGTGCGCGTGGTGCTTGCGACGTGAGAAGCATGCATGCTTAATTAAGAATTCTGCAATATATACGTATATATACAGTACTGCTTGCCCTGTGCCACTTGCAGCAGACACAATACTTCTTCCCCATCGACATACAATACTCCATCGGGATCCTCCCGGGGTGCCCTTGGTGAAGCAAAGCCACCGGGCGCAGCTCGGTGGAAAGGAACTTTTTCATCGGGATTCCCTTTAAAAAAAACAGGTGGGCCCCGGTGTGTTCAACCTGGAATTCACCGCCTGGCCCTGCGAGACTTTCATGTTTGTCCCGCAACCACGGATCCCTGTAATGCTGCAGCGCGTGTGAGAGCCCTTTCGAGGCCTTGCAACGGCTTGCCAAGACCCTCCTGCGCACGGCGACGTGGCCACGTGTTACCACGCGTGGCCACGGCAATGGATCAGCATGTGGCTTGATGTACTGAGATTTTGGTATGTACCATGTAGCCATGATCATGTTCGATGGTCAAGACCTTGCAAGGTAAGCGCTTCAAGCATGCATTCCAAGGCGACGCTCGTCTTCAGTATGCGACATTTTGCGCTGCATATACGGTCGGCATCTCTCTCAAGTCAGTGCTGCTTTAACTGTTGTCAGGGACGGTGATGTGCAGACAGGCAGTTGTGCGTGCCAAACTCCCTTGCCAGGATTTTATTGCAAAAGCGATTATTTGATGAGTTCATTGACACGCAGTTCAATAACCTGCGTGTCCTGATAGCTAGGTCGTGAGGTATCCTGTGGCAGCCGACCGGAATTGCAAGACTTGTACTTGCTGCCTATAAGGTATTGACTTCAAAATATGAGATGTTGACTCTCCCAATTGATTTCGACGGCTGCATGCTCTTTTCTAATGTCGTTTACCCCATCGCACCAAGTGCTGATGGATTTGTTCTTGTGATGTTTGCTGCTTCGTCTTTCGATTGAATTTCTTCGCACAGGTGTGAGCCAATTGTCAACGGCTTGGCCGCTTGATCGTTCTTAGGCTGTAGACGCCAAACTAGCAATGGGTCGTGGGCAGGGCAGTGGCAGGAAGCGGTCTGCAGAAAACGGTGGTGTGACTCCCTGGAATGGTGACAACGAGTACTATGATTATATATGCTACACTAATTCGTTCAGGTGAATATCTCTGCGTTAGTAAAAAAATGCCAGTCTTTTACCGTTCGGAATGTCGGCTGAGATCCCCTCATATCGCATGTACAGCGTTCTTGGAGTACAGTGACTATTCACCGTAGACAATGAAGGTATTCTAGGACTGTGTGGGTGTCAGTTGCCGATACAGAGCTGAGATGTCAATTTGTTTTTTTTGTACAGCCTACCTCTGTGAAAGAATGCCAGAGTTGCCGATTCGCATCCGCAATGTCAGCCTGCATGAATTTGCTGTGGTGCGTGCGCCTCGCATATCGATTTTTCTCCAGCAGGGCCTTCTGCCTTGAGCGAGCACCGAATTGTCCGGGGCGGTCAAACTCAATGTGCTTCAGCTGGCTAGGATTGATGTTGGTCGATGGTATTGTGCATAGGCTGTCAATCACGGTTACTATGCTGCTGCTTTCGATTCCTTTTAGTACTGTCAGCACATGATTGAATGGCCGAGCTGATACAGCAAATCCAGCTGTGATGGGGATTACCATAAGATGCGGATGACTGATACTGCTGCCGACTGTTTGTCACAGCGAGTGCAGACTGGGGCAGAGGCGGAGGGATGGCCGGAAACAACTCTGGCGGCAGGGTTGGATTTGGGCGCAGTGATATGCCATTCGGGATGGCGGGCCCCAATAGTGTTGGGCACATGCGTGGTATGGTTGGAGTTCCTATGATGGGTCCCATGAGGCCACCAGCGGATCCGTTGATGATGATAGATGGCATGCAATCTAGGCCATTTTCGATGGGGCCGGGACGTGGGCAAGCAAGTAGGGGCGGTGGCCGTGGTGGCTACAGGGGTTCAGGATCGATGAGGGGAGGGGTTGTGGGAAGTTTCAAACGGCAACGCTTCGACGGTCCTGGTAGTGAAGATCGTAGGGGGTTTCCCAAGCGAGGTAATTATGGATCACATCCAGAGATCTACAAAGCGATCAGCGAGGCGGTGACGCCGCAGATGGTACTGCATCTGTGGGCAGACCAGGGCCATATGTGGACCGAGCAGTATCTTGCTCATGGACTATTTACATTTGCAAAGCTGGTGGAGGAGACATGCCCAGATGAAGTCCACCAGGCATGCTGATCATTTCATGTGCTGTGCCGATGATGATTATCAGTTCTTCTCCAGGCACACATTGATTTCAAAGAGTTGCATCGCAGTTCTTCTTTAAGTCAGCTCCATTGTGATGCAATGGCATGCCTGTCTCAAAGTCTAACAGTATATATGATTTCTCGACGGAGCCCACGGCGACTGCATACAGCAACACTGCATTTGACATGATGCAGATGCTGACACTCTCAGATTGTGTGAACATGGTCGATGCAGCCAAGACTTACATACTAACAATGCGGCCAACAGAGTGCTCCAAGGTAGCCCGTGCTATGGGCAAATTGGATTTGCAAGATGAGGACCTGTGTATGGGTTTGGTGCAAGCGATGCGATCTCATCTGCAAGATAGCCCCCCAATTGCCGTGGCTGGCATAATGGCAGGACTGGGACAGGTTGCGTACAGGTCGGCATCTCTTATGACGCTACAATGATGTACTGCTCTCAGTGTAAGGTGTTACAACACAGTGCTCAATCACCATTTTGATAACGCATGCAGCGCATCTCACGCACGTGCCTGTTACAGGCCAGCTGCGGCAATTTTGCGAGATGTGGAAACGTACGTCATGACCAATGCTCCAAGGCTGACTCCGAAAGATGTGAAAGATTTTATTGTTGCATTCTCTGCCATGGAAGCACCACCGTCTCCAGAAATGGTCAATTCTGCAATATTGCAGCTGCCAGGCCATTTCAAAGATACTTTGCCAAAAGATCTTGCCCTGCTGATCACAGTGCGAATTTCCATGCTCATTGTTATGCTCGAAGCATACCTTTTTCTTGCTCTCGTTTGCAGTCTGCACTCTGAGTCGAGAGGCCCTGTAGGCCCTGCGCAAGCTTGACTTTCACCCACCGCAGCCGTTTGTCATTGCTTGCGCCAACTTTCTGGGCACAAAGTTAGAAGGCAGTATAGCAGGTGCCCTAGCTCCGTCAACGCTTGAGGTCAGCACAGTTTCCATGATCTTGTCTGGGCTGGTGGGATGGAAGTACTCACCTCCCCCCCCCATGCTGCTAATGGTGCGAATTTCAAGGTCTCAAGATGGCTCACAACTCCGCCAGTAATGTTTCTTCAATATCGATGCCTTGCAGATTAGCAGGGTATTGATGAATCAGATGACAGCAGCAGCAGCTGATGATGTATGTGATATCCTTGAGATGTTTGCTGCAGCATACTGGCACCCTTCTGCACCTGTGCTCCATGCAATAGAGGCAAAGCTCGACTCACAATGCAGTCAGCTGCCAGTGGTGTCTCTCTGTACGTCATTGTGGTCATTCGCCATTTTTGCGCATGTTCCAACCATATCATTCCAGAGGACATATGCTAATCGCATCGAGACAGATATATCTCAGTTGAATCCCTTTCAGCTGTGTTCTGTGCTGTGGGTCTTTGCCCTTTTCCGAAGCTGCACCATGGGTGTATGGAACACGCTTGTAGGCAGGCTGCGCACATTCAACGTGTCTGCAATAGATGAAAGTGCCCTGAAGTACTTTTTCCAGGTCGGATTCCATGATTTTGTTTATGTTTGCCTGCCCTGGATTCATTCGGCGGTGAATGTGCAAAGTTTGGTGATCTGCAGGTGTACATCTTCATGCGTGCCAGCGTGAGCTCTTCGAATTTGGAAGCGTACTTCATGCCCCAGCTGCTGCTGCAAGAAGCTGATAGAGCCTGGCGAAGATCAAAAAGGGAAGAATCCAGGCACAGCTCAAGCGACTTTGAGATGGATGTGAAGCGCATCCTGACAAGCATGCTTGACATCAGGCCAGTTGAGACAAAGGTATGCTACCAATGATGCACTGCACAGGACAGTGTAACACATGTCTCTCTTGGATCATTTTGCGTCACATCAGCTTGTTGCAGGCAATAATCAATGACGGGATTTTCACAGTTGATCTATGGTGTTCAAATCGAGATGTGGCTATCATGTGCCTTGGCCCAACCAAGTTTTCCATCAATGCGGTTCCGCCGCCTGCTGGCCAGGTGTGAAGTTTAGAGCATGCACACAGCCTGTCTACCTGTGATGCATATGGGCAATATCCCGACCCAAATATCGGTCATGTGCACGTATGTAGTCCCAACGCAACCATATATTGACTGATGATTGCAGGGTATGCAAGTGCCTGCTCCAATACCGTTGGGCCAAACTCGGATGATGCAATATTTGTTTGTTGCATGTAAGATTCCAGCTGTCCTTGTGCCACAACACATCTGGATGTCGTTAGAAAGTGACAGTCTTAAACGGGACTTCTTGAAACGTCACATTCATGCGGCTGAGTCTGACAGGGAGTTGATGTGACCACTTGGCATGATGGCACATTTGGGGCACTTTGCCGTCGGTATGGAGGAGTGGAGAAGGCCTTTGCTGTTTTGTACGTCAACACAGGTCATGTTCTGTGGAATCAGAACAAAGCATGCACATCTGACCTGTTACATCACTAGCTTACTGTCATTCCCATTCTAAGCAAAAGATGTAATGCAGTACCGTTGGTCCAGCCAAAGCCCTTCTGGACGGTGTATTCTCCCCCCTGTCCACAAACGCCGCATGTCAACGAGCTGTACTTTTCCCAGATGTGTCCAGTCTGTGATAAGCCAATAAACACACTGTTTAAGAAGTTACGCCCTAGTTCCTGGCCGAGCTCTCTGCCTTCTCTTCCTCCATGCAAGCACAGTCCGTCAACCCACATGCAGACGAGCGGCGCCCATGAACTAGACTCATCCCATTGCTGCTGTGTGCTCACTGCAGTGGTTGCCAAACCACCACTGCGGACCAAACCAGACTGGCGCATGGCATTAACAACATCCGCAGAACCGTAACCGGGACTTGGAAGTCCCCACAAGAACGGCAGCCACGAACAAGCATGCAGTCTGTGTAGTTGTGTATGCTGATACGTCTGCCCTTGGACGCTGTCACATTTGCCATGCAGCAAAAGATCGGTCCAGCTGCAGGATGCCTCGCACCACATCAATGAGTTGATACTTGCGGCCCTTGCAACAGCTCGTTTTGACCACTGCATATCATCAGTGGTGAGCTTGATACGTGCCATGGGACGAGAAGGTACAGTTGCAACGGGGGGCACTGACTGAAGTAGTTATCGGACCGACAACATTGTAGGTGTGTCTTCCAATGAGCGAGCCAGCTTGCTGGCTACTTGTTCTACATTCCAAATGTAGACATTGAGATCTATAGGAATGATCTGGGTGGTTCTAATGCTTGCCAGGTCCTGGTCATCAGCGCACCACCGAGAACTGAAATCCCATCCTGACTCTGCAGCTGAGGCAATGTTCCGTAGTAGGGCCTCACGGTCACTTGCACCATTTGTGCAATCTGCCAGTGCTAAATCTTCCCTACATGCACGTGCCCAGTTTGCTACAGAACGGGGAAGGTCCATTCAGTAGTGGGCAGCAATTGTGGAGATGATTTGCTGAACGTGAGAGACTCTACTTGAAGCTTTCTGGGCGTGGAGACGTTGAGTGGGCATAGTAGCGGCTGAAGAGGCGCCGTATTCCATTAGAATCGATGATTGCACAGCTCTTGGCACCAGTTGTCCAGTATGCATACTCAACTGTGATGCAGCTCAGCGCACGGGACTTGAACTCTGGAGTGGTGTCACAGCTGTTGCAGTACAGGTCCACCATGGCAGCAAATAGAGGAGGTTGGCTGCGATTCAGATAATATACCTGTAAAAGAAATGAAACTGAGAATTAGCAGGTGCATTACTGCCCTGCGATCGATAACATGCTGATACTTTGTCAGGTTGCAGCACCACATTTACCCTGCACAAACATGCCAATATGTGGATAACATAAAGCCATCTAAAACGGCTGAAAGCTTTGCAGAAGCTGACGTACATGTCTGTCCTCCTAGACGTTGCTTACCATACTCATGAGCAGTCGCATTCAGGCATACCACAGGTATTCATCCTGTGGGCAGCGTTGTACACTCTTGCAGAGGCCATGACAGGCAGCTCAGTGAAAGACAACAGGGAAAGACAGGTTGCACGATGGTGAAATGCAAGAACCAGATGTCTTGCCAACCTGCACCCCCCAACATGCCTGCCTGCCTGTGCATGCAGATGCGATGCTCCTTCTAAACGGCTGTGTCTAATTGAGCCCTACATTATGCGTCTGCGGACACCCACAAAAAAAAGACATGCACAATCACGTGCTGATGTCCCTCTGTGTGGGCATGTGCAAAAACATATGAGGATCTCAAATTAGTGCTTGCCTATGTCATATGTACATTACATGCAGCCCTTGCAGCCGGTGGTACCGCCTCCGGCAACTCACTCCCGATTGAACAGCAGGCACCTATGCAGGTATGCCCCCCCCCCCCCCGGCACAGCCGCACTCCCCATGATCGGCCATGCGCACCTAGATGTGTGCTTACATCGCACAGAGGTTCTCGCCTGCCTGAAGACAGTCATTTCGATCAACGATCACCTCTGTGTGTGCTTACATCAGAGCGAGTCCATGTATGTGTGTGGAATTGTTGTTCTCCAGTGATGTGAGCTTTATACCACTGGAGAACAGGCATAACCCCAGGGTGACGCACAAGGATTCGTCAGTCGATCATGCCTATCCTGACCTTGCGATCATGCTAATTGTTATTGTCCCAGAGATCCCTATGGGCATATGCAAGGATGTGCGGCAAGACCAGGCATGAAAGCATCATCTGCTACGACATGACGGATGTGAAGCGCACCCTTGAGCCATTTGGGATGAAACCATGCTGTTCTACCATGTACATGAAATTCAGGATGATGTTCTTAGCCGTTTCAATCATATCGCAAGCAAGCAGGCCCTGCAGACTGGATGAACTCAAGCTTGATGTATGCAGCAGGAAGGGTGGCGAATGATACAGACACTTGCGAATCCTACTGTGCGTACCTTGATAATCCAGTACGAGTCCCAGTAGTACATCTCTCGGAATCGTTCCCCGGCGATGATGAATGGTTCTGGCAAAGTCAACAATGTACTTGTGAAACCTTTTTCCACCTTGACCTGCAACAAACATGCCACGTTTCACGGCCATCCGTTGCAGGTAAGCATGGACATTCTGTAGTGGTCAAGCTGGGGGCAAAAACACACATGCTTTGATACCTTCCGGCACAGGTGAGGCCATATGGCATGGATATCAGTTGCAAGTTGTCGACTGACTGGGCACGTAATTCTCTGCAATGCTGTTGCCCGAAGCTTTGTCCAGTCTGAAGGCATGCAGAATTCCAAATCAGCACCAGGAGGTGCAAATCGAGCCTTCAAGATCGTGCTGATGTCTCTGCCATTTTCACCGCATTCAAGCAGAGCATCATATGCGCCACCAACAGAGCCAATCACAGGCATGTCCCTGTAAAGTTTGAGACCAGGGTTCGTCTAAAGCAGACCACTGTTGATGGGCGACGTGCTGAAGATGTGTCCCCAGCGAGCAAATCCATTCACACAGACTGCGCTTGAATATGCACGGCTATGCAGCTGGGCTGTATAATCTATGGAGCGCGCACATACCGGCACATTCCAATGTCGAGGGGGTACGCATCAAAATGACAACGGAACGCACACAAATGCCTTTGAATCGCTGGTTGTATTTCGCGCAACCGCGGACAAGACATCAGGCGACAGCAGCATAATGCTATGCTTGCACTTTTTGCAGCCCAATTGGCGATGCTGATCGCAGCAGCGCTGGAAATAGCAGCGGCTGAACACACTTCAGGTACGACAAAAGAGCACTCATCCCGAGTGTTACAAATTTCCGACAGTAAATGTTCCCTCTCTGAACAATCTGGGCAGTCGTTCAATGCGGGTCATTTTTAGGTGTACCTCCGTGAGGTCACGCCACCCCACATGGGTGGGCATGTTACGCGCATATGACGACCGCCTGTAGGTGGATATGACGGCTGCCACGAGCAGTCACCGCAACTGCCCAGCCATGCAACGTGAAGACGAACGACTGCTGTCTGGCGTTCCACTACAAAGAGCTTGAAAAGCTTTCAAAGAGGCAGCGCTGCGATGCGTGCATGCCTGCGATGTTGGGCAGCGCGGACTGCAAACCAAAGTGCCTTTCGCCAAAAGCTTGTCTCTGCGAGCTGCCTTGGCTGGCCTACAGCTGAGCAGCAATGCAAGCTTTGATTTAATTTTTTTTTAGCTTAGTGTGGAGTCCACACTGTGGACGTGCTTGCTTGCCAGCACTGTCTTGTCTTCGGATGTTGGCAGTAAACCACTGCAGAGACCTGCCCAGCTGTTGCGTAATAATCAGGGCTAAACGCAAAGCAAACATTAAACTTTTTACATCATATCGTTGATTTTCATAGCACTGCGGCGATGTTGTATTAGAGCGACGATCAGAATTGTCACGCGCGGCTACTCGGAGCAAACCAATTGCCTTTGCGGTGCAATTTGCGGCGGGTCCACTACAGTACAGGAATATGGTCAGCAGTAAAACAACAGTGAATTTGTGGTTCATTTTAGTGTGTCGAGCGCTGCTGCAGAGCCGCGGGCGAGGTCAACATCAGTGTTAGCATCTGCAGAGCTTTTGCAACGCAAACACAGTTATAGACTGACCACCCAGCCAACGTCCACATACTGGCATTGTTGTTTCTTCGTTGCAACGGAGCTGTGTTGCAGCAAACATGCGGCCTGGCGGAGGGGCACGGGCCACTGCATCAACACGGCAACACGGCAATCTCCCCGGCACCGCAGCAACTACATATGCTCAACGACCAGCATGTCAGGTAGTGGAGCGGCTTCACTTTAGCAAGCACATTGTCCTAGATTGCAGCCAATTTGCAGGCCTCACTGCGGGCTCGTGCCAACGTTGTCCTGACCCACCAGGTCGCACAGCGCCTATCAATGTCCAAACAGCACAGTAAGAAACAAGGGCAATGTGTTCCCGCTGAATGCGTTTTAATTATTGGACCGCCGCGAGCGCCAGCGCAGCTGCAGCGCCATGGCAGTGCAACTGCATGGCATGTGACCCCGGTGGTCATGCAGGCGTCGTAAGGCACGAGGCGTGACGGCGTCGGTCACGTGGGTCAGGCTGACGGAGGTAACTTTAGAGAGGAGCTTCAATGCGTCCTCTTCCGGCTGCCGATCGTCCGTTCCCCCAAGCTGCGACATCTCGTATACTCGTCCGACGCCGCGAGGCGGGAAACAAGTACTCTGAATGCAGCACAGCCTTCCTGAAGAGCCTTGCCCCAGTGCCATGAGCATAAATTGAGAGATTCACTTATGTTGATACCTTGAAGCATCGTAAAGCTTTAATCATGGATCGTTGCCAGCGCTACAGCTGTAGCGCTGACACACCATCTCAGCCAATACTGTAATCAATGCCTTGTGCCACTCGCGAGCGCCATGTTTCAGGTCATACAGAGTTTTGAGTAATCGACACAATGGGTGCCTTAAGTAAAACGTGCAGGCTATTCTGAAAAAAGCTTCCTTCCTCCACACAGCCAGATGTTGAAAGTTGATATGGTGGCAATACCATTGATACACATGTTACATACAAGGTACAGCCAAGGAGGCTCTAGGCCAGTACCATCGTATTGACGGTATGAAGTCGCCGGTATCGCATCCCCGCACGGTATTCTCGACACAAGTCGAGTATCCAGACCGTTCCGTTGTAGCTCCCCTGAACCGAGGTCATCTCCCAGCTCCGGAACTACATGCTCAAACTCCGCGGCCAGGCTATCGTCGATGTACTCCGAATCATGCAGGTCAACAACATTCTTGCCTATGGCCATCCCGTCAAAATCATACTCAGCAGCGCCGTGCACTTGCATGTACTGCTTGCGAGCAGCAACTGCATCGACATCTGACAACGGGGGCGCGTACACTTTTTCCGCCATCTTGGGCTGGAATTCTAGTTTCTCAACTTCGTTCCCCTAGCGTCTAGTCTGCGTAGATGCTGACCATTCTGATAGAAATACACTGGCAAACCCCATGGGCGCATCTGCTCTACAAGCAGTTTGAATCGTTCAAGATTCAATGATCTCCCGTAGAAGACCATATACGGGACCACAAGTCGGAAATTAGTGTTTTCCCAGAGTCTATTGCACCGCTCCCTTTCGCCACGCTTTGCCTGTGCCGTGATCTCTTCTTCTGTCATAAGCTTATCACCTGTAGCTGGAGCAGGCTTGTTACTCACACCTTTCGATTTCACTGCGAGCACTCTACTGCTATTAGCTCTGCTGAGATTTTCAATCGCATTGTACAAATTCTTCTCTATGAACTTTTTCTTTTCACGAGTCATCAAAGCAGTGCTAGGCACAAGATTAGTGCAATGGTTGACACACATCGCCCCCTCCGGCCATAGCCGGCGGGGTAGATCGGTGGGGAGAATTGCAGCACGCATTTTGTCAGAGGTGACACCACACGTACGCTCTGCTGTACCATTGCCCTCATGATTTCCAGGAGCACATGTTTCCCACGATATCCCGTTCTCTGAGAAATAGTCTTGGATATTGTGACCCTCAAACTCTCCGCCACGATCTCCGTATACACCCATAACTCTAGGTGTGATCTTAATGCCCTCATCATCAACGAACTCATGCGGAAGAACACTAGTCCGTATGTGCTCAATGATTTCAACTAGCAGCTGTGGCACTCTAGACTTCGCATCCATTGGACAAGCAAAACTGTAACGTGAATGCTCATCGACGACTATGAGAATGTACCGTGCTTTTCCCATCCCTACAGGCAAGATGGGACCCATAACATCAACATGCAGCCATGCACCAGACCATTGGGCCTCATCATGTTCTGCATTTGTGCCATGCTGATTACTAGAGCCGGAATCATGGGAGGCTAGGCGACAACCGTGGCAGCGACCTAGATTCTCCTTCACCACATCAGATTTTATTCCTAGACCCTTATACACCTCAGCTTTGGACATCATTTGCAGAATAGATGTGCCCGTTTGCAGACTCAGGTGTGTCAGAAATGTCGTGTTCAGCTTGGCGGCACCCGGAACATGTTGTGCCTTGCCAGTCAATGCAGCTATTCTGCAGAGATCGGCCTCGTCACTCTCGAGCTTTGCTACGGCATTGATCGAGGACCACGCACTAGGACTATTGACTTGCTCACCCCTTAGGATGGGCTTGCCCTTATCCGTCTCAATGAAAAGAACAGGATGATTCTTCGCGTCTGTGGACTGGTTAATCCTGCCCTCCTTGTGGCCTAGGGCCCGGTCAGAGAAACCTGGGATGATGACTATATCACCTCCCTCCGTGACAGCACGCGTTTGCAGGAAAATATTCTCATGCTTCAACTCCTCCGTAGACAAGATGTTGAAGGGGCATGCAGGGACATACAGACAGCTCGGGATCTCTAGGACTAATTCCTTCACATCACCACCCGTAGTCACATACGAACCTACTTTGAAACAAATTGTTCCTTCGCCCA
Source organism: Ulva prolifera (assembly GCA_023078555.1). Classification (NCBI taxonomy): domain Eukaryota; kingdom Viridiplantae; phylum Chlorophyta; class Ulvophyceae; order Ulvales; family Ulvaceae; genus Ulva; species Ulva prolifera. Next base: position 5,891,161 of record CM041201.1, on the reverse strand, counting down.
CGACAGGAATGTCCTCGTCACCAACAGGCTGGATGCACGGGATTCTCGATTTCCGCATGCATACGAACAACTCAGGATTACGGATCACATGAGCCTGAGATCCACTGTCCATGAGAAAATTGCACAGCTCGCCCAGGCGGGCAACATCAATCATACTGAATCCGTCACCAAGAAACTCCAGTGCAGCGACGAATGGGCCTCTTCCCCGTCCGCGTCCGCGTCCTCGTCCGCGGCCGGTGTTGTTGCCGCGAGGTTGAGCTGCCTGCTCAGAGAGGAACTTTCTGACCTCCGGATGGATGTCCTGGCACTTCTTCTGGAGATGGCCTGTATTCTTGCACACGTATCATGTGCGGGTCTCATTGGCAGCGACGGCAGCAACTGCAGGGCGCTGTGGTTGTTGTGGGTTCCTACCTCTAGGGCCATGATCACGCCCTGCCCCTTGGGGAGGTCCACAGGCATCTAATGCCCGCGCGTGATTCGTGATGGCAGCTACCTGAATCAGGAAATCACGACCTCCTTGCTCGCTACGCAATGACACAAATTCCCTACCGAGAGGCTCGAACATCTTGTTGCTAACCTGGTACTGAGCAGGTTGAGCACCCAAAGCATTCAGCTGATTGACTAAGGACATAATATATGTGCAGTATTCTTCTACCTGCGTGGCTCTATGACCTTTGAGTACAGCACGTGAGAACCTATCCCACAGGGATCTGATCTCTGCCTCTTTGCTAGGCATGTACTTGGCACGCAGTGCACTCCATACATCCTTAAGGGAGACAAACACACGGACATATTCCAAGTCCTGTGGTGGCAGTGCAAAGCACACAACTGCCATTACCTTGTCATGAGTTGCAGTCTCAGGACCAGTAGGCAATTCTGTCAGAAGGTGATGAAGGCCGAGTAGACAGACAACTCCAGAGGTAGTGGAGAACGTCCATGCGGTAGTGCGTAGTCAGGAGCTACGCCAAGGTGCTGATGATTTGCACCTCCAGCCAGGTGAGAACTGTCACAATGCATGAGCCTGCGGGCAGCAGTGTGGTGACAGGTGCACCCATGCACGGACGATCCGCGGATCCAGTGCAGGGGTAAGCCGCCAGCCGAGATTGTCTCGATGTAGTGAGAGAGATCCCGCGAGGGTTTCCCGCCGTAACCTTGAGTGTTCAGTGTGCATATAAGCTTGTGCACACTGAGATCTGTAACCATTCTCTTTACTGTTTCCCGGTACTAGCACTTCCCTTCAGCATCTCTCGGTTCTACCTCTGTGCGCATCAGGTATGAGATGCTGGCTGTCCTGGCCTGACCTGCATAAGGACTGCGCGTCCCACATGCACAATTAAGCTTTTCTGACAAGAACATCGAGCGCGTCAACAATCACTCCAACGTCGACCGCTTTCGGGAGCTTGAGCACTCCAACATCGACATGTCGCCATCGGCCTACCTCTGCACCAGTCACTGCACTGTATTAGTGGATGCAAGACACTGCAGGAACCTATGGAAGATGTAAGAGAAAGGTTACTTCAGACTTGGACGCATATGACTATATGCGACCATTCGTGCATGTCTACCGTGGCCCAATGACAATGGCCCGGGGCGAGCCGCTTACGAAGCGCCCCAAGTATGCTCATGCATACTATCCTAACATAACACGGGTTGGGCCCTTGGCCACCATACCCATGCGCAGACTTGCGCGTCATGCATTGCAGGTGTACCTAGACATTGATTTATGACAACGAGACTGCTTAAATGATACCTGCGCTTTTGGCCGCAGACCGAGCGCCGGCAGAACAGTGGAATGGCGGCTGTGTCTGCGCGCTGACTTTGGCCATTGGCTTCCTGAACAAGACCTACCACACAGAACGCTAACATTCACCGATACCATGTCAGAAGCGCTATCCTTTATGCAGGTCTGACGCGCAGTCTTAGCATTGGTCATGTCGGGGCAGCCAGCGTTCCATACCTGCTGCGCACACAGGTAGACCAGAGGAACGCTAAGGGGAGATACTAGCACCGTGAAACAGTAGTGAGAAAAGGTTACAGATCACTGTGTACACATCAATATATGCACACATACAGGTCAAGACTACGGCGGGAGATCCACGCCAGGATCTCCCTCGCTACACCGGGACAATCCCGATGGCAGCTTACCCCTGCTCTGGATCCGCACATCGATCGTGCATGGGTGCACTTGGCACCACACTGCTGCCCGCAAGCTCATGCATTGTGACAACGCTGCCTCCACGCTTGTCGCACAAGCTCCTCCGGCTTCCCCCAACACCCTCCCTACAGCAGGGAGTGTGCCACCTTGCCACACTACATCCTAGCCCAACTTCTCAGCCGCCCTTGACTCAGTTGCGCACGCTCTCGCACATGGCGCTTAGGCGCCCTCCCCCTTGACATGCTAGGTGCAGGGGGACCGCCGCCCCTCTTGAACAACGCCCCGACGCTCCGCACGACGCAACATCAGCCGCATCAATCAGCCCTCTCAAAGGGCAGCTCCGTTGACTCCCACACGCGGCCCACATGCCAGGCCGCTCAGAAGGGCGACATTCTTGGGTTCTTATTGAGCGCGCTAGTGATTGGTGACATGTGCGTCACTCACACGTTGGCCATCGTACATCCACGCAGCACCGCGACGTTTGTGGTCAACGCACCTGACTAGCACGTACGCGAGATGTCGGCTGCGCAGGACATGTACCTTCACCGTCCTTCTACTGTCATGCAATAAACGGTCGAGTTTGGCCAACCACGCCAGATTGACGCTTGTTGATGTGGCTGCAATGTCCGACGCCGCCTCCAGGCGTGAGCTCGTCAATATATAACGCGTTCTTGCACACGGTGGGCGGTCTGCCGACGACTCCCCGACAGGTGCGCACTCCTGCTCCGCTACTGGCTAGTCGTGTGGGCAAGACAGGTTTGATGGGACTCACGTTCCAGTTCACGTAACACCTGCCGCTCGCGAGTCTACTGGTCTGAGTACACGGTACAATATGAACGTCAAGTAGGCATACAGCACGGGGTGCACCGTGTTCGATCATGGGAATCATTGTGTGAACATGATGAAGCAGGAGGAACTGTGCATAGGTTCGACAACTTTGACACCTATAAAATCCGCATCTATTGTCAGTTGGCAGCATGCTCGATCAGTCCGCGACATGCTCATGGACTGTGCAGAAGCACTCAGTATGAATCTGCCACTATCATACAGCTAGTCACTTGTATGTGCCAGCATCGCTATCAGGGACCAAGAGAACGCCCATGACGGCCCATATCTTGATGTAATGAAGTACCTGTGGGACCCCAAAACTCAATATGCGCTTCAGGAATTTTGAACTCAGAAGCGGATGTTATATGAAATCGAGAGTACATTAGCGATGGGCACACTGTTCGGTTACACAAGCTTGATCCCATCACTATATACGTAGTTCTTGCTGCATCTGTCTGGCTTGCTCAACATGTAATCGCTGGATCTGAGGTGCTGAGAGTGAGGTCGGGAACTTCAAGCCATTCCCACATGCAGCGGCGGTCGGCACAAGCCATCGGACCTTTTGAGGTCCCAGGACTTGCTGTATTGCAATTGCCACGTCAAGATTGCGCCAGTAGTGACATATAAGCCAAACGCACAATTTAACATGCAGGGACGTACTGTGCATGTCTGCACCATGGCATAGCCGAATCCATAGGGACGTTGGCGACACGACATATGTACAACCAGGAAGCACTTTCCACACCTGCCAGTTTTGTTTCAGTCCAATGTCATACGGATTCTGAAATTGAGTGCCAGAACCTTTATAAAAAGCACGAGCCGTGACGCCTTCATGGCTTTCAACTGTCGTTTGATTCTATATCAAATTGAGTCTGTGAGTACAAGTGTGAGAATGGACGGGCTGCCTGCCAGTGTGGGAAAGCGGCATAGAACTGCTCACCTTGGACAAACTGTACACGTGCCATACTAACAAGCTTCCCACACCGACGAGGAGTGGTAGAGTGACAGTGGCGGCAGCTATCTGGAGCATTGTAAGCCATAGAAAGGCACGTGCATCCTCCTTACTGCTATCGAAAAGAAGCCACCCAAGCGTCTGAGATGCACGATGACTTTCAAATATATGCCAGCCCTGGCATACGTGCAATGCAAGTGCATAAGTTAGGGCTGTTTCAGAATCTGTTCAACGGCCATCCAATCAGCTGTCAGCACATCTGTGTCATGCATCCAGAGGAGCGCCATGTCATTGCAAACTGGACCAAGAACACACATGCGAGGAACAGCAGAAAAGATTTGTAGTTTCCGTGACCTACACAACTGTTTAGCCATGGGCAATGATGATCCATTCGCGTCACGCATCTGTTGCAGATACTGCAATGATGTGCGCGGGGGGGTTTTGGCCGCTGGCACTTGTTGCAATACCTTGCTGCCCCGCCCTTCTTTTTTACCTGTATGCGTGGCATCTAGAAAAAATCCGGTTTTGGCACTGCCTGTTTGCAGGTCGCAGGTATGTCAGAAAGCAACAGAAAGAACAGTGTGGGGAGTACCTGTATGTACATAGCCGTGACATCTTCGGGATCATGTTCATACCCTCTGGGAACTGCGCCAGGGTCTACAAGCACTGAGAGAAGGTAGCAATACAGTGCAACTGTAGTCAGCAACGTAAATGCTGCCAAGTCGCGAAGGCTGCCATGAGTGATCCCAATCCATGGAACTATCTGCATGAATGCGTGCAGTTGAAGATGAATGCTCGACGAGGCATAGCGCAGAGCAGAGTGTGTCTCATGTGAAGCAAGCAACGGCATCAGCATAAGCCCACGTCCAAGTGCCATTCCATTGTCGCACCGTTGTCGCACATGTGACGGTGTACACGAACACATAAACAACTATCACCAACACGACTATCGGATTCAGCCTTTCCCACGCTAGTGCATCGGCCATCAGACCATCGCTGCGTCCCTAGGGGCTGAAGCCAACTAACGCCGAGGAAACGCTGTCCCGCAGATCTCAACGCCGTGCCTCACATAGATCCATTGGCATGAAACCTCATCATGCACTATATTAAACCGTCCAATGTATCTGCACGCAACCACTCGGAAGTGAAGCATGCTGCAGCATCCTAGCAAACCTGGGCGGATCGCTGCAACGCGCTGGTGGCTTTGGAGCGCTCGGCGCGGTGGATGAAGATGCTAGCGAATCTGCCGTTGCAGCGGAGCATCACCGGGCATATTACAGACACGTCCTCGTCCGCATTGGCCATGCCAAGTACAGAGCGCGTCCAGTGCTATCGTCGATTTCGTCGAAAGAGCACCCACACCAGGCGATCTCGCGATCCCAAGCTTATCAGCCAGATGGCGACGGCACCAGGCATAAGCAAACGCGCATGCGTTAGCAACCCAAGAACATTAGTACAGCTTCCCAGGCGTCGGACGCAGGCATGGGTGTGTGCCTGTCTTGAGTCGGTCAAGTCATCACCGCCAGTGAGATTCACGTGTGCACGTTCGCGTTCGCTACGTGTGACGTCTCATGCTCTGTCACGTCGCACTTTGGCTGTACCCTGCTATGAATTTTCATCTCGCCAATTACTGGTCATTTCGCGGTTTGATACACGACTGCGCCGCGTGCTCATGCCCACAAACCTGATGCTGTGCAGGTGGCCGCACGAGACAAAGTCATCGTCCCCGAGAAATCTTTGATCTTGCCTAAGTATTGTGAAAGTGTGTACCGTGCCAAGCGTAGGCCAACCCGGACAGTCAAGGTACGCTTCTGGTTGGCAAACAGGCTGTAGGCCCATTCCAGCACAGCCAACACTTCGGGAAAATTTTTATCTTCGTGATTTGCGCGCACAAAGCTGCAGATTGGAAACGTCAACGTTGGGAGCGAGCACCCGATCGCCCTTCAGACTATGACCACGACGGACACCAAGGATGTGGAAGGCACAGTTGCGCAAGTGAAGCGCTGTGCTGATGCTGGGGCTGACCTTGTCCGCCTGACAGTACAAGGGCGCAGAGAAGCAGAAGCTTGCTTCAAAATTCGTGAGAGGTTGTTGCAGGTATGCACTTGAAACGTTGTGTCCTGACCTCATGAGACCGTCATCGATGCGGCAATGATGTTGCCGTCGATTACAATGCCTCAGCCCCAAGAAACATTGTGAGGGCAGTGTTTATTGTGACATTATATGCAGGACAAGTATGACACGCCGTTGGTGGCAGATATCCACTTCCAGCCGAAAGTTGCCGTGATGGTTGCTGAAGCCTTTCAGAAAATCCGCGTCAATCCTGGAAACTTTGCAGACGGGACGAAGAAGTTTGACGAAATCAACTATGATGATCCGTCTCAGTTTGAGGAGGAACGGGCGAAGATTGAGCGGCTTTTCACACCATTGGTTCTAAAGTGCAAGGAGCTTGGGACTGCAATGCGGATTGGTACCAACCATGGCAGTCTAAGTGCTCGCATTCTCTCTTTTTATGGAGACACACCGGCTGGAATGGTGGCGAGTGCATTCGAATTCGCGGACATCTGCCGCAAGCATGACTACCACAACTTCCTGTTCTCGATGAAGGCTAGCAACCCGCTGGTAATGGTTGCTGCTTACCGCCTCCTCGCTGAGGAGCAGTACAATCGCGGCTGGGATTACCCACTGCATCTTGGCGTCACTGGTGAATGATCCTCTCATGTCTGCTCGGCAGTGTTACGCCTTCTGTGCTGCGTTTTTGGATGCTTTTCACAGGCTTTTGTGTGTCCTTAAATGATACATTGGACTGTTCTGTGCAACGTAACAGACAGCAAAGGTCTCCGCGCACATGATATGCAGATGTGCGGGGAGACCTTCCAATGATCAGTTTCGCTTCAGGGTAGTGAATGCATATTGTCGGCACATGTTCCTATGCGTGAGGACTCCTGGCCATTAGCACATGCGTGGTACAAATGATTCACCGATTATGTCAAGAGTGGTTGGCTAGCATGTGTCATGGCTCTGAGTCATGTTTGTGATTGCAGAAGCAGGCGAGGGCGAAGATGGCCGCATGAAATCGGCCATAGGCATAGGCTCGCTGCTGCTGGACGGACTGGGGGATACTATCAGAGTGTCATTGACCGAAGACCCTGAGTATGAGCTTGATCCATGCAGACAGCTGGCCGATCTTGGCACAAAGGCTGTCACTGAGCAATGGGGTATTGAAGAGTTTGGCGAGACGACGCGCGATACACACGAGTTCTCGCGGCGCGTGGGGACTCTTCCTGAGCAACGTGATAGTGATGGGGAGATCGACTACCGCAATGTGCTCAATAGGTGTGTTGTGTGTCCAAAAGTTCTGTCTTCGCTGGGAGCTGTTGCTTTTTCCGTCACTGTCGTTGCGATGGGTCATGTAATCAGGTCGGTCAGAGTGCATGTTTTGCACATGCTGAGGCGCTTTGATTCCCTTCTTCTCAGGCATAGGGCATGACAGGAAATTGCATGACAGTTGCTCCTTTACCATGCAATTTGCGCTTGAGCCTGTTCCTGGATGTGTCGCAGGGATGGATCTGTCTTGACATGTGTCACGCTCAGTGACCTGGCACAGCCAGAGCAGCTTTACCAGAAGCTTGGTTGCAAGCTGGCTGTGGGGATGCCATTCAAGGACATTGCATCATCGGACACATTGTATATGCGGGAGCTGCCAGCTGCCAATGATGAATCAGGCCGCACAGCATTGCGGCGTTTGCAGGAAGTGGGCATGCATATTATTGCGCCGGCTGCAGAGATTGCCGAGAACCCAATGGAGCACACCATTCCTCTTGTGCCTCTCGTGCATGCAGCCGACTTCAGTCTTCCGGATGCCTGCGAGCGGTGTGGCCTCACTGATCCCAGTGGCTGGGACATGACACATACATACTGTGATGTGCTTGCACGAGCTTGCAGGTTTATCTGGCATGTCTGAGCCATGACCTTGCAGGCTGATTCGGCATGTACACAATTGAACCAGTGTGCATGACCGGCTCCCTCTGATGCCTGCATGAAGTGTTGTTCATACATACAGGATATGTATCTGGCCTCCTGGCGGTCACTGTCCCAACTTGTTTGTAGGTTTGCAGTGAGCATAGATGGAACAGAGTCAGATGAGGTCATCAAGACGCTTCAAACACTGGATCCCATCGTCGCGCTCCTTAACACAGCGCCATCACAGTCGCGGCTGCACTCTTCCCGCCGTGTATTTGAAGTCCTCAAAGTCAATGGCATTAAAACCCCTGTCATCCACCACCGTGAATTCTGGGCGGATACAAAACGTGATGAGCTTGTCATCACCACAGGCTCTGAGATTGGCGGCCTGTTGTGTGATGGGCTTGGGGATGGAGTTCTGCTTGATGTTCCATCAGAGGATGTGGATTTCTTGCGCACAACTTCGTTTGGCCTTCTGCAGGTATGATGGTTGGCACTGCCCCTCGCAGTCATGCTGCTGCCTGTCCGCCCTGGTGTAGATGCTTTGTGCCTCTGAATATCCTGCTAGTATCTTGTAGTCTCATCGCATTACTCATTGATGTGCAGGGTTCGCGGATGCGCAATGTGAAGACTGAGTACGTGTCCTGCCCGTCATGCGGCCGAACACTGTTCGACCTTCAAGAAGTCACGGCTCAGATCAGCGAACAAACTGGTCACTTGCCAGGTGTCACGATTGCAGTGATGGGATGCATTGTGAATGGGCCTGGCGAGATGGCAGATGCCGACTTCGGGTATGTCGGTGGTGCACCTGGAAAGATTGATCTGTACGTGGGCAAGGAAGTCGTGCGAAGGGCCATCCCAATGCAGAGTGCATGCGATGAGCTAATTGAGTTGATCAAAGAGCATGGGCGATGGCTGGACAAGGATGAGGATGCTCAAGAGGAGCTGGTCGCTGCATAGCTCATGCTGGGCACATGATGCACCCTGGCGAGCGAACGTGGATGGAGAATATGTGCTACATCCCCACCTGGGAGACTCGCCACAGTAGGTTGCTTAGGGCATGCAAACGTTGGTCTGTCGCTGGTAGATTCTGCATATCTATTGAGCAGTCATAATGCTGGCTGGGTAGCAGGTCAAGATGCTCCGTGTCCGTCTGAAACTTCGCATCGTCATCAGCTCAATTGAATTTGCGCTTTCTTGCTTTTTTAATGCCTACTGCTTGCTTTGACTGGTCCTCTGGTCTTTGAAGCCATGCTGGTCCTGTGCATTGGATGTCATGCAGGAAGTGCACATGTTTGGCCGTTAGTGTGCTATGATACGTTTTTTTAAAGGCTGTGTGTTTTTGCTTCGGTGATATGGCTTCGTAGGGATGACCTACGTAGAGATGACCGGCAATTCCCAGTGTCCGTGTTGCCAGCATCACCAGCGGTGTTGAAGCTCTGATGAGGGAGACATGGTGTGGTCTCTCAGTTATGCGATGTTGTCATCACCATGTCGCCTTGATGGCACAGTGAACCAAGCCACACATGCAGAACACAAAATCAGATCGGGTGGGTCTGCAATTACTCTAATGCGTGCAGCTTTGCCCGAGGCCCAGAAGTGGGGACTGGCTGTGTGATGTGGTATGTCTGAACACATCGGTGCCAGGATCAGGTTGTCCAATCATTCACATCAGTGGCTACATGTACGTTCACAACTGTGCATTGGAATGTGCCGAGCATCCTCGACTAGTGGGCTTTCGATGGACGCCGCAACAACAATATGTAGTATAGTAGTATACAATCTGTCACTCGAATCCTAGATCCAATCTCATTTCCGCCCTAAATTTCCCACATTCGCATTCAAAATGCCACTCATATTATAGTCAAGTCTGGATGATCCGTTTTCGGACGCCCGGATCTCGTGATATGCTGACCAGGCCCAGGAGTGCACAAGTTCACTTCTCTGGCGACCCTGTTTCTGAGTCCCTTTCCCCCTGGTACTTCGGTCCAAGAAGACTGCGCCAGATGGATTCATCATGCAGAGGTGAGTACATAACATGCCTGGTGTACATGACATGCCTGGTGTACCTTTGCGCGTCAACAGTCGAAGCATGCTCCATTGGCATGCCCGGCAGATATGTCGAGATATCAGAACAACCACAGCCAGCACCTACTAACCCCTGGCTGCAACTGGCCATAGTTTTGTCCATGGAAATACCCAGGCAAATCAGAGGTGCTGCAGTCTAATATGCCAAAATTATCAGGCTGACTACAAAGATGTCTACAGCGGGCCCAGGTTGTTGGGCTGTCGATGAGAATTTTGCTTGGCGAAACCTAATAGGTGTCGCCAAGCAATGGAGTTCACACTTACCAGTGCTCATCGTTATCCTGCAGTAACGAGGCCCTTGTTCAACTGATGCAGTCCCGAACACATGAGCGCTGGTACACACACTGTTGCTGCATGTATTACGTACCATGTGAGCCTGTGATGGACCATCGCCCTTTCCTGTGAATCGCCCACGTCCGCGCTGCTTCCGAAAGGAGATCTGGTCAGTTTGATTCGGTGTTGACAGTGGACCAGGGGTCCGCCGTGGCTTCAAGCTCGATCCGTGTGGACTATGACGTGCATCATCCTTGTGTATTGCGAGCTGTGAGGGCGCACCTTTCGCAAGCACTGCAGCATCAGATGCGAGCAGCTTCCCAAGCGCATGCATGCCACTGGAGGCCAGACGTCGCCTTGGTGGTCCGCCTTTGACCTTGTCCGCTTGAACATCAGACATCTGAGCCTCATCTGATTCTGTGCCATGGGTTTGGACTAACATGCACTTTGGATTTGTCTCTCTTCTGAATGCAGTTGTGAACTTGCAGCTATTGAGCACCTGCCTACGGCTACGGTCTCCTGACTTTATCAGCTCTCTGTGTAGAGCATCCACATCCCCTGATAGATCAGGGGCTCCAGCTGACATGAACAGTACCACACTCTCCACATGCAGACTCTTACATGCCATTGCCAAGGCAGTCTTCCTGCAACGTCGGCGCATGGCAGGTTATTGAAAGAAAATGTTTGTGAACTCGCAAATTACTGAACGTTGAAATCGGAGCAGCACTACATACCCCTGTCCATCCCGCTGGCTGAAAACTCCAGCATACCGGTCAGGATTTGCCAGTTCAGTCACTACATCCATCATGTTGTCAGCTACTGCTGCATGTATAGGGTACTTGGTACGCTCAGAGTTCTTCCGGCACGCAATCTCCCTGGGATATTTTGTTATCCGCAACAGCTCAAGCGCTGCCACCTGGTCCTTACGTATCAGAGCCTGCCACAGCGCTGATGACTCCTGCCTGAACCATCTACCGAATGTCAAGAAGGAGTGCGGTATCTTCGCATCACAGACATTATTGTGGAACATCTCAGAGAAACAGATTTACTTTATCGCCTTCAACTTGATGATGTCTGGAGGCAAGTCCACACGCTCAATAAGCATCTCCTCCAGCTCGGACAATGAGTAAGGGCTGTGACCCCCATGAGCTTCACACAGGAGTTCATGTGTCTCTGAAGCTAACATAGCGATGCTTTGGTCTTTCTGAGCCCATTTTCCGCTTCCATCTGTGGCCATCACCGGAGAAAGACTGACGAGCAGCCGTCGATGTTCGCCCAGGCCTTTGCTCATGGAGTACATGCCAAGTGTGCGACATAGTTGGTGCCACCTGCTTCGCTCATCACTCGAAAGGCAAGCTGGGAGCGCAAGGTGTGCCCTGCAGACACCCAGGTGAGGTGTGTAATGGCACTGCTGCAAATCCAGTGCATCGGGGAGCAGATAACACCACGATGACCACGCTTTCAAGCTATGTTCATAATACCGCAACACCTAGCTCGATGCGATGCAGTATGCTGACAGGGAGATGGCGTGCCGGGTGTCCTTCACTGGCATATCGCCTGTGCCAAAGTTTTGACTGGTGTCTTTATACCATCGGAGAATCTCTTCTGCACCATCTTCCATGGCGAGTAGCTTGGGCAAGCTTATGTAGGAGCATGCATCACAGTCACTCTCCAGGATCATATTTTGAAGCGTGGAATCAAATTTGTCGATTTCAAGCTTAGGCACTGGGACCATGTTAAACGGACACTCGGTGCAAGCAAATGGCCCTTGAGTAGAGTACATGAGCACTAACTGCAGCATCATTATTGTCCACGTTTCCAAATATCTCTGATGGCACAATTCTGCTCGGGGCACGCTGTTGCGCTGCAACGGTCACACATGTGCAACGCAACGACACACTGCTGGCGACAGAAGTCACAATATGATCATACAGGCTCACCCGATAAATCCATAGATAGCAGGTGCGGCGAATACTGAACATCACCTTTAAGCATCCATGCTCCAGATCGCCAAGGCCGCGGGGCTGAGCGATGCTGCCGGGCGTGGTCGCTCTACGCTGCGGGACCACATACGCTTGCGCACTTCGAGGTGGCCTGTCCTGGCGACAACTCATGATGCTGGGCCTTCCTATAACATGTCAACGCGGTTTTGTGACACCCTTTGTCGTTGTGTAGAAAATGGCGCATCGATGATCAGGCTGTCCGTAGCGCACGGTGGAGCCGGGACACAGAGAAACAGCCGCGAAATGCGCCCGCACGGGACGCGCCAAGCTGGTTATAGTCGTCTGGCGGTACTGGGCAGCTGAGGCCGGGTGCGATGTTGGTCTGCATCCGCTATCGTCGGTGGCGTTGGTGCGTTTGTGCGTTGCCCTTGCGGTGCTACCGGCCTCTCTGACTTTGTCCTTGTAAAACCACGCCGCTTAGCCTCGACATTGTCTAGTCTTGGCGCACCCTCTGGATTGATGGAAGCTCCGTGGCGGTGGTACGCCATTCTTTAACAGACGAAAGGCTCCTGAAGCCACTTACTGGAACAGGGCACAAACTCCGTGCTGGGTGAGAAACTTGCAGGTGAAGTGACTGCGCTGGCTTGTGCGCACGGTGCTCCTGTTCCTGTTCTTGTCGTGCGCACGGGTCCCGCGGGGCTGCCTGCCTCGCCGCCTTTGTCCTTCCAGAAGGACGGCTGTGCTGCATTGCCTAGGGGATAATCTGTGTCAAGTAAAGTAATTTAAAGTAAATCTGAATTTACTGAGCCGTATCCTATCGGACATTGACACGTGTGGGGTGACGACGGTGTCTTGCCTGATGCAAGGATGAAGGCGGCGAATTCAGCAAGCACCGCACGAGCATGACCACCAAGGTTCCAACGCACCAGCGCCACAGCCACAACCAACGCACACAAAACCCAAAGCGCCCCCAACAACCGATACAAACACCCAGACCGCCACACACAGACAGCCCCGCATTGAGCAGGCTCTCCAAAGGCCTCGGCCGCGGCCTCCCGGGGCGTTCGATGGCGGCTCACCCGTCACCGTCCATGTTGAATGATCGGGCACCGCAGGGAGCTGGGAACCCTAGCGAGCGTACAGAAAGCGATAGGAGAGAGAGACATGGGTAACAATGCTGCACACATGTAGTGGAATGACTGGAACAGAAGCGCCCCAATCGACCAAAGGTAAATGTGTTGATCACAGCAAAACACTTGGAATATATCTGCCCACGCCCATCCCTGCTTTGTGCTGTCCTCGCTACTGATAGCCCTGTGGAACTGTAGAATTACGCTGCTCGTTGTGTCATAAATCAGTGTCTAGGTACACCTGCAATGCATGACGCGCAAGTCTGCGCATGGGTATGGTGGCCAAGGGCCCAACCCGTGTTATGTTAGGATAGTATGCATGAGCATACTTGGGGCGCTCCGAGAGCGGCTCGCCCCGGGCCATTGTCATTGGGCCACGGTAGACATGCACGAATGGTCGCATATAGTCGTATGCGTCCAAGTCTGAAGTAACCTTTCTCTTACATCTTCCATAGGTTCCGGCACTGCCTTGCATCCAGTGCAGTATACTCCCTGATCTGTGTAGTGACCTTTCGTACGACATGGCGGCTCTCCAGGTATAGGCACTACTAACCTCCTAATGCACACATAATAGGTTCTCGTTTATAACATGGTATCGGTGATGTGTTGTGTCGCTGCATTAGTTGCGCGATGTGGTGGTTGTCATATGATTGCGCGCGGCTACGGGCAACCGCACTGTCATCAGTGCGTAATCAATGACCAGATCAACCGTCATAATGTCACAGGTTGTCACATGTTTGATTGTGAACTGAATGACGACGGTTTAGGATTGTGCGTCGTCAAAGCCTACGGGTTTGATCGACTTGACCCTTAGCGAAAGCAGATTTGTTTCGCTGCAGGTAGATGTCTAATCCTGAATCAGTCGAGAACTTTGATGCTGAAGCTATGGCTGATGCACAAAGACTCGAGGTTGAGCGCTCGGCCATGGCTGCAGCTGCTCAAGCCACAGGTAGGGCTGCAGGAGCTGATGCTAGCTCACAAGGCCCTGCAGCCGGCACCCGAGGGCATGCTGCTGCTGCCCGAGCTGTCTCTCAGCTTGAGGCTGCCAATGCTATGGCAATGCGCGCCCAAGTTGAAGCAAAAACTCTCCTTGATCCTTTACAGCGAGCGGAACAGGCGCGATCAGATGCTGAGGCTCAGGCTGCTGCGCAGCGAGCTATGGCTCAAGGCAATGTTGACCTTGTCGCTGATCTCCATCCGCCTGGTACTGTAGTCGATGCTAATGCTATTGTAGATGCAATGAGAGCTGTGTCTGTGCGTGAACCCGCAATAGACAAAGGCAAGACCCCGTCTTGGGATTTTGCAAGGGGCAAGAGGTTCTCAACCTTTGAGTTCCGTGTCGAGCTATGGTTGAAAGGCCATGGCCTGTACCATTTGTTCATTGTTTTCCCCACTGACCTGAGACGAGTGTCCATGATAAGGTGTTGGCTGTGGTCTGTTTTCATCTGCCTGCACAAGACTTAGAATATGTCCGGGTTCATACTGCGCTGTGTGATATTTGGGCTGCCTTGAGAGCCAAGTATATGCCCAGCAAAGAGGCTGAGGTTAGGAGTCTCTGGGATAGGTTCTCTCGTGCCACGCTCAGAGGTGCCAGGGCAAAACAAGTTGAGGATTATTGTACCCTCATCATGTCGCTGGTGGACCAGCTTACTGCTCTCGGTGCTGCCCCTGCTCCATATCAGGTCAGCAACAAGTTGTTCGAGCCTCTCGGCCGAGAGTATGTATCATTGCGTAGTGAGCAGGGCGGAAAAGATTTCCCGACTCAGATAGCTGCCATTGCCAACCATGCCCAGGCTTTAGATGCTTGTGGGCCCGCACATGGTGGTGGCATAGCAGGCCGAGGCCACGGCCAAGGCCATGGCTACAGAGGGGGCAATGGGAACCGAGGACAACCGGCAGCTGTCGCCGCAATCGCCAATGGCAAGACGCGCACCTGCCACGTATGCAAGAAGACTGGACACCTCCAGAAGGGCTGCCCGGATCAGCATCCGGAAGTCAGGAAGAATCTTCAGAACCAGGCTGCCAACAACGCCAGCCGCCAGGGACGAGGCGCCGGCAGAGGACGCGGACGAGGACGAGGCAATGGCAACTCTGTTGCTATCGTGCGATTTCCTAGCGACGACTTCTCCTTGACGGATGTTGCGCACCTGGGCGAAAGCCTGAACTTCCTGGTGGACAGCGGATCTCATGTCCATGTCATTAGGAACCCCGAGCTGTTCTTGTCAATGCATGCTGCATCTGTAGAGTGCATTCATCCAATAGGGGATGATGATATTCCAGTTTTAGGGGAGGGAACTTTATGTTTCCGTCTGGGGTCCTATGTCACAATGGATGGGGAGATCAAAGATGTGACCATTGAGATCCCGAATTGCTTGTATGTGCCGCACTGTCCTTTCAACATTTTGTCTACACATTTGTTGAAGAATGTCGGCATCACATTGCAAACGTGTGTGGCCACAGAAGGAGGTGATCTTGTTTTTGTACCTGGGTTTTCTGACCAGGCCATGGGCCACAAGGAGGGTCGGATTACTCAATCACATGACCACCAGAATCGGCCGGTGTTTGTTGTGACGACGGATGTGGGAAAGCCAGTCCTATGGGGCTCGCGAGTCAGTAATCCCGCTGTTTGGTCTGCTGCCAATTCGGTTGCGAAACTAGTGGACGACGAGGTCTCGTACAGTCGTGTAGCTGCTTTAGTTGGGTCTCCAAATGTGCCTGGACAAGAAAAATTGATTCTACATTCTTGTCTCATGTTAGTTTTCTCACAGGAGCCACAAACCTGCGTCTGATGGCTAAGGCCAAGATGTACCAGGGCTTGCGTATTGATCCAGCAAAACGGAGCGATGAGATAGAGAAATGCCACGGCTGTATGATTGCTAGAAATGGTACCAGGTCTAGTAGCCAGCACGGCGAGACAGTCACGCACTCTTGTGCGACGTATCCGAGGGCATGCTTGCATGCAGATGTTCTAGGTCCCATTACTCCTATGGGAGTTGGGAAGGCAAAGTATGCGCAGATTGTAGTTGATGAATTTTCCCGTTTTAGATTCACTATCCCTATGGATGCAAAGTCCAGAGTGCCTGAATTGCTAGTAGAGATCATAGAACACTGCAATTCTACAGTTGTTCCTGGGCAAGTTGTCATCAAGAAAGGCCAGCCGCCTGTTCCAGGACGTGTTAGATTCTTGCGTGGTGACCGCGGCGGAGAATTTCTGGGCCACGTCTTCCAGGCCACTCTTCGTGACAAGCACATTGTTTGGGAAGACTGTGCACCAGGCAATCATCAGGGCAATGACATAGCTGAGCGTGAATGTGGTGCCACTTCTGATAGATTGAGAGCGCTCATGTGTCCAACCAACATAACACGCCGTGCATGGCCTGAGGGGATGATGTGTGGGACCGCTGCAGCGAATCCGGTTCCTAGATCCGCTGTCATGAACCGCCTGAAGATGGAACATCTTGCGGACAAGCTTGATCGCCTTTTGGCCAATTTAGGTAGATATAGGAATGCGACGGGTAGGGACATCAATACAGTGCAGTTTTGGGGGGGTCCATAAGACCACTGCCGACATTTCGGCTGTCGCACCTAGCAAAGAAAATATAGAACGAATTAAGCAGCAGATCGATCAAGCAAAAGAAAACGAAATGCTGCGGAAAGAGTGGATAGACGATGATCTTGCAGATGTCATCCCGTATATGTTGTTCTACAAAGAGACATATGACTCTGAGCGTGTCAAGCTCATGATTGCGCAGATGCTCCCATGGGGGCTGCCGGTCTACGTCTACCTTGATTCTGATAAGTTGCGTAGGTTAGACCCCACGGGTGAACTTGTACTGTGGATGGGGCCACGGCAAGGGCCCCACATGAATAGAGTCTTCCAGCGTTGCCCCGGGGGTGGCAGAGTGCTGGAGGTGCGGCAAATGGCATACATTGCTGCCATGTTGCGTGATCACTTGCGTACGCTAGATACTGTGACGCGGGGAAATGTGCCTCTGGTGCCTATGGGCCCGGAAGAGGAGTTGACGTTTGGTCCCGATCTGGAGAAATGTGTGATGTCTGGTGCCCCTCCGTTTCCCGATCTTGATTTTATTGAGTCCCGCAAAGAACACATGCGCGTGCATGGCGCTGCTTCTTTTGATTTCGATGGGTTCGCCATAGGTAGACAACTTGGTGAACTACATGACAGTGATTTCATCCAGCAGGCGCCCGCGCAGCAAATGGGGGACACGCCAGAACTGCGTGACTTGCGTGAGGAACTGCAAGTAGGTCGTAGCATCGCGCCCAGAGTCGGTGAGCCGGATGGTCCGGTAGAGTTGCAAGGGAGAACTAGGATGTCCACACCTGAGGTGGTGGAAGGAGTGCATGATGTCGTGCGCACCAAAGTGTTGGGGCAGGCAGCAGTGCGCTGTCCTCCTCAGTCGGGGGAGATGTATGCCAATAGGGCCACTCTCAACTATTCCAACGTCCACAACTTCCGGGACTTGAGTGGCGCTCAGATCGACATGAGGCCCGTCACCAGGAGCCGTGCCCAGTAGGGGAGAGCTCGGGAATCTGGCAGCCCCGCCAGAGCTGCGAGGTCAAATGCCCCACAGACTGATGAGGTGAGCGTCATGGACGGCGTTGAGGAACAACATCCGCCACCAACTCCCGCGGCGGGAGCAGCTGCCCCGCCGCGAGGTAACGCAAGTGATGTTGGGGGACCCTCCCTTGACATGCCCGGGTTTGGCCAAGCTATGGCTAGCCGCCTGGGTCCAGGGGAAGAAATCATGTTCAGTTCAGGAGGTGGATTTGTGGTGGATTTGTGTCCCCTAGGGGAGAGGTAAGTCCGCCCAGCTCACCTCTCGCTGGCAAGTTCATGCGTCCTGCTAAGGAGATTAGTTTGCATGATGACGCTGCTGCTGACGCCCATGGGCAGGAAGCGCAGTCTGGTCCAGTTTGACAAAAATGGAACCCGCTTGTACGCAGGCGCTTGATCCCACATGCAGATGTTGCTGCGATAGATGCTGTAGCTTGTGATGATGAGCATAGTGATGTGAGTGAGCAGACAGTAGCACCAAAGGTTGCGGGCAGTTCAAGCATGGCAGCTACGGCTGACAGTGCGTTGCTTGATGAAGAGATAGCTGAGCATGTGGAACATGGCGGTGGTCAGTCAAGCCGGCGACGTCCATCCCGCCGGGTTGCTGCTGTCATGAAGAAGAAACCTGCTGATCCAGACAATCCACCCTGGAAGGCAGCGTTGGCTAGGCCTGATAGGGAGAAGTGGATGGTAGCTCTGGAGGAAGAGTGAACTCTTTGAGTGAGCATGGCACCTATGTATTGGTAGAATTGCCAGTAGGGGCTAAGGTCATCTCTGGTAAGTGGGTCATGAAGATTAAGAGGGGACCTACCGGAGAGATCCAGCGTTACAAGGCGCAGTATGTTGCTAGAGGGTTTACCCAGGAGGAGGGTGTAGATTTCTTTGAGACGTGGGCTCCAGTAGGGAGCTATGCCACTCTTCGTGTTGTTCTGTCAATAGCTTCAGTGGAAGATTTAGAGATGAAACACGTAGACATCCAGTGTGCCTTTCTCAATGGGGACATGAATGAGACCGTTTATGTAGAACATCCCCAGGTCATGAACGATGGCACCACTCGAGTGTGGAAACTGCTGAAGACCCTGAATGGCTTGAAGCAAGCAGTACGTGAATGGCACAAGGCGCTTGCACGTCTACTGGGTGAGATGGGCTTTGTTCGCTCACACTCAGACCCTGCACTGTATGTTAGGAAAACTGGTAGATGTTTCATCTTCCTATGGGTTGATGATTTGTTTATCTTCGGACGGTCCACGGGCCTGAAGAAGTTGATAGACCGAATTCTCATAGTGTTCACCGGAAGGGACTTAGGCAATTTGTCTTGGGCATTAGGCGCCTCTATCAAGCGTGACAGGAAGAAGAGAACGATCACGTTGTCCCAAGAGCAGAAGATTGTGAATCTGCTAGAAAAGTTTAGCATGGCAGATTGCAGACCCAGTCCGACTCCACTGGTGCCACGGCAACAGTTGAGGAGCGCGAAGGACTACCCTGACCTTGAGGTTGCCACTCAGGCAGAGCACGCTCAGTTCATGAGTGCTGTAGGGGGAATCCAGTACCTCGCTGTAGTTACGCGACCTGATATTTCTTATGCCTGTAATGCTTTGGCCAAGCATATGGGGTGTAGCTTAAAGGAGCGTTGATCAGCGGTGCAGCATGTGCTGAGATACCTGCAGTCCACGAAGGGACTTTGTATGGTGTTTAAGGGCTCGTCTGAGAAGAGCTGTTTGCTTGAGGGATACACTGATGCTGATTTTGCAAATGACAAGAGTTTGAAGAGCGTAAGTGGCCTACTCCTACGGGTGTATGGCGATGCTGTGTTCTGGAGGTCAAAGAGACAAGCGATCACAGCTGGTGATACGACCGAGGCAGTATTGATAGCAATGAGTAGTGCAGCAAACCAGTTGATGTGGGCCAAGCAATTGTTGCTAGACTTGCATCTTCGTCCAGACAAACCGGTGCTTTGGGGAGATAATAAAAGTGCGAATATCCTTGCAAACAATCCAATCTCTAGTGATAGGTCCAAACATATTCGAGTGCGGCACCTACGGGTCCGAGAATTTGTAGAGGCGGATGAGATCCAAGTGCAGTGGGTAGGGACCAAAGACCAGTTAGCTGATGTCTTCACTAAGGTTTTGCCTGGACCTGCATTGAAGGACGTTCAAGAGAAGCTGCATCTGATTCAAGATCAGAAGACCTTCTAGGGGAGTGTCATAAAGCAGTGTCTATGTACACATGCAATGCATGACGCGCAAGTCTGCGCATGGGTATGGTGGCCAAGGGCCCAACCCGTGTTATGTTAGGATAGTATGCATGAGCATACTTGGGGCGCTCCGAGAGCGGCTCGCCCCGGGCCATTGTCATTGGGCCACGGTAGACATGCACGAATGGTCGCATATAGTCGTATGCGTCCAAGTATGAAGTAACCTTTCTCTTACATCTTCCATAGGTTCCTGCACTGTCTTGCATCCAGTGCAGTATACTCCCTGATCTGTGTAGTGCCCTTTCGTACGACCTGGCGGCTCTCCAGGTATAGGCACTACTAACCTCCTAATGCACACATAATAGGTTCTCGTTTATAACACGTTGACCTCTGTACGGATGAGGGTGCAGCATCCCGCGAGATTTGGCGATCTTCTGCGGGCATTGGGATTTGGCATGTATGATCTTCTGTCAATCCAATGCAGCAAGGTCGTGCAGCATGGAGACGCATACGTAGACTGGGCTGGCACGGTCCTTGACGCTGCACCCTTGGCGTGCGCAAGCGCCGTCCAGGGGTATGCATGCTCCGCATGCATAACGTGTCACATGCTGTGCTGGCACTTCGCACTGCCAAAAGGGTGTGGCATAATGTGGCATGATGTATGGGATTGGTATGTGAGATTATACACGCTGAGAGATGCTGGTGGCACTTTTTGGGCATGTGGAATTATGCACATGTAGCTGTATGCATGCAGCTCATGTGCACAGCTGTGACGTGGTACAGGCATGCACTCTGAGGTATGAATCACCTCTGATATCTTTGGTATACTTTTGGCTGGCATATGTTAGCAGGGCATCTGCCTGAGATACACATGCATCCACAGTTGGTGCCTGCATATCTGGAATATGTGTGCTTCTGAGCAGAGTTGGCCATTACAACACCTCCGTGACGTTGTGGTATTTACAAAGAAGGGTCTGGTCATCTGGAATACGGATTAGTGACCTTGTTGGCGGTAAGGCTAGTTCTGAAGCTAGCTGGGGAACGCATCGCATAGATCATGGAAGTACTCTGGCAACAATTGTCAACCTGAGCAGCAGTTAATCATTTCACTCATGGCCTCATTTAGGTCTAGGACTGCATCAGGCAGCCTGCGGGTAACTCTTCTGACATGGCAGAGGTCAGTGAGGTACTGAGAGTGGTAGTCTCCAAGCGCTGGCATTGTAGTGGCATCTAGCAACAATTGGCGATTCTGGAGAAAGCGTCGACGCTGGACGAGGGAATGGGATGTCGGATCTTGTGGGATCTCAGGGACTGGCAAGTTTCTTACTGCACACATAGGTGAGTTCAGGGATGATGGAATTGGGTCTGTCGGGTTTTATGGAAGTCACGTGATGGAAAAACAAGTTCGTGACCCGCGACATGCAACCTGGCGGATCAGATTTAGGCAGGGGTTGGCCTTGCTCCCGGGAGCCCCCTCCTCACATCACCTATGGCCTGGAAATCCCCGGCCTCACAGAGGCAGTCTGCTTACATCCAGGCGTCCCCTTCAGCATCACAGCGGGGGGGCAGCATCAGCGCACATGCGCTTTGCGGACTCAGTCCGCATCCTACCACAACAACTGCAGTAGGTGACCCTAGAAAGTGCTGCCTTATGGGATTCGCTCAACCGAGAACTACGTCTACGCGGTTTGCGTTTGGGATCGTCAATGTTGCTGCTACCCGCGGGCACCTTCCCCCCAGCGACAGGACGCCTGGTGGATTCAGCCTTGGCTGCTATATGGGACAGATGCAGCCGCGCTTCACGCGGAAACTCATGAATCATGCGCGCTCTCTGAGTACTGGAGGCATTGTGGAACAGATAATCGGCAACTTTCTCCAGGCATCCGGACAACTCATCAACTGGTCGCCAAGAGTCATGAGATGCATCGTAGCCATCCCAGCGAACAAGGTAGTGAGGGCACGCGATGTAGATGTCGTCATCGCGATGCCGCGACTTCATGTAATTGACTACACAATCAACTTCATAAGTGGTCGTGTCTGCAGTGGCCTATGACTTGGCAGGTTCAGGGCTGGTGGCGCATACAGCATCGAAGGGCTCATTGTAAGCTTTCAGCACAGAGAAGTGGAAGACATCATGCAAACCTAGGCGCTGCAGCGTGGTTGGCAATGATATATGGGCAGCGGCCCGGCCCCCTACTTCCAGAATTTTACAGGGACACAACCAGCGCGGAGTAACCTTTTTTCGGAGAGATGGATGATGCAGAGCAGCCTATAGATAGCAGCACCAAGTCACCCACAGAAAAGGTTGGCCAGGCAGATTTCTTGTTGAAGTCCGACCACATTGACCGCTTGGCCTCTACCAGAGCTTGCTTTGCTAGGAAGAAGTACATGCGGTGCATCACGGCTGGGACTGGTTGTTGATGCTGTTGCAATTTGAACGCAAGGGCTGTGGGAGACAGTGGCAGATTGATATGTTTCAATGAGAACGGCGTGCAGCCCGTGGCTGCTGACTTGGAGCTATTCATGCTGAACTCAATATGTGGCAGGAATGCATCCCAATCATCATGTGCAGGACCGATGAAATGCCGAACAGCTTCTTCTGCAACGCAATTGTACCACTCAACTTGCCCATTGGCTCTAGGATGGTAGGAGAATGTCAGCAACAATGCAATGCCTAGGTGTCCACACAGGGATGTGAAAAACTTATTGTTCCACTGCGTACCGCGGTCACTACAAATGCCAAGTGGCAGACCATAATGGGGCTATATGTGCCGGAAAAACAGTGCAGCGAACCCGGGACCATTCAGAGTAGACACTGTGGGGATCAATCTCACCATTTTGTTGAATTGATCAACAAAAACAACAATGCAGTTGTGACCAGACGTGGAGTTGGGCAGCTGCGTGATCATGTCTACACTCATGACAAGCCAGCAAGCAGAAGGTACAGGTAGTGGGGACATGACTGCCTGCCGCTCCGACGGGGACTTCATGGTTTGACAGCTACGGCATTGTGACACAAAGTTTTTGACATGCTCATGTATATTTGGCCAGTAAAATGAGTCTGTGATCAATGACGCTGTGCGAGAGACACCCATGTGTGCATGCCAGGGGTGTACGTGGTGCCACAATAAAATTTTCCGGCGCAAGTGAATATGATCAGGGACAACAAGCCTGCTCTTGTGCAGATAAATCTGGTGCTTAGGGTCGTAATGGTTTGATGCAGGTGGCTCGGCAAAATCAGAATTATGTGCATAGCCACAACGCAATCGCTGCCAGAAGTCGTCCGCGTGCAGATCTAGTGTCAAGTATCTATTGGATTGTTTCAGAAGCAGCTCTGCTTGTGAGTGCATACCCACACGCTGCGCGTCGACAGCGCGACCGTCGCACACAAGGTCCTCCTGGTCGACCCAGTCTACAGCGGAAGCATCCGGATGTGCGGTCGCTGCGTCGTTTTCATGTGCGCGCTGTTGTTGGAGGGGCGAGGCTGAGGAATTTAGCCTCCTCCGTTGTAGGCGTGAAGTCAATGTCTGACATTGGAGATATCTCATATGGGGTGCGGCAGCAACCAGGAGCGGTCGCGGAGAACGGCGGCGGGTCGGCGTTGGCATGGGCCGGCGGGGAAGTGGGGATGGGGGGGGTGGCAGCGCTGGCGGAGATCCTGTTGGCATCAACACCGGGGACCGCTGAGACTCCAGTTGCTCGCCCATGCGGGGGCTGGACCCCGAGCTGATGGAAATCACTGATGGCGGCTCTTCCAAAGCTCTTCCGCAGCTGCAGCAGGTACTTCCACAGCAGCGGCGTCATGGCGTGCACCTCGTCCAAGACGTGCAGCTTCCGCGCCGCGATGGCGCGGGCGGCGTCATGCTGGAAGGCGGGGGTGGCCCCGGGCATCCACGCCGACGCGCACATGCCGCTAAAAAGCGTCTCCGCGGGGTGACCCAGATCGAAGCGCATGAGGGCCTTGTGCACCATCAGCGACACCTTGTGCGCACCGTGCGCAGGCTCCACCCCCACGGCACGAGTGCTCTCTCTGAACGGCGAGCCCGCTGTCGCTGCAGCCATGGCATCGATAATGATGCCAGACTTCCCGCTGCCCGGGGGCCCCAGCAGAAACACCACGTTTGCGGCACCGTCCCTCGGCTGTGCCAGGTTGTACAAATCCTGCACACATCAGCACCCGATGCATGTGAGGAGAGAGCAGCATGCATGCATGCATTTGCAGTGCAAACGCACCTGCTTGGCATCGGTCCAATCTGTGACTACACCACCTTGTTCTGGCACACCAGCTCCTCTTTGAAATCCTCACCAACAAAAGCGAGCAGAATCGCTAGACATCGGACTTCCACAACAGCTTCAGCATCAGTAGTTGCAGAGCGTCAGCAGGGCGCTTGCCTTGTGCCAGGTCTGGAAAACTGCCAGACCAATGACAGATGTACACCAGTGATCGACATGTCGTATGAGAGGTTTCAGCTGGTTCAGCTATAAGATGCACCCAGTGCTTAATTGGCTGGAGCTGCTGTTGTTCTTGCAGTTGCTGCTGCCCAAGTTCGCATACTTCAGATTGATGCTGCATCAGCTGTGGAATTTGTTGTTGCTGTAGTATCGGCTGTTGTTGCTGTTGTTGTGGTGGCTTATCTTCCTGCTGCTGCTGTGGTTGTTTTTTTAGCTGTTCAGGCACGACGTGTTGCTGCTAGGCCTTGAACGCCGTGGAGCCACAGCGTTTTATGGATCGAGCGCTTCAGCTTCAACTACATGAGTTTCTTGCATACGTGTGTGTGCACAATGAGGCATACGGGTGCAGATCTTGCCAGGGTACGCTACAGAGATGGCATGCCAAGAGCTGAAGACGCATCATTCAATTGCAGTTCACCAGCGTTCTTTTATTCAGCCTCTAGCACCGGCATGCCAGAGCGGGCGGAGCGCATAACAGAGAGGTTGCAGTGTGCTGCAGTGAATATCAGCGGTGCATGGTCAGCAGCGCTACTCGAAGACAGCTTGTCATGTGGCTGCTTCAGCACATGTAAGTGTGGCCATGCTGAAGGGTGTGGCACGCACACGCTTGACTTCTGTGGCCTGCTGGCCACAGGCAGCAAGGCATCAAGGTAGTGCAGTGAGCAGCGCTGCTTAGGGAAAGAGTGCCTGTCATGCCGCTTCAGCATAGCCACATTTGGTCATGCTGAGGGGCATGACACGCACCTGCTTCCCCTAGGTGGCCTGCTGGCCACAACCAATCAGCCAATGAACCAGCCATTGCATGTTGCAACTGCAGCATGTGGTGGCGATTGCACACTACACACGCGAGGGGGGCCAGGGCGACCCCCGGCAATCGGGCCAGGGCGACCCCCGGCAATCGGGCGGCCATGATGGGCGGCCTCAGGCAGCAGTGTGTTGGGTTTGGCCCTGTCGTACGGCGGCGGGCGTTGTGGTGCTGGTGGTTGTGATGTTGTGTGTCGGCTGTGGGGTTTGTGCGTGCGCGTGTGTGGGTTTGGGTTTGTGGGTGTGTGGGTCTGTGCGTGTGTGCGCTGGTGTGTGGGTGTGTGCTTGGCGGTCTGCGGATCTGTGTCGCTTGTTGCGCCGGTGATGGGTGAGATGTTCGTGGGTGTCTTGGTGTTTGCTTCGTCTGCTTGCTCCTTTCGCGGTGCTGCCCGACTTGCTGCCTTTGTCCTTGTAACACACTACACACGCATGCACCAAACGTCATGCAATCATGTCTCAGGCACCGAAGAAACAGAACACGTCCGAATCATGGCGATGTCACAGCATCCCGGCACAACACGTGCAACCACACGGATCCGAAACCGTGCTCTCCCGCCCAACAGGACAGCCGCATGTAACAGCAAAACCACCAACGTCTGCCGAGTCAGCTAAGTTTCCCGTACTTCAGGTGTATGCTGCAGCAACAGTGGGCGTTGTCGTCGCTGTAGTCGTGGCTGCTGTTGCTGCTATTGTGGCGGCTGAGTGTCCCCCTGCTGTTGCGGCTATGGACAGCACGCCTTTGGATGGCAGGCGGAGGTGATCGCCCTGTTGATGGCGTACATGGAGCCACAGCACGGGCGCTTGGTGACACAGAGTATGGTTTTGTGTTGAAATGCAGTGATGAATGTGCAGTCTCCTGGTTACATATGAATCCTCACGCAATGAAGTGAACACACAACGGAATCCTCATGCAAGCAACTGTTTCGGTCATTGACACATCAACACAAGGCTCGTCCACGACAACTTGCTCAGGCACGTCTACACATCCGCACAACACTGTACACTTGCACCCAACAAAATCTAGAGTAGCATGCAACAACACACAAACTCCCTAGATATCGTTGTCAGGGACCATGTTTCTCCCGTCCATACAGCCACTAGGATGGACAGATGCCGGAGCTGCAGCATTGTCACGTGCAATGTGCACATGCCGCAGACTCCAGCCCGGTTTCCCCGCAACCTTCTCCCTCACTTTCCGCAGCCCTTCACCATGACGAAGCATTTGCCTGTTCACGGGCGTCATCGACGTGATGGCGAAGTCCGCCATCGCCGACACCCGAGACATCAGGACAACGTTGCATGCCACAGCTTCCTTGCTGCCGAGTGTGTCTGCCGCAGGCACATGCATGAGCACCCGGTGTTCGCCCGGTCCAAAGCTGCAGCTCAGCAGCTCACTGGCTGCAAGCACAGCACTCGGCTTCAGCGGGAACTGAATGTGCATCGATGTCGGCATCGGCCGAAACTTGTCGACAGGGTCCTCCTCGAGCAGGACAGTCACAATTGGCATGAAGGGCACATTTTCATGCATGCGATCGCCGACGCCGTCCCATGCATCCCCGTGCGGGATTGCATAGTGGATGTCTCTGCTTGGCTGCCCATCTGTATTGTTGACGGGATACTGAAGTGGCTCCAGTGCTTCAGCCATCAGTGCGGGCAACTTTTCAGCCAGGATGTTGTCAATGACATGGCCATGCTCACGCGCAAACCCCCTCTGCGTGCGCCAGTCCTTCATGTGCACCTTCAAAGCCTCCTCCATCGCCCCCCTCACCGAGCCAGCCGCCAGTCGCTTGAATGACTTTATCTCTGCATACGCCCCCGGCGACAGCCGTGACGTCGCATGGGTGGTGATGTATGGCTCCTTCCGAGCCAGCACCAGCCGTGACCATGCTTTGGCCAGAGCCAATTGCTGGCGTGCCTGCTCGCATGTCCCGTCCGTCCTGCACAACCCTGGTTCATGAATGTGACCCCCTAACCACTGAAATCGGTCACTGCAATCGGTCACTGCACAATTTCACCTGTTACATACACACGCCATTGCAACAGTCACCCCAGATGATGCGCATTCAAAGGCAGACCTGAAGAAGTAGTCGCTTTTGCGGTCGCATGTCACCTCCACAACGCGCTCCGTCGGGCTGCCGTCAACATGACCCTTCTTGAATCCAAGAGCGGGGAGCGCTTCTCCCTCAGGTGCCGCAGGAAGCTGGAATGCGTCCCGGTATTCCTGCCGCCACCAGACGTGGCTGTAGAATATCGTCTCAGTCTCAGCGAACGTCGCAACGGCGATGATGCAGAACGGCAAGTCAGGGTAGCCCACGGGCGCCGACAACGGGTATCCCTGTGGGCGCACCCAGACCAGGAACCAGCCGGGACTGTCCAGTGACTCCACACGCATGCACAGCAGATCCATGCAGTCTCCAGAGATCTCGCCACTTTGCCTGCATGGCAAAGCACATCAAGCACTGCACTACTAGACAACCGCGTCAACAACATCCAACATGCCGCTGATGTAGCATGGCATGTGACCGCGGCAGCACTGCCCAAAGAGGTATGTGACCAACACGACGGGGGCACACGTGACATTGCCAAAAACCATACGATATGGCTACACAAAGGCGACACACTACCACAGACGCCCGCTCTTCAGACCGCAGTGCATGCAGCCGCGTCATGCCATTCATTCGAGTGAAGGACCCAGACCGATACTGTTGGCACGGCAACATCAACCGGCACCCGATGCCACCAAGAGAACCGCACCCAGTGCAATGTAGCTTGTGCATCATGCCGAGCAGTCGATGGTTACCATGCGCGACAATCACAAGCACCTTGGCGCCTTGCAGAATCTGCAGGTCCCAGATACACTTGCCCTGCTTGGCTGGCGGCGCGGGCACAGCAACGCCCGCTTCTTCACCCGACGCAATCACCCGTCCGACGCTCCCAGTGGACACGATCTGCTAAAGATGGTCCCCGCTGACCATCAGCTTGAGCCCGTCCAGACCCGTGGTGATCTCATAAGGGGCGTCTTGCTGGAGGCGCGTACGTGCAAGGTTAACGGATTTCCGCGCCGCCGTCCGCGCCCCGATGTGCTGCTGCAACATGTGATTCGGCACAGACGTCGCCTCCTCTATGATGAGCATCTGAACCTGGGCGACCTCATCGGCAGCCTGCAGGTTGAGGTATATCTGCGCTCGCTGCATATACGAACCATACCTGAAACGGCGTGCCAACGTCATGCACCTTGCATTCGCTGCGTGCCTGCCACTTTGCGCACACCGTGCCGCCCCCTCTTCGCCGAATGTTATGACCGCTCGCCCGTGTACATTCTCACCCAGCACCGTTTTGCCACAGCCGCCGGGGCCGAGCAGAATCACGGCATCGTATGCGCCGTCTGCCAACACAGCAAAGACTTCCTGCATGCAGCTTCTCATAAAAGAAAATACACAACAGCAGACTGCACAAAACTCCCCGACTCCAGAAAATGCACGCACATGCCGACTGCCACCACCTGCACTGCCACAACAACATGGGCACGACCAGAACATACCGCAGGCGTGACAGCCTTGATCGCGGCGCGGACATCTGCTGCCAACTCCGTCAGATCGTACTTGTACGTGTCAATGTTAATGTGGTGCTGCGATGCCTCCACATCACTCAGTGACGGCACTTGGTCATTCGGCAAGGACTCGTGAGCAGACCGTGGGCTAGGTTCCAGGCGCTGCAGTGCTGCACCGAGATCGACAGCAGCCAGCTGCGCAGCATCACCTGCCGGCTCTGCCGTCGGTGCAGCTGCGGGCGCTCCCTGTTCTGCAGTTGGCGGGGCCTCCTCATCCGAAGACACGGTGATGACTCCTTCAAGGCAAGACGTGGCAACAGGCTCAGTCTTCGCCTTCACCTTCTCAACGGGTGGCGCGTCCGCCACACCTGTGACACGAATCGCTGGATGATCAACAACTGCTGTAATTGCAGTGGTGTCAGACCAGGGTGCCTGCAGACCACCACAGCCACTACCAGCGAGCATGGCCTGTGACGATCCAGCTGCACAGGAGCCGACTGCATCGGAAGTGCCGCCGCCGCAGGCCACTCCAACGCAGCCACGTGAATCAGACCGCACTGCATACATTGCAACGCTGTCGTCTGCATGGGCGACGCTGTCATCTGCGTAGGATCGCGTCGGCACAACCCCGGTGCCGGGTGCTGCGTCACCTGCAACAAATTCGCGCAGCGCTTCTGCTGTGTTGGGCCCGCCACCCACAATCCCTGCCATCACCAGGCCCGAGAAGATAGCTTTGTGACGCGTCAGCAACACCTCTTCAGGGAACGCTGCGTTTGCACGCCCGCAGTACAGCTTTGCTCCCGCTGCATAAAGGGCTTGGCCGTGTGACTCGAATGCGGTCATCGTGGCAACTGCAGCCCCACGGACAGTCTCCCAGACTGACGCCGGGAGCGGGGAGGGCTTGCTGGCCTCTCGCAGGCCACAAGCGAGGCGCGCTGTGCAGTAACCGATAACATGGGCAACCTTGCTCCTATCAGGCGCAGCATCGCCGCTCTCCACATATTTTTGCCTGTGGCGGGCGATTACCGCAGTGTAGAGGTGAGCAGTCATCAGCAACGTCGTCTGATGGCGGTCTTCGATCGCTGGAACCTTGATCTTGCAGTTTTCGAGGAAGGCCAGCGACAGCACATGCACCGGCTTCATTGGCACAGGTCCGAGCACATTGTGCAGGCGATCCAGCAGCAACGCAAACGTGTCGCGCGCCACTTGCACCGCCGCGTCCTGGTCCGGGTCCTGACCAGGCAGTCCTGTTGCAATGCGCCGAGGCTTCTTGTCCCTCACCAGCACGTCACCGCAAAGCTCGTTGTCCTTCATACGGATACCATAGCCCCCAAACCACGTGCTGTCAGTGACGGTGTCCGAATCATGCGTCTTGCGACCTCGCAGCCCGGGGGGGCGAGCACAAATCACCTGCATCTCAACGTAAACCTCATCAGTTCAGGCCCTGATGATCTGGTCCGCGGCAACGAGGACCTCAGCTGCCGGTATACAGCTTCGCGTACAGGATCACCCCGTCAGAGCTCGAGTGTCCCATAACTGGCAGCCACAGCTAGCACAGCACTATTTCGCACTTCTGGCCCCTCGGCGTGCTACCGCGAACAGTTCACAAATTCTCCGGGCAGTGCTTTACAGCATTGTGTAAGAAGCGAACCTGTTGCCATCCACCTTTGTCGCTCTGCCGGGCTCGCAGGATTGGCTGCGGACCGGCCGCATCGACCACAGCGAAGGACGCAAAGTTGTTCGTTCCGAAACGGCGTGCGAAGGCAGGGAGGAGCTCCTCGACGGTCTCCATGGCGGCGTGAGTACAGTCGGTGTTCGCCAACCACTCCAAGCCATGCGCATACACCGCACGGGCAGCGGCCAGCATGGTCAAGTCTGCATCTGCCGGTGCCGGTGGCTCCGAATCCTCATCATCGCTCTCTGCATAGCTCGTGGTCGATGTCGTCGGGTACCAAGATGAAACGTGCACTGATGAACTGCAGGATCAAAGTGACAGCGAGTCCGACCACAGAAAGCCCTATGCGCCCTTCCAGAAATGCATTGGGACAGGGCAACAGACTGTACAAGGGACGATGCTGCCAATGATACATTACCAGCCAATACGTGCGCATGCAACATAGGGTCAATCAGCGAGGAATGAGCAATCAAATGGCTCACCTGCACATACGTGGTCCTCCTGGTCTGCACACCGCGTCAGGGCCAAGCCATCCTGCACAACCTTCCGCTGGTGTCTGAGTCGGGCGCTCTGGCTGCTGGTGTGTCGTTGACGCTTCTTCGCAGGCTTGCCTGCGACGCCAGCAACACTGACGGACCTCCTCTTCTTGAGGCTCTTAGCCACCTGGGCATGCGCCACTATGATCCCGCCAATCGCGGATAGCTTCGGGTCCGTGCGGACAGCTTGCCTCCTGACTCTCCGCCCTGCAAGGTGCACCAGTCAGAGTGTCCACCAAAACCCTTGGCACAAACAACAGCTGCATCACTACATTGCACTGCTGCTTGGCCATCGCCATGGCCCAGGTCTCTCCACATTGTAAACGCACATCACTGCAACACCACAGCTGATGCTGCAACGCCCACAGTCACAACCGAACACACATGGATGATGGACTGCACCTTTGCCATACAACATCCCAGACTCGAGCGCACTGCCAACGTCCACCAGTGAGAGGCTCTCAGCTCCTCCCGCAGCGCACCACAGGCACATTGACTTGCCGACAAACGCGTCAGCCGATGTAGGCTTGCTACAGCGTGCACATGTCGTTGGTGCGCGCACAGGCGCAACCGGAAACCCAATCGCTGGTGTGGTGGGGCCGCCTTCCGCGGCGAGTGTGGTGTATAGCTTCTTCACAGCATCGTCCACCGCGGCCCCCATGGCCTCATCGCAGACATCAGGCCGGTTGAGGATGCTCCTCGCAAAAGCGGCCGCCCCCTGTCTTCCGAGGTACGCCTGGACTTGTTTGGCCGCAGTACATCCACCGAGAATCGCAGTCTGGCACCCCCATGCCACCTGCCACTCCTCTGTGGAACCACCAGCTTCAGCTGTGGTGGGCGTGGCAACAGGAATGGTCTCATGCATGAGCGTATTGACAGCAGATACGGGAGCCGCGCAATGCGCGAGTGTCCCAGAGCTCGATACACCAGCCACCGGGCTGTCACTCGCTGTGCCCTCGATGGCAACTCCCGAGACAGACTCGGCGAGCGCTGGCGGCCCGGCGACGGGCGTTGCGACTGCAGGCATGGGACCGGCAACATCGGCATCATGAGCACTGTCAACCCCTTGCTCGCCGGCAGCGCCTTGCTGTCCAGCAGCCCCTGTCACAGGTAGTGACCTGGTAACAAAACGGTGGCGACACGCACGCACCAAGCCCCCAAAGACGTCCGGATGCTCCCACATCTTGTGGCCCGTGCACCAGCGCTGCAGAAGCCCGGTCTTCTCCACTTTGACATAGAAAGCCTGCAGGTGATTGGCGTGTAAACAATGGAACAGCTTCCGTACAACACAGTGTTAGATCACAAGTACCCCCTGTGGCTGTAGCATTTCTGTAAGACACGCCTGGCGACATGTGGTGGTCCAGTGAGGAGACGCTACCCTGAGGTGAGGCCCACACATCGGCGCTGCGCGCGTTGTATTCTGTGGGCCACTTCCGATTCGAGCAACCTCCTCTCGGCAGTTCTTCGCCTTGCACAGTCCGGGGCCGTAGGCGTAGTCCATGATCAGAGCCTTTTCTGGGGTGGAATACTCCAGATCATCCGTGTTGACGTCCGGGGGTCGCCCCGGCAGCGACTCCTGTGCCGCTCGCCGGCGATACTCGGCGTCACCGTCGACGCAGCGATTGCACTGAGCCAGGCCATCCCTGAACATGTGCAGCGGAAGCCCCCGCCGGCAACCGCTGCAGTATCGCACATACATGTATTCCCCGGTTGGACGTCCATCAACGTCCACAACGGCGACGAGGGCGTAATGCCGCCCCCGCACACTCTGCGACATGCACACGCATCAGAGGATACACCGGGGCTCGAGAGAGGCATTTATGCATCCACAAAAGCACACGCCAGAATTCTGACAACTGTGACAGGGCTCACAATGAAAACCAGATGCACCGGGGTGTATACACAAGTTCAGTCGCCGCGCACCTTGCAGCAAGCTCGACACAGGGTCGCGGGCTTCGAGGACTTGCTGTCATTGATACAGCCCACCCGCACACACTGGTGCTCGTGGCCCCGCCGCTCAACAGCATACGTCGCGAGCACCAACATCGGGTCCGACAGCGTCTCACCGGGGCGCGTGCCGATGGGGGCAGCACATTGTGCCGCTGCACGTCGCTCCAAGATATACGCCTGGGTGCAATCCATGCCATTCTCGATCTCTGTCGCAGACGGGGGCTTGTGCTCGGGGACGGGGAGTGTTGGAACTGACGTGCCCTTTCTTGCGTTCTTCTTGGTGATGGCCGTGTTTCTGCGAATGACAAGGCACCTGTGGCAAACTCCGCCAGTGGTCTCGCTGCCTTGGCCCTCACGGAATTCCTCCACAGCACGCAGCCCGTGGCAGGCAGTGCACAAACGGACATCCTCTTCGGTGTTCATCACGCGGATGTCGTCGCCCTGGTGTAATTCGCACAGGTGCAGACTGTGGTTGGTCGTCTCAGTGGTGGCATACGACGGGCAGCCTTGCACGATGCACATTTTCGATGCCGTGAGCGCACGCCGAACAGCTAGGGACATGTTGGCGAAACGCGCCGGCACCATCGGGAGTGACCCATGCAGCACAGCCCGCACTTCCTGCATCAGCTGCTCACCGCTGCTGTGTGCCCATTTCGTGAGGTAGTCCGTCTCAAACACGGGGTCCCCCTTGGGCACACGCATGCCAGGCGGATAAGGGATAACGGACTCCCCGGTGTCTGGGTTGATCGTCAGCAAGTGCACCTGATACTGGCGAGTTGACAGCACACCCAGGGACGCTTGGTGCGACAGGTGCAGGTACATCGTCTCTCCTGACGCTGTGGTAAAATGCGCCGTGGCACTTTCTGGCTCCCCGGACGCAGCCTCGCCAGCAGGCGCGGGCACCTCCGCCGACATGCCTGGATCCGCTTCAGCCACAGCGACTCCGCTGTCAGTGGCAACCGACGGCTGCTCCGTTGCGCATCGGAGGCCCGCCTCACGCCTGAGCTCCTCCTCCACAGCATCATACACCGTCTCTTCGGTAGCAGTCCCCAGGGCCGCGAGCTCAGCGACACCCCCCATTACCTCCTGAAGCTCAGCATCGGCGATTTCGTCGGGGTGCTGTGACACGTCGGCATGGCTGTCATCGCAGCCCTCCATCTCGACGTCACCATCATCAACGGCGTCGTCCCCATCCATGTCCTCATGCTCGCCGAAGGGGCCGTGCGGGAAGTCGATCTCCACATCTTCAACAGTCGCACACGGCGCTGCCAACGCCGCCTTCCCTTGCTCCGTGCGCAGCCCGACCTTGTCAACGCCGATGACTTGCAGCGTGCTGCACAGCCACTTGTCCTTGGCACCATTGGCAGCCACGACTGCCTGGGTGAGTTCCCGCGCCACCTGTGGCAACTGAGCCAGCCGATGACCGGAGAGTGGCCTCTGGAGCAGCCATTTGCCCGGATACGGTGCCACCTTGCGCATGATACGGTGGTACACCGTCGCGATCTGGGTGCCATCGCCGGCTTGGTGACCACCCACGTAGTCAGCGAGGCGTTTCGACTTCTCGGTGAGGATCGCCTGTTGTGCTGCGCCTTCCCTGGAATTCTGGAAGGCAAAGAACAAGAACAGTTCGCGCTCGGGCTGGTCGCGCGCCGTAGCCAACAGGCCTGATCCGCCCGCATCTCCACCAAAGCGTGCAATTGTGCGCGCGCGCTCCATACCCTGTGCGTCCCCCGTGATGTTGACCTGTGCCTGCACATGGGGATTATGACTGTTACCAATGCCACCAATATTCGCAAGGAGCCATGCAATACTGTGAGCACTGACACCAAACAGCCGCATACGTGCTACGTGTACATATGCAGTGCAACCTCGCAAACGCAACCATGGCACGGACATCAGCACCCTGGACATGAGAGGACAATGTCCCCACGAGGCCCAGATGACACCACATCATGCAGCATTGGAACACTGCCGCCCGCCATGGCCCCCACCGCATGTCTGGGTACTGAGACCTACATGTAGGTCTGCAGCACCATCAGTGGCACGCGCATTGCGTGCCAGAAAAAACAAGGCGTTGATGCACACCATGCCAGCCAGCGTGGACGCCGCGCCACGGCTTGAGAAGTAGTGCACCATTGCCGCGGCTGTCGCATTCTGAACCCACGTGCCAATGTGGCGCATCAGAACCTCATCGGGGGCTCGATCTGACACGATCCTTGACAAGACCATGCGCAGAACCATGGAGGACCGAAGCGCCCTCGGCCCCATGCGAACACCCTTGCCAGTAGGCTTCTCCTGCTCGGCGTTTCCGCCTTCAGGCTCTGCGAGAAGTCCACACACGGCGACCAGCCACGAGATCCGAGGTCCCGGAACATTGATGTAGGGCAAGAACAGCATGTCATGCTGCGTGCAGATGACATACCTGCAACACCGAGCTGCATGTTAGAAGACAGTGTAAAAATGCATCTGCTATATGTGCTGAACCGAAATGCCGATATCATAGAGATGCTCTATTTCAGGATTGGGCAAGGGGTCAGGTGGGATGTCACGTTGACAATGGATGGGCACACAAGTGAGGTTGACCAGCGTAGTGATCCCTGACAACAACACTGACCGAGGACCACACCAGTCCTGTGCATGTTCCTTCGGGCAAAGGCGCTGGTTGTACTGCAACTTCTGGATCTGGTCCGCGTCGTACACCCCCATGGCCAGCCCCAATTGCACAAGCAGGCTGCCGATGACCGGCATGGACGGCGAGACTGGCTGGCCCGTCGGGTCCAGTGCCAGTACCGGCACACCATACGAATTGGGGCATTTGTTGACCTCGTGGTGGCTCACAAAGGCAAAGCCAATCTGCACAGCACCAATAAGTGCAGTGCACATTAAGCGCTGCAGCAGCATCAGCAGCAGCGATCCACAAGCGACACAGCTGTGGCGGAACGATGCGAAATAATGCTTGTACGGGTGAGGCAATACGTGGGGGACATCGCCAGAGTCACACAGTGTGGACGAACAGACTTCTGCACAGCCATGTGTAGGTACAGCCAGACACCTTTAGCTGGCAGTCACATGAGATTACAAAAGAGTGAACGGGAGAAAACAAATACTGACACCGACTCTCATCTGGCAGTCACATGATATACAGACTGGGACAGGCAGCCCGATGGATGTTCACACATCTATTCTGCAACGGCTTCAACTAGGACATCAGTGCTCACCAGCGTGTCGTCATCGTGCACCACCTCCTCAGTCGCCTGTCACAATGCATGAGCCTGCGGGCAGCAGTGTGGTGACAGGTGCACCCATGCACGGACGATCCGCGGATCCAGTGCAGGGGTAAGCCGCCAGCCGAGATTGTCTCGATGTAGTGAGAGAGATCCTGTGAGGGTTTCCCGCCGTAACCTTGTGTGTTCAGTGTGCATATAAGCATGTGCACACTGAGATCTGTAACCATTATCTTTACTGTTTCACGGTATTAGCATTCTCCTCAGCATCTCTCGGTTCTACCTCTGTGCGCAGCAGGTACGAGATGCTGGCTGCCTTGACCTGACCTGAACAAGGACTGCGCGTCCTGACCTGCACGAATCCTAGCTTTTCTGACATCGCCTCCCTCACCTGTCCTCGCAGCATAGGGACTTTCACGAGCTCCACGTCCCGCCAGCGCCAATACTGGAAAAATGTCGTGCGCAGGCCAGCAAGCGCAGTTAGCGCAAACACAACGCGCGCCTGCAAAAGTGAGGCCAAGTCATATGCGCCAAACAAACCTCTCGAGACCAGCATCTGCATCGGCATGGGAAGGATGGTTGATCAAGCAAGCATCTGCATCGGCATGGGCAGGATTGGACGCTGCGCACTTGCATCATGCCAAAGCCCCCGACGTACATCGACTCCACAGTGCGTATGATCTGGCCTTGCGTCAGGGGCGTGATCTTGCGCACACCTCCGAGCGGCGAAGCCTTGATGTACATACGGACGCTCCTCACCAGCGCCTTGAAACGTTTGAACGGACTCGGAAACTCCACGACCTGCACTGCGGCACTCGCCTGTTTAAAAAATGTATACAGCGCCGCACCCGAGGACCTACACATGCCACGATCTCCTCACCACAAGCGACGGGCACTTACATAACACACCTCACACTGTAGCAGTCATAGCAACTACATCAAGAACTGCTATCAGAGCTGATGGACACACGCACCTCATCCTTGGCCGCATAGTAATCTCTGCACAAGCAGCTGATCGTGTGCTCGTACGCGTCCAGCACCTTGTCACTGCCGATCTGCTTTGTATATAGCAGCACGTGCAGCGTCGCGGTGAAGACATCCTTCGGCATCACGCGCCACGACTCAATCACCTTGAACATGTCCAGCTGCACACCATGGCCATGACACCGTGTCAGCTCATAGGTACGTATGTTTGACCTGCGAGTGTACAAGGACAATTCGCGGTGGACTGGCAGCTCCGCGAGTACAAACACTGGCATCACAAATGCACGCAACAGTTACCTGGAAGCGCCGTCGAGCCCCCAAACAGTGACACACCTGCATGGTGTCAGGCCTGAGCAGGTGTTCAGTCTCCAGAGCGCGCGAGCTCAGCACAGCATAGTGGGCCCGCGCAAACCGCAGCACGTTGCGCTCCGCATTCTCGAGCCCCGGCAACGTTCGGTAATGGTGGCTCATCAGCAGGCGCCAGTCATCGAGCTGAGGTAGAGAGAACGTCGGCAAGGAAACGCCACTGACGGCTGCAAAGACAGCACGCGACCGCTCCCCGCGGTTGCCAGCTCGGACCGCAGCCGCATTGATGCAAGCGCGGGCCTGTTGGATGCGCGGCAGCGTGATGCCCTTCCGTTCCAGCTCCTCAATCAGCGCCTCGCCCGAGGGGTTGAGCTCGTAGCGCTCCCTGCACAAGAGTCCGTCTCTGGCACATGCGCCGACGCGGCTAGATCACACCGACGCACGGGGCCGATTCAGTACGCGAGCGGACCGGTCAGGGGCGGGAGGCTGCAGCTGGTGCGAGGGCAGAGTGCGGGTAACTGGGGCTGGGGAATACACACCCAGCAGCAAGATACGGTAACAAAAAACCCGTGTGCTGCCAGACCAGACCCTTACCAGTCATTCTTAGTCGCCACGCCACGCATGAGTCGTCACATGCATGACTGCCCGAATGGTTGGTGCTCCACCGACCATTCTGAAGCGCCTGGATTGTCACATGCATGACTGCCCGAATGGTTGGTGCCCCACCGACCATTCTGGAGCGCCTGGATCGTTACATGCATGACTGCCCTGCTTGACTTACCAGGCCCAACCAGACCCATACTAGCACTTGTACATGCCTCACGCATCAAAAAGGCAGGTGCCTGTGCACGATGCAATGCAGTAACAGACGAATGTAGTAGCGGACACGGGGGGTAGGAGAGTGGTCAACATGTTTGGTGTAGCTGTACAGGCCGACGCTCACTGAGTAGGGGTCGGGCTCTTTTGTGACCAGTCGGATGAATCCCATCCATCCATCGGCAAAGAACATGGTGGAGACAAGTTTGCATCTGTGTGTGGGTGGATTTGTGATGCCGCAGACGTGTGTACATGCATTGCGCAGATACATGCTTGGCATAGCAATGCACCGCAGCTGTCTGCGAGATAAGAGAAGGTTGTTGATTCGAATTACATTCGGTGTTGGCGTTTGTCTTCTCCCGTTCACTCTTTTGTGAAACAAGATGACCTGCGTCGAGAGACGAGACTTGTATGTATACCGGACCAGAAACCGCGGCGACAGTGCACGGGAAAAGACAAATACCGCAGAAGGATCTCATCCGAACCATCATGGAGACACACACGATCACACTACAGCCGCGCCCACACGGGGCAAGTTTGGCACCAACGCGCGCGCATGCCATGCCATCGGCGGACGAGCGGCACGCTCTAGGTCGCACGATAAACATCTTCCCGTTCGCCCGGATGATGCTGGTGTGCCAAACACGAATGCAGCCTATGCCTACGTTGCCTTGTGTAGCGCCTGCATCGTCGCCATCTCGCCACTGACCGACAGCGACACTTTCGTACCGACGCGCGCCCCTTATGCATGCGCTTACGCAACCAGCCGCGACCATGCCTGCAGGCTGGGCGCCTTGCCACGGAACGCACCGCTTGGACAACTCCTCGGCCTCTGCAGTCGCCATGCCTTCCTCCCGCGGCTATATACGACGACAGACTGCGCCTGTGCACGCCTGCGGAGCCGTCGTGGCCAGTGTAGGCGACGGTCTGCTCGCCCGGTTGACCTAGGTCGTCCCGACCGACTGTGTGACTATCCGCTGCTCCCACGGACACGGCCTCTTGCAAGCGGTGTAAGAACGTCACCCTCTGTGACTGCGTGCGTATGCTGGGGATCGGGCTTCACGAAGGGCGCGCCACCGTGGTGACCTCGCTGGGACCTGGTCGCACACGTGCGAGGCTGGCGTCGAACGCCCCGACCGCTACGACGCCTGACGCAGCCGTGCCACACGACAGAACGACACCTATTACCAATTACCCACCGAGAACACGACAGCGGCGGTGTTACGAAGAACGCTGCTACCGGTGCGCTGCAACGGCGCCGGTAGAGTTGGCCGACGACCTGAATGTGTTACCTGGTTTCCCGCTGCGACCCGGGATATACGCAATACAGCACCGTCGCCCGTGCTGCGTTGATAGATGTATCCCGACACGTCCGCGGTCGTTGCTCGCGCGATGGCGTACACCTCCGAACCTTGCGGTAGCTGCGCCTGTCGCCACCTGCTGCAATGCCGCGATCGCCTCTGCGCTGCGTCCTCGTCCCATATCACCACCTCACCCGCCCCCGTCGCATACACCACATCCTGTCGCATAAAGGTAATTAGCACTTGGGAGGTCATTTTTTCTGTCCTCGAGCAGACCAAGCAGGCTCTGGCCACGCCGCTTGCCGCTACGGTCTCACGTCGCGGTGTGCGACCAGGCCAGCGCTGCGACACCATGTGCTCGATCATGTCTCTTCCAACGACCTCCGCGTCTTCCTGCTGCTCGCAGGCTCCTATCCTGCCACGCCGCTTGTGCGACCAGGCCTGCGCTCGTGTCTACACACGGCACGCACCGCGACGCCTGCACGCACGGACGCCAGCGCTGCGACGCCACATGCGCTCGATCGTGTCTCTTCCAACGACCTGTGCATCTTCCTGTTGCCCTCACGGTGCCGGCTGCGCCTCGGCGCTCACCGCACGGCGTACAGCTCGCCACGACCTCGTCCACCTCCTGCATCCCTCCACGCCGTCTTCCACGCCGCTCAGCACCGGCCAGCGCAAACATCCGTGTCTCTCCGACCCTCTGTGCCCCGCGTTCGCCCGCTCGCCTTCGCACCGCGCGCCTGGGACCTCCGCCACCCACGTCCCGCCCGCTGTCCCCTCGCCGCGCGCCCCACGCTGCCTTCGGCACCCCTAACACGCGCAGCCCTGTCCAAAAAGGGCCTCCGCGTGCCAGTTTGCCTGTCTCGTGCATCCAGGCGCCGTTCCCGAGCCTCCCTCGCCTCGCTGGGGCCGGGCTTCGACCCGCCTCGTCGGTACACGTTCCACGACCTCCTCCGCACCGCGTTTTCGACGCAAAAATCAACCTCCTAAGTGCTTATTAAAATGATGTCCGGCCGCCGGTGCCGCGGGCTGGGCGTCCAGCGCGGCAGCCGCAGGCTGCCCCCCGGCGGGAGGCGGAGCAGTTTGCACCGCCGCTGCAGGCTCGACGGGCGCGGCTTCCGGCG
The DNA here is from genome assembly GCA_023078555.1 of Ulva prolifera. Lineage (NCBI taxonomy): Eukaryota > Viridiplantae > Chlorophyta > Ulvophyceae > Ulvales > Ulvaceae > Ulva > Ulva prolifera. The sequence continues at coordinate 5,850,337 of CM041201.1, read as the reverse complement.
GGTGGACAGCGGCGTCGGCGGGCCCTTGGACACCCATGACGGCGGCGGCCAGGTTGAGCGCTCCCCTGCCCTGCGGTGGTGCCGGCTGTGCGCCAGGGAGAACGGCAGCGGGCTGCCCCACTTGGGCGGCCGGTGCAGCGCCGTGCGCCGGTGCGCCGCCCACTGCGACCTCTGCGACGACGGGGACGTGCTCCTGGACACCCATGAACGGCAGAGGCGGGGCGTGCGCTGCAGCGGCCACAGGCTGGCCGCCGACGGGGTGCCGAGCAGGAGGCACGTCTGGAGGGGCGGCCAAAACGACTTCCAGATCATCGCCAGAATCATCACTGGACGATATGATGATCGGCGGCCCGTCGTAGCTGCGTCCAGCCACGCCGCGAGGTGCAGCCCCGGCCCCCTCCTGCTTGACCACCACAGGTAGGGCCTGTGCAGCACTGCAGGGCTGCGCCTCCTCGGGGGGCCCTTGGCCCGCGTCTCCGAGGGGCTGTGCCGCCTGAGGGGAGGCCTGCACCTCCGCGCCGAGGGCGCCCTCGGCCGCAGGAGCAGCCATCTCCGAGACCGCCGCACCGGAGGTCTGCGCTGCTGCGCCACGGCGCGCTGCTCCGGGATGGGCCTCGCCTGGCGGTTGGGAGGCGTGGCCTGTAATCGCAGCCGCAATGGGGGCGCGGCCGGCTGCCGCGGGGACTGCCGAGTCGAGTGCACGCGCTGCTGGAGGAGCCAGGCATGCTGGCCGATGGGCCGGGACTGCCCCGCCGTCCCCAGTCGCGAGTGCGAACCGCGTCGACGCTCCCGCGCCATCACCGCTCGGTCCAGCGGCGGGGCGTTCGCCATGGGCGGCAGGACCAGTACTAGTGCGCTCGTCCGGGAACAGGCGCGACGGCGTGATGCCGACGCCCGGAGCAACGCCGCCCGCGACGTGCGCCCGTAGGCGCTCGGCCGTCATCCTGTCCGAGTCCGTGACGGCCGTCATGAAGAATCCCGCGGCGAGGTCCCCGGCGTGGTTCAGCCGCAGCGCAGGTGGGAGGCTGCGCCTGATGTTCTTGCAGGCCTCCACGGCACCGGCCACGTATCGCGCATGGTCTGGTGGATCGGCGCCGGCCGCCGTCATGGTCGCGATGGCGGCGCCGCGCACACACTTCCACATCGCCTCCGGCAAGTCGTCGCTCTCCCTCGCCGCCATGAGGGCACACGCCATGCGGGCCGTGCAATAGCCGACCGCGGTGGACACGTCTGCACCGAAGTGCTCCCGGTGGGCCAGGCTGGCTGCGTAGAGGTGCACAGGGATCAGCACCGTCGGCTGCGTCGGCTCCACCACCGACAGCGGCGAGACGCTGTCGAGGCACTGGTGGAGGATCGCAAGAGTCACCACGTGAACGGGGCTCGTCGGGGAGGACGGGAAGGCCGCCGACAGCCGCGGCAGAAGCAACGCGATTGCGTCACGCGCCACTTGGACGGCGGTTGTGTGCTCCTGCGTGTCACGGCCACTCGCGAGCCTGCGTCCCGAGCTCTTGTTCTTCATGACGACTGTCCCGAAAACGGTGCCATGGTCGCGCCCGAGCCGGACCCCGCCGAACCATGTCCAGCCGGCGATGTCCTCCGAGGCACCTTCCTTCGAGCCACGCATGCCGTGCATGCGTGCGCATACAACCTGCACCACCACAGTGTCGCTTCACCGGGGCCGACACACGCACTCCGCACGTGCTACGTCGGCACGGGTCGGAGACCGATCCACCGGGGGATTGTACAAGCACAGCGACGACGCCACCGGGGTGGGGCCGTTCGGGGATCCCGAGAGCGTGATCTCTCGTTCATTGGCCACAGACAGCGGGCATCATGCGGTACACCAACGTCGCTGTTGCATCCAAGCGGACATGACGCGCAAAGGCGTACACACGCGCTCGTGGCGTTTCAACTCAACTGCTTCTGGGAGTGGCGTAACGGGATTGGCGGTGAAATCGGCGATGCTGGGTCGTGCCTGTTGGAATTTTCCGTTCGGAAGCTTGAGGACCCTCAAGGGGACAGTGCCAGTCGCGGCCATGGCTTGGATGGACTCCAGCGAGCCGAAGTTGCAGCGGCCGTGGCCCCGCCCGAATGCGGGCAGTGACCCGCACACGACGTCCATGGCATTGCGCGCCCGCGCCTGGTCGGTGAGCCACTCCCGACCGTGTGCTTGGAAGGCACGGGCGACCGCCAGCATGACTCCGTTTGCCGGCGGGAGCGCGACACGCGGCGGCTCGTCCTCTGCATCCGTACGGGGTGGAGTGGTCAGAGTGCGGGTCGTCTGGCGGGCATGCATGGCATGTGGCACGACGACAATGCGATGCAGCCAAGACGCTCGCGTGCAGAGATGGTGTGTGCCCACGTTCAGTTGTGTCGCACACCGTGGATGGACGACGTTCAGTTGCATGTATCATGCAACTGTTCGCCAAGAGGACCAACTGACCGTCAAGGCGGAAGCGCACCGTCCATCGGAGAGCCTTCGGATCCGTCACGCGTGGGCCCGCGTTTCTTCCGTGCCTTGTGCTTGGGCTGCCCGCCCGCATCCCGCCGACGCCGCTTGCTGGCCTGGCTGCTGAGCTGACGCATGCGCCTGTCGGCTTCGGTGCCCGAGCCGGTGCCGATGACGACGATCTGTCTGCGGCTGCGCAGCTCGGCGAATGCGCGAGCATGTTCCGCCGTGACTCCGTGCATGATCGAGAGCTCCGGGATGACATACCCGGCGCGCTTCGTCGTCATCCGGCCTGCATGGAATCGTTGAGCATCACTGCTGCGCCCGATCGTCGGTGATCGCGTGCCATGACGCGGCGCGACTGGAGGGCTGCGAGATGGGGGCCGCGGGGGATGAACACAGGTCGGTGATGCGTGTATTCGCGTACGGTCCGCATACACCCGAGCTGAGAGAGAAAGACCAGGGCATCACGGTCGACGGGAGCGTACCCTTTCCGTACAGCAGCCCGGATACGAGGGCGTGGTTGACGTCAAGCAGCGACAGCCCTCCCGCGCCCCGACCGCGCGCCGCGCACGGCAGGCACACCGACTGCCCGGTGAAGCCGGCCGGGCACGTGTATTGTGCGCAGATGGCGCACGTCGTGGGTGCCGGCGGGCCCGGCACCGGAATGCCCGTCGCCGTGATCTGTTCCGTGGCCTGTCCATCTTCGTACAGCTTCTCCACCGCCGCCTGCACGAAGTGGTCCTCTTCTTCGATCGCAGAGAGGTCTCGTCCGAGCACGTCTGCGGCCCAGTTGATGACCTCGTTGCCGAGGTGGCTCCTGAGCTGCGCGACCGCGTCCTGGCCATCCACCACCTCCGACTGTCGGCCCCACTCGACGTTCCACTCCACAGCATCCTCCTCGACGTCATGCATGGCGTCAGCGGCATGCTCCGCTGCCGCGACTGCAGCTGCAATCCTCGCCGCTTCCAGCGCCTCTGCGCTCGTCGACGGCAGAATCCGGCCCAGACACGTGCGCCAGTACCCCCCGAAGCCGTCGATGGGCTCCCACTGCTTGTGGGTGGAGCACCAGCGAAGGACACGGCCGGTCTTGGGGTCGATGCAGAACCAAGCCTGCATCCACGGCGCCACGGTTCGGTGGGCGTACAAGTGACACGACGGGCTCACGGCACCGAACGTCCACATCCACACATCTGGTGAGGGTGTCTGGGGGCGGTACGTGGGCCTCCTGACTCCACCAGGACAGCCGGTCCCTGGCTTTCGCATACACACGCGTGCCGTCCTTCAGCCGACCGCTGACGTCCAACCGATATTCCTGGCTACGTACGTCGGCGGTTCGTGCTTGTAGACACAGACCCACCGTGACGGTATGCTTCAGCATGTGACATGCAGACCGCACGTCGCGGGATGCCTCTACTGGGTGCACTCCACCGCAGATTCGTCAACTCGAGACAAATGCGACCGCACGTAGGGGGGCCTGATTCTGCAGCACACGAGGTCATCCCGAGAGGCACACCGGCATGTGCATGGGGCACAGGGGCAGTGCTCGCTGCGCGGCCTCCGAGCCCCGGCCCCGGCGGGCAACCTGCGCTGGACACGTGGTGGCCTTGCAGAGGCCGTCGGCTTTGTCAAAGTCCAGCTCGAGGGCGGTCTCGCGAGTCGCCCACTTGTGGCCCGCAGGGGCGACATCGCGTGGCGCGCGTGGCACACGGCGGCGCCGATACGCCGTAACCTTGGCCACGCAGCGGTCGCATGAAGCGAGCCCCGGCCGGAACATCTGCAGCGGCACGCCCAGGCCGCACGTGCTGCAGGGGCGGGTGTACATGTACGCACCTGTCCGTTTGCCGTCCTGCCCCACGACCGCCACAAGCACAAACTGTAGTCCGCGGACGTCCTGCATGCGCCGGTGACGTTCGGTCGCGGTCGAGGCGTCGCCGCCGCGATGATGGGCGGCTCCATGCATACATGCGCATGCCGAAGAACCCGGCGCCCCGACAGACAACGGCGGCATACAGCAGAGACAAGCGGTACGGGCGTTCCGGCACAGCAGGGGCGTTTGTGCACGCACGTCGAAGCACTGCTTGCACAGCATGGCCCCGTCGCGATCCTTGAGCTTGGCTTCTCCGGAGCAGCCGATGCGCACGCAGCGGCGCAAGTGACCCCGCCGCGCCTCGTCGTAAAAGGCGTACGCGATGTACGGCGAGTTGAGAGATTCACCCGGACGAACGTCGAGGCGCAGGGCGGCCTGCTGCTCGGCGGCGCGACGTTCGAGGATGAAGGAGCCATCGGCATCACGGCCCGACTCCACCTCCGCCGGGGAAGCAGGCATGTGCTCTGGCGGCGGCTGCTGTTGCCCGCGTCCAGCATCCCGATTGCGCTTGTGCACTGAGCAGGTGCGGCAGACCCCTCCGTCGCCGTCGATGCCTTGGCCGTGACGGAACTCCCGCACGTCCAAGTGCTTGTGGCACCCGGTGCACCGCCGCATGTCCTCCTCCGTGCCGCGGACACGGACGTCCGCCTTGCGGTGCTTCGGGCACAGCAGCAGCGCGTGTTCGGTGCCCAGGTGCACGTGATCGGGACATCCCATGACCAGGCACATGTTCGATGCCGCCAGCGCCTTCCGGACGGTGGCGTCGAGGTTGCAGGCCCGTGCCGGGATCACTGGCAGTTTGCCGTGTAGCACCCCCTCGAGATCTTCCATGAGAGCGTGGCCGTCGTCATGCGAGAGGAGCATGAGGTCCACCTCGAACTCCACGTGCGACCGAGGCAGTCGCATGAAGGCGGGGTACGGCACCGCGGACTTGCCGGTCTCAGGGCGTATGGTGAGCTTGTGCACGTGAAAGCAGCGGCTCTGGATGATCGCGAGGGCAACTTGATGGCTGATGTGCATCTCCACCACCTTGCCGCCAGCGGCCATGGTGCGCCCGACAGCCCCTCTCGGCGCGTCTGGGTCCTCCTGGACCTCCGGGTCCACGGTGGTCGCCGGACCGTCGTCTCGCGCATCGGGCTCCGCCAGCTCGGCCGCCAGGTCAAGCTCCATGGCGTCGGCGGGGACGACGCCGATGTCCGCGGCAGCGCGCACAGCATGGCGAAATTCCCTGTCGATCTCCTCAGCGCCATCGTCATCCTCGCTGTCATCGAGGACGACGGCATCGTCGCCGTCCCCCGCATCCTCCTCGTCCTCATGAAAGTCTGTGTCGAACGGGCCGTACGGATAGTCTTGAGCGACATCCTCCAGCGTCACATGCTCCGGTGTCAGCGTCGCCGCCGCCTTGAGCGTGTCCAGGCGGCGCTTGTCCACAAACATGACGTCCTCTGCGGCGGCCAGCCAGGCTTCTTTGGCAGCAATCGCCTCCCGCACGACCACAGTGTAGTCTTTCACCACACCTGCGCACTGCGCCAACTTTACAGGATGTGTGTGTGTCTGTCTGTCTGTCTGTCTGTCTGTCTGTGCATGTGTCTGTGTCTGTGTCTGTGTCTGTGTCTGTGTGTGTCTCTGTCTGTCTCTGTCTGTCTGTCTGTCTGTCTGTCTGTCTGTCTGTCTGTGTCTGTGCCTGTGCCTGTGCCTGTGTCTGTATCTGCATCTGTGTCTGTCTGTCTGTCTGTCTGTCTGTCTGTCTGCCTGTGCCTGTGCCTGTGCCTGTGCCTGTGTCTGTGTCTGTGTCTGTGACTGTGTCTGTGCCTGTGTCTGTGTGTGTCTGTGTGTGTCTGTGTCTGTCTCTGTCTGTCTCTGTCTCTGTCTGTCTGTCTGTCTGTCTGTCTGTCTGTCTGTCTGTCTGTGTCTGTGTCTGTGTCTGTGTCTGTGACTGTGTCTGTCTGTCTGTCTGTGTGTGTCTGTGTCTGTGTCTGTGTCTGTCTGTCTGTCTGTCTGTCTGTCTGTCTGTCTGTCTGTCTGTGTGTGTCTGTGCCTGTGCCTGTGTCTGTGCCTGTGCCTGTGCCTGTGTCTGTATCTGCGTCTGTGTCTGTCTGTCTGTCTGTCTGTCTGTCCGTCTGTGTCTGTGTCTGTGCCTGTGTCTGTGCCTGTGCCTCTGTCTGTCTGTCTGTCTGTCTGTCTGTCTGTGATCATGCATGGCAGCTAGCAGAGCTCATGTTGGCAGAGGTGAGATACACGGCATAGTTGTGCTGCAAGATCTGTGACTGCCAATTGGCAGGAGTCTGTGCTGTACGACTAGTGATCATGGCAACAGGTGCTGGAATCACGATGGCTCGACACTCCGAGAACGGGGGACAGACCTGGAAGCGAGGCGAGTCGCTCATCGGAGAGGGGCCTCTTGAGGAGCCACCAGCCCGGGGCATGGGCCACTCGCCTGGAGAGCCGCAAGTACACGGACGCGATCTGGCCGCCGGAGCCGGGGTCGTGGCCACCGACCAGCTCGGCGAGGCGCTTGCTGGCCGCGGTCACCCTGGCCTGGTGCAGCCGCCCGTCTGCGCTGGCCTGGAACTCCAGGAAGCACGCGAGGTCGCGCTCCGCCTCGTTGCCGGCGACGGGCGGGGGGCCGGGGTCGGTCGCGTCCGCCGAGACGCGCTGGACGGTGCGCGCGGCCTCCATGTCCTGCGGGTTTGTCGTCACGCCGGCGTGCTGCTGCATGGCACACACACACACCGTGCAGAGGCATCGCACACACGCTGCGGAAGTCAGGGCGGCGCAGGCTGGGCTCGGGTGGTGCGGCATCGTACCATGCCACCGAGGGTGGTCGCCGCCGCGCGGTTCGAGAAGTAGTGGACCATCGCCGCGCAGGCGGTCTTCTGGACCCAGGTGCCCAGGTGGCGCAGGGTTGTCTCGTCGGGGGGGCGGTCGGAGATTATGCGCATGAGCACGTGGCGCAGGACCATCGAGGAGCGCAGCGCGCGCGGCCCGGCCTTGACGCCGCGCCCGCGCGGGCCGACGTCCGCGAGCACGCCCGCCATCGCGACGAGCCAGGAGATGCGGTTCCCCGGGACGTTGACGAACGGCAGCATGAGGAGGTCGTCCTGGGCGCAGATGACGTACCTGCACCCCGTGAGCCCTGTGGTGCGGGCCACATCGCCGTGGGGCCCGTGGCACACAGGAAGCCACGCGGGCAGGGGGCGCATGGCAGCAGGGCAGCAGCGACACGCAGGGGGGGCGCACCACTCCCGCGTCTGCGGCTTGCGCGGCACGATCTCCCCGAAGTCCAGGTCGTTGACGGCAGCCCAGTCGAAGACCCCCATCGCGAGGCCGAGCTCGACCAGCGTGTTGCCGACGAGCGGCAGACCCCGCCTGGCCGCGAGGCCCGTCGGATCGAGCGCCAGCACGTTGACGCCGTAGGCATTCGGGCACTTCGTGACGACGTGGCGGGTCACGAGGGCGAAGCCGATCTGCAGCGGCGGCCGTGGCGTCGCGATACGAGGTGCACGTCATGTGGCAGAACGATCATGACGTGAACCAAAGACAATACCTGGCTGCACATGTCTGGGGGCTTCAGCAGAGTATCGTACAGCATGCATTGGCCACCGTGCCTCTCGTTGGACCTGGCGTGCCAAAACAAACGATGTGTGCTGACTAAGGCAACATGATGCAGCACAACTTTCTGCATGTTCGGCAGTGGTCATCTGCCTATGAGGGGCGAGGCATGCATAGCACGAGGTCATGCACATACAAAGTGGGCTGCTCGACAGTAGGAGGACATGCTGCGACTTTGGTTGCACAGGAGAATCGCACACACTTATTACAAAATAATACACTATCCCATCACACATTCGCTGCCAATGCATAGCTATAGGCGTGGCGCCTGGCAAGATAGAACGGAAACGCCTCGATAGGATATACGCAGGCACAAAACAACACAGACCTCCGGCAGCGCTACACAACAGGCACGAGAATGCAAGACAGAAGCCTCCTTCCTGCACTTGAGCGAATGTGCTAATGTGTGATTGACACATAAGCGAGGGCCGCAGGTGCGCACCGTGCAGTCCCCCCGTGACAGGTTGTCCACGGACGCTGGCACCGCCTCGCCGTCCCGCAGCAGCACCTTCTGGAGGTGCACGTCCTCCCAGCGCCAGAACTGGAAGAAGGTGCTCCGGACGCCGGCGATCGCGGTGAGCGAGAGCACGACCCGCGCCTGCATCATCCCGAAGCCGCCGACGTACATGCCCTCCACCATGCGGCGGATCTGGCCCTCCGACAGCGGCGTGATCTTGCGGATCCCGCTGAGGGCGGACGACTTGATGAACATGGCGACGCCCGACACGACGCTCTGGTAGCGCTGGAAGGGACTGGCATCTTCAACCGCCTGCGCGCACGCGGTGTCACTACAGCGGCCTTGCGGGCGACGGGCAGGACTGTCCGCATCGGAGGACAGGAGGCGCGCCGCGGCGCAGCTTCACACGGGCGGCACGTACCTCGTTCACGGCCGCGTAGTACGCCTTCATCAGATCGCCCACCGCTTTCTTCATGCCGTCCAGCGAGCCCTTGCTGCCGATGACCTTGGTGTAGAGCAGGAGGTGGAGGACCTCGACGAAGCGGTCCTTCGTCATCGCCCGCCACGACTTGACGGCCTCGAACATGTCGACGACGAAGGCGTCGTCCCCGACGGCGTCCGCACGGAGCAGGGAGTCCGTGTCCTCCCCGCGCAGGACCATGACGGCGTAGTGGGCGCGGAGGAAGCGCAGCGCGCCGCGCTCGCTGTCCTCGAGGCCTGGCAGGGTGCGGTTGAAGCGCGACAGCAACAGACGCCAGTCCTCGGGCTCCGGGAGGGTGCAGTCCGGCTTCTCGGTGGTGTTGAGCGCCGCGCACACGGCGCGTGACGGCTCCCCGAGCCGACTGGCCTCCTCCGCGGCGCGGTTCAGGCACGCGCGGGCCTTGTGCAGGCGATCCTTCGTGAGGCCCAACGCCACGAGCCCCTCCAGGAGCACCTCGCCCGAGGGGTTCAGCTCGTACCGCCGCCTCCTACACGCGCGACGACCGGTCGCTCACAGGCGTCCGCCCGCAGCGGCGAAAGCATGCACGGGGACACTGCTGCCCGTCAATTGTTAAACCGGACACAGCTGGTTGGATCATCTGGTCTGGCGAGATCATTGCTTGCTCTCTGTCGGTCTGGCTGGGCAGATTGGCTGCTGCATTTTGTGCTCCATAGTGCTGGGCATTGTCAACAGGCAATCACGACAGTGCCAGGCACAGACTCTGCAGCACATGCGATTGGCACGTCCTGATAGCATATGTGACACTTGTCCTTCCATTCAGCTTACGTGTGACGACCTTGTTGCATACACGTGTGACTCCGTACCACTGGAAAGCAGTGTATCGCCCTCGTCAACAGATCAGGCACTGTTTAGGACCATTAGGCAGGCTGTCTCGTAAAACGGTGCGTGGCTCTACTGCATGTCGGTGTGGACTCAGGCGAACAGTGACGTGCCTACACAAGCCTCCCATCTTGTAGAATGGTGCCTGCTTGCAGTCCATGCTGATGATAGGCATGTACATGTACACCTCTGATCGCTTTTGAACATTCCTGGTGGTGGTGATGTCCCTGCGATCTCATGGTGTAAAGGAGCACTGCAGTGTAGCATGCTACATTGACCGACCGGAGGTTCACGCGGTACTGTATGGACGGGCATCAAGTTATAGGTAGTAACACATCAACACTGTTTTTCAGGTGAAGCTCACAACATTGGAGCTGCTGCGATGTTTAGAGTCTCTGCAAGGAGCACCTCGTCCACGTGCGTTTTGTTCACCAAACAGGACAGAGCTGCATGTTTGCTAATAGCTCGATAAGCTCGTGGAAAGCATGGTTCTCGTTGGGATTCATCCCGCCAGTATGGTCGCCCGCCGTGATGCTGGTCGGACGCGAACACCGCACGGTGACACAAGTGCAGTTGGCAGACAGTGGAACATCAGTGCATCACGTTACGGTGTTTTTGGAGTGCTCTCTGGCCGCTGAGCACGACGGGCATACGCTGGGCACCGTTCGAGGCCATCTACGCCGTCGCTGGTTGCGCTGGGCGTTTTCACCAGTTTCGCCCAGACTGCTGACAATCGATTCAGGCGGTGGTCACTGTGAGTCTACAGGACGTTTCCGCGTTGTCTGGAGCTTTCTGAGCTGCTCGCGATGCACCGATGCGGACCGCGACGGTGGCCGAAGCGGCGCTGGCGCGCGCTGTATGCATGCGCGTTGCACGCTCTATCCCGGCCCGCATGCACGCGCCGCGGCGACCCCGCCCCGCGCCGCGCCCTTACGTACACCCCACGACATCCAGCAGCTCGCGTACCTGTCAAGGGCCTCGTCCCGCCGTCCATCGGCCGCCTGGCCCGTGCCTGCCATCCTCCTCCGCTGCAGAGCCTCCTCCTGCCGTGGAGGTGCCTGCTGGCAGCCGGCGGCCGCGTCCGTGGCGCTCCCGTGCGCCTCGCCGCGTGCCCCGTTCGCCGACGGTCGCCCAGCGCCTCGCCTGCGCCCCTCCGCCGCACTCCCGCGGCCTCCGCCACCCGCTGCACGCTCAGACTCACTCCCTGATGCCCCTCCGCCGCGCCGTCGGCCCGTCGCCGGCGCCGCGGGCCGCTGCACGCCGTTCGACAGCGCCGAGCAAGCGAGCGCACGCCCCGCCGCTCCTGCCCCGCTGCCTCCGCCGCTGGCCCTCTAAAACGCCGTACCTCCTTCTTACAGAGCTCCGTGCCTACTCGGGCGGAGATCGGACACGGCTGCAGGCCTCCACGCCTCCTACGCTACGCTGGGTGGCGTGCACCGCCGACCTCTCAACAGCTGGGCGTTTCTGCAATCCCGACTGCGCTCTGCGACTTGTTTCGCCTGCCAACATCGCTCCTGCGAATCGTCCGCCCGCTCCCCGTCGCTCCCTTATACGTCCCACGAAACGTCGGTCGCCGCTCTCCCGTCGAGATCTCCACCCCCTGCGCCACGGCCGGGCGGCCTGCGTTTCGACCGCGCGCATTTGACGCCGCGTACGCCCCACATGCACGCGCCGCGGCCACCCCGATGACGCCTCCCCCTCAGCCACCCTCGCTTCCGTGCAGGCACATCCACATCCCTGGCACGGGCAGGGAGACAGCAGCGAGAACACAGTAACACGCCCATGTAGCTCTTTATCTTTCGTTCTCATCGTGGCGTTAGCTTCGAGCCGCGGTGCGTGCAGATGCCAGGGCCGATTCTGTGGAGAACCTGTCGCTGCGCTGCCGGACCTGGCCGGCGAGGTGGACGTTCGTGACTTACGTGTGAAACCTTAGGCCGTTGCATATACTGCTTGTTGTTGAGATCCGTTACTCTTTGGCGATCCGCGCAGGGCCGTCGCTGCGTGTCTCGGGCGACAGGTCAACAGAACACTCGGGCATTCCCTGCTCGCTTCGAGAGGCCGCGAGAGCCGCGGAATTTACCAGCACAAAAATGACGACGTTAGGAAAACAATATGGAATCCCACGGTGCCTGCGGTGCTGGTGTCACCTGTGGCGGTCGCGAGTACCACCTGCAGCCCCCCGTTGATTGCCATTCCGATACAACAGCCGAGGATCGCAGCGTCGACATCCAACACATGGCCAGGCTTGCTCGAGCGTGCGATGTTGATCGTATGGTTTGCGCACGGTGCCGCGGTTGCAGGTGTGCGTGTGTTCCTCGTGTGTGCGAGTCAGGTCCAGGCACCCTCGCGCCAGCTCTCCACACGTCATCGATGTCTGCATCCCTTTTAGAACGACATCGATTCTTGCTATCTGTCGCTGGTGGCAGGACGGTGTCGCTGGTGGCGGACATGGGCGATGCAGTTGCGTCGACTCACGACCTGCAGGCCGATTGCCTGATGCGTGGTGGCCCTATCTGCGGCGTCACACACTCACATACTCGTTCTTCAGCATCGTGCAGCTGCAGCTGCACCGCCACGCTGCGACGTGCTGATCAGCGACGCGGCCGCTCTGTCGACGGCACAGCGCCACATCGCCCGCCTCGCTCGCTGCTGTTTTTTTTATATACATTATATACATGTGCTAAAATACTACATATCGCGCTGCCTCTATACGGCCTTCTCCCAGGACACCCCGGTCCCCGAAGACGGCATCGGTGCTGGTGTCACCTGGTGAGCGAGCGACGCGGCCGCTCTGTCGACGGCACAGCGCCACATCGCCCGCCTCGATCGCTGCTGTTTTTTTTATATACATTATATACAAGTGTTTTATACCTGTCGCGCTGGCTCTATACGGCCCGGTCCCTGAAGACGGCATCGGTGTCACCTGTTGAGGTTGAGAGCGACGCGGCCGCTCTGTCGACGGCACATCGCCCGCCTCGATCGCTCGCATTGTTTGTTTTATACATATATAGAGCGCTGAGTCTATACGGCCTTCTCCCAGGACACCCCGGTCCCTGAAGACGGCATCGGTGTCACCTGTTGAGGTTGAGAGCGACGCGGCCGCTCTGTCGACGCCACATCGCCCGCCTCGATCGCTCGCATTGTTTGTTTTATACATATATAGAGCGCTGAGTCTATACGGCCTTCTCCCAGGACACCCCGGTCCCTGAAGACGGCATCGGTGTCACCTGTTGAGGTTGAGAGCGACGCGGCCGCTCTGTCGACGGAACATCGCCCGCCTCGCTCGCTGCTGTTTTTTTTATATACATTATATACAAGTGTTTTATACCTATCGCGCTGCCTCTATACGGCCCGGTCCCTGCAGACGGCATCGGTGTCACCTGTTGAGGTTGAGAGCGACGCGGCCGCTCTGTCGACGGCACAGCGCCCGCCTCGATCGCTGCTGTTTTTTTTATATACATTACATACAAGTGTTTCATACATGTCGCGCTGCCTCTATACGGCCCGGTCCCTGAAGACGGCATCGGTGTCACCTGTTGAGGTTGAGAGCGACGCGGCCGCTCTGTCGACGCCACATCGCCCGCCTCGCTCGCTGCTGTTTTTTTTATATACATTATATACAAGTGTTTTATACCTGTCGCGCTGCCTCTATACGGCCCGGTCCCTGCAGACGGTGCCGTCGGCCCGTCCGCCGGGAGGCCCGCGTTTCGACCGCGCGCCGCGGCCCGCCGGGCGCGGCCCCGCCCCCGGCCACGCGCTTTCGACGCCCCCCCGCCGCGTGGCCGCCGCGAAAAGTGCTAAAAGACTCTCCTGTCGAGAGTTGCAGCAGAGCAGGTGGACTCACAGAAACACGGGATGGCGACACACGCATGCAGAGTTGCAGCAAAGCAGGCGGCGCGCCGAACACAGCACAAAAACACACACGCATGCAGAGTTGCAGCAGAGCAGGCGGACGGGCCGAACACAGCACAAAAACACACACGCATGCAGAGATGCAGCAGAGCAGGTGGACTCACAGAAACACGGGATGGCAACACACGCATGCAGAGTTGCAGCAGAGCAGGCGGACGGGCCGAACACAGCACAAAAACACACACGCATGCAGAGATGCAGCAGAGCAGGTGGACTCACGGAAACACGGGATGGCAACACACGCGCACAGAGATGTAGTGCTGCACCTGGGAGCTGGGCGAGGCGGTGGGCTGGCATCGCGCTCTGGAGGAGCCACCTCCCCGGATACGGTGCCACCTTCCGCATGATGCGATGGTACACCGACGCGACCGCCCCGCCGTTGCCGGCCAGGTGGCCCCCAACGTGGTCCGCAAGGAGCTTGGACATCTTTGTGAGGACAGCCTGCTGCACGGCGCCGTCCTTGGACTTCTGGAACGCGATGAAAAGAAAGAGCTCGCGCTCGGGCTGTTCCTGCGCGGTGGCCAGTAGGCTGGGCCCAACGGCATCCCCGCCGATGCGCGCAATCGTGCGTGCATGCTCCATTCCCTGAGCGTTGCCCGTGATGTTGGCCTGTGCCTGCACGGCGAGCTGCCGTCACCACCGCGGGCGCCTGTCTAGCAACAAGCACGGCAACCGTTGTCTGCGGCACACAAGCACATGCACCCATTGCAGCGGCCAGCGACAGGTGCCCACAGTGGCACAGTGGTGCATCCCCATTGCATAGAGCGCAAGCAGTCTACCACACCATCAACAGCCAGTGTTGAGCTCATTTGCACAGCAGCCTACAGCCCTCGATCAAATCCTGGAGTGCGCACCATGCCAGCCAGAGTTGCTGCCGCGCCGCGGCTGGAGAAGTAATGCACCATGGCTGCAGCCGTTGCATTCTGGACCCACGTGCCGAGGTGGCGCATGAGGACCTCGTCAGGCGCGCGGTCCGACGTGATGCGCCCGAGGACCATGCGCAGCACCATGGACGACCGCAGTGAGCGGGGTCCCATTCGCACGCCCCGGCCATGCGGCTCCGCGCCGTCCTCAGGTTCGGCCAGTAGGCCGCACATCGCGACCAGCCAGGAAATGCGGACGCCAGGCACGTTGATGAATGGCAGGAACATCAGGTCATGCTGTGTGCATATCACATACCTACAGCGGGTCACACATGTGAACATCTGTGGGCTCAGCGCTAGCACGCCACAGCGAGGGAAGCAGCGCTGCATCATGCATGATGCCAGCGCAACCACATGCGGACACTACGTCACACGCAGAGCCATACAACGAAGCAGAGATGCACACCAATGCTGTGCATGCGGCTTCGGGCGGAGGGGCGCGTTGTACGGCAGGCGCGTGATCTGTTCCGCATCATACACGCCCATCACCAGCCCTAGCTGAACGAGGAGGCTGCCGACAACCGGCATGGAGGGCGACATGCGCTGCCCCGTCGGGTCGAGCGCCAGCACCGGTGTCCCGTACTGATTGGGGCACTTGTTGACAGCGTGGTGGCTGACAAAGGCAAAGCCCATCTGCACAGTGTCACTCCGGTTAGCCTTCCGTCACAGCAGTTGCCGCAGCAGCGCAGGCTGCCAGCGGCAGCATGCATAGGGAAGATCACAAACATCCACGACACTGATAGCGGCACCACAACACTGGTAGCGGCACCACGCACACAGGGTGCCCGCCAGCGACGACGTGACACGCGGCCGAACCACAGCAACGCCACCGCAGCACCGCCAAAGGCCAGGGTGCGCAGCAGAAAAACACAACAGCAATATCCAGCAAGGCAACAGGCAGGAGAGCAAACGTGCTGCAGCCCCGACAGCCGCGGCGGAAGCGGCAGTCACTGCGGAATCCCACGAGCCACACTGGCAGGCGCCACACCTGCGTGTCACTGTTGTGCAGCACCTCCTCCGTCGCATCCTTGACCTCGCCTTGCAGCATGGGGACCTTGATCAGCTCCACGTCCTCCCAGCGCCAGTACTGGAAGAATGTGGTGCGCAGGCCAGCGATCGCAGTCAAGGCAAACACCACGCGCGCCTGGAAACATCAACACAGGGTGAGACGTGGCCTCCTGTGAAACGGCTAGCCAAGGACACAAGCACAGCACAAGGATGTCTTCCAGAACGGCTGGCACACTACTGTAGCGCGCACACACTCGGGCACCGTGCCCGACATCACAGTGCAGCCCTTGGACATGCTGACTGACAGGCCAAGGCTGCCGATACAATTTAGCATTGCGCCGCAGCCACAATGACCGCAAAGCAGCTTCGGGAGAGGGCATGGTGGCGCACTTGCATCATGCCGAAGCCCCCGACATACATCGACTCCACTGCGCGCATGATCTGGCCCTGGGTGAGGGGGGTAATCTTGCGAGTGCCGCCGAGCGGCGAGGCCTTGATGTACATCCGAATGCTCTTCACGATCGGCAGGAAGCGCTGAAATGGGCTCGGCTGATCCACCACCTGCACACCACCCCCCCTTCAGGCCACTCGCACCTGCAGGTCAGTATGCCAGCCCACGTTCCCTCGGGGACTGGCGCAGGACCCGCGCGGCGTCCAGGCACCATGCATGTGCGCCTGCGCGACAGGCAGGAGCACTGGTGCCGGCTGCAGGCCGACACAAACAAGAAGCAGGCTTCGGACACGCACCTCATCCGCCGCCGCATAGTACGCTCTGCACAAGCACCTGATGGCATGCTCATAGCTGTCGAGCGTCCCCCGGGCTCCGATCTGCTTCGTGTACAGCATCAAGTGTAGGGTCGCAGTGAAGACATCCTTCGCCATTGTGCGCCACGACTCGATGACCTTGAACATGTCGAGCTGCAAACGAGCTCACACTGTCAGCGCCGGACACACGCTGGCCGGGGATGGGGTGGCCCCATGCCACTAGTGCCTGTACGGCGCAGGTCGCCCACACCTTCATCGTGTCTCGCCGCAACAGATGGTCGGTGTCGAGCCCGCGTGTGCTGAGGACGGCAAAGTGTGCGCGCGCAAACCGGAGAACGTTGCGCTCTGCAGCCTCCAGCCCCGCCAAGGAGCGGTGGTGACGGCTGAGCAGCAGCCGCCAGTCGTCGAGGGCTGGCAGCGACAGTGTCGGCAGGGGGACGCCGCCGGCCGCAGCGAAGGCGGCGCGCGAGGGCTCCCCGCGCTCGCCGGCTCGCACTGCAGCGGCATTGACGCACGCACGTGCCTGTTGCACGCGCTCCACCGTGATGCCCCTCCGGGCCATCTCCTCCACGAGCGCCTCGCCCGCGGGGTTGAGCTCGTAGCGTGCCCTGCACAGACACGTCGCCGTCGGCGGCACGCCCACGCATGACCATGTGCGCAGGCTTGCGCGTGCGGTGCGCGTGCACGGGCCTGAGCCGCGCCGCCTGCCCCGTCAGCTGTTACGCCTGGTCAGCGGAGCCGCGCCACTGGCGCACCTGCCCCCCCGGGCGCTTGCGACTGCGGTTGCGGGTGTCCCGGAAGAAGACAAATACCCACACCGACTCTTGACGAGCTCATCCGAATGAACAGCAACACGTACAAACCCACCCGATCACACACCGCCATGCATGTCGAATCGACCCCCCTCGAGGGCACGGCCGGTGTCTCGAGATACGCTTCGAGCACGACCACACCGCCGACAGTCAACGGCACGCACGTACGCACGCGTGCACAAGCCGCGAGCACCGGGTCGCGCTGCAAACACCGAACGTTATTAACAATAAACGCACCTCATCGCGGCGATGCCGGCGTCGTCGCTGGCCATCCCGGCCTCCCTCTCTCCGTCGCGGTGCCCCCTGGGGCGGTGTGTCGTGTGCCCGCGTGCTACCGGCTGACGCCGGTCGATGGCGTGTAGGACCGACGACTCGCGTTAACGACGGCGCGACGCTTCGACTCCACTGATGGACACAATTTCGCAAGGCGTGAACGGGAGAGGAAACAAACACTGAAACCTCGACTCCACTGATGGCAGTTCGATGGGTTCCGGGCACGTCGCTCGACGCTGCAGATGCCGTCTGACGACAGATTCACCCCGTCCGCGCTGCTCTACTCTGCTTGCGAGTCACCGTCGCTGGCGACCCAAGCTGATGTACACACGCTCTCTCCGTCGCGTCGCCCCTTTTATAGCAATCGCGCCCCCCCTTCGAATGCAGTCCGTCCCTCTGTCCGCGAACCCGCACTCGCGCCTGTGAACGAGGGTGCGAGCGGTCGACGATATGGCCCCGTTACACCGGTGCCACTTGGGCTCCGATCGGCTGCGGCCGCTCCTCGCGGCGCCACAGCCGCTGCCTCCCGTCTCGCCTCGCCCCCACTCCGCGCACACGCCCACGCCGCTGCAGAGGTCGTCCACGCCTGCCGTGGATCACTGCCTGCCGCGCGTGGCCCGCGTGGCCGCCTCGCACGTACGTCACCCCGTCCTCTCGCTGCCACCACCATGTCACGCGGGCGCCGAGGACGCGGCGCTGCCGGCCGGAGGCCTGGGCGCCGCTGTTGCGAGCCGTGTGTCTCAGCCCTTCGATCCGGATAAGCTCCCCCTGTTGTGGTGGGAGCCCGCCCGTGTTCACGCTCCTACGGCGATGGGGTGTCGCGCGGTCGCGTCGCTGGAGGCGCCCCTGCCCGCCGTGGCCCGCCGGTGCCGCCTCCCGGACCTCGCCCGCCTCCAGGGCGGCGTGTTTCGAGATACGTCCGTGCCGAGGCGCGTCGCCGCCCGCTGCCGGCCCCGCGTCCTGCGTGCTGCCGCACGCTGCCTGCAATCCACGTGCCTACCTGCCACCTGCCTGCCGAGCCCGGCCCGCGTGGCCACCTCGCACGTACGTCACCCCGCCTTCTCGGTGCCACCCACGTGTCGCGCGCGCCCAGAGCCCGCGGGCCTGCCGGCCTGAGGCCTGGGCGCCCCTATAGTGAGCGGCTGCTGTTTCGGATGACATCCACGCCCGTCGTGTTGGGCCACCCCCGCCCTATCCCCCTTATCCCCGTCCCATCACCGTTATCCCTGGCTTATCCCCATCTGGCAGGCCTCGCGGGTCCCGCGCGGTCGCGTCGCTGCAGCTGCATGCACCTGCCGCCTCCCGTCGTGCCTCGCCGCGGCCCCCCGGGCCTCGCCCGCGTCCAGTGCGGTGTATGTACCTCTGCGACCGCAGCAGGATCGTCGCCGCAGCTGGCCGTTACAGCTGCCGGCCTCGGTGCGCGCGCGCTGGGTATCCTTGCCACGTCACGCCCACGCCTCACGCTGCCGCGCCCCGCGTCGACGTCCATATCCATCTCCATGTACGAATCCGCGGCCCATGGCAGTGCACTGCCGCGCCCGCGTCCTTATCCCGCTCCCCTGTACATGTAACACATGCGCGCACGTCCACGGCCCGCACGCCCGATGCGATCGTCCGTATCTTCCTGCCACGTCGCACGAGTCGCCTGGGTGTGCTCGCTTCGCTCACCGTCGGTCCTTTTGCCTTCTCCAAAAACGATCCCATAGCCCTCGTGCGTCGCGACGTCACCTGCCCCGCGCGGTGCCACGCGCCTCCCTCACGTCACGTCACGTCCCGTGCGCCGCGGCGCCGCGCGCGGCGCCGCCGGGGTCCCCGCTTCGACCCCCCGCCCGCCGCCGCCGCTCCCGCACCGCGGCTTCGACGCCAAAACAGGTTCTTAAGTGCTAAAGTGTCGTGAGACGACGACCTCATCGGCAGCCTGCAGGTTGAGGTATATCTGCGCTCGCTGCATATACGAACCATACCTGAAACGGCGTGCCAACGTCATGCACCTTGCATTCGCTGCGTGCCTGCCACTTTGCGCACACCGTGCCGCCCCCTCTTCGCCGAATGTTATGACCGCTCGCCCGTGTACATTCTCACCCAGCACCGTTTTGCCACAGCCGCCGGGGCCGAGCAGAATCACGGCATCGTATGCGCCGTCTGCCAACACAGCAAAGACTTCCTGCATGCAGCTTCTCATAAAAGAAAATACACAACAGCAGACTGCACAAAACTCCCCGACTCCAGAAAATGCACGCACATGCCGACTGCCACCACCTGCACTGCCACAACAACATGGGCACGACCAGAACATACCGCAGGCGTGACAGCCTTGATCGCGGCGCGGACATCTGCTGCCAACTCCGTCAGATCGTACTTGTACGTGTCAATGTTAATGTGGTGCTGCGATGCCTCCACATCACTCAGTGACGGCACTTGGTCATTCGGCAAGGACTCGTGAGCAGACCGTGGGCTAGGTTCCAGGCGCTGCAGTGCTGCACCGAGATCGACAGCAGCCAGCTGCGCAGCATCACCTGCCGGCTCTGCCGTCGGTGCAGCTGCGGGCGCTCCCTGTTCTGCAGTTGGCGGGGCCTCCTCATCCGAAGACACGGTGATGACTCCTTCAAGGCAAGACGTGGCAACAGGCTCAGTCTTCGCCTTCACCTTCTCAACGGGTGGCGCGTCCGCCACACCTGTGACACGAATCGCTGGATGATCAACAACTGCTGTAATTGCAGTGGTGTCAGACCAGGGTGCCTGCAGACCACCACAGCCACTACCAGCGAGCATGGCCTGTGACGATCCAGCTGCACAGGAGCCGACTGCATCGGAAGTGCCGCCGCCGCAGGCCACTCCAACGCAGCCACGTGAATCAGACCGCACTGCATACATTGCAACGCTGTCGTCTGCATGGGCGACGCTGTCATCTGCGTAGGATCGCGTCGGCACAACCCCGGTGCCGGGTGCTGCGTCACCTGCAACAAATTCGCGCAGCGCTTCTGCTGTGTTGGGCCCGCCACCCACAATCCCTGCCATCACCAGGCCCGAGAAGATAGCTTTGTGACGCGTCAGCAACACCTCTTCAGGGAACGCTGCGTTTGCACGCCCGCAGTACAGCTTTGCTCCCGCTGCATAAAGGGCTTGGCCGTGTGACTCGAATGCGGTCATCGTGGCAACTGCAGCCCCACGGACAGTCTCCCAGACTGACGCCGGGAGAGGGGAGGGCTTGCTGGCCTCTCGCAGGCCACAAGCGAGGCGTGCTGTGCAGTAACCGATAACATGGGCAACCTTGCTCCTATCAGGCGCACCATCGCCGCTCTCCACATATTTTTGCCTGTGACGGGCAATCACCGCAGTGTAGAGGTGAGCAGTCATCAGCAACGTCGTCTGATGGCGGTCTTCGATCGCTGGAACCTTGATCTTGCAGTTTTCGAGGAAGGCCAGCGACAGCACATGCACCGGCTTCATTGGCACAGGTCCGAGCACATTGTGCAGGCGATCCAGCAGCAACGCAAACGTGTCGCGCGCCACTTGCACCGCCGCGTCCTGGTCCGGGTCCTGACCAGGCAATCCTGTTGCAATGCGACGAGGCTTCTTGTCCCTCACCAGCACGTCACCGCAAAGCTCGTTGTCCTTCATACGGATACCATAGCCCCCAAACCACGTGCTGTCAGTGACGGTGTCCGAATCATGCGTCTTGCGACCTCGCAGCCCGGGGGGGCGAGCACAAATCACCTGCATCTCAACGTAAACCTCATCAGTCCAGGCCCTGAAGATCTGGTCCGCTGCCGGTATACAGCTTCGCGTACAGGATCACCCCGTCAGAGCTCGAGTGTCCCAAAACTGGCAGCCACAGCTAGCACAGCACTATTTCGCACTTCTGGCCCCTCGGCGTGCTACCGCGAACAGTACACAAATTCTCCGGGCAGTGCTTTACAGCATTGTGTAAGAAGCGAACCTGTTGCCATCCACCTTTATCGCTCTGCCGAGCTCGAAGGATTGGCCGCGGACCGGCCGCATCGACCACAGCGAAGGACGCGAAGTTGTTCGTTCCGAAACGGCGTGCGAAGGCAGGGAGGAGCTCCTCGACGGTCTCCATGGCGGCGTGAGTACAGTCGGTGTTCGCCAACCACTCCAAGCCGTGCGCATACACCGCACGGGCAGCGGCCAGCATGGTCAAGTCTGCATCTGCCGGTTCCGGTGGCTCCGAATCCTCATCATCGCTCTCTGCATAGCTCGTGGTCGACGTCGTCGGGTACCAAGATGAAACGTGCACTGATGAACTGCAGGATCAAAGTGACAGCGAGTCCGACCACAGAAAGCCCTATGCGCCCTTCCAGAAATGCATTGGGACAGGGCAACAGACTGTACAAGGGACGATGCTGCCAATGATACATTACCAGCCAATACGTGCGCACGCAACATAGGGTCAATCAGCGAGGAATGAGCAATCAAATGGCTCACCTGCACGTACGTGGTCCTCCTAGTCTGCACACCGCGTCAGGGCCAAGCCATCCTGCACAACCTTCCGCTGGTGTCTGAGTCGGGCGCTCTGGCTGCTGGTGTGTCGTTGACGCTTCTTCGCAGGCTCGCCTGCGACGCCAGCAACACTGACGGACCTCCTCTTCGTGAGGCTCTTAGCCACCTGGGCATGCGCCACTGTGACCCCGCCAATCGCGGATAGCTTCGGGTCCGTGCGGACAGCTTGCCTCCTGACTCTCCGCCCTGCAAGGTGTACCAGTCAGAGTGTCCACCAAAACCCTTGGCACAAACAACAGCTGCATCACTACATTGCACTGCTGCTTGGCCATCGCCATGGCCCAGGTCTCTCCACATTGTAAACGCACACCACTGCAACACCACAGCTGATGCTGCAACGCCCACAGTCACAACCGAACACACATGGATGATGGACTGCACCTTTGCCATACAACATCCCAGACTCGAGCGCACTGCCAACGTCCACCAGTGAGAGGCTCTCAGCTCCTCCCGCAGCGCACCACAGGCACATTGACTTGCCGACAAACGCGTCAGCCGATGTAGGCTTGCTACAGCGCGCACATGTCGTTGGTGCGCGCACAGGCGCAACCGGAAACCCAATCGCTGGTGTGGTGGGGCCGCCTTCCGCGGCGAGCGTGGTGTATAGCTTCTTCACAGCATCGTCCACTGCGGCCCCCATGGCCTCATCGCAGGCATCAGGCCGGTTGAGGATGCTCCTCGCAAAAGCGGCCGCCCCCTGTCTTCCGAGGTACGCCTGGACTTGGTTGGCCGCAGTACATCCACCGAGAATTGCAGTCTGGCACCCCCATGCCACCTGCCACTCCTCTGTGGAACCACCAGCTTCAGCTGTGGTGGGCGTGGCAACAGAAATGGTCTCATGCATGAGCGTATTGACAGCAGATACGGGAGCCGCGCAATGCGCGAGTGTCCCAGAGCTCGATACACCAGCCACCGGGCTGTCACTCGCTGTGCCCTCGATGGCAACACCCGAGACAGACTCGGCGAGCGCTAGCGGCCCGGCGACGGGCGTTGCGACTGCAGGCATGGGACGGGCAACATCGGCATCATGAGCGCTGTCAACCCCTTGCTCGCCGGCAGCGCCTTGCTCGCCGGCAGCCCCTGTCACAGGTAGTGACCTGGTAACAAAACGGTGGCGACACGCACGCACCAAGCCCCCAAAGACGTCCGGATGCTCCCACATCTTGTGGCCCGTGCACCAGCGCTGCAGAAGCCCGGTCTTCTCCACTTTGACATAGAAAGCCTGCAGGTGATTGGCGTGTAAACAATGGAACAGCTTCCGTACAACACAGTGTTAGATCACAAGTACCCCCTGTGGCTGTAGCATTTCTGTAAGACACGCCTGGCGACATGTGGTGGTCCAGTGAGGAGACGCTACCCTGAGGTGAGGCCCACACATCGGCGCTGCGCGCGTTGTATTCTGTGGGCCACTTCCGATTCGAGCAACCTCCTCTCGGCAGTTCTTCGCCTTGCACAGTCCGGGGCCGTAGGCGTAGTCCATGATCAGAGCCTTTTCTGGGGTGGAATACTCCAGATCATCCGTGTTGACGTCCGGGGGTCGCCCCGGCAGCGACTCCTGTGCCGCTCGCCGGCGATACTCGGCGTCACCGTCGACGCAGCGATTGCACTGAGCCAGGCCATCCCTGAACATGTGCAGCGGAAGCCCCCGCCGGCAACCGCTGCAGTATCGCACATACATGTATTCCCCGGTTGGACGTCCATCAACGTCCACAACGGCGACGAGGGCGTAATGCCGCCCCCGCACACTCTGCGACATGCACACGCATCAGAGGATACACCGGGGCTCGAGAGAGGCATTTATGCATCCACAAAAGCACACGCCAGAATTCTGACAACTGTGACAGGGCTCACAATGAAAACCAGATGCACCGGGGTGTATACACAAGTTCAGTCGCCGCGCACCTTGCAGCAAGCTCGACACAGGGTCGCGGGCTTCGAGGACTTGCTGTCATTGATACAGCCCACCCGCACACACTGGTGCTCGTGGCCCCGCCGCTCAACAGCATACGTCGCGAGCACCAACATCGGGTCCGACAGCGTCTCACCGGGGCGCGTGCCGATGGGGGCAGCACATTGTGCCGCTGCACGTCGCTCCAAGATATACGCCTGGGTGCAATCCATGCCATTCTCGATCTCTGTCGCAGACGGGGGCTTGTGCTCGGGGACGGGGAGTGTTGGAACTGACGTGCCCTTTCTTGCGTTCTTCTTGGTGATGGCCGTGTTTCTGCGAATGACAAGGCACCTGTGGCAAACTCCGCCAGTGGTCTCGCTGCCTTGGCCCTCACGGAATTCCTCCACAGCACGCAGCCCGTGGCAGGCAGTGCACAAACGGACATCCTCTTCGGTGTTCATCACGCGGATGTCGTCGCCCTGGTGTAATTCGCACAGGTGCAGACTGTGGTTGGTCGTCTCAGTGGTGGCATACGACGGGCAGCCTTGCACGATGCACATTTTCGATGCCGTGAGCGCACGCCGAACAGCTAGGGACATGTTGGCGAAACGCGCCGGCACCATCGGGAGTGACCCATGCAGCACAGCCCGCACTTCCTGCATCAGCTGCTCACCGCTGCTGTGTGCCCATTTCGTGAGGTAGTCCGTCTCAAACACGGGGTCCCCCTTGGGCACACGCATGCCAGGCGGATAAGGGATAACGGACTCCCCGGTGTCTGGGTTGATCGTCAGCAAGTGCACCTGATACTGGCGAGTTGACAGCACACCCAGGGACGCTTGGTGCGACAGGTGCAGGTACATCGTCTCTCCTGACGCTGTGGTAAAATGCGCCGTGGCACCTTCTGGCTCCCCGGACGCAGCCTCGCCAGCAGGCGCGGGCACCTCCGCCGACATGCCTGGATCCGCTTCAGCCACAGCGACTCCGCTGTCAGTGGCAACCGACGGCTGCTCCGTTGCGCATCGGAGGCCCGCCTCACGCCTGAGCTCCTCCTCCACAGCATCATACACCGTCTCTTCGGTAGCAGTCCCCAGGGCCGCGAGCTCAGCGACACCCCCCATTACCTCCTGAAGCTCAGCATCGGCGATTTCGTCGGGGTGCTGTGACACGTCGGCATGGCTGTCATCGCAGCCCTCCATCTCGACGTCACCATCATCAACGGCGTCGTCCCCATCCATGTCCTCATGCTCGCCGAAGGGGCCGTGCGGGAAGTCGATCTCCACATCTTCAACAGTCGCACACGGCGCTGCCAACGCCGCCTTCCCTTGCTCCGTGCGCAGCCCGACCTTGTCAACGCCGATGACTTGCAGCGTGCTGCGCAGCCACTTGTCCTTGGCACCATTGGCAGCCACGACTGCCTGGGTGAGTTCCCGCGCCACCTGTGGCAACTGAGCCAGCCGATGACCGGAGAGTGGCCTCTGGAGCAGCCATTTGCCCGGATACGGTGCCACCTTGCGCATGATACGGTGGTACACCGTCGCGATCTGGGTGCCATCGCCGGCTTGGTGACCACCCACGTAGTCAGCGAGGCGTTTCGACTTCTCGGTGAGGATCGCCTGTTGTGCTGCGCCTTCCCTGGAATTCTGGAAGGCAAAGAACAAGAACAGTTCGCGCTCGGGCTGGTCGCGCGCCGTAGCCAACAGGCCTGATCCGCCCGCATCTCCACCAAAGCGTGCAATTGTGCGCGCGCGCTCCATACCCTGTGCGTCCCCCGTGATGTTGACCTGTGCCTGCACATGGGGATTATGACTGTTACCAATGCCACCAATATTCGCAAGGAGCCATGCAATACTGTGAGCACTGACACCAAACAGCCGCATACGTGCTACGTGTACATATGCAGTGCAACCTCGCAAACGCAACCATGGCACGGACATCAGCACCCTGGACATGAGAGGACAATGTCCCCACGAGGCCCAGATGACACCACATCATGCAGCATTGGAACACTGCCGCCCGCCATGGCCCCCACCGCATGTCTGGGTACTGAGACCTACATGTAGGTCTGCAGCACCATCAGTGGCACGCGCATTGCGTGCCAGAAAAAACAAGGCGTTGATGCACACCATGCCAGCCAGCGTGGACGCCGCGCCACGGCTTGAGAAGTAGTGCACCATTGCCGCGGCTGTCGCATTCTGAACCCACGTGCCAATGTGGCGCATCAGAACCTCATCGGGGGCTCGATCTGACACGATCCTTGACAAGACCATGCGCAGAACCATGGAGGACCGAAGCGCCCTCGGCCCCATGCGAACACCCTTGCCAGTAGGCTTCTCCTGCTCGGCGTTTCCGCCTTCAGGCTCTGCGAGAAGTCCACACACGGCGACCAGCCACGAGATCCGAGGTCCCGGAACATTGATGTAGGGCAAGAACAGCATGTCATGCTGCGTGCAGATGACATACCTGCAACACCGAGCTGCATGTTAGAAGACAGTGTAAAAATGCATCTGCTATATGTGCTGAACCGAAATGCCGATATCATAGAGATGCTCTATGTCAGGATTGGGCAAGGGGTCAGGTGGGATGTCACGTTGACAATGGATGGGCACACAAGTGAGGTTGACCAGCGTAGTGATCCCTGACAACAACACTGACCGAGGACCACACCAGTCCTGTGCATGTTCCTTCGGGCAAAGGCGCTGGTTGTACTGCAACTTCTGGATCTGGTCCGCGTCGTACACCCCCATGGCCAGCCCCAATTGCACAAGCAGGCTGCCGATGACCGGCATGGACGGCGAGACTGGCTGGCCCGTCGGGTCCAGTGCCAGTACCGGCACACCATACGAATTGGGACATTTGTTGACCTCGTGGTGGCTCACAAAGGCAAAGCCAATCTGCACAGCACCAATAAGTGCAGTGCACATTAAGCGCTGCAACAGCATCAGCAGCAGCGATCCACAAGTGACACAGCTGTGCCAGAACGATGCGAAATAATGCTTGTACGGGTGAGGCAATACGTGGGGGACATCGCCAGAGTCACACAGTGTGGACGAACATACTTCTGCACAGCCATGTGTAGGTACAGCCAGACACCTTTAGCTGGCAGTCACATGAGATTACAAAAGAGTGAATGGGAGAAAACAAATACTGGCACCGACTCTCATCCGGCAGTCACATGATATACAGACTGGGACAGGCAGCCCGATGGATGTTCACACATCTATTCTGCAACGGCTTCAACTAGGACATCAGTGCTCACCAGCGTGTCGTCATCGTGCACCACCTCCTCAGTCGCCTCCCTCACCTGTCCTCGCAGCATAGGGACTTTCACGAGCTCCACGTCCCGCCAGCGCCAGTACTGGAAAAATGTCGTGCGCAGGCCAGCAAGCGCAGTTAGCGCAAACACAACACGCGCCTGCAAAAGTGAGGCCAAGTCATATGCGCCAAACAAACCTCTCGAGACCAGCATCTGCATCGGCATGGGCAGGATGGTTGATCAAGCAAGCATCTGCATCGGCATGGGCGGATTGGACGCTGCGCACTTGCATCATGCCAAAGCCCCCGACGTACATCGACTCCACAGTGCGTATGATCTGGCCTTGCGTCAGGGGCGTGATCTTGCGCACACCTCCGAGCGGCGAAGCCTTGATGTACATAAGTACGCTCCTCACCAGCGCCTTGAAACGCTTGAACGGACTCGGAAACTCCACGACCTGCACTGCGGCACTCGCCTGTTTAAAAAATGTATACAGCGCCGCACCCGAGGACCTACACATGCCACGATCTCCTCACCGCATGCGACGGGCACTTACATAACACACCTCACACTGCAGCAGTCATAGCAACTACATCAAGAACTGCTGTCAGAGCTGATGGACACACGCACCTCATCCTTGGCCGCATAGTAATCTCTGCACAAGCAGCTGATCGTGTGCTCGTACGCGTCCAGCACCTTGTCACTGCCGATCTGCTTTGTATATAGCATCACGTGCAGCGTCGCGGTGAAGACATCCTTCGGCATCACGCGCCACGACTCAATCACCTTGAACATGTCCAGCTGCACACCATGACACCGTGTCAGCTCATAGGTACGTATGACCTGCGAGTGTACAAGGACAATTCGCGGTGGACTGGCAGCTCCGCGAGTACAAACACTGGCATCACAAATGCACGCAACAGTTACCTGGAAGCGCCGTCGAGCCCCCAAAAAGTGACACACCTGCATGGTGTCAGGCCTGAGCAGGTGTTCAGTCTCCAGAGCGCGCGAGCTCAGCACAGCATAGTGGGCCCGCGCAAACCGCAGCACGTTGCGCTCCGCATTCTCGAGCCCCGGCAACGTTCGGTAATGGTGGCTCATCAGCAGGCGCCAGTCATCGAGCTGAGGTAGAGAGAACGTCGGCAAGGAAACGCCACTGACGGCGGCAAAGACAGCACGCGACCGCTCCCCGCGGTTGCCAGCTCGGACCGCAGCCGCATTGATGCAAGCGCGGGCCTGTTGGATGCGCGGCAGCGTGATGCCCTTCCGTTCCAGCTCCTCAATCAGCGCCTCGCCCGCGGGGTTGAGCTCGTAGCGCTCCCTACACAAGAGTCCGTCTCTGGCACATACGCCGACGCGGCTAGATCACACCGACGCACGGGGCCGATTCAGTACGCGAGCGGACCGGTCAGGGGCGGGAGGCTGCAGCTGGTGCGAGGGCAGAGTGCGGGTAACTGGGGCTGGGGAATACACACCCAGCAGCAAGATACGGTAACAAAAAACCCGCGTGCTGCCAGACCAGACCCTTACCAGTCATTCTTAGTCGCCACGCCACGCATGAATCGTCACATGCATGACTGCCCGAATGGTTGGTGCCCCACCGACCATTCTGGAGCGCCTGGATCGTCACATGCATGACTGCCCGAATGGTTGGTGCTCCACCGACCATTCTGAAGCGCCTGGATCGTTACATGCATGACTGCCCGAATGGTTGGTGCCCCACCGACCATTCTCGAGCGCCTGGATCGTTACATGCATGACTGCCCGAATGGTTGGTGCCCCACCGACCATTCTCGAGCGCCTGGATCGTTACATGCATGACTGCCCGAATGGTTGGTGCCCCACCGACCATTCTCGAGTGCCTGGATCGTTACATGCATGACTGCCCGAATGGTTGGTGCCCCACCGACCATTCTCGAGCGCCTGGATCGTTACATGCATGGCTGCCCTGCTTGACTTACCAGGCCCAACCAGACCCATACTAGCACTTGTACATGCCTCACGCATAAAAACGGCAGGTGCCTCTGCACAATGCATTGCAATAACAGACGAATGTAGTAGCGGACACGGGGGGTAGGAGAGTGGTCAAATTGTTTGGTGTAGCTGTACAGGCCGACGCTCACTGAGTAGGGGTCGGGCTCTTTTGTGACCAGTCTGATGAGTCCCATCCATCCATCGGCAAAGAACATGGTGGAGACAAGTATGCATCTGTGTGTGGGTGGAGTTGTGATGCCGCAGACGTGTGTACATGCATTGCGCAGATACATGCTTGGCATAGCAAATTGCTATTAGCAATGCACCGCAGCTGTCTGCGAGATAAGATAAGGCTGTTGATTCGAATTAGATTCGGTTTCGGCGTTTGTCTTCTCCAGTTCACTCTTTTGTTAAACAAGATAACCTGCGTCGAGAGACGAGACTGGTATGTATACCGGACCAGAAACCGCGGCGACAGTGAACGGGAAAAGACAAATACCGCAGAAGGATCTCATCCGAACCATCATCGAGACACACACGATCACACTACAGCCGCGCCCACACGGGGCAAGTTTACCAACGCGCGCGCATGCCATGCCATCGGCGGACGAGCGGCACGCTCAAGGTCGCACGATAAACATCTTCCCGTTCGCCCGGATGATGCTGGTGTGCCAAACACGAATGCAGCCTATGCCTACGTTGCCTTGTGTAGCGCCTGCATCGTCGCCAGCTCGCCACTGACC
Source organism: Ulva prolifera (assembly GCA_023078555.1). Taxonomy (NCBI): domain Eukaryota; kingdom Viridiplantae; phylum Chlorophyta; class Ulvophyceae; order Ulvales; family Ulvaceae; genus Ulva; species Ulva prolifera. The sequence goes on along the minus strand of CM041201.1, from coordinate 5,820,553 downwards.
GACAGCGACCCTTACGTACCGACGCGCCCCTTATGCATGCGCTTACGCAACCAGCCGCGACCAGGCTGGGCGCCTTGCCACGGAACGCACCGCTTGGACAACTCCTCGGCCTCTGCAGTCGCCATGCCTTCCTCCCGCGGCTATATACGACGACAGACTGCGCCTGTGCACGCCTGCGGAGCCGTCGTGGCCAGTGTAGGCGACGGTCTGCTCGCCCGGTTGACCTAGGTCGTCCCGACCGACTGTGTGACGATCCGCTGCTCCCACGGACACGGCCTCTTGCAAGCGGTGTAAGAACGTCACCCTCTGTGACTGCGTGCGTATGCTGGGGATCGGGCTTCACGAAGGGCGCGCCACCGTGGTGACCTCGCTGGGACCTGGTCGCACACGTGCGAGGCTGGCGTCGAACGCCCCGACCGCTACGACGCCTGACGCAGCCGTGCCACACGACAGAACGACACCTATTACCAATTACCCACCGAGAACACGACAGCGGCGGTGTTACGAAGAACGCTGCTACCGGTGCGCTGCAACGGCGCCGGTAGAGTTGGCTGACGACCTGAATGTGTTATCTGGTTTCCCGCTGCGACCCGGGATATACGCAATACAGCACCGTCGCCCGTGCTGCGTTGATAGATGTATCCCGACACGTCCGCGGTCGTTGCTCGCGCGATGGCGTACATCTCCGAACCTTGCGGTAGCTGCGCCTGTCGCCACCTGCTGCAATGCCGCGATCGCCTCTGCGCTGCGTCCCCGTCCGCCCACGTCGCATACACCACATCCTGTCGCGCAAAGGTAATTAGCTCTTGGAAGGTTATCTTTTCCGTCCTCGAGCTGACCTCGCAGGCTCCTGCCACGCCGCTTGTGCGACCAGGCCTGCGCTCGTGCATACACACGGCACGCTCCGCGACGCCTGCACGCACGAACGCCAGCGCTGCGACGCCACATGTGCTCGATCGTGTCTTTTTCAACGACCTCTGCATCTTCCTGTTGCTCGCAGGCTCTTTTCCTGCCACTGCGACCTGGCCTGAACTGGTGCCTTCACACGACACGCACCGCGACGCCTGCACGCACGACCGCCAGCTCTGCGACGCCATATGCGCTCGATCGTGTCTCTTCCAACGACCTCTGCATCTTCCTGTTGTCCTCACGGCGCCGGCTGCGCCTCGGCGCTCACCGCACGGCGTACAGCTCGCCACGACCTCGTCCACCTCCTGCATCCCTCCACGCCGCCTTCCACGCCGCTCAGCACCGGCCAGCGCAAACATCCGTGTCTCTCTGACCCTCTGTGCCCCGCGTTCGCCCGCTCGCCTCGCACCGCGCGCCTGGGACCTCCGCCACCCACGTCCCGCCCGCTGTCCCCTCGCCGCGCGCCCCACGCTGCCTTCGGCACCCCTAACACGCGCAGCCCTGTCCAAAAAGGGCCTCCGCGTGCCAGTTTGCCTGTCTCGTGCATCCAGGCGCCGTCCCCGAGCCTCCCTCGCCTCGCTGGGGCCGGGCTTCGACCCGCCTCGTCGGTCGACGTTCCACGACCTCCTCCGCACCGCGTTTTCGACGCAAAAACTGACCTCCTAAGTGCTAATTAAAATGACACGACAACGACGTCCGCGAGCACGCCCGCCATCGCGACGAGCCAGGAGATGCGGTTCCCCGGGACGTTGACGAACGGCAGCATGAGGAGGTCGTCCTGGGCGCAGATGACGTACCTGCACCCCGTGAGCCCTGTGGTGCGGGCCACATCGCCGTGGGGCCCGTGGCACACAGGAAGCCACACGGGCAGGGGGCGCATGGCAGCAGGGCAGCAGCGACACGCAGGGGGGGCGCACCACTCCCGCGTCTGCGGCTTGCGCGGCACGATCTCCCCGAAGTCCAGGTCGTTGACGGCAGCCCAGTCGAAGACCCCCATCGCGAGGCCGAGCTCGACCAGCGTGTTGCCGACGAGCGGCAGACCCCGCCTGGCCGCGAGGCCCGTCGGATCGAGCGCCAGCACGTTGACGCCGTAGGCGTTCGGGCACTTCGTGACGACGTGGCGGGTCACGAGGGCGAAGCCGATCTGCACCGGCGGCCGTGGCGTCGCGATACGAGGTGCACGTCATGTGGCAGAACGATCATGACGTGAACCAAAGACAATACCTGGCTGCACATGTCTGGGGGCTTCAGCAGAGTATCGTACAGCATGCATTGGCCACCGTGCCTCTCGTTGGACCTGGCGTGCCAAAACAGACGATGTGTGCTGACTAAGGCAACATGATGCAGCACAACTTTCTGCATGTTCGGCAGTGGTCATCTGCATATGAGGGGCGAGGCATGCATAGCACGAGGTCATGCACATACAAAGTGGGCTGCTCGGCAGTAGGAGGACATGCTGCGACTTTGGTTGCACAGGAGAATCGCACACACTTATTACAAAATAATACACTATCCCATCACACATTCGCTGCCAATGCATAGCTATAGGCGTGGCGCCTGGCAAGATAGAACGGAAACGCCTCGATAGGATATACGCAGGCACAAAACAACACAGACCTCCGGCAGCGCTACACAACAGGCACGAGAATGCAAGACAGAAGCCTCCTTCCTGCACTTGAGCGAATGTGCTAATGTGTGATTGACACATAAGCGAGGGCCGCAGGTGCGCACCGTGCAGTCCCCCCGTGACAGGTTGTCCACGGACGCTGGCACCGCCTCGCCGTCCCGCAGCAGCACCTTCTGGAGGTGCACGTCCTCCCAGCGCCAGAACTGGAAGAAGGTGCTCCGGACGCCGGCGATCGCGGTGAGCGAGAGCACGACCCGCGCCTGCATCATCCCGAAGCCGCCGACGTACATGCCCTCCACCATGCGGCGGATCTGGCCCTCCGACAGCGGCGTGATCTTGCGGATCCCGCTGAGGGCGGACGACTTGATGAACATGGCGACGCCCGACACGACGCTCTGGTAGCGCTGGAAGGGACTGGCATCTTCAACCGCCTGCGCGCACGCGGTGTCACTACAGCGGCCTTGCGGGCGACGGGCAGGACTGTCCGCATCGGAGGACAGGAGGCGCGCCGCGGCGCAGCTTCACACGGGCGGCACGTACCTCGTTCACGGCCGCGTAGTACGCCTTCATCAGATCGCCCACCGCTTTCTTCATGCCGTCCAGCGAGCCCTTGCTGCCGATGACCTTGGTGTAGAGCAGGAGGTGGAGGACCTCGACGAAGCGGTCCTTCGTCATCGCCCGCCACGACTTGACGGCCTCGAACATGTCGACGACGAAGGCGTCGTCCCCGACGGCGTCCGCACGGAGCAGGGAGTCCGTGTCCTCCCCGCGCAGGACCATGACGGCGTAGTGGGCGCGGAGGAAGCGCAGCGCGCCGCGCTCGCTGTCCTCGAGGCCTGGCAGGGTGCGGTTGAAGCGCGACAGCAACAGACGCCAGTCCTCGGGCTCCGGGAGGGTGCAGTCCGGCTTCTCGGTGGTGTTGAGCGCCGCGCACACGGCGCGTGACGGCTCCCCGAGCCGACTGGTCTCCTCCGCGGCGCGGTTCAGGCACGCGCGGGCCTTGTGCAGGCGATCCTTCGTGAGGCCCAACGCCACGAGCCCCTCCAGGAGCACCTCGCCCGAGGGGTTCAGCTCGTACCGCCGCCTCCTACACGCGCGACGACCGGTCGCTCACAGGCGTCCGCCCGCAGCGGCGAAAGCATGCACGGGGACACTGCTGCCCGTCAATTGTTAAACCGGACACAGCTGGTTGGATCATCTGGTCTGGCGAGATCATTGCTTGCTCTCTGTCGGTCTGGCTGGGCAGATTGGCTGCTGCATTTTGTGCTCCATAGTGCTGGGCATTGTCAACAGGCAATCACGACAGTGCCAGGCACAGACTCTGCAGCACATGCGATTGGCACGTCCTGATAGCATATGTGACACTTGTCCTTCCATTCAGCTTACGTGTGACGACCTTGTTGCATACACGTGTGACTCCGTACCACTGGAAAGCAGTGTATCGCCCTCGTCAGCAGATCAGGCACTGTTTAGGACCATTAGGCAGGCTGTCTCGTAAAACGGTGCGTGGCTCTACTGCATGTCGGTGTGGACTCAGGCGAACAGTGACGTGCCTACACAAGCCTCCCATCTTGTAGAATGGTGCCTGCTTGCAGTCCATGCTGATGATAGGCATGTACATGTACACCTCTGATCGCTTTTGAACATTCCTGGTGGTGGTGATGTCCCTGCGATCTCATGGTGTAAAGGAGCACTGCAGTGTAGCATGCTACATTGACCGACCGGAGGTTCACGCGGTACTGTATGGACGGGCATCAAGTTATAGGTAGTAACACATCAACACTGTTTTTCAGGTGAAGCTCACAACATTGGAGCTGCTGCGATGTTTAGAGTCTCTGCAAGGAGCACCTCGTCCACGTGCGTTTTGTTCACCAAACAGGACAGAGCTGCATGTTTGCTAATAGCTCGATAAGCTCGTGGAAAGCATGGTTCTCGTTGGGATTCATCCCGCCAGTATGGTCGCCCGCCGTGATGCTGGTCGGACGCGAACACCGCACGGTGACACAAGTGCAGTTGGCAGACAGTGGAACATCAGTGCATCACGTTACGGTGTTTTTGGAGTGCTCTCTGGCCGCTGAGCACGACGGGCATACGCTGGGCACCGTTCGAGGCCATCTACGCCGTCGCTGGTTGCGCTGGGCGTTTTCACCAGTTTCGCCCAGACTGCTGACAATCGATTCAGGCGGTGGTCACTGTGAGTCTACAGGACGTTTCCGCGTTGTCTGGAGCTTTCTGAGCTGCTCGCGATGCACCGATGCGGACCGCGACGGTGGCCGAAGCGGCGCTGGCGCGCGCTGTATGCATGCGCGTTGCACGCTCTATCCCGGCCCGCATGCACGCGCCGCGGCGACCCCGCCCCGCGCCGCGCCCTTACGTACACCCCACGATATCCAGCAGCTCGCGTACCTGTCAAGGGCCTCGTCCCGCCGTCCATCGGCCGCCTGGCCCGTGCCTGCCATCCTCCTCCGCTGCAGAGCCTCCTCCTGCCGTGGAGGTGCCTGCTGGCAGCCGGCGGCCGCGTCCGTGGCGCTCCCGTGCGCCTCGCCGCGTGCCCCGTTCGCCGACGGTCGCCCAGCGCCTCGCCTGCGCCCCTCCGCCGCACTCCCGCGGCCTCCGCCACCCGCTGCACGCTCAGACTCACTCCCTGATGCCCCTCCGCCGCGCCGTCGGCCCGTCGCCGGCGCCGCGGGCCGCTGCACGCCGTTCGACAGCGCCGAGCAAGCGAGCGCTCGCCCCGCCGCTCCTGCCCCGCTGCCTCCGCCGCTGGCCCTCTAAAACGCCGTACCTCCTTCTTACAGAGCTCCGTGCCTACTCGGGCGGAGATCGGACACGGCTGCAGGCCTCCACGCCTCCTACGCTACTCTGGGTGGCGTGCACCGCCGACCTCTCAACAGCTGGACGTTTCTGCAATCCCGACTGCGCTCTGCGACTTGTTTCGCCTGCCAACATCGCTCCTGCGAATCTTCCGCCCGCTCCCCGTCGCTCCCTTATACGTCCCACGAAACGTCGGTCGCCGCTCTCCCGTCGAGATCTCCACCCCCTGCGCCACGGCCGGGCGGCCTGCGTTTCGACCGCGCGCATTTGACGCCGCGTACGCCCCACATGCACGCGCCGCGGCCACCCCGATGACGCCTCCCCCTCAGCCACCCTCGCTTCCGTGCAGGCACATCCACATCCCTGGCACGGGCAGGGAGACAGCAGCGAGAACACAGTAACACGCCCATGTAGCTCTTTATCTTTCGTTCTCATCGTGGCGTTAGCTTCGAGCCGCGGTGCGTGCAGATGCCAGGGCCGATTCTGTCGAGAACCTGTCGCTGCGCTGCCGGACCTGGCCGGCGAGGTGGACGTTCGTGACTTACGTGTGAAACCTTAGGCCGTTGCATATACTGCTTGTTGTTGAGATCCGTTACTCTTTGGCGATCCGCGCAGGGCCGTCGCTGCGTGTCTCGGGCGACAGGTCAACAGAACACTCGGGCATTCCCTGCTCGCTTCGAGAGGCCGCGAGAGCCGCGGAATTTACCAGCACAAACATGACGACGTTAGGAAAACAATATGGAATCACACGATTCCTGCGGTGCTGGTGTCACCTGTGGCGGTCGCGAGTACCACCTGCAGCCCCCCGTTGATTGCCATTCCGATACAACAGCCGAGGATCGCAGCGTCGACATCCAACACATGGCGAGGCTTGCTCGAGCGTGCGATGTTGATCGTATGGTTTGCGCACGGTGCCGCGGTTGCAGGTGTGCGTGTGTTCCTCGTGTGTGCGAGTCAGGTCCAGGCACCCTCGCGCCAGCTCTCCACACGTCATCGATGTCTGCATCCCTTTTAGAACGACATCGATTCTTGCTATCAGTCGCTGGTGGCAGGACGGTGTCGCTGGTGGCGGACATGGGCGATGCAGTTGCGTCGACTCACGACCTGGAGGCCGATTGCCTGATGCGTGGTGGCCCTATCTGCGGCGTCACACACTCACATACTCGTTCTTCAGCATCGTGCAGCTGCAGCTGCAGCTGCACCGCCACGCTGCGACGTGCTGATCAGCGACGCGGCCGCTCTGTCGACGGCACAGCGCCACATCGCCCGCCTCGCTCGCTGCTGTTTTTTTTATATACATTATATACAAGTGCTAAAATACTACATATCGCGCTGCCTCTATACGGCCTTCTCCCAGGACACCCCGGTCCCCGAAGACGGCATCGGTGCTGGTGTCACCTGGTGAGCGAGCGACGCAGCCGCCCTGTCGACGGCACATCGCCCGCCTCGATCGCTCGCATTGTTTGTTTTATACATATATAGAGCGCTGAGTCTATACGGCCTTCTCCCAGGACACCCCGGTCCCCGAAGACGGCATCGGTGCTGGTGAGCGAGCGACGCGGCCGCTCTGTCGACGGCACAGCGCCACATCGCCCGCCTCGATCGCTGCTGTTTTTTTTATATACATTACATACAAGTGTTTCATACATGTCGCGCTGCCTCTATACGGCCCGGTCCCTGCAGACGGCATCGGTGTCACCTGTTGAGGTTGAGAGCGACGCGGCCGCTCTGTCGACGGCACAGCGCCCGCCTCGATCGCTGCTGTTTTTTTTATATACATTATATACAAGTGTTTTATACCTGTCGCGCTGCCTCTATACGGCCCGGTCCCTGAAGACGGCATCGGTGTCACCTGTTGAGGTCGAGAGCGACGCGGCCGCTCTGTCGACGCCACATCGCCCGCCTCGATCGCCCGCGTTTTTTTTATATACATTACATACAAGTGTTTCATACATGTCGCGCTGGCTCTATACGGCCCGGTCCCTGCAGACGGTGCCGCCCGCCTGCCCGCCGGGAGGCCCGCGTTTCGACCGCGCGCCGCGGCCCGCCGGGCGCGGCCCCGCCCCCGGCCACGCGCTTTCGACGCCCGCCCGCCGCGTGGCCGCCGCGAAAAGTGCTAAAAGACTCTCCTGCCGAGCAGCCCACTTTGTATGTGCATGACCTCGTGCTATGCATGCCTCGCCCCTCATAGGCAGATGACCACTGCCGAACATGCAGAAAGTTGTGCTGCATCATGTTGCCTTAGTCAGCACACATCGTTTGTTTTGGCACGCCAGGTCCAACGAGAGGCACGGTGGCCAATGCATGCTGTACGATACTTTGCTGAAGCCCCCAGACATGTGCAGCCAGGGATTGTCTTTGGTTGCCCAGCACATACACGATGCTCACAATGCCGCAGACGCCAGTGCCCTTGTCAAGAAGACGCCTTCGAATCTGACACCAATTGTGCAGTGTGTAGTTAACTGTACATTACGCAGCAAAACTCTGGTTCTGCAACATCCATGTTAGTGACTGCAGCATTGCAGCTGCCATCACAGCCTGGAGCAGATGACCCACATGTGCAATTGCTGCGCATCATGTTTTGTCTCCGCTCCTTATTAATGAATTCAGCGCAGACATCTGCCCCTCGATGCATGAGGGAGTGCAGCGCAGCGTTGAAGGTCCATCGATATCGCCATCATGATGCTGCTGGCGACATGTTGCATGACGTTGTCATCTGCATGTGAACGAGGATGCTCCTTACCTGGTATACCTGGTACACGTATGTGTGGCTACCAGAGGCTCCACAGGAGCTGCAGCGTGCCTCGCGATCGAAAGTACATCATCACATACCATGAGCAGCCACTATTCGTCAGGTGATATTTCGATCACATATTGCTTGCCATATGGCATATACATACATATGTCGTACATGCATGCATGTGCACCAGGGACACTCGAGTAGGGACACTCGATAGATCTATCGTACACATAGGCGATCTTGTCCACGCGTACGTTCCACAGGTTCAAACCAATGCGTTCTGTCGAGCTATGCGCAGTACGCAGGTAAAGCTATATTGTCTAGACAGTCATGGTTGTATGTAATTATGCACTGCGTGTAGCTCGCCAGAATGCACAGGTACAGAACACACGCACAGCTGTGCCCCTCGATGTGCTTATGAACTTCAAAGTATGTATCCAACATTATGTACACACTTCATAATATATTGGTAAACTCATTGGAACTCCTTGAAGTTGAACGCAGCAGCGGAGCGGCGGCATGCCTCTGCTGCAGCACAGTGTGACGCCAGCCGGCCGGCTCCAGGCATGCCCAGCTCTAGAGGCTGCATTGCATGCATGGGTAAGGGACACTGCTGCTGCTGATTGGAGTGACACACAAGCATAGCATGGGTGTGTTGGTATGGGCTGCTTGCTGCTGGTTGCGTGGGTGTGCGGTTTCCCTGGTTGTTGCCCGCGGTGCTGCGTGCCTCGCTCGCTTTGGCCGTGTAACACTCAGGCTTAAGCTTTGTCCCTCAGGCTGCGGCATGCTGTAACACATGACTGCCTGTGTGGGGTTGCTGTTACTGTTTCTGCTCCAACTGAAAACTATGAAGCCAGAGAGGCAGCGTGAAATTCCTGTTTGTGCATGCACATGGTGCTACCCTATACTGCCACCTGATCATGAGGTGCTAGGTATGCCTGCCTCTCTGTTTCCTGTGTATGCCTTCTTTGTCCATTTCAGAGACCGGACGCACGCAGATCTGCATCACTGCAGTACTGTGCAGGAGGTCAACAATGCTCCCCCCCCCCAGCCCAAACCATCAAAACAGCAGTCTTAATGCCAGTGACGTGCCCAGGGCCTCCCAGCGCAGCGCCAGCGCCCCGGTCGTGTCCTGGGGGCCGTTTCGTCCCGCCTCCACAGCCCGGCCGGCCTCCGGCCCCAAACCTCAACCGCACCGCGTTTTCGACCAAAAACATCCTCCAAAGTGCTACATATTTAACGAGATGTTGATTCGGCAGCTATACGCTGTACTGTGATGCCGCGCCAGGTTGTGTGTTCTGCTCGAAATACAACAACAAAAGGTTCTGTTCTGAGCAGAGGCGTCTGCTATGTATACGACTGGGCATGTGGAAGTGATTGTGTGTAGCTCTGTGTGTGTGTTACAAAGGAAAACGCCGGAGGGGCTGGTAGCACCGCTAGGACCAAGAGGGAGAGCACGAACAACGCAATGCGCACGCAACAAGAGAGCAACAGCCAACGCCAAGGCACACACGGCACAACAGGCACCCACACACTCCCCCACTCCCGCACACCCCCACACGCACCTCCACGCGCACCCACCCCCAAGCTCTGTGTCCGGTGCATGCCTGCTTCCGTACGTGCAGCTCTGAAGGCGCAGTGATGGTCAAGTGATCTATTGCGATCGTGTCTCTGTTCAAAGCGGCGTGTGATCGGGCAGTGATCATGACCCAGAGTGTGATTGTGTGAGCGGATCCTCGTCGACGGAGGATGTCTGCTGGGCTGGTCAATTCAAACGACACTTGAACACCAATACGCAGATCACACAATTCCACCGTGCAATTGCTCCGACAAACGGCACGGCGCTGCAGTAGGACATCGTACCGCAGCGGACATGCATGTTTCTGTGAACGCCATTTTCCGTTGCGCCCCAGGTGCCCCAACTGCAAGCTGCTGCAGCTAAGGCAAAGTGTATCCGTGCGGTATCCCCGCCCGCCTCGAAGATGTTTCGTATGAGACTCATTTGTGATGAGTCACTGATGAAACACACACTACCTAATATTTATCTGATACTCTGCAGCAGATCAGGTCGATGGCGCACGGACAGCCTGTGTCGACAGCATTTGTGCCAGGCAGCTAGTGCACTCATATGAGATGGGTCTAGGCAGTGACATGCTTCGCACAAGTCTGCCTGGCTGTGAGGCTGTTTTTCAGCGTATGATCTGACTCACTGTCACAAATGCGGCATGAAACCTGTGGCGTCGGCGCGTTGGGCCTGGTTAAGATAGGCGCTATACAGGTGTGGCTGGGGACCTTCAGCATGGCCGATGCGCTTCGATCTGCAGTTCCCATGAGGTCACGACATAGCAGACTGAAACGAACTTTGGCGTACATAGACGTATTCAGCACCGTCAGCGCGTTTTCAGCTGCTTATGCAAGAGATATCTAGCGCCTGGCGTCGAGGGGACGCAATTGCCTCTCAGATGAGTGCCGCTGCTGCAGGAGCACACCCTCCACCTCCAGGAGTCCGCTGTCAAGCCCAGTATTTTATGACATTTCCTGCTGCTATCCTGCGTCTGCGCGGATATTTGCTCGCGCATGATCGGAGATCGACCTCGCAGGGAGCGAGGTGCAAGTGTAACGCGGAAGCTTCGCAAACTCTATTGTCCGCACAGCCCCAAGATAATAATAAAGAAAATACAAACAACCAATCGTATACCGTGGTGTGCCAGCGGGGATGCAAGATTGTCGCAGATCCGGCCAGCGGACGTCTGCCACTGTCTGTCACAGATCCAGCACACCGCATCAGGCATACACCACGTGAACGACCCTTATTGGCCGTGATTCACGTCAATGGTACGACGGCACGAAAGTACGCCTTCAGGGCTTTCCACAGAAAGCGACCTCTGTCAGTCTGTTGCGCACGGACGCCTCTGCAAAGGCATGTATCACCAATCCACGGCTATCACCGATGTTATCAGCTCCATATAGATTAATCGCTATCATGTACATCGTGCCGCGGGCATCTGAAGCCAGAGACGGTGGTTACACGGCACCCCAGTCCAGCCTAGTGGCGACGGGGGTTCGTCACTGCCCAAGCCGTGGCGACGGGGGTTCCTCTCTGCCCAGACAAGCGCCCTCGCTCAACTCGCTCCCCACGCCCTCCAGGGGCCACAAAAGCACACGAAGTCACGACAACTGGTAAAAATACGCTCGTCCCAGACGCGTAAGCAGCCCCCGGGCGTCTCGCACGGCCCCCCGGGGGCCCCCGCGAGCCGACCCTGCCAACACGCGCGCTGCGATCTGCGGGCATCTCATATCAACTGCAAAAATCTATCCTGTGGCGTTAAAATACTATCTGTCAAGGAATGGCCTGCGGGGCCATTTCACTTCCCACTAGGAGAATGGCGACACGGCGAAACGGATCCGGGTGTCGTCCGCCAGATTCCGAAAGTCCGTTCACTCTCTGATACCTCTCCGGCGTCATCGGAAGCGAGCAGTCGGATGGACCTTGGACTTTGGCACCGAATCATCCGCCGACCCAGGTATAATCTGCCGGACTGTGGACGTACCTTACCGCTGCAAGTGGCCTTCGCGTGTCTGTGCCGGCTGCCATGATACGAGGTCACTTCGGGCCAAGCCCGCGCTGACAGTGGATCGAATGATACTATTGGTTACTTTATTACTACACGCGTATCTGGAAACGACTGGATTGGACACGGTGCAGGTATATGTGGACCCATACTCATGGCAACTGACATCGACTTTGGGCAGGAGACGAAGCTGGAGGCAGGCTCACAATAGCGGTGACTTTCTGCATCGCCCAAGATAGCGTTGGTCCGTGTTTCAGGCTCGGCAGCAGTCCATGTAGTGTTGGTCGTCGCCCTGTGAATGGTGGCCGGAAAAGCGTGCACATAGGTTCCTGGATGCGAATGCATGCGGTGGTCCAGAGTGGCCATTCGGCGAATGGCCACTCTGGCGGAGTTACGTCATCACGCTCCAGGTAAGGCGTGCGCTCGTCCTCTTGGACGCGAATGCATGCGGTGGTCCAGAGTGGCCATTCGGCGAATGGCCACTCTGGCGGAGTTACGTCATCATGCTCCAGGTAAGGCGTGCGCTCGTCAACCTGGACGCGAATGCATGTGATGGTCCAGAGTGGCCATTCGCCGAATGGCCACTCTGACGGGGTGACGTCATCGTCCTCAAGCAAATGTGTGAACTCATCCCGATTAGTACCTGGCTGCGAGTGCATACGCTGATCCAGAGCGGCCATTCGCCGAATGGCCGCTCTGGCGGGATGACGTCATCGTGCTCCAGGTAACGAGTGAGCTCATCCCGATTAGTATCTGGATGCGAGTGCATGCGCTGGTCCAGAGTAGCCATTCGCCGAATGGCCGCTCCAGCGCGGTTGATCTCACCCTGCCCTACCCGAGTGATCAGGCGCCTTTGCATTCGGGGCCCCCAACTTGGGTCGTGCTTCATGAAAGGGACAAACGGTGGATATTGTGTATGATACGGCTAACGTCCAGCGTTTGTAGTTCACCTGGCGTTTCAGTGCACCGCGTCCCTGCTGGCGTCGAATTCCTTCGCCTAGCTGCGCTGCTCGTGACCAGTTACCGCATCCGGCAGTGACTAGAATATTTGTTTGCAAACAATGGATCCGCGCCATGCTGCAGCAGTTGCAGGGCTGTCAAGTACCCAGAATGGGCCTACTTCCGCGCGCAGCGGAGACTTACTCGTCGGTCGCATGCGTACTCAGAGAATCCCTGTAGTGGGTACTTTGATTTCAAGGGACGGGCGTTTTACGGATCGTGCCCGCGTCGGCCGCAACGACGGTCCACTGTCCGGTCCTGGGGTGTCGGTGTGGTGGTCCCTGGGGGTGGTTCTGCGAGACGACGTGGTGGAGAGTCGGACGAGGGAGCTGGGTACGGCCAAGGAAGTGATTGTCACTACCTGTCTCGTGCTCTCCTCCTGGCTGCACGAGCAGGCAATGCTCGTGTCCTCGTGGGAGGGCAAAGGGAAGACCCCACATGGCTGCCTGGTGCCCCGGCGGTGGAAGCCCCTGTCGGGAAAGACAGAGGTGTGTGTGCCCGGTGTGCTGGTGGATCAGCTGAGCGCGATCTGCATTTACTGCCAGTCCACTGACACGGGGCCCGGCTAACCTGTGGAGTGGGGCCACGACTCAGTGCCGCCATTTGTGCAGGTTGAGATCACCGGCCACGTAAGTGAGTCTGGCCTCCCTAAGACCAGAATCACAGCGGAGAGAGATCCGGAGCTTCGCCAGCGGTTCGATCTTCCTCAGATCAACGTGGGGGGAAAGCGAAAAGGCCCGGACCCCCCGCGTCCAGACGGTGTGCTCTCTGCACGCATGTTGTTATGTAACGCAGTCACGTATGCTGTCCCCACATCGTGCGCGGCATGGCCTCCGCATTTGTGCACAAGTGACATGGGTGTTCTCGGTGCAGTGTATCATTGCTCCACCCCGCGACACGTCGTGTGGGCCTGGGCTTCCTTCATGTCTGGGCTGTCCCCTCATCGCACCAAGTTGTGGACAGCCGGAAAGGCGTCTCCCGCGGTGGAGGGTCACGGGTCCTCCAGGCACAGGGAGAGACCCACATCCAACCTCCCAGAGGACCTGAACCCGCTGGTGGCGTGGGTGCTGTATGAACACGCACACTACCTCCAGCTCGAGAGCATGGACGAAGATGAGCTCGAGCCGTGTCAGTCGATAGCACGGCACATTGGGGACCGGTGCCACAGGATGTTGGCGAACACAAACGGGGTCCCTGCACAGCCGGTTTTCCAGCTGACCTCGGGCGTGCCGGTGTTAGCTGACATGCACACCTCGCACTCGGACCTCATCAAAGCTTTCGTGCGCTCCTGTGACTTTCCATGACTCCGGCATGGACAGGGGGACTGCCTATTGGTCTGTGTGCTGTCCTGTTCTACCAGGCATTTGTGCCTTATCGCATGCATGATCGTGGCCATGGTGCCCCGGGCCCTGTTTCTGTTGATCCCTCAAGTCTGGCCTGTCACCGGCCTGGGCTCGAGCTGTGTAGTCAGGTCTCTTTGCGTGCAGGATGTCAAGATCCTCGGTGAGTTTGTCGCGGCGCTCGACAACTTAGGACCCTGGGTATTGGCTTATGCGGCGGAGCACCCTCTGTTTGATTGTGCAGAGGTGCGAGGTGCCACTGACCTGTACATGCCATCGAGAGCTGCGTGTCTGTGCAGAGCTGTATATGCTTTCTGTTGCCCGTCCCCCATTGTTGAGTATACCTGGATCTCGCCGTGCAGGGTGACCGAGTAGCCCGAGCTCTCCGTCCGGCGTGGAGTTCTGTCCAGGCATTCAACTCCCACATCATGTGGGCATGTGAAGGGCTGCAGCTGACCTCTACGGAACTGGCGTCCTTCGCCACGAATGGGATCCACCTGTTCATGCATGCTTATCGGCGCCTCGTCGCCGCGGCTGTGACAGGGGACCCGGGGGCGCCTGTCCTGGAGAGGCGGCGTGTGCAGGACATTCCAGCCTTGGAGCCCAGCCTCCTGGATCCCGCCTTTGCCGCCATCCTGGTGTGCACGGTAAATACCAGCAGTGCGCTACCAACCTTTTCTTCTCCATTGTTCAGGATTCAGTTGTTACCTGCTGTAGCCCCGATGTGGGGCAAGACTCAGCTTTGCAGACAGTGCTCTCGTCTGAACCACGCGGTGCATCCAGGTTTGGTGAAATCGGGGTATGGTCAGCCCGTTAAGAGGCTGGCCGACGACCTGATCCCCTTGTGCCCGCCCCACACGCTGTGGCACTGGGCGCTCAGGAGCTGGCGGTACCTTAGCGTGGGGCAGAAAGACACCGCGGGGAGCAGTTCCGGGAAATCAGCATCCCCGCCGGTTGTCCGCCTTAGGCCAGGATCATTCCCCGAGATCAAGGACTGGGATTATGCCGGCGCTGAAGAGCTTGCCAAGCTGTCCTTGGCCAAGGGGATGCAGAGCTCAAAGTGTTACATGTGCGAACCCCCGGTGATGGTCCCTACAGAGTCCAGGAGTGTCTCTTGCAGAACATGCTCCCTGCATGTTCAGTCGTATGCGACTGAGTACTGGCCATCGTGTCCTCCTGTTCTTTCACCAACGGGAGCATGTGCTGCTGTTAGTTGATCCAGAGTTGACATGCACGGGCCCTGGGACTACCAGCGTGTTCTGTTTGTTGTTGGCGACTCCGGTTAATGCTACAGGGCGGAGCTCAATAACATTCCCGAAGGTATCCTCGCCACCCTGCCCGAGGACTTCCGGCAGCCGCCTGTCGTAGCACCCCAGCCTACCCCTGGGGCAGGGGGTGCCGGTGACACCCCTGCCTCTGGCCAGCGCAACCGTCGACGAACCGGGAAGCACGAGGTAGCTAAAGCACGTACCAAGTCGCTAATGCTGCGTAAGATGGGGCTGCCACCAGCCAAGAAGGGGGACACAGCCGCTGGCGGCACCGATACCGACGGCAGCGACACTCAGGAATCCGGTGGGGACAGGGGCACCACCCGCCCTGCGTCCAAGGTGGCCACAGGGCCAGAGGTGCTCGGCCTGGGTTCCGCTGCGGGACCGGGGCAGGGGGGGGCAGTCTCCCAGCCGGGGGGGGGGTGCGTGTGGCCGTCCCGCAGCGGCTGTGCCGGTCACGGCAGCGACAGGGGGGTTGAGCCTGACTGTGGGGCGGGGGGTGGTTTGGGGGGGAAAGCAGCGGCGGTGGCAGATTCGGGGGCGAAGGCGGGATTGAACCCCACTGTGAGGGTGGCAGCCACTGGGGGGGCTGCGGAGGCATTGCCAGTCACAGCGCTGAAGGCGGGACTGAGTCCCGTGGAGGGGAGGGCAGCGGGGGGGGGGGGCGCGGGGGCTACGGCAGGCTTGGCGGGGCAGGGCGGGTTGAGCCCAACGGTGGCGGGGGAGGCGGGGGGGGGGGGGGCGCGGAGGCTAAGGCAGGGTTGGCGGGGCAGGGCGGGTTGAGCCCAACGGTGGCGGGGGCGGGGGGGGGGGGGGGGCTGGGGGGGGCCGGGCTGCGGAAGCTATGGCAGACATGGCGGCGCGTGGCGGGTTGAACCCACCAGTGGGGGGGGAAGTTGTGGGGGATTTTGCGGGGATCCCCTTGCAGGGTCAGGACGCTACCGGTCGTCCAGAAGTGGGCCCCTTTGGCCTGCCTGTCCCCGTGCCGGCGGGCGGACCGGAACCCGTCCCTACAGGGTTTATGCAACCGGACAGTGCGGAAGGAAGTGGGGGTCTGGTGTACGATCCGGTAGCAGACGCCATGTTTGCAGATGCTCTCGCTGAGGCAGTGCTGTATCCGGAAGACCACTCCTCAGATGATTTCGGATCCATCAGTTTGGATGACGATTCGGATCGTTCTGACCCAGCGGACCCCCGCTGCGCTGTGCACGAAGTGGCGACAGAGGACCCTGAGACTAGGCCGTCCCAAATAATCTACCTGCACGATAGTTCGGGGTCAGTTCGTCTAACCGTGGACGAGTCCTTCGAGGAGCAGAAGACTACCCTGCGCATGGCCGCCACTTTCGTATCTCCTCCGGGTGGTTCGGTCGGGCGTGCTGCTCAACTGCGGCTCATTGTCGTGGCAGTTGACCTGATGTTGGTAAGCACCGCCGGCATGGATTTGACTAAAGCGGAGCGCTTGGTCCGCATGAAGTCGATCATATCGGCGTACGGGCTCCAACCAGATGAAGACACTGTATCCGAAGTTGTGTCACTGATTCAGACGGTGCGCTCCTCCAAGCAAACTACCCCCGCCCCCCCCCCCCCCCCCCCCCCCTGGCCAGTCTGTCGCATGGCCGTGGTGGGCCAATTCTCTACTCCCGCTCCCAAGGCAGACGTACAGAACCCACAGATGTTGACCGTGCAGGGACGCAATTCTACAGAGGGCAGCGAAGCCGTCCCAGCCCCGGATCCTGTGGTGAATACTGGTTGATGAGCAAAGTCCCTGGGGGATGGGGGCCTGTGGTGAATACTGGTTGATGAGCTAAGTCCCTGGGGGATGGGGGTGCCGGTAGCACAGCTGCGTGGGAGTACACTTTAATGCGGCGTGCAGTGTCCGCTAAGCCATCACGCGTAGCACTTCCCGGCAGTATCAGCACAGTCACTTTGTTAATGCAGATGCTACGGGAATACGTCACAATTCTTCCCAGTTCGGCGGTAATACAAGGACGGTGGGCCACATCACTGTACAGTGATGCAGCCCCGTCTACTAGTGTCATACGCTCTGCTATAATGCAGGGGTTCACCGTTGTACCCCTCTAATCCTACAGCGCCGACCTGGTGTAGCCGTTGAGGATTGATAGGATTTTTTACACGAAATAACGATTAGAATACTGAGTCGAACTCCGTACGCAAACTGTGGCGTCTTGTCTTCTGTAGACAATGTGTTCAGAACAGTTTCAGCTGTGCCTGCCTGGCAGCAGCCCGCAGCGCTGCAGATACACCGAGGTTCAGTGCAGCTGCAGCGAAATGGCATCACCTGGCCTGTGGCGTCGGAATGTCCCGGATGCCACCCTTCAGTGACTCATACACGCGTCTTCAGCGAAATAGCCATCAGCTTGTTATACTGCTGACTCAGGGTAGCCACTACCGGGCTCGCCTTCTCCAGGAAGGTGTCAAAGCGCGCCTGCAGGTACCACTCCCTGCAGATCCAGCAGCTTCATCAGGCAAAGGTCCCCACCGGGCCTCCAAGAGGGTGCCAGAGGATAGATGGTGACAATGCTGCGGTGGACATGGCAGGTGCATCGAGTCGCCCGCACCTCAGCCCCTCTTCGGAAAAGTCGTTGAATGGCGGTGTCGGGAGGTGGCGGTCCCACCTAGCGTCGGCTAGCATCTTGGTGCCGTCCTCGACTGATAAGTGTCCCAACTTGTCGCCCCCTCTCCCGCCTCGGTGCCACTCTTGAATGAGGGCTCGAGTGAGGACGATACGGTACAGCACCGCGTGCTGCACCTTGACGCGGTTGGTGAGTAACAGGACCCTTCGAGTCGCCTCGACACCGTGGATGTCACTGCTGAACACAGTTCCCCCCTCCTGTCGCATGCGGTGGATGACGTCGCACACAGCGTCGGCCAGCATGCATGTGAAAATCCCGCAGTCGTGGCCGTTTGGTTGCTGCGGGGTTCCTCCAACCTGGACACCATTGGGGGACGGTTATAATGCTAATGTTACGTCAACAGATCAGGTCCACCGCAGACCTTGGACGCGGGGTGGTTCCAAAGCAGTACGCTGTCCGGTTTCGGGCAGAGAGGGGGGGGGGGGGGGGGGGGGGGGGGGAGTCTGGTGGGCGCAATCAGAGGGTGCTGTTGTGTCAACGATTGCAGTCCATTTGGTAATATGCGCGACTGTCAAGGGTCAGAGGACAGCATCTGTGTGGATGGTATCGCAGGCGAACAGTGGGACGTGAGCATTGTACCTTCGCCAACTTCAGGGTTATCCTAGCGGTGGATTCGGTCGGCCGGGTGGCCAGTCGGACGTTGTGTCGGCGGCCCACTGCTTTTACCCGAGGCCGGGTGGTAGATGGGGGGTCTTCCGGGGGGGAGGGGGCCCGGCCCTCGGGGCAGTCAAGCGCCATGCACAGAGCCTCACTCAAGACGTCCCTGGCCCGTTCAGCGGTCCCTGAGTCGGCGCTTTTCAGGCTGTCAAAGAACGACACAGTCGGCGCCTTATTCTGCTTCATACGCCCTGCATTATGGCTGAAACGTCAGTAGTGGCGTTCAGTGGGCGTCTGTTGGGGGGGGGGGGGGGGGGGTGGGGGGGGCATATGACAGTCCCTCGCACAGCAGGCTACCTCATCACATTGTCAGCTGCCGCGGGAGAGCGTACATGGGTGCCAGATGACAGCCAACATCCAGTGGCTGTTCCGGGGAACAGGGACTAAGACGCATTCTTGCTCAAAGGTGTGAGCTCTGAACATCCACCGCCCCATAAATCTGGTGCGTCCGCTTGACCAGTCTGTGTCCGCATCCCCAGTACATATCCCAGCCATATTCTGGCTAGGCGTTGCAATGACGCCCTGCCCGGCCAGCGCGACACACCTACTCAAGGCGTAGTCAACGTGTGCACTCTCGGCCCATGCGGTGGGCCAGCCTCTCGCGAGGGTGTCCAGACCGACTGTAACAGACACCCGAGCATCCCCAAAATGCCCTAGCTGCAAGGTCACACCCCCCACCACATTCGGGAACCTCTCCCCATCCTCGTCGCCGGAGGACACTACGGTCGGTTCAGCTGCCTCCTGCGTCGTGTCGGCAGCGGATGAACCGGCGTCTTTGGAAGTGGACCCCCACTGCTGCTTCAGCTTGCCCGGAGGCTTTGCAGGGAGGTTTGTGACCCAATCCGGTGGCACCACCGGAGGGTGTGCCAGGAGGGACACAGCTGACAGCCGCGGCTTAACCTTACCGGCGGCCGAAGGCTGCGGGACGTCCGGGGCAGGAGGAAGTGCGGACAGGATAGGCCCCTCTTGACCGGGTGCTGGACAAGCAGGCTCCGGAGAGGACCGGAGCGGGGGGGGGGCCTCGCCGATGGAGCAGATGGCTGCACCGACAGGGGCAGGTTGGGGCCCCTCGCTAGGGCCATCATCAGGGGTGACGGATGGAACCTGATTGGCAGCGTCCAGCCGTGGCGGCGGCAGACAGCCACTGGTCCGCGACGGCGACGGCGGCCTCACAGGGCCAACCGGCTGTGGGGACTGCGGGGGCAACGCCACAGGGGGAACCCCTACTGCAGCCGGCCCCTCTGGCGGCGGATGATCCCGGCTAAGGATCTGCGCTACGGCCGCAGCCCCCCCCCGTGCGGCACCCCGTGCCCCCCTGGGCAACCTAATTCGTGCGGGCTGCTGAAGACTGGTGCCCCGATCTGCGCGCCCTCTACCCGGTGCCCGTGCCCCTCGTGCCTCGCCAACCCGCTGCTGCTGCCGCGGATGGGTGTGTCTGCCACGCCCCTGCCTTCGGTCACCCGGGCCTATACTGGTGGCGATGGACTCTGTTGGCGGCGGGGCAGCGACTGCACCCGGTCCTGGGGCTGTGGCGGTGCCGGTGACGCCCCCAAGAGCGGCGTCGGGTCCCCCCCGGTCTTCACCGTCCGACCCGCCCGCCCCACCCCTCTCTAGCTGTAACGCCAACATGGGCGCCTGAAGAGGCCCCACCTGCACCTCGGAGCGAGGCCACTTAGGATTTGGAGTCCGTGCGAAGTTTGCCTCGCACTGTATCCACTCGCAGATCAAGTCTGTCCCGCCCGTGTGCCGCACACGTTCGAGCAGGCCGCCAGCGTCTTCTATGATGCCCGCGCCGACCTGGCAAGACCGGTACAGCACGATCTCCTGTGGCTTGCACGGGGCCTTAGTATGGACCGCGCGCTCGAATGCGATCATCCGGAGGTCGTGCCAGAGGGATTTCATCTTCTGCTCTACCCGCGCGGCGTGGTCGGCGGTTTGTGAAGCCTCTACACTCTCCTTCATCGCCCGGATCGAGTCCAGGTACATTGCTAACCCTTCCCCCCCGGCCTCCACTATACAGCCCACCATGGAAACATCTACAGTCGTTAATAGGTAGGCGTTGGCCATGAAGTCTATCGGGAACCCGGGCTTCCGGGTACAGATCGTTAGTGCTGGGATCGGCTGGCCAGGCGTCCAGTTACCCTGCAGGGCGGTTTCCAGGAACCGCTTGAAAGACGAGTCACACGAACGGTTACTACGAATTGTCGCAAGGTAGGCCCGCAAGTCCGCGTCCTTTATCATACTGGCACACATCGTGTGGACTGTACACCGCACAGAAACGTTCTATCCGCGCTATCGCGACGCAGTCTTCCTACATCAACTGCATCAGACCTTGCACCTACCATTAATCCGTCCGATGGACCTGCGACGTGCACTAACAGACGACACCGACGCTTGAAGAGGGAGCGAAAGTGGCCACGAGCGCACGACGCAGGACGTGGGTTGTATGGCTCCAACGAGGGTGGCGCCTGTAGACACGCACTGGCGGGGACTCTGGTCCCCCCCGTGGCCGTCTGGCAAGTATGGAAAATGCAAAGTGGGCACAACTGGGATTGCAGTCAACTGGGATTGCTGACGAAGGCATATGCGGCGGTGGTCTTGTACAATTACACAGTTCGGCCAGAAGCCTTGTTCGCAGTGGCCCAATACTGCACATTTTGTGCACCCCTCCGGACTGGAACTAACTGGCATGGAACTGCGTCCAAGTCTACGACGTATCTGCCGGCATATGCCCGAGACCCCCTGTTTGCACCCGCCACACCGAAAAACTCAGGGGGGCGTTTCAACACGGGATCAGGGGCGCGGGCTCCCGGGGTGGCTGGCAAGGTGCAATTATACAGATCAGCAACCCCCAGGTACAATGGGTTTGGTTTCGCAACACATGACACGCAACACACGCCATCCCGGGGCTGCAGACACGCCCTCGTGAAATACTGCAGTTCCCCGACGAAATACGTCACTGTCCCGCCACCCCCGTCCCCGTCCCCCCCAATGAGGTACCTCAAGAGGCACCACTTGTTGTCTTTCTTCCCTTGCGTACCCTGTTGCGCGCAGCTGAACATGTCTGCAACGCGGGATTGCATCTGGTGGAACTTCATCAGTGTCACTGTGCCCTCACGGCGAGCCTCATCAACAGTGCCATTCACCTTCAGGCCCAGAGCTCGGTGGATGGCCGCGCGACGTGCATATCCAACCCCCAGGCGACAGTGAGTTGGCCAGCCCTCATCCTGTAGGGAATCCTGATGGAAGAGGAGGTACGGCAGCCCTGTCAGCTCATCTCCCACGAAGTCAAGGGGGAGGACCTCTGCAGTCTCAGACTGGGCAGGAGCCCTGCCCACCCCGACGACCCTGCCGGAGATCCGGTCGCTGTCGACTGATTGATCCCCGTCAGCGGATCTTCCATTGCGAGTTCGTGCCCGCCGGCGTTTCTCCGTCGCTATGGCATCCGACAGTGAGGTCATGGCAGCAGGCAGTGAAGCTGCATCATGTAGCAGCCGCATACATGTGCGGCGCAGCAGTTCATCGCTCACGTATACTTGTTCAGGGCAACGAGTCGATCGATATTTGATCAGCCTCTTCAAGAGCTGGACCATCCGCTCGATCCAGAATTCAAGACTGAAGAAGGATGCGCCGCAGCACCTCACCTGATCCGGGAGGTGACAAGCTGCCAGATGCAGCTTGTACGTGCTGAGAGCGGCGCCCTCAAACGTCTCCTCCGCCAGCTTGGCGTACTGCAGCATCAATCGCTGTGCTTCCGTGATTCGGGCCGGTGTGTGCTGACCCTCTTCATATCTGAGAAAGTAGAGGGCCCCTGCTCGCAGGAGCCCCCAAGACTGCTCAAACACACTGCGTATGCGTTTCTCGGAGGCTTTCCACGGGAGATCGTGCAGGAGGTACAGCGAGAATGTCTCGGTGAAGGCCAGCCAGTCTTCCATGAGCCAGCGACTGCGGTGCCTACGCAAACAGTCACCCTGACTCAGACGGGCTGCTTCAATAGGAGTGCACATGGTTCCTGCAGCTGTGTCCAAGTAACAGTCCGACAAATGGCGCAGCCTCGGATGCGAGCAGGGTGTGCAGGCGATGGGACTGCGCACTTGGTGATGTCGGTGTACACCTTCTTGAAAAGAGAGGTCTGCATGATGTGGGGCGCTCTGGCAGCTATCGCCTTGACGACATCCTCTGGCAGTCGGAACAGGGCCCGGAGGCCAGTCAATGGCGCCTTCTTGGACTTCTTCCGGCCCAGGGGAGGGAGCCACTGGTTCCAGAAGTCCATGAGCACACCGAGCAGAAACACGTGCGCCACTCCGAGCCGGAAGAAATGGCAGGGACTGCAACGCCACAGCGTATTTCATAATCAACTCCAAACTCAAGGGCGAGGCAGGCAGCAGCAGGCTGGGGGTGCTCGTACTTGAAGTAGGAGAGGAGACTGAACAGCGGAGAACCTTTCACCCCCAGTAGCTTGTACTCATCTTTGGCGAGCTTGGCCCTGGACTTCGGTGTCTTCCGGTCGCAATAGCGTTTCAAGGTTGGTGCGTGGACCTGCACTACCACAGGCCTGGCCAGGGTTACCACAAGAAAAGAGCCGTATCACCAACGACGCTTGTTCGGTGACAGAGGGGTTGGCAAGATGAGTTGCGGCGCACAGAGGGGGGGCAGGGGAGTAGGCGGCATGTGCACAGTTTGCATGCTATGACACTGTAGATGGAATTGCACCTGGGCAGCGATCTTGTCGCCCTTTCGGCCCCTGGCCAGGATCTCTGCCGCCGAGTACTTCAAGCGGTTGTCAGACTCCCAGGACGAGGGCTGCACATGCCGGGGCTCAGACCACGCGGTCCGCGGAGGGTTGCCACCAGTGTCCGGTTGTACACTCCCAGGCACCATCCGGGGGTTTGCAGCCGAAGATGCTGCTTCTTCCTCCGGGGTGAGTGATTTCCCTTTCAGAGGCCCGTCGGCATAGCAGGGCACGGGCTGGTGCAGAGGGTGATGGTGTCCCATCCACCTGTGTGGCATGCATGATAGCAGTTATAAGCAGGACAGGTACGTGAGACAGCACTAGCAGGAAAGAGATTACAAACGTAAGTGAACACCCCGGACCTGACAGTGTTGGAGGGGTAATCCCACACGCCGTTTTGGGCACATCTGAAACATGCCCTCTTCGCTGTATGGCCGATGCTGTTGGTAAGTTTCTCCAGCCATGGGATATCCCCCTCCACACAGCACAGCACCGGCCACACGTGCAGTACCTCGCCCCCTGGCAGTGTGATTTCGAGTGCCTCACCCCCAGCTCCTGCACTCCAGCCATCACGTGGTGCGGGGGCCAGACACTACGTGATCGGGAACTGTACACATCACCCGGCAGTGACCAGGAAGACAAGGTGAGTGCGCGCCCGGATCATGCTTCTTGAAGAACGCCATCACGGACTCCAGAATGCTGGCCATGCATGTTGGTTCGGATGGCCCCTCCACCACTCCAAGGGGAATCCAGGCCACATTGGTACTTGAGAGATGGGGCGGCAGGTCAAGCAGGCGGATCCCCCAGATGGTGACACCGTGCTGCTTGTTGACATACAGCTGGGCCCCGTCCCCCCCTGCAGGAAAAGCGACTGTCGGGACACGAGGCAGAGGGTCTCAATTCGCGGAGTCGCATAGGCGTGCTGTTTCGGTGTGCCTGATAGCCAGCTGCTCAGATGAGGAGGTGGAGCGCACCGAGGCTGAACAGCAGGACAAGCTCCCTATGCTTTGGCTTCAGGATTTTGCCCCCACACGCCAGGTTGAGGGCCTTTCCAGCCGGGGAGTTGAGGAAGCTGCTTTTGTCTTTGACAGCTGTTGCCCTGGCTTCCCGTACGCTCGTCAGCAGCCCCGGCTGCAGGAGGAGGTCTTTCAGCGAGGCTTCTTCGCCAAAGAAGAAAGCAGAGCGCACTGGGACACCCTTCCCTGTGAGATCGACATCGAATCGCTGTTGACAACAACCAGGGGTGCCGCAGGTGTCCGCCAAATGCTGGTGATGGTCACCCGGATCAAGTGGGGGGAACAAGGTCCAGCATTGGGGACAAACGTGGCGCGTCACAGAGGAAACAGGCGGGACACCCAACACCGCCTTGACGAGGTGAAAGGAGGGGGGGAACAAGTTGCCATCGGGTAGCAGGAGGTAATGTATGAACCTGCACCACGTATCGACGACCACGTCTTGTATGCGAAAGAGGCTCTTCAACTGGGCAATCCACATGCACACCGTGAGGACGGTGAGGGCGCTGCCAGTGTATATGTGTTTCATGCGTTGGTCATGCCACCAGGCGCCCGTGCCCTTACGGGCCCCTGTGGTGGGGAGCGGGCCGTCGTCATCCGCCTCCTGCATGGGCAACGAGGCGGCCAGTCCCACGGAGGAGTACGAGCGGATTCACAGCATTGCATGTAATGGAAGATGAGGACACACCTCGGATTCGTCAGAACTGTAGTCCGTCTCTGAGGAGAAGGCAATGGAGTCTGCGTCTGAGGTGTCTGAGTCGGCGTCTGAAAATTGTGCGGGGCCCTCGGCATAGTCACTTTCGGACGGTGGGGGCAGCTGTACACAATCCCAACACATCAGAGTTGCTTTGGGCGAGCAGGCAGGATACAGCTGAGGGACAGACGCGCTGACACCCATGGCCATCGTGATCACGAGCCGCTGTCAGGCCGAACTGCATCATGATCAGGCAAACCGGGACTTAGCACGGTCAACTACCGAAGGTACGCACGTCGAAGAGGTCGTCGGAGTGGGCAGGCTCATCGGGGGGACCCCCTATGTCTGGAGGTGATGGGGATCTCCCAGAGGGACCGGCCCCGTCGTGTCTGCCGCTGCGGTCATCATCGGCAGTAGCGGAGGTCGGGCCAGCGGCTGGCCTCGAGTCTGGGCCCGCGACGTCGTGTCCACCAGCGGCTCTCCGCGATGCGGCTGCTGCACTCAGTCGACGGCTGCAAGGACCGTGATGGTTTTGGGCGGTGTTGTGCCTCTGAAACTCCTCACCACAGGCTAGACACTGGTATTTAAACGGATCCTTCCCCGTCGGCTCGGGAGGGATCAGGCGCTTACAGTTCGCTTTGGCAACCAATTCGTTCACCTCCGCCCTCTTCAGTCTATTCGCCGAACCGGCCATGGTAGCCAGCAGTACTTAAGCATTCTTGTGACGAGGTTCAACAATAGCGCGGCCTCTGGTGTTTGTCGTCCCTATGATGGCATTACGTCCCACGAAGACCTCCCTGTCGCATCCCATGTTCGCCCTGACGCCACAATCCCTGGCGAGGCGCCGGGGTATCGAGGCAGCCAAACCTTTGAAGGCGGACCGCGCGACGACGCTACATCGGCATACCATTCAAAGCACGGAGCAGCAAAGCATGTGCGAATGACGCGATATGTTAGCTGTGCCTACGATACGACCATCCACAGTACCGGCCATAGACGTGTGTTAATTCCGCTTTGTCTAATCATCCACCATGTCCAACCTGCAGTTCACGTTCCTCCGCGCGGCGCCCGTCGTCATCGAGAAAGAAGTTGTAGAGGACGCAGACAACGGAGCAGGGATGCTTGACGTGCTGGTCAGCAACGTGTGGAGCAGAGGTGCCGGCGTCGACGGGTTGACTTTGACGTCAACCGTCGACAAAGACAGCTCCGTTGATATCGACAGTGTCGAGAAACTGATGACGTGCGTAAAGTACTTCTTCAGGAAAGGCACAATCGCTGGACTGCTGAAGCCGCCCGTGCTGGTGAAGGCGCTGGGCAAGGGCAGAGGGAGCGTGGGACAAGCGTCGGCAGCCGTCGGCACTGCACACTCCACAGCTACGGCCTTGACTGCGGACCCCGAAGCTGCCAGGCGGTGGGAAACGATGAAGGATGCGGTGATGATGTGGACGGAAGGGATGAGATCCAAGGTGGCGGGAATGGCCGATGCCCACACGCGAGGCAAGAAGGTGCAGGCACTAGTGAACCTGGCCCTCCCAGACGACGAGAAGGTGTGGGTCGGGAGTATTCTAACGAAAACACAGGCGGACGCACTCGGCAAAGCTGCACATGGGGTACGGCTGCTGTCTCCGACTAACAACGTGATTGCAAACTGGGGTCCACTACCACCCCGTCAGGGCCACGGGATCGCATGCCACCGACTGTCAGTGTAGTGTCTTGGCACGTCAGAGTCGCCATTCGCGGTCAGTATGCAGTGACGGATATCGTGTACAGGTCGGCAGAACAGGTGAAGCGTACGAAGCTGCTACTAATATCAATCATGCTTTCTACCGCCAGCACGCCCATTTGAACGCCGTGACCAAAGAGTGTGCCTCTGCTGATGCTCGGGTTATGCCGTACCTGTTGCCGTGCCCAACGGTGGCGGAGAAGGGAAGCACACAGTATCCGCCCAAACGGAGGTGACCCGATGTGCAGTAAGTTTTCGAGACGGGCGTGGGACCATAACACGGGCCTGCGGAGGAATCCCAGCGCCCGCGAGCAGAGGAAGCTGCTCGCGGCAATGAATGTGTTCCAGAACACCAAGGCATGTCCTCCACCTTGGTCAGAGTTGGAGTGGCCATTCGCCGAATGGCCACCCCAGCGCGTCATGCATTGTGTTGCACTGCACGCGGCCGGAGTGGCCATTCGGCGAATGGCCACTCCAGCGCGTCATGCATTGTGTTGCACTGCACGCGCCCGGAGTGGCCATTCGCCGAATGGCCACTCCAGCGCGTCATGCATTGTGTTGCACTGCACGCGCCCGGAGTGGCCATTCGCCGAATGGCCACACCAGCGCGTCATGCATTGTGTTGCACTGCACGCGCCCGGAGTGGCCATTCGCCGAATGGCCACACCAGCGCGTCATGCATTGTGTTGCACTGCACGCGCCCGGAGTGGCCATTCGCCGAATGGCCACACCAGCGCGTCATGCATTGTGTTGCACTGCACGCGCCCGGAGTGGCCATTCGCCGAATGGCCACACCAGCGCGTCATGCATTGTGTTGCACTGCACGCGCCCGGAGTGGCCATTCGCCGAATGGCCACACCAGCGCGTCATGCATTGTGTTGCACTGCACGCGCCCGGAGTGGCCATTCGCCGAATGGCCACTCCAGCGCGTCATGCATTGTGTTGCACTGCACGCGCCCGGAGTGGCCATTCGCCGAATGGCCACTCCAGCGCGGCGCGGCCTGCTTGAATCCGCACTTGCATGGCCACTGACCTGCCATTCGGCGACTGTGTTCCAACCAATGTGGTTCGTGCGCAGTTCACCGTGAGAGGAGACCGCTTCCCTATCGATAGCGAACCCATGAAAACCCCCGAGGCCTGGGCTATGGAGGACGGTGAGTATGTGTGCGAAGGAATCGCCAAGGTTGCTGCGGCCCGGCGCGCCCTCGAAGGGACCGCTGACTCTCCCGTCCAACGGGGCAAGAGACAAAGGAAGACCGAGAAGGTACAATCTCACCACACGCTGTACTGCCCGCCTGAGGTTGGCCATTAAGTGGTACCGGGATTGTACGGGCGCCTGTGTGAGCGGCATGTGCCATCATTCGAGGCAGCCATGCGTGTACAGGCTCCTACCGCATCGAAGTCAGGAAGACGGGGCACTCATTCCAACAGCGGACGGCGCACAATGCTCGCTGACTTTTCTCCCCGGCGGCCAGGGCTAGAACCAAGGGCAGACCGCACTGCTGATAAGGACAGTGAGCACCAGCCGGACGTGGAAGAGGTGGGTCACGATCAGATGGGTGAAGAGGAAGAGCCTGATTCTCCCCAGCGGGCAGACGATCGATGCGAGTCCCCGGAGATGGAGTTACAAGCCGCAGCGCCGGTATGTCCTCTTATGATTTGTGCCAATTGACGCCTAGTCCGATTGTACTTGCCCCACCCATCATCAGACCAGGTGTAAGAGCGCCTGTACATTGCAGAAGTCCAACAAAGCTCTTGAGAAGCGAAAGGCCAAGGCAGAGAAGGAGGCCGCCCACCAAGCGCGTAGGGATATTCGGAAAAAGATTGAGGATTGCGAGGCTAAGCTGGCAAGGCATCAGCCCAGAAGCAAGGGTGCGAGTGTGCAGAAATTAAAACAGCAGGTTGCTGTATTGACGGTATGTCACTACCCCGATACACTTGATCTGACATGTGACACCAATGCCTGCAATTGTAGCACTATTTGTGTGACAGTCGCTCAGACCACGAATGCATTAGAGCCGTGCACTCATGCAGCTGGTATTGCATGCAGGCCGAGTTGTCAAAGGTGCAAGACTCCTTAATTGACGGCTTCCCGGACGAGGACGAGTAGACATGCCAGTGCATTGTATGGTTGTATTTGGGCCATCTCAGGACCATCTTGCAGCCTGTACGTATACATAGGTCCTTTGCCCGGTCCTGTCCGCGGAATGTCAGGGAGTCTGTCCTGAGGAAATGTGTGGGAGTGTGAGCTATGTATGAATCTAGCGATGAACAAGGAAAGCACGCGCCATGTAAGCACCTACAGCATATGAATGCAGGCATGTTGCCAACTGCAGCCCCGTGTTCACGTGCCTCGTAACAAAGAAAACAACCACATCATGCTTCCACAAAACCGCGATCCTTCCTGCACTCCGCTTACATGTGCGCGACCAAGTCTGATCCGGTAATAACGCCCATGACGCCTTTGGTCAAGCATTGCGTGTCCACAAGTGCACACTCCTCGTAACCATACGTGAGTATATCCCAAGCCAGACGGATACATGTACGTCAAGAGGTCACCAATCCTACGGCCCAGCCTGTACTTCCCGCATCCCCGAGGCGGACGCCATACGGATCCGAGACGGATCCGAAATTTAGTGCACGCGTCCGTAGTCCCTCCGTCGGACGCACAACGGAACCGTCTTTTCTTCCGTACATCCTCCGGTTGGGCTCCGAAGGCAGGCTAGTAACAAAAGGCGTTGCCCTGGGGCGTACCGGACGTGAATCGGAAAATCCTACCTGCCTCTGCCCCACCTCCGCCACAAGTCTCCGATACTCCTAGCAACCTACGTCCGGCCTCCACCGATTCTCCGAAGGCTCTCCAACTGCCCCTCCGTACACACTACTTCAGCTCTCCGATTCACCGTGTCGCCATTCTTCTAGTGTCGGATCTGAGAGTCGGATCCGGTCAGGTCACGGGGATCGATCCGCACAGCGTGCGCCTCCGGCACATCATCACACGTACATACACGATGCCTCCAGAGGTTGCACAGTTTGTGGTCAGTACATTTGCATTTTTTTTTTCAAGTCTGTGTTGGCCCTGATGAAACTGACCATATAGTCTATCTAAAGTATAATATTCAGCGACCTGCAGCTGTATCTATCATAAGTATAATATTCAGCATCACTGTATCATAAGTATAATATTCAGCATCACTGTATCATATCATAAGTATAATATTCAGCATCATGTATCTATGTATCTATTGTCCGGCGGCTGCTCCATTCCGGCCTCGCCTCCGCGTCGGGGCTTCGGCGTCGGCTTCGCATCTGTGCATCTGCTTCCAGAAACACCGCGACGCAGGTCGCTTCGCGTTCGCGTCGTGCCTCTGCGGCGCTGTAGGGCGCCAAAGCTGCGCTGCACCTCTGGCCACGCGGCTTTCAGCGGCGCTCCGCCACGGATGCGGCCACTTCTGCCTCTGCTGAGGCATCAGGTTTCCTAATCATATATTAAGCTTCATATTCAGTGCTACAGAAACAATCTGCGACGAGCTTCGAATTCGAGCATGACGCGTCAAGCAGCAGAGCGCCACAGCCGCGCTGCACCTCTGGCCACGCTGGCTGCAGCGCTCCGCCAGCATCGACCTTCATGCTCAAGCGACAAATATCAAAGCGTAAGAGCCCCCCGAAGGTGGGATTGTCGCTTGTAAATATATACTGTATGCCTTATGAACGCAGTACAAATGCACGTGCAATTTCATAGCTGCCAGTGGTGGCCAAGACATTACAGCTGTAACCGTTACAGCTAGTGACTAGTGCAGCCCAGGAGGGCAATCTGAGAATATCCCAAAGCTGTACATGCCGTTTGTCAGTTTTGTCAGCAACAGATTAGTGTTGAATTGTGCAGTTCTGTCAGGCGACGCGGTGTCCCGTTCAAATCTGAGTTAAGGCGACAATCAGGCGAGCATGCACGGCAGTACTCAATCGACCGCATCAAGTTATATGCAGCGGAAAACTGGTCAGTGAGAAAACAGAATTATTACGCTTTACTGCACAAATTCGGAGCGGCAACAACGCCTGCAACGAGCTCCTCAGCTCGCAGAGGGGAGAAACGCGTGAGGCTGTCAGCTGTTGGTTCAAGGGAGCAAAACAATCCCGTTAACTCGGGGCGGACAACTGAGCAGGAGGCTGATATGCTGGCCGAGGCTTTGGCTGGTCCAGCGCTGGGAAAGGCAGTGGATGGATTCCTGGTTGAATCTCCGAGCGACAGCGCACGAGGGGGTGTGTGGGGAGCAGAGCTCCCCTGGTGCAAGCGTGTCTTAGCTGTGATGCACGAGTGCAGCAGATCACATCCGGGCAGCCCGTAGGTCAGCTGCCCAGAGCACAGAATGCAGGCCGTAGCTGTCGATTCCAGGTCATCTTTGACTGGCAATTGGCAGGTGAGAAAGCTCTGCTGTTTCTGTGTGTCTGTCTACCGACTACAGCAGAGATCAGAGTGCTGAGCGTGCTACGTGGAGCAGGAGTCTGTACTGTATGACTAGTGATCCTAGCAGCTAACAGAGCTCAGACTGCCACAGGTGGGACACACGGCATAGTTATGCTGCAGGATGTTTGACTGGCAGTTGACAGGAGCTGCGGCGCACCACTCCTCCGTCCCGGGCTTGCACGGCAGCATCTCCCCGAAGGCGAGGGCGTCGAGGGACGCCCAGTCGAAGACGCCCATCGCCAGGCCAAGCTCGACCACGGCATTTCCGACGAGCGGCAGGCCCCGCCTCGCTGGCAGGCCCGTGGGGTCGAGCGCGAGGACGTTGACGCCGTACGCGTTTGGCGCCTTGGTGACCACGTGGCGCGTGACGAGAGCGTAGCCGATCTGCGGAGGCAACGGCGCGGGTGAGCGCAGGGGACGCAGGCACGGCGGGCGGAGGCACAGCGGGCGGATCCGGCGCAGGCGGCCCGGACGGCGGGTTGCAGGCGGGTCTGGAGCAGCTGCTGCGCACCGTCGTGTCCTTCCGGGCCATGTTCTCCTCAGAGGCCTGCACCGCCTCGCCGTCCAGCAGCAGGACCTTCTGCAGGAACACGTCCTGCCAGCGCCAGAACTGGAAGAACGTGCTGCGGACGCCCACGATGGCGGTCAGCGCGAACACGGCGCGCGCCTGGAGCATCCCGAACCCGCCGACGTACATGCCCTCCACCGTCCGCCGGATCTGGCCCTCCGTCAGGGGCGTGATCTTGCGCGTCCCGCCGAGCCCCGACGACTTGATGTACATCGCGACGCCCTTCACGACGCTCTTGTAGCGCTGGAAGGGGCTCGCAGCCTCCACCACCTGGACAGGCAGCGGGGTGAGGGCGGTCGCATGCGCCGTGAGACTGCAGGCCCCCGCCCACGGCGGCTGACAGGCCAGCGGCGCGGCAGGGCGGCCCCTCTGAGCACAACTGCGGGCCCCTCCGCGACGCCGCGGACGACAGGCCGCACCCCCGTCGCCCACAGGCGCAGGCCCGCAGCAACGCGGCCGCCCGTGAGCGGCGCGGCGACGCCGGACGGGGCACGCACCTCGTTCGTCGCCGCGTAGTACTCGCCCATGAGGTTCCCCACCGCGTACTTGATGCCGTCCAGCGAGCCCTTGCTGCCGATGACCTTGCTGTACAGCAGCACGTGGAGGACCTCGACGAACCGGTCCTTCGTCATGGTCCTCCACGACTTGACGGCCTCGAACATGTCGACGACGAGGCTCTTCTGCCCGTCGTCGGACGTCTCCTCCCGCAGCAAGGCGTCGGTGTCCTCGCCGCGGAGGGACATGACTGCGTAGTGGGCGCGGGTGAAACGCAGCGCGCCGCGCTCGCCGTCCTCGAGGCCGGGCAGCGTGCGGTGGAACCGCGACAGCAGGAGGCGCCACTCCGCGGGGTCCGGGAGGACGCAGTCGGGCTTCTCGGTGGCGTTCAGCGCCGCGCACACCGCGCGCGACGGCTCGCCCATCCGGCTGACCTCCTCCGCCGCGCGGTTCAGGCACGCGCGGGCTTTCTCCATGCGCTCCCTCGTCAGGCCGGCGCCCTCCAGCGCCCTGAAGGCCTCCTCGCCCGCCGGGTTCAACTCGTACCTCCGCCTGCGAGCGGCGACAGGTCGGGTCACATGCGCTGCTGCTTCGACCAGACGCCCCGTGTACGGGGACCCGGCCGCGTGTACTGACGGCGCATGCATGCCGTGCGGGACTGCTCCCGGGACAGCAGCACCCTCCACCACACAGCGACGCGCGACAAGTGCTACAATGCCACCGGTGCACCTCAGCCAAACTCGGGGTGTTGGAATCACGCATGCAGCATGCGCCACGCGACACCACTCACCACACTGCTCCGCCATGCACTTCACAACAGCGTTGTTGACACCTGGATCGCGGATTCGCGAAGCACGCGAAAAAAACTGCTGGTGAATGCCTTTGTTGAGTGAGACTGAGTGCAGATGCTTTTTGGGGCGTTTTGGAGCCGCACAGCATGACGAATAGCAGCCATCAACAGCAATATTTACACGTGGCACTCCTGTAGGTGTCACACAAGCCAATGACCTGTTGCATTTCGGGGCTGGCGTGGCGGACTGCCCCATGGGCAGTCTGATCAGACACCTCAAACCTGGCTCTGAACAGCCCGAACGTGCTTGCGAACTGGAGCCCGCCACGCGAACCGGGCGTGCACGGCGAGTGTGGCCCTGGCGTGGGGCGATGCGGGGTGAGCAGGTGCTGGCGGGGCTGCCGCGCGATATGCGTGCGGATATGCCACATGGGCCCTCGGGGGCTACGCGGCCGCGTGTACTGACGGCGCATGCATGCAGCGCGGGACTGCTCCTAGGACAGCAGCACCCTTCACCACACCGCGGTGCGCGAAAGGTGCTGGAATACCACCCGTTAAGAACGTGACCGTGCACCTGCCACGCGAACGACCCAGGCGTGCACGGCGAGCGTGGCCCTGTCGCCGGGCGAAGCAAGGTCGGCAGGTGCCGGCGCGGCAGCCGCGCGATGTGCATGCGGATATGCCACGCGCGACCGCGACCTCGCCCCGTCCGCGCGCCCTCTACCCCGGATCGCCGCGGCGACCGCCGCCCTGGCGGCGACAAGTGCACTCCGAGACCTCACAGGAAGCCGTCGTGCGCTCGACCTCGCCGTCGCGGCCGCCACGGCCGCGCAGCGGCACCAGCGGGCAGCGGTCGGTGCGTCGACAGCGCGCGGCGCGCGTGCGCGTCGCGCATGCACGCGCCGCGGCGACCCTGCTGACGCCGCGGCCTTACGCACGCATCCACGGGCTGCAGCACCTCGCGCACCTCTCCGCGGCCTTCCTCCGCTGCTCTGCGGCCGAATCCTGCTCCATCTCTTCTTCCTAGATGATATCCTGCCCGTGCCGGCCGGCTGCCGGCCGTGGCGGGCTGTCCCGCCTCGCTGCCTCCCTCGACGCTCTGAGACCGCCCCGCGACGCCTGCTTCGCGCCCTACGCCCGTCTACAGAGTCCAATACCGATGAATCCCTCTGTTAGACCGCTCCTCGGCGCGCCGTGCGCCTCCCGCTCGCCACGCCACCCGCTGCACGTCGCCGCGGTGCCTTGGCGCTCGCACCGCCGCTCCTGCCACCGACCGCTCGACACGAAGCCTCTGAAACGCTCTGAAACGCTATATCACCTATTCATACGAAAAGCCCGCGCCGCCGCGGCGTCTCCACGCCGCTGTCGCTCGCCCCGATCAATAACAACGCCGACCTCTCCAATGCACGCTCGCCTGTGCTAACAACGCACGCGAATGCCATCCGCACGCTCCCAAGCCGTCCCTAACAGGCCTCGCCCGCCTAGAAACGCCGGTTTCCCGTCGGTCTCGCGGAACGCGCGCCCCCCCTGCGCCACGCCCAGATGGTCCGGGTTTCGCGCGCTTCCTGCACCGCCTTCGGGCCCCTGCCGCCGCCGCCGCCGCCGCCAAAAACGCCGCGCTTTCGACGCCCGCCGCCGCGTGGCCACCGCGAAAAGTGCTAAAAGACTCTCCTGTCAAGAAGGAAGAAGCTTGCAATTGCACGTGGATCCCTCGCGCAGTCTCAGGCAAGCAGGTATGGGAGCAGCACCAACGGAAACACATGCACCGGCACGGCTGCGGCCACACACCTTTCCCATACAGCAGCCCGGTCACGAGCGCGTGGTTCACATCAATCATCGAGAGGCCCCCGGCGCCCCTGCCGCGCGCCGCGCATGTGAGGCACACTGACTGACCGACGAAGCCCGCCGGGCACGTGTACTGATCGCAGATGGCACACGTCCTGGAAGCCGGAGCAGGCGGCAGCGGCGTGCCGGTCGCCGTGATCTCCCGAGGTGCCTGCCCGTCATCGTACAGCTTTCTGACCGCCTCCTCGACAAAGTTGTCCTCCTCGTCGATCGCGGACAGGTCACGACCGAGCACGCGCGCGGCCCATTTGGTGACCCCATCTCCAAGGTGGCCCTTCAGTTGCGCACATGCGTCCTGGCCGTGCACGAGCATCGACTGCCGCCCCCATTCGGGGTTCCAGGCATCCTCGTCGCCCGCGTCATCGGGACCCGCATCAGCGGCATCTGCAGCGACGGCTGCAGCCACGCGCGCCGCTTCCACCGCCTCGTCGCTCGTCGCCGGCAGGCGGCGGCCTTGGCACGTCCGGAAGAACCCGCTGAAACAGGCAAGTGGCTCCCACTGACCGTGGGTGGAGCACCAGCGAATCTTGCGCCCCGTCTTGAGGTCGATGCAACAATATGCCTGCATTCGCAACGCCACCTGTCGCCGTGGTGAATCGCCACACGGGTTGGGGTCTCAGATGGCACACTGACGGGGGGCCCGGTGTCGACGCAGATGTTCCCGGACTCGACAGCACACATAGCAATGAGCACCATGGAGAGGTCGCTGGCATCCATGTGGCGAGGGGGGCACACCGGCATGTGCGTCAGACACAATGGAAGCACTCGCCGCGCAGCCTCCGGACCTGCGCCCTTCCGTGCAGCCTCTGCCGTGCAGGTCTCGGCCTTGCAGGCGCCAGCCTCCCGGTCCATGACCAGCCTCAGCGCGTTCTCGGGCGTCGCCCACTGTGCGCCCTGCGGGGGCATCAGGACGCTCTGTGCGCGGCGCACGCTGGCGCCGATATGCCGCGTTCCTGTCGATGCAGCGACTGCATGACGCGCGCCCGGGCCGGAACAATTGCAGCGGCAAGCCCAGCCCGCACGCGCTGCACGGTCGGATGTACATGAGCCTGCCGGTGTGCTTGCCCGTGTTGTCCACGACGGCCACGAGTACAAACTGCAGCCCCCGCACATCCTGCAGGCCAGCGACGGCGCTCACGCCGGCTCCAGCTCTGGAATGTCAAACTCCAACCCGCGGGATCAACATGAGGTCCACACCAATCACACACAGGTCACAAGGCAGCAGCGGCGCGTGGCAGACAGGCTGGACACGCACATCAAAGCACTTCTTGCACAGCATTGCCCCGTCGCGGTCCTTGAGCTTGCCGTCCCCCTGGCAGCCGATGCGCACGCAGCGGTGGAGATGGCCCTCCCGGTCCTTGTCGTAGAACGCGTAGGCGACGTACGGCGAGTTCAGGGACTCGCCGGGCCGGACCTGGAGGTTGGCATCGGAGCGCTGCTTGGCCGCGCGCCGGTCGAGAATGAAGGACTGGTCGGCATCCTTTCCAGACTCCACCTCCTGTGGAGAGACGGGCAGGTGGACGGGGACCGGCTGCGCTCGGCCAGGGTTCTTCCGGTTGTGGTCCACCACAGAGCACCTCTTGCACACCCCTCCGTCACCGTCGACTCCCGCGCCGTGCCGGAACTCCCGCACGTCGCGGAGCGCGTGACACTTGGTGCAGCGGCGCACGTCCTCCTCTGTACCCCGAATGCGAACGTCGCCCCTGATGTGCCAAGGGCACAGCCGGAGCGCATGGTCCGTGCCCAGCTTCACACGGTCGGGACAGCCGATCACGAGGCACATGTGCAACTGGTTCAGCTCTTCCCGCACGGAGGGCTCGAGATTGCAGGCTCGCGCAGGAATGATGGGAAGCGTGCCATGCAGTACCTTTTCAAGGTCCTCAAGGAGGGTGTCCCCGCTGTCGTGCGCAAGGTGCAGAAGGTCCAGCTCGAACTCGGCATGCGCCTTGGGCACCCGGCTGTAGCTCGGATACGGCACCGCGGACTTGCCGGTCTCGGGGCGTATCGTGAGGCTGTGCTGATGGAATGTGCGCGACTGTATCACGGCCAGGGCGGCCTGGTGGCTGACGTTCATCTTGACCACCTTGCCTCCGGCGGACACGGTGTGGCCGACACCCCCCCTCGGCTCGTCCGGGTCCACCGGGACCTCCGGAGCCGAGTCCGCCAAAGCTGACGGTCCGTCGTCACGTGCTGCGTCGCGTCGGAGGGCATCTGCCGGAGCGCCTTCCGGGCCTGCCTCCGCCAGCTCCATCGCCAATTCGAGCTCCATGGCGTCAGCAGGAACAGCCGCGATCTCGGCGGCGGCCTCGACGACATCGCGGAGCTCTCTGTCTGCATGCGCGACTGCCTCGGCTTCCTCCTCAGCCGCGCTGCCGTCCATGTCGATGACATCCTCAGGTGCCTCCTCCTCGTCGTCCTCATCGTCAACCTCGTCGGCGTCGAACGGGCCGCGTGGGTAGTCCTCCACGATGTCGTCCAGCGTTGCGCGTTGTGGCGCAGCCTTCTCCTGCAGCGCCCTCAGGCGCCGCCTGTCGATGAACATGACCTTCTCGGCGCCCTCAAGCCAGGCGTCCTTGGCGACGACCGCCTCCACCACGACACCGGTGAAGTCAGTCATCACAGCGCGGTGCTCTGCACACAGTGTCGACTCACAACATCGCACAGTGCAAGCCGAATCGGCAGAGAACGTGCCCATCAAACACCATTCTAGTGTTCGGGCGGTGCGTCGGCTGCAGCCCCAGCCAAACCGTGGCATCGCATGCCCCCTTACAGCAACGCTGCAGTTCGGGCAACAGGGCCATCTCAGTCCTGCCCGTCGTCGGCACTCACACACCCACCAACAGCGCCGACGCAGCAGTGATGCTGATGCCACTGCAGCCCCGCACGCCATCGTCACCCACCTGCCCACCCACAGTGGACTTCCCAGTGACATCGCTTCGCCCCTGAAACCCAATCCGCCGTCGACACCCACATGTACATGCCCACCGCATACAGTGCCCCAGCGACACACGCATAGACACCGCCAAGCAGACACAAGCGGGCATGCTCGCCGGGCACCAGTGTGAGTGTGCGTGAGGGGCGGAGGACACACCTTCCGGGAGGGCAGCCAGTCGCTCCTCAGACAGCGGCTTCTTCTGGAGCCATCTGCCCGGGGCACGGGCCACTCGCCTGGAGAGCCGCAGGAACACCGTCGCGATCTGCGTGCCGGAGCCGTCGTCATGGCCGCCGACGTGGTCCGCAAGGCGCTTGCTGGCCGCGGTCACTCGCGCCTGGTGCACCTGCCCCTGCTGGCTGGCCTGGAACTCCAGGAAGCATGCGAGCTCTCGCTCTGCCTCGTTGCCAGCGACCGGCGCCGGGCCGGAGTTGACCGCGCCGGCGGCGACTCGCTGGATCATGCGAGCCGTCTCCATGTCTTGCAGGTTACCCGTCACGCCGGCGTGCTGCTGCAGAGGCAAGCGCGCACAATCAGACGCCATACGCGGGCAGGTGTCGTGAGGTGGCACCTCACTCTGGCGCAGGCTGGGCATCATAACTAGTTGCGTTTGATGTGCACAACTTTTCAAAATTATTGATCATGAAATTCACAATGTACAACTCATGTACAACCTCATGTTCGTGTCTGAAAATTTTGAAAGATTGTGCACACGAAATGCGAGCATACAAAGCATCGTGCGCTGACGCTCGATGTGGCTACGAGTGCACAATGTTGACCAGCTCAATCATTATCACAATTGCGCTAACGACTGAACGATTCGATCTCAAATTGGAAGTGCGCTTAAACATGCACAAGAACACAACATAGAGCGCTTTAATTAGGTGCGTATATCACTACTTGCTTGCTGGGCGACTATGCTGCGCTCTGTGAACTTCTCAGGTTCACATGCTCACATGTCAGACTCAGCAATGCATGCGCTAGTGTGCACAGGCTACGGGCAGATCACAGCCCAAGCCCTTGCGTCCCGCACCGTGGCGGCTCGAGCCAAGGTGGAACACAGAATGTACTCAACAAGTGTCGGACTCATCTTTTCCGGCATGCCCGTTATACTCCGACCCCAGGATATCGGGACTCATAGGTCACGGATCCTCACTGTCCGGCATGCATGGCACGACTGAGCACAGACTCCGCGCGCTCAGCGTTTAAAGTCGTATACATACACTTATACACCACAAATTACTGATATTCCCGCAGATGATCGCGTTCACAACAGTACTTATACTGTGCGCTTGCTGGGTCCGACACAGTAGTTACTGGTCGGATGGGGCGCAACCATTTATGCACTCTGTTCTGATTTTGACTATCACGCATTCTTAACCTTGACTCTCTTGTCATAAACTTCTAGTGCTCATATCGGTCCCCGCGCCGGGGCCATACCCCTCCAACTTCCCAGCATCAAGCACATCGAGGTCCGCTCAGTGACCACGGACAACTAGTCCTAGACAGCAGGCAGTGGAACCGGAGCACAGATGGGCTGGCGACGTACCATGCCTCCGAGCGTGGTCGCGGCCGCCCGGTTGGAGAAGTAGTGCACCATCGCGGCAGAGTTGCTGTTCTGCACCCAGGCGCCCGCGTGCCGCATGACGGTCTCGTCCGGGGCGCGATCCGAGGTGATCTGCATCAGCACCTGCCGCAAGACCATCGAGGAACGCAGCGCCCGGACGCCGACCTTGACGCCGCGGCCAGGCGGACCGACGTCCGCGAGAACGCCCGCCATCGCGACCAGCCACGAGATCCGCGTCCCCGGCACGTTGATGTAGGGCAGCATCAGCAGGTCGTCCTGGGCACAGATGACGTACCTGCAAAACGTCATAGGTGAGCTGCGAGTGGACACGGCAGCTCGGCTGAGACCACTCCTCTGCTCCACAGCTTGCGTTCGTTCAAATTGTGATTGCTCTGTCAGTTACATGGAGTCAAAATTTTAAGTGTTCCAGATCGACATCATGCACGAAACAGCGTTCGGCATCCCGTGCGCTCTGCACTGCATGTTTGCAGCATGTGGACATGTTGTCAGAAGGATTCATGGTGTCAGAGAATGACCCATGTCTGTTCATCAGAGGTGAAGGCAAGAACAACTCAGATGTGCTGGTGCATGTGGATGATTCTGCGATCCTGGCGGGAGAAGGTGGAGTGATGAAGAATCTGGAGATGCTGGGCGAGCATTTTGAGGTGAAGGATCTGGGACCGCCGCATTTCTTTCTGTGGCAGGAAGTTGAACAACTGGCTGGAGAAGGCCTGCTATTGAAGCAGCCTCAGTATGCCAAGAATGCGCTACAGAGGGCCAACATGTGGGATTGCACGTCCACCGCAGAGGCTGAGTATATGTCGGCTGCCATGGCAGTGAAAGAAGCACTGTGGCTTAGGAAGTTGCTGGGTGATACCTATGGTCGGGTTGAGCAGATGACTGTTTATTGGGACAATCAGAGTGCGTTGCATCTGCTGAAGCGGAGGACTGCTGGCGCTTCAGGAAGGAGCAAACACATCGACATCCAGTATCACTTCATTAGGAACAGATTTATTCGACCGGAGATTGATGTACCGTTTGTGCCGACAGCTGAGCGGGAGGCTGATATGCTGGCCGAGGCTTTGGCTGGTCCAGCGCTGGGAAAGGCAGTAGATGGATTCCTAGTTGAATCTCCGAGCGATATGTGCTGGTGCATGTGGATGATTCTGAGATCCTGGCAGGAGAAGGTGGAGTGATGAAGAATCTGTAGATGCTGGGCAAGCATTTTGAGGTGAAGGATCCGGGACCGCTGCATTTCTTTCTGAGGCAGGAATTTGAACAACTGGCTGGAGAAGGCCTGCTATTGAAGCAGCCTCAGTATGCCAAGAATGCGCTACAGAGGGCCAACATGTGGGATTGCACGTCCACCGCAGAGGCTGAGTATATGTCAGCTGCCATGGCAGTGAAAGAAGCACTGTGGCTGAGGAAGTTGCTGGGTGATACCTATGGTCGTTTTGAGCAGATGACTGTATATTGTGACAATCAGAGTGCTTTGCATCCGCAGAAGCGGTGGACTGCTGGCGCCCCAGGAAGGAGCAAGCACATCGACATCCAGTATCACTTCATTAGGAACAGATGTGCGCGACAGGAGATTTATGTCCAGTTTGTGCCGACAGATGAGCAGGAGGCTGATATGCTGGCCGAGGCTTTGGCTGGTCCAGCGCTGGGAAAGGCAGTGGATGAATTCCTGGTTGAATCTCCGAGCGACAGCGCACGAGGGGGTGTGTGGGGAGCAGAGCTCCCCTGGTGCAAGCGTGTCTTAGCTGTGATGCACGAGTGCAGCAGATCACATGCATTTCGGTGTGAGTCTGCGGGCAGCCCGTAGGTCAGCAGCCCAGAGCACAGAATACAGGCCGCAGCTGTCAATTCCAGGTCATATTTGACTGGCAATTGGCAGGTGAGAATGCTTTGCTGTTTCCGTGTGTCTCTCTACCGACTACAGCAGAGATCAGAGTGCTGAGCGTGATACGTGGAGCAGGAGTCTGTACTGTATGAATGGTGATCCTAGCAGCTAACAGAGCTCAGACTGCCACACGTGGGACACACGGCATAGTTATGCTGCAGGATCTTTGACTGGCAGTTGACAGGAGTCTGTGACAGGCTGCG
This sequence comes from Ulva prolifera, assembly GCA_023078555.1. NCBI lineage: Eukaryota > Viridiplantae > Chlorophyta > Ulvophyceae > Ulvales > Ulvaceae > Ulva > Ulva prolifera. The sequence goes on along the minus strand of CM041201.1, from coordinate 5,779,043 downwards.
GCGCACCACTCCTCCGTCCCGGGCTTGCACGGCAGCATCTCCCCGAAGGCGAGGTCGTCGAGGGCCGCCCAGTCGAAGACGCCCATCGCCAGGCCGAGCTCGACCACGGCATTTCCGACGAGCGGCAGGCCCCGCCTCGCCGGCAGGCCCGTGGGGTCGAGCGCGAGGACGTTGACGCCGTACGCGTTTGGCGCCTTGGTGACCACGTGGCGCGTGACGAGAGCGTAGCCGATCTGCGGAGGCAACGGCGCGGGTGAGCGCAGGGGACGCAGGCACGGCGGGCGGAGGCACAGCGGGCGGATCCGGCGCAGGCGGCCCGGACGGCGGGTTGCAGGCGGGTCTGGAGTAGCAGCTGCGCACCGTCGTGTCCTTCCGGGCCATGTTCTCCTCAGAGGCCTGCACCGCCTCGCCGTCCAGCAGCAGGACCTTCTGCAGGAACACGTCCTGCCAGCGCCAGAACTGGAAGAACGTGCTGCGGACGCCCACGATGGCGGTCAGCGCGAACACGGCGCGCGCCTGGAGCATCCCGAACCCGCCGACGTACATGCCCTCCACCGTCCGCCGGATCTGGCCCTCCGTCAGGGGCGTGATCTTGCGCGTCCCGCCGAGCCCCGACGACTTGATGTACATCGCGACGCCCTTCACGACGCTCTTGTAGCGCTGGAAGGGGCTCGCAGCCTCCACCACCTGTACAGGCAGCGGGGTCAGGGCGGTCGCATGCGCCGTGAGACTGCAGGCCCCCGCCCACGGCGGCTGACAGGCCAGCGGCGCGGCAGGGCGGCCCCTCTGAGCACAACTGCGGGCCCCTCCGCGACGCCGCGGACGACAGGCCGCACCACCGTCGCCCACAGGCGCAGGCCCTCAGCCACGCGGCCGCCCGTGAGCGGCGCGGCGACGCCGGACGGGGCACGCACCTCGTTCGTCGCCGCGTAGTACTCGCCCATGAGGTTCCCCACCGCGTACTTGATGCCGTCCAGCGAGCCCTTGCTGCCGATGACCTTGCTGTACAGCAGCACGTGGAGGACCTCGACGAACCGGTCCTTCGTCATGGTCCTCCACGACTTGACGGCCTCGAACATGTCGACGACGAGGCTCTTCTGCCCGTCGTCGGACGTCTCCTCCCGCAGCAAGGCGTCGGTGTCCTCGCCGCGGAGGGACATGACTGCGTAGTGGGCGCGGGTGAAACGCAGCGCGCCGCGCTCGCCGTCCTCGAGGCCGGGCAGCGTGCGGTGGAAGCGCGACAGCAGGAGGCGCCACTCCGCGGGGTCCGGGAGGACGCAGTCGGGCTTCTCGGTGGCGTTCAGCGCCGCGCACACCGCGCGCGACGGCTCGCCCATCCGGCTGACCTCCTCCGCCGCGCGGTTCAGGCACGCGCGGGCTTTCTCCATGCGCTCCCTCGTCAGGCCGGCGCCCTCCAGCGCCCTGAAGGCCTCCTCGCCCGCCGGGTTCAACTCGTACCTCCGCCTGCGAGCGGCGACAGGTCGGGCCACATGCGCTGCTGCTTCGACCAGACGCCCCGTGTACGGGGGGGACCCGGCCGCGTGTACGGACGGCGCATGCATGCAGTGCGGGACTGCTCCGGGGACAGCACCACCCTCCACCACACAGCGACGCGCGACAAGTGTTGCAATGCCACCGGTGCACCTCAGCCAAACTCGGGGTGTTGGAATCACGCATGCAGCATGCGCCACGCGACACCACTCACCACACTGCTCCGCCATGCACTTCACAACAGCGTTGTTGACACCTGGATCGCGGATTCGCGAAGCACGCGAAAAAAACTGCCGGTGAATGCCTTTGTTGAGTGAGACTGAGTGCATAGCAACTTTCCGCACAAGAAACGGTGAAGCACACAGATGTTCGGGGGTGATACCACACGCAGAATGCCATCTGGAGGTGGATGTGCAGAGTGAGAGGCTCTGCTTGCAGCAGGGCATCACTGTCACATGATGTAAGTATGAACCTCTGGTCAGGCGGGCTTGGGAGATGCAGCATGCTGGAAATTTGGCCTTGAGGGAGCCAACTCTGGCGACACACCCTCAGTGGGAATGCAATTCGGGGTGTTGCTTTTGCGTTCTAGGAGAGGTGCACAGCCCAGGCTTGAAGATGATGCTTCTTGGGGCGTTTTGGAGCCGCACAGCATGACGAATAGCAGCCATCAACAGCAATATTTACACGTGGCACTCCTCTAGGTGTCACACAAGCCAATGACCTGTTGCATTTCGGGGCTGGCGTGGCGGACTGCCCCATGGCCAGTCTGATCAGACACCTCAAACCCGGCTCTGAACAGCCCGAATGTGCTTGCAAACTGGAGCCCGCCACGCGGACCGGGCGTGCACGGCGAGTGTGGCCCTGGCGTGGGGCGATGCGGGGTGGGCAGGTGCTGGCGGGGCTGCCGCGCGATATGCGTGCGGATATGCCACATGGGCCCTCGGGGGCTACGCGGACGCGTGTTCTGACGGCGCATGCATGCAGCGCGGGACTGCTCCTAGGACAGCAGCACCCTTCACCACACTGCCGTGCGCGAAAGGTGCTGAAACACCGCCTGTTGAGGACGTGACCGTGCACCTGCCACGCGAACGGCCCAGGCGTGCACGGCGAGCGTGGCCCTATCGCCGAGCGAAGCGGGGTCGGCAGGTGCCGGCGCGGCTGCCGCGCGATATGCATGCGGATACGCCACGCGCGACCGCGACCTCGCCCCGTCCGCGCGCCCTATATCCCGGATCGCCGCAGCGACCGCCGCCCTGGCGGCGACATGGGCACTCCGAGGCCTCACAGGAGGCCGTCGTGCGCTCGACCTCGCCGGCGCGGCCGCCACGGCCACGCAGCGGCGCCAGCGGGCAGCGGTCGGTGCGTCGACAGCGCGCGGCGCGCGTGCGCGTCGCGCATGCACGCGCCGCGGCGACCCTGCTGACGCCGCGGCCTTACGCACGCATCCACGGGCTGCAGCACCTCGCGCACCTCTCCGCGGCCTTCCTCCGCTGCTCTGCGGCTGAATCCTGCTCCATCTCTTCTTCCTAGATGATATCCTGCCCGTGCCGGCCGGCTGCCGGCCGTGGCGGGCTGTCCCGCGCCTCGCTGCCTCGGAGACCGCCCACGTCCCGCACTGCGCCCCGCGACGCCTGCTTCGCGCCCTACGCCCGCCTACAGAGTCGAATACCGATGATTCTCTTCTGATAGACCGATCCTCGCCGCGCCGTGCGCCGCTCGCCCGCCACGCCACCCGCTGCACGTCGCTGCGCTGCCTCGGCGCTCGCACCGCCGCTCCTGCCTCCGACCGCTCGGAACGAAGCCTCTGAAACACTATCAAACGCTGTATCACCTATTCTCGCGAAAAATACCCGCCGCCGCGCCGTCTCTACGCCGCTGTCGCTCGCCCGGGTCCGTAACAACGCCGACCTCTCGCATGCACGCTCGCCCGTGCTAACAACGCACGCGAATGCCATCCGCAGGCTCCCCAGCCGTCCCTAACGGGCCTCGCCCGCCGCGAAACGTCGGTCTCCCGTCGGTCTCGCGGAACGCGCGCCCCCCCTGCGCCACGCCCAGATGGTCCGGGTTTCGCGCGCTTCCCGCACCGCCCCCGGGCCGCTGCCGCCGCCGCCGCCGCCAAAATCGCCGCGCTTTCGACGCCCGCACCGCGTCGGTGCTGCGAAAAGTGCTAAAATACTGCCTGCATGGCCCCGTCGCGATCCTTGAGCTTGGCTTCTCCGGAGCAGCCGATGCGCACGCAGCGGCGCAAGTGACCCCGCCGCGCCTCGTCGTAAAAGGCGTACGCGATGTACGGCGAGTTGAGAGATTCACCCGGACGAACGTCGAGGCGCAGGGCGGCCTGCTGCTCGGCGGCGCGACGTTCGAGGATGAAGGAGCCATCGGCATCACGGCCCGACTCCACCTCCGCCGGGGAAGCAGGCATGTGCTCTGGCGGCGGCTGCTGTTGCCCGCGTCCAGCATCCCGATTGCGCTTGTGCACTGAGCAGGTGCGGCAGACCCCTCCGTCGCCGTCGATGCCTTGGCCGTGACGGAACTCCCGCACGTCCAAGTGCTTGTGGCACCCGGTGCACCGCCGCATGTCCTCCTCCGTGCCGCGGACACGGACGTCCGCCTTGCGGTGCTTCGGGCACAGCAGCAGCGCGTGTTCGGTGCCCAGGTGCACGTGATCGGGACATCCCATGACCAGGCACATGTTCGATGCCGCCAGCGCCTTCCGGACGGTGGCGTCGAGGTTGCAGGCCCGTGCCGGGATCACTGGCAGTTTGCCGTGTAGCACCCCCTCGAGATCTTCCATGAGAGCGTGGCCGTCGTCATGCGAGAGGAGCATGAGGTCCACCTCGAACTCCACGTGCGACCGAGGCAGTCGCATGAAGGCGGGGTACGGCACCGCGGACTTGCCGGTCTCAGGGCGTATGGTGAGCTTGTGCACGTGAAAGCAGCGGCTCTGGATGATCGCGAGGGCAACTTGATGGCTGATGTGCATCTCCACCACCTTGCCGCCAGCGGCCATGGTGCGCCCGACAGCCCCTCTCGGCGCGTCTGGGTCCTCCTGGACCTCCGGGTCCACGGTGGTCGCCGGACCATCGTCTCGCGCATCGGGCTCCGCCAGCTCGGCCGCCAGGTCAAGCTCCATGGCGTCGGCGGGGACGACGCCGATGTCCGCGGCAGCGCGCACAGCATGGCGAAATTCCCTGTCGATCTCCTCAGCGCCATCGTCATCCTCGCTGTCATCGAGGACGACGGCATCGTCGCCGTCCCCCGCATCCTCCTCGTCCTCATGAAAGTCTGTGTCGAACGGGCCGTACGGATAGTCTTGAGCGACATCCTCCAGCGTCACATGCTCCGGTGTCAGCGTCGCCGCCGCCTTGAGCGTGTCCAGGCGGCGCTTGTCCACAAACATGACGTCCTCTGCGGCGGCCAGCCAGGCTTCTTTGGCAGCAATCGCCTCCCGCACGACCACAGTGTAGTCTTTCACCACACCTGCGCACTGCGCCAACTTTACAGGATGTGTGTGTGTCAGTCAGTCTGTCTGTCTGTCTGTCTGTCTGTCTGTCTGTCTGTCTGTCTGTCTGTCTGTGTCTGTGCCTGTGCCTGTGTCTGTGCCTGTGCCTGTGCCTGTGTCTGTATCTGCGTCTGTGTCTGTCTGTCTGTCTGTCTGTCTGTCTGTCTGTGTCTGTGTCTGTGCCTGTGTCTGTGCCTGTGCCTCTGTCTGTCTGTCTGTCTGTCTGTCTGTCTGTGATCATGCATGGCAGCTAGCAGAGCTCATGTTGGCAGAGGTGAGATACACGGCATAGTTGTGCTGCAAGATCTGTGACTGCCAATTGGCAGGAGTCTGTGCTGTACGACTAGTGATCATGGCAACAGGTGCTGGAATCACGATGGCTCGACACTCCGAGAACGGGGGACAGACCTGGAAGCGAGGCGAGTCGCTCATCGGAGAGGGGCCTCTTGAGGAGCCACCAGCCCGGGGCATGGGCCACTCGCCTGGAGAGCCGCAAGTACACGGACGCGATCTGGCCGCCGGAGCCGGGGTCGTGGCCACCGACCAGCTCGGCGAGGCGCTTGCTGGCCGCGGTCACCCTGGCCTGGTGCAGCCGCCCGTCTGCGCTGGCCTGGAACTTCAGGAAGCACGCGAGGTCGCGCTCCGCCTCGTTGCCGGCGACGGGCGGGGGGCCGGGGTCGGTCGCGTCCGCCGAGACGCGCTGGACGGTGCGCGCGGCCTCCATGTCCTGCGGGTTTGTCGTCACGCCGGCGTGCTGCTGCATGGCACACACACACACCGTGCAGAGGCATCGCACACACGCTGCGGAAGTCAGGGCGGCGCAGGCTGGGCTCGGGTGGTGCGGCATCGTACCATGCCACCGAGGGTGGTCGCCGCCGCGCGGTTCGAGAAGTAGTGGACCATCGCCGCGCAGGCGGTCTTCTGGACCCAGGTGCCCAGGTGGCGCAGGGTTGTCTCGTCGGGGGGGCGGTCGGAGATTATGCGCATGAGCACGTGGCGCAGGACCATCGAGGAGCGCAGCGCGCGCGGCCCGGCCTTGACGCCGCGCCCGCGCGGGCCGACGTCCGCGAGCACGCCCGCCATCGCGACGAGCCAGGAGATGCGGTTCCCCGGGACGTTGACGAACGGCAGCATGAGGAGGTCGTCCTGGGCGCAGATGACGTACCTGCACCCCGTGAGCCCTGTGGTGCGGGCCACATCGCCGTGGGGCCCGTGGCACACAGGAAGCCACACGGGCAGGGGGCGCATGGCAGCAGGGCAGCAGCGACACGCAGGGGGGGCGCACCACTCCCGCGTCTGCGGCTTGCGCGGCACGATCTCCCCGAAGTCCAGGTCGTTGACGGCAGCCCAGTCGAAGACCCCCATCGCGAGGCCGAGCTCGACCAGCGTGTTGCCGACGAGCGGCAGACCCCGCCTGGCCGCGAGGCCCGTCGGATCGAGCGCCAGCACGTTGACGCCGTAGGCGTTCGGGCACTTCGTGACGACGTGGCGGGTCACGAGGGCGAAGCCGATCTGCACCGGCGGCCGTGGCGTCGCGATACGAGGTGCACGTCATGTGGCAGAACGATCATGACGTGAACCAAAGACAATACCTGGCTGCACATGTCTGGGGGCTTCAGCAGAGTATCGTACAGCATGCATTGGCCACCGTGCCTCTCGTTGGACCTGGCGTGCCAAAACAGACGATGTGTGCTGACTAAGGCAACATGATGCAGCACAACTTTCTGCATGTTCGGCAGTGGTCATCTGCATATGAGGGGCGAGGCATGCATAGCACGAGGTCATGCACATACAAAGTGGGCTGCTCGGCAGTAGGAGGACATGCTGCGACTTTGGTTGCACAGGAGAATCGCACACACTTATTACAAAATAATACACTATCCCATCACACATTCGCTGCCAATGCATAGCTATAGGCGTGGCGCCTGGCAAGATAGAACGGAAACGCCTCGATAGGATATACGCAGGCACAAAACAACACAGACCTCCGGCAGCGCTACACAACAGGCACGAGAATGCAAGACAGAAGCCTCCTTCCTGCACTTGAGCGAATGTGCTAATGTGTGATTGACACATAAGCGAGGGCCGCAGGTGCGCACCGTGCAGTCCCCCCGTGACAGGTTGTCCACGGACGCTGGCACCGCCTCGCCGTCCCGCAGCAGCACCTTCTGGAGGTGCACGTCCTCCCAGCGCCAGAACTGGAAGAAGGTGCTCCGGACGCCGGCGATCGCGGTGAGCGAGAGCACGACCCGCGCCTGCATCATCCCGAAGCCGCCGACGTACATGCCCTCCACCATGCGGCGGATCTGGCCCTCCGACAGCGGCGTGATCTTGCGGATCCCGCTGAGGGCGGACGACTTGATGAACATGGCGACGCCCGACACGACGCTCTGGTAGCGCTGGAAGGGACTGGCATCTTCAACCGCCTGCGCGCACGCGGTGTCACTACAGCGGCCTTGCGGGCGACGGGCAGGACTGTCCGCATCGGAGGACAGGAGGCGCGCCGCGGCGCAGCTTCACACGGGCGGCACGTACCTCGTTCACGGCCGCGTAGTACGCCTTCATCAGATCGCCCACCGCTTTCTTCATGCCGTCCAGCGAGCCCTTGCTGCCGATGACCTTGGTGTAGAGCAGGAGGTGGAGGACCTCGACGAAGCGGTCCTTCGTCATCGCCCGCCACGACTTGACGGCCTCGAACATGTCGACGACGAAGGCGTCGTCCCCGACGGCGTCCGCACGGAGCAGGGAGTCCGTGTCCTCCCCGCGCAGGACCATGACGGCGTAGTGGGCGCGGAGGAAGCGCAGCGCGCCGCGCTCGCTGTCCTCGAGGCCTGGCAGGGTGCGGTTGAAGCGCGACAGCAACAGACGCCAGTCCTCGGGCTCCGGGAGGGTGCAGTCCGGCTTCTCGGTGGTGTTGAGCGCCGCGCACACGGCGCGTGACGGCTCCCCGAGCCGACTGGTCTCCTCCGCGGCGCGGTTCAGGCACGCGCGGGCCTTGTGCAGGCGATCCTTCGTGAGGCCCAACGCCACGAGCCCCTCCAGGAGCACCTCGCCCGAGGGGTTCAGCTCGTACCGCCGCCTCCTACACGCGCGACGACCGGTCGCTCACAGGCGTCCGCCCGCAGCGGCGAAAGCATGCACGGGGACACTGCTGCCCGTCAATTGTTAAACCGGACACAGCTGGTTGGATCATCTGGTCTGGCGAGATCATTGCTTGCTCTCTGTCGGTCTGGCTGGGCAGATTGGCTGCTGCATTTTGTGCTCCATAGTGCTGGGCATTGTCAACAGGCAATCACGACAGTGCCAGGCACAGACTCTGCAGCACATGCGATTGGCACGTCCTGATAGCATATGTGACACTTGTCCTTCCATTCAGCTTACGTGTGACGACCTTGTTGCATACACGTGTGACTCCGTACCACTGGAAAGCAGTGTATCGCCCTCGTCAGCAGATCAGGCACTGTTTAGGACCATTAGGCAGGCTGTCTCGTAAAACGGTGCGTGGCTCTACTGCATGTCGGTGTGGACTCAGGCGAACAGTGACGTGCCTACACAAGCCTCCCATCTTGTAGAATGGTGCCTGCTTGCAGTCCATGCTGATGATAGGCATGTACATGTACACCTCTGATCGCTTTTGAACATTCCTGGTGGTGGTGATGTCCCTGCGATCTCATGGTGTAAAGGAGCACTGCAGTGTAGCATGCTACATTGACCGACCGGAGGTTCACGCGGTACTGTATGGACGGGCATCAAGTTATAGGTAGTAACACATCAACACTGTTTTTCAGGTGAAGCTCACAACATTGGAGCTGCTGCGATGTTTAGAGTCTCTGCAAGGAGCACCTCGTCCACGTGCGTTTTGTTCACCAAACAGGACAGAGCTGCATGTTTGCTAATAGCTCGATAAGCTCGTGGAAAGCATGGTTCTCGTTGGGATTCATCCCGCCAGTATGGTCGCCCGCCGTGATGCTGGTCGGACGCGAACACCGCACGGTGACACAAGTGCAGTTGGCAGACAGTGGAACATCAGTGCATCACGTTACGGTGTTTTTGGAGTGCTCTCTGGCCGCTGAGCACGACGGGCATACGCTGGGCACCGTTCGAGGCCATCTACGCCGTCGCTGGTTGCGCTGGGCGTTTTCACCAGTTTCGCCCAGACTGCTGACAATCGATTCAGGCGGTGGTCACTGTGAGTCTACAGGACGTTTCCGCGTTGTCTGGAGCTTTCTGAGCTGCTCGCGATGCACCGATGCGGACCGCGACGGTGGCCGAAGCGGCGCTGGCGCGCGCTGTATGCATGCGCGTTGCACGCTCTATCCCGGCCCGCATGCACGCGCCGCGGCGACCCCGCCCCGCGCCGCGCCCTTACGTACACCCCACGACATCCAGCAGCTCGCGTACCTGTCAAGGGCCTCGTCCCGCCGTCCATCGGCCGCCTGGCCCGTGCCTGCCATCCTCCTCCGCTGCAGAGCCTCCTCCTGCCGTGGAGGTGCCTGCTGGCAGCCGGCGGCCGCGTCCGTGGCGCTCCCGTGCGCCTCGCCGCGTGCCCCGTTCGCCGACGGTCGCCCAGCGCCTCGCCTGCGCCCCTCCGCCGCACTCCCGCGGCCTCCGCCACCCGCTGCACGCTCAGACTCACTCCCTGATGCCCCTCCGCCGCGCCGTCGGCCCGTCGCCGGCGCCGCGGGCCGCTGCACGCCGTTCGACAGCGCCGAGCAAGCGAGCGCTCGCCCCGCCGCTCCTGCCCCGCTGCCTCCGCCGCTGGCCCTCTAAAACGCCGTACCTCCTTCTTACAGAGCTCCGTGCCTACTCGGGCGGAGATCGGACACGGCTGCAGGCCTCCACGCCTCCTACGCTACTCTGGGTGGCGTGCACCGCCGACCTCTCAACAGCTGGACGTTTCTGCAATCCCGACTGCGCTCTGCGACTTGTTTCGCCTGCCAACATCGCTCCTGCGAATCTTCCGCCCGCTCCCCGTCGCTCCCTTATACGTCCCACGAAACGTCGGTCGCCGCTCTCCCGTCGAGATCTCCACCCCCTGCGCCACGGCCGGGCGGCCTGCGTTTCGACCGCGCGCATTTGACGCCGCGTACGCCCCACATGCACGCGCCGCGGCCACCCCGATGACGCCTCCCCCTCAGCCACCCTCGCTTCCGTGCAGGCACATCCACATCCCTGGCACGGGCAGGGAGACAGCAGCGAGAACACAGTAACACGCCCATGTAGCTCTTTATCTTTCGTTCTCATCGTGGCGTTAGCTTCGAGCCGCGGTGCGTGCAGATGCCAGGGCCGATTCTGTCGAGAACCTGTCGCTGCGCTGCCGGACCTGGCCGGCGAGGTGGACGTTCGTGACTTACGTGTGAAACCTTAGGCCGTTGCATATACTGCTTGTTGTTGAGATCCGTTACTCTTTGGCGATCCGCGCAGGGCCGTCGCTGCGTGTCTCGGGCGACAGGTCAACAGAACACTCGGGCATTCCCTGCTCGCTTCGAGAGGCCGCGAGAGCCGCGGAATTTACCAGCACAAACATGACGACGTTAGGAAAACAATATGGAATCACACGATTCCTGCGGTGCTGGTGTCACCTGTGGCGGTCGCGAGTACCACCTGCAGCCCCCCGTTGATTGCCATTCCGATACAACAGCCGAGGATCGCAGCGTCGACATCCAACACATGGCGAGGCTTGCTCGAGCGTGCGATGTTGATCGTATGGTTTGCGCACGGTGCCGCGGTTGCAGGTGTGCGTGTGTTCCTCGTGTGTGCGAGTCAGGTCCAGGCACCCTCGCGCCAGCTCTCCACACGTCATCGATGTCTGCATCCCTTTTAGAACGACATCGATTCTTGCTATCAGTCGCTGGTGGCAGGACGGTGTCGCTGGTGGCGGACATGGGCGATGCAGTTGCGTCGACTCACGACCTGGAGGCCGATTGCCTGATGCGTGGTGGCCCTATCTGCGGCGTCACACACTCACATACTCGTTCTTCAGCATCGTGCAGCTGCAGCTGCAGCTGCACCGCCACGCTGCGACGTGCTGATCAGCGACGCGGCCGCTCTGTCGACGGCACAGCGCCACATCGCCCGCCTCGCTCGCTGCTGTTTTTTTTATATACATTATATACAAGTGCTAAAATACTACATATCGCGCTGCCTCTATACGGCCTTCTCCCAGGACACCCCGGTCCCCGAAGACGGCATCGGTGCTGGTGTCACCTGGTGAGCGAGCGACGCAGCCGCCCTGTCGACGGCACATCGCCCGCCTCGATCGCTCGCATTGTTTGTTTTATACATATATAGAGCGCTGAGTCTATACGGCCTTCTCCCAGGACACCCCGGTCCCCGAAGACGGCATCGGTGCTGGTGAGCGAGCGACGCGGCCGCTCTGTCGACGGCACAGCGCCACATCGCCCGCCTCGATCGCTGCTGTTTTTTTTATATACATTATATACAAGTGTTTTATACCTGTCGCGCTGCCTCTATACGGCCCGGTCCCTGAAGACGGCATCGGTGTCACCTGTTGAGGTTGAGAGCGACGCGGCCGCTCTGTCGACGGAACATCGCCCGCCTCGCTCGCTGCTGTTTTTTTTATATACATTATATACAAGTGTTTTATACCTATCGCGCTGCCTCTATACGGCCCGGTCCCTGCAGACGGCATCGGTGTCACCTGTTGAGGTTGAGAGCGACGCGGCCGCTCTGTCGACGGCACAGCGCCCGCCTCGCTCGCTGCTGTTTTTTTTATATACATTACATACAAGTGTTTCATACATGTCGCGCTGCCTCTATACGGCCCCGTCCCTGCAGACGGTGCCGTCGGCCCGTCCGCCGGGAGGCCCGCGTTTCGACCGCGCGCCGCGGCCCGCCGGGCGCGGCCCCGCCCCCGGCCACGCGCTTTCGACGCCCGCCCGCCGCGTGGCCGCCGCGAAAAGTGCTAAAAGACTCTCCTGTCGAGAGTAAAAAAAGTATGGTTGATCAAGCAAGCATCTGCATCGGCATGGGCGGATTGGACGCTGCGCACTTGCATCATGCCAAAGCCCCCGACGTACATCGACTCCACAGTGCGTATGATCTGGCCTTGCGTCAGGGGCGTGATCTTGCGCACACCTCCGAGCGGCGAAGCCTTGATGTACATAAGTACGCTCCTCACCAGCGCCTTGAAACGCTTGAACGGACTCGGAAACTCCACGACCTGCACTGCGGCACTCGCCTGTTTAAAAAATGTATACAGCGCCGCACCCGAGGACCTACACATGCCACGATCTCCTCACCGCATGCGACGGGCACTTACATAACACACCTCACACTGCAGCAGTCATAGCAACTACATCAAGAACTGCTGTCAGAGCTGATGGACACACGCACCTCATCCTTGGCCGCATAGTAATCTCTGCACAAGCAGCTGATCGTGTGCTCGTACGCGTCCAGCACCTTGTCACTGCCGATCTGCTTTGTATATAGCATCACGTGCAGCGTCGCGGTGAAGACATCCTTCGGCATCACGCGCCACGACTCAATCACCTTGAACATGTCCAGCTGCACACCATGACACCGTGTCAGCTCATAGGTACGTATGACCTGCGAGTGTACAAGGACAATTCGCGGTGGACTGGCAGCTCCGCGAGTACAAACACTGGCATCACAAATGCACGCAACAGTTACCTGGAAGCGCCGTCGAGCCCCCAAAAAGTGACACACCTGCATGGTGTCAGGCCTGAGCAGGTGTTCAGTCTCCAGAGCGCGCGAGCTCAGCACAGCATAGTGGGCCCGCGCAAACCGCAGCACGTTGCGCTCCGCATTCTCGAGCCCCGGCAACGTTCGGTAATGGTGGCTCATCAGCAGGCGCCAGTCATCGAGCTGAGGTAGAGAGAACGTCGGCAAGGAAACGCCACTGACGGCGGCAAAGACAGCACGCGACCGCTCCCCGCGGTTGCCAGCTCGGACCGCAGCCGCATTGATGCAAGCGCGGGCCTGTTGGATGCGCGGCAGCGTGATGCCCTTCCGTTCCAGCTCCTCAATCAGCGCCTCGCCCGCGGGGTTGAGCTCGTAGCGCTCCCTACACAAGAGTCCGTCTCTGGCACATACGCCGACGCGGCTAGATCACACCGACGCACGGGGCCGATTCAGTACGCGAGCGGACCGGTCAGGGGCGGGAGGCTGTAGCTGGTGCGAGGGCAGAGTGCGGGTAACTGGGGCTGGGGAATACACACCCAGCAGCAAGATACGGTAACAAAAAACCCGCGTGCTGCCAGACCAGACCCTTACCAGTCATTCTTAGTCGCCACGCCACGCATGAATCGTCACATGCATGACTGCCCGAATGGTTGGTGCCCCACCGACCATTCTGGAGCGCCTGGATCGTCACATGCATGACTGCCCGAATGGTTGGTGCTCCACCGACCATTCTGAAGCGCCTGGATCGTTACATGCATGACTGCCCGAATGGTTGGTGCCCCACCGACCATTCTCGAGCGCCTGGATCGTTACATGCATGACTGCCCGAATGGTTGGTGCCCCACCGACCATTCTCGAGCGCCTGGATCGTTACATGCATGACTGCCCGAATGGTTGGTGCCCCACCGACCATTCTCGAGTGCCTGGATCGTTACATGCATGACTGCCCGAATGGTTGGTGCCCCACCGACCATTCTCGAGCGCCTGGATCGTTACATGCATGGCTGCCCTGCTTGACTTACCAGGCCCAACCAGACCCATACTAGCACTTGTACATGCCTCACGCATAAAAACGGCAGGTGCCTCTGCACAATGCATTGCAATAACAGACGAATGTAGTAGCGGACACGGGGGGTAGGAGAGTGGTCAACATGTTTGGTGTAGCTGTACAGGCCGACGCTCACTGAGTAGGGGTCGGGCTCTTTTGTGACCAGTCGGATGAATCCCATCCATCCATCGGCAAAGAACATGGTGGAGACAAGTTTGCATCTGTGTGTGGGTGGATTTGTGATGCCGCAGACGTGTGTACATGCATTGCGCAGATACATGCTTGGCATAGCAATGCACCGCAGCTGTCTGCGAGATAAGAGAAGGTTGTTGATTCGAATTACATTCGGTGTTGGCGTTTGTCTTCTCCCGTTCACTCTTTTGTGAAACAAGATGACCTGCGTCGAGAGACGAGACTTGTATGTATACCGGACCAGAAACCGCGGCGACAGTGCACGGGAAAAGACAAATACCGCAGAAGGATCTCATCCGAACCATCATGGAGACACACACGATCACACTACAGCCGCGCCCACACGGGGCAAGTTTGGCACCAACGCGCGCGCATGCCATGCCATCGGCGGACGAGCGGCACGCTCTAGGTCGCACGATAAACATCTTCCCGTTCGCCCGGATGATGCTGGTGTGCCAAACACGAATGCAGCCTATGCCTACGTTGCCTTGTGTAGCGCCTGCATCGTCGCCATCTCGCCACTGACCGACAGCGACACTTTCGTACCGACGCGCGCCCCTTATGCATGCGCTTACGCAACCAGCCGCGACCATGCCTGCAGGCTGGGCGCCTTGCCACGGAACGCACCGCTTGGACAACTCCTCGGCCTCTGCAGTCGCCATGCCTTCCTCCCGCGGCTATATACGACGACAGACTGCGCCTGTGCACGCCTGCGGAGCCGTCGTGGCCAGTGTAGGCGACGGTCTGCTCGCCCGGTTGACCTAGGTCGTCCCGACCGACTGTGTGACTATCCGCTGCTCCCACGGACACGGCCTCTTGCAAGCGGTGTAAGAACGTCACCCTCTGTGACTGCGTGCGTATGCTGGGGATCGGGCTTCACGAAGGGCGCGCCACCGTGGTGACCTCGCTGGGACCTGGTCGCACACGTGCGAGGCTGGCGTCGAACGCCCCGACCGCTACGACGCCTGACGCAGCCGTGCCACACGACAGAACGACACCTATTACCAATTACCCACCGAGAATACGACAGCGGCGGTGTTACGAAGAACGCTGCTACCGGTGCGCTGCAACGGCGCCGGTAGAGTTGGCCGACGACCTGAATGTGTTACCTGGTTTCCCGCTGCGACCCGGGATATACGCAATACAGCACCGTCGCCCGTGCTGCGTTGATAGATGTATCCCGACACGTCCGCGGTCGTTGCTCGCGCGATGGCGTACACCTCCGAACCTTGCGGTAGCTGCGCCTGTCGCCACCTGCTGCAATGCCGCGATCGCCTCTGCGCTGCGTCCTCGTCCCATGTCACCACCTCACCCGCCCCCGTCGCATACACCACATCCTGTCGCGTAAAGGTAATTAGCACTTGGGAGGTCATTTTTTCTGTCCTCGAGCAGACCAAGCAGGCTCTGGCCACGCCGCTTGCCGCTACGGTCTCACGTCGCGGTGTGCGACCAGGCCAGCGCTGCGACACCATGTGCTCGATCATGTCTCTTCCAACGACCTCCGCGTCTTCCTGCTGCTCGCAGGCTCCTATCCTGCCACGCCGCTTGTGCGACCAGGCCTGCGCTCGTGTCTACACACGGCACGCACCGCGACGCCTGCACGCACGGACGCCAGCGCTGCGACGCCACATGCGCTCGATCGTGTCTCTTCCAACGACCTGTGCATCTTCCTGTTGCCCTCACGGTGCCGGCTGCGCCTCGGCGCTCACCGCACGGCGTACAGCTCGCCACGACCTCGTCCACCTCCTGCATCCCTCCACGCCGTCTTCCACGCCGCTCAGCACCGGCCAGCGCAAACATCCGTGTCTCTCCGACCCTCTGTGCCCCGCGTTCGCCCGCTCGCCTTCGCACCGCGCGCCTGGGACCTCCGCCACCCACGTCCCGCCCGCTGTCCCCTCGCCGCGCGCCCCACGCTGCCTTCGGCACCCCTAACACGCGCAGCCCTGTCCAAAAAGGGCCTCCGCGTGCCAGTTTGCCTGTCTCGTGCATCCAGGCGCCGTTCCCGAGCCTCCCTCGCCTCGCTGGGGCCGGGCTTCGACCCGCCTCGTCGGTACACGTTCCACGACCTCCTCCGCACCGCGTTTTCGACGCAAAAATCAACCTCCTAAGTGCTTATTAAAATGATGTCCGGCCGCCGGTGCCGCGGGCTGGGCGTCCAGCGCGGCAGCCGCAGGCTGCCCCCCGGCGGGAGGCGGAGCAGTTTGCACCGCCGCTGCAGGCTCGACGGGCGCGGCTTCCGGCGGGTGGACAGCGGCGTCGGCGGGCCCTTGGACACCCATGACGGCGGCGGCCAGGTTGAGCGCTCCCCTGCCCTGCGGTGGTGCCGGCTGTGCGCCAGGGAGAACGGCAGCGGGCTGCCCCACTTGGGCGGCCGGTGCAGCGCCGTGCGCCGGTGCGCCGCCCACTGCGACCTCTGCGACGACGGGGACGTGCTCCTGGACACCCATGAACGGCAGAGGCGGGGCGTGCGCTGCAGCGGCCACAGGCTGGCCGCCGACGGGGTGCCGAGCAGGAGGCACGTCTGGAGGGGCGGCCAAAACGACTTCCAGATCATCGCCAGAATCATCACTGGACGATATGATGATCGGCGGCCCGTCGTAGCTGCGTCCAGCCACGCCGCGAGGTGCAGCCCCGGCCCCCTCCTGCTTGACCACCACAGGTAGGGCCTGTGCAGCACTGCAGGGCTGCGCCTCCTCGGGGGGCCCTTGGCCCGCGTCTCCGAGGGGCTGTGCCGCCTGAGGGGAGGCCTGCACCTCCGCGCCGAGGGCGCCCTCGGCCGCAGGAGCAGCCATCTCCGAGACCGCCGCACCGGAGGTCTGCGCTGCTGCGCCACGGCGCGCTGCTCCGGGATGGGCCTCGCCTGGCGGTTGGGAGGCGTGGCCTGTAATCGCAGCCGCAATGGGGGCGCGGCCGGCTGCCGCGGGGACTGCCGAGTCGAGTGCACGCGCTGCTGGAGGAGCCAGGCATGCTGGCCGATGGGCCGGGACTGCCCCGCCGTCCCCAGTCGCGAGTGCGAACCGCGTCGACGCTCCCGCGCCATCACCGCTCGGTCCAGCGGCGGGGCGTTCGCCATGGGCGGCAGGACCAGTACTAGTGCGCTCGTCCGGGAACAGGCGCGACGGCGTGATGCCGACGCCCGGAGCAACGCCGCCCGCGACGTGCGCCTGTAGGCGCTCGGCCGTCATCCTGTCCGAGTCCGTGACGGCCGTCATGAAGAATCCCGCGGCGAGGTCCCCGGCGTGGTTCAGCCGCAGCGCAGGTGGGAGGCTGCGCCTGATGTTCTTGCAGGCCTCCACGGCACCGGCCACGTATCGCGCATGGTCTGGTGGATCGGCGCCGGCCGCCGTCATGGTCGCGATGGCGGCGCCGCGCACACACTTCCACATCGCCTCCGGCAAGTCGTCGCTCTCCCTCGCCGCCATGAGGGCACACGCCATGCGGGCCGTGCAATAGCCGACCGCGGTGGACACGTCTGCACCGAAGTGCTCCCGGTGGGCCAGGCTGGCTGCGTAGAGGTGCACAGGGATCAGCACCGTCGGCTGCGTCGGCTCCACCACCGACAGCGGCGAGACGCTGTCGAGGCACTGGTGGAGGATCGCAAGAGTCACCACGTGAACGGGGCTCGTCGGGGAGGACGGGAAGGCCGCCGACAGCCGCGGCAGAAGCAACGCGATTGCGTCACGCGCCACTTGGACGGCGGTTGTGTGCTCCTGCGTGTCACGGCCACTCGCGAGCCTGCGTCCCGAGCTCTTGTTCTTCATGACGACTGTCCCGAAAACGGTGCCATGGTCGCGCCCGAGCCGGACCCCGCCGAACCATGTCCAGCCGGCGATGTCCTCCGAGGCACCTTCCTTCGAGCCACGCATGCCGTGCATGCGTGCGCATACAACCTGCACCACCACAGTGTCGCTTCACCGGGGCCGACACACGCACTCCGCACGTGCTACGTCGGCACGGGTCGGAGACCGATCCACCGGGGGATTGTACAAGCACAGCGACGACGCCACCGGGGTGGGGCCGTTCGGGGATCCCGAGAGCGTGATCTCTCGTTCATTGGCCACAGACAGCGGGCATCATGCGGTACACCAACGTCGCTGTTGCATCCAAGCGGACATGACGCGCAAAGGCGTACACACGCGCTCGTGGCGTTTCAACTCAACTGCTTCTGGGAGTGGCGTAACGGGATTGGCGGTGAAATCGGCGATGCTGGGTCGTGCCTGTTGGAATTTTCCGTTCGGAAGCTTGAGGACCCTCAAGGGGACAGTGCCAGTCGCGGCCATGGCTTGGATGGACTCCAGCGAGCCGAAGTTGCAGCGGCCGTGGCCCCGCCCGAATGCGGGCAGTGACCCGCACACGACGTCCATGGCATTGCGCGCCCGCGCCTGGTCGGTGAGCCACTCCCGACCGTGTGCTTGGAAGGCACGGGCGACCGCCAGCATGACTCCGTTTGCCGGCGGGAGCGCGACACGCGGCGGCTCGTCCTCTGCATCCGTACGGGGTGGAGTGGTCAGAGTGCGGGTCGTCTGGCGGGCATGCATGGCATGTGGCACGACGACAATGCGATGCAGCCAAGACGCTCGCGTGCAGAGATGGTGTGTGCCCACGTTCAGTTGTGTCGCACACCGTGGATGGACGACGTTCAGTTGCATGTATCATGCAACTGTTCGCCAAGAGGACCAACTGACCGTCAAGGCGGAAGCGCACCGTCCATCGGAGAGCCTTCGGATCCGTCACGCGTGGGCCCGCGTTTCTTCCGTGCCTTGTGCTTGGGCTGCCCGCCCGCATCCCGCCGACGCCGCTTGCTGGCCTGGCTGCTGAGCTGACGCATGCGCCTGTCGGCTTCGGTGCCCGAGCCGGTGCCGATGACGACGATCTGTCTGCGGCTGCGCAGCTCGGCGAATGCGCGAGCATGTTCCGCCGTGACTCCGTGCATGATCGAGAGCTCCGGGATGACATACCCGGCGCGCTTCGTCGTCATCCGGCCTGCATGGAATCGTTGAGCATCACTGCTGCGCCCGATCGTCGGTGATCGCGTGCCATGACGCGGCGCGACTGGAGGGCTGCGAGATGGGGGCCGCGGGGGATGAACACAGGTCGGTGATGCGTGTATTCGCGTACGGTCCGCATACACCCGAGCTGAGAGAGAAAGACCAGGGCATCACGGTCGACGGGAGCGTACCCTTTCCGTACAGCAGCCCGGATACGAGGGCGTGGTTGACGTCAAGCAGCGACAGCCCTCCCGCGCCCCGACCGCGCGCCGCGCACGGCAGGCACACCGACTGCCCGGTGAAGCCGGCCGGGCACGTGTATTGTGCGCAGATGGCGCACGTCGTGGGTGCCGGCGGGCCCGGCACCGGAATGCCCGTCGCCGTGATCTGTTCCGTGGCCTGTCCATCTTCGTACAGCTTCTCCACCGCCGCCTGCACGAAGTGGTCCTCTTCTTCGATCGCAGAGAGGTCTCGTCCGAGCACGTCTGCGGCCCAGTTGATGACCTCGTTGCCGAGGTGGCTCCTGAGCTGCGCGACCGCGTCCTGGCCATCCACCACCTCCGACTGTCGGCCCCACTCGACGTTCCACTCCACAGCATCCTCCTCGACGTCATGCATGGCGTCAGCGGCATGCTCCGCTGCGGCGACTGCAGCTGCAATCCTTGCCGCTTCCAGCGCCTCTGCGCTCGTCGACGGCAGAGTCCGGCCCAGACACGTGCGCCAGTACCCCCCGAAGCCGTCGATGGGCTCCCACTGCTTGTGGGTGGAGCACCAGCGAAGGACACGGCCGGTCTTGGGGTCGATGCAGAACCATGCCTGCATCCACGGCGCCACGGTTCGGTGGGCGTACAAGTGAGACAACGTGCTCGCGGCACCAAACGTCCACATCCACACATCTGGTGAGGGTGTCTGGGGGCGGTACGTGGGCCTCCTGACTCCACCAGGACAGCCGGTCCCTGGCTTTCACATACACACGCGTGCCGTCCTTCAGCCGACCGCTGACGTCCAACCGATATTCCTGGCTACGTACGTCGGCGGTGCGTGCTTGTAGACACAGACCCACCGTGACGGTATGCTTCAGCATGTGACACGCAGACCGCACGACGCGGGATGCCTCTACTCGGTGCACTCCACCGCAGATTCGTCAACTCGAGACAAATGCGACCGCACGTAGGGGGGCCTGATTCTGCGGCTCACGAGGTCATCCCGAGAGGCACACCGGCATGTGCATGGGGCACAGGGGCAGTGCTCGCTGCGCGGCCTCCGAGCCCCGGCCCCGGCGGGCAACCTGCGCTGGACACGTGGTGGCCTTGCAGAGGCCGTCGGCTTTGTCAAAGTCCAGCTCGAGGGCGGTCTCGCGAGTCGCCCACTTCTCGCCCGCAGGGGCGACATCGCGTGGCGCGCGTGGCGCACGGCGGCGCCGATACGCCGCAGCCTTGGCCACGCAGCGGTCGCATGAAGCGAGCCCCGGCCGGAACATCTGCAGCGGCACGCCCAGGCCGCACGTGCTGCAGGGGCGGGTGTACATGTACGCACCTGTCCGTTTGCCGTCCTGCCCCACGACCGCCACAAGCACAAACTGTAGTCCGCGGACGTCCTGCATGCGCCGGTGACGTTCGGTCGCGGTCGAGGCGTCGCCGCCGCGTTGATGGGCGGCTCCATGCATACATGCGCATGCCAAAGAACCCGGCTCCCCGACAGACAACGGCGGCACACAGCAGAGGCAAGCGGTACGGGCGTTCCAGCACAGCAGGGGCGTTTGTGCACGCACGTCGAAGCACTGCTTGCACAGCATGGCCCCGTCGCGATCCTTGAGCTTGGCTTCTCCGGAGCAGCCGATGCGCACGCAGCGGCGCAAGTGACCCCGCCGCGCCTCGTCGTAAAAGGCGTACGCGATGTACGGCGAGTTGAGAGATTCGCCCGGACGAACGTCGAGGCGCAGGGCGGCCTGCTGCTCGGCGGCGCGACGTTCGAGGATGAAGGAGCCATCGGCATCACGGCCCGACTCCACCTCCGCCGGGGAAGCAGGCATGTGCTCTGGCGGCGGCTGCTGTTGCCCGCGTCCAGCATCCCGATTGCGCTTGTGCACTGAGCAGGTGCGGCAGACCCCTCCGTCGCCGTCGATTCCTTGGCCGTGACGGAAATCCCGCACGTCCAAGTGCTTGTGGCACCCGGTGCACCGCCGCATGTCCTCCTCCGTGCCGCGGACACGGACGTCCGCCCTGCGGTGCTTCGGGCACAGCAGCAGCGCGTGTTCGGTGCCCAGGTGCACGTGATCGGGACATCCCATGACCAGGCACATGTTCGATGCCGCCAGCGCCTTCCGGACGGTGGCGTTGAGGTTGCAGGCCCGTGCCGGGATCACTGGCAGTTTGCCGTGTAGCACCCCCTCGAGATCTTCCATGAGAGCGTGGCCGTCGTCATGCGAGAGGAGCATGAGGTCCACCTCGAACTCCACGTGCGACCGAGGCAGTCGCATGAAGGCGGGGTACGGCACCGCGGACTTGCCGGTCTCAGGGCGTATGGTGAGCTTGTGCACGTGAAAGCAGCGGCTCTGGATGATCGCGAGGGCGACTTGATGGCTGATGTGCATCTCCACCACCTTGCCGCCAGCGGCCATGGTGCGCCCGACAGCCCCGCTCGGCGCGTCTGGGTCCTCCTGGACCTCTGGGTCCACGGTGGTCGCCGGACCGTCGTCTCGCGCATCGGGCTCCGCCAGCTCGGCCGCCAGGTCAAGCTCCATGGCGTCGGCGGGGACGACGCCGATGTCCGCGGCAGCGCGCACAGCATGGCGAAATTCCCTGTCGATCTCCTCAGCATTACCGTCATCATCGCTGTCATCGAGGACGACGGCATCGGCGCCGTCCCCCGCATCCTCCTCGTCCTCATGAAAGTCTGTGTCGAACGGGCCGTACGGATAGTCTTGAGCGACATCCTCCAGCGTCACATGCTCCAGTGTCAGCGTCGCCGCCGCCTTGAGCGTATCCAGGCGGCGCTTGTCCACAAACATGACGTCCTCTGCGGCGGCCAGCCAGGCTTCTTTGGCAGCAATCGCCTCCCGCACAACCACAGTGTAGTCTTTCACCACACCTGCGCACTGCGCCAACTTTACAGGATGTCTGTCTGTCTGTCTGTCTGTCTGTCTGTCTGTCTGTCTGTGTCTGTGTCTGTGTCTGTGTCTGTGTCTGTGCTGTGTCTGTGTCTGTGTCTGTGTCTGTGTCTGTGTCTGTGTCTGTGTCTGTGTCTGTGTCTGTGTCTGTGTCTGTGTCTGTGTCTGTGTCTGTGTCTGTGTCTGTGTCTGTGTCTGTGTCTGTGTCTGTGTCTGTGTCTGTGTCTGTGTCTGTGTCTGTGTCTGTGTCTGTGTCTGTGTCTGTGTCTGTGTCTGTGTCTGTGTCTGTGTCTGTGTCTGTGTCTGTGTCTGTGTCTGTGTCTGTGTCTGTGTCTGTGTCTGTGTCTGTGTCTGTGTCTGTGTCTGTGTCTGTGTCTGTGTCTGTGTCTGTGTCTGTGTCTGTGTCTGTGTCTGTGTCTGTGTCTCTGTCTGTGTCTGTGTCTGTGTCTGTGTCTGTGTCTGTGTCTGTGTCTGTGTCTGTGTCTGTGTCTGTGTCTGTGTCTGTGTCTGTGTCTGTGCCTGTGCCTGTGCCTCTGTCTGCGTCTGTGTCTGTGCCTGTGCCTGTGTCCGTGTCTGTCTGCCTGTGTCTCTGTCTGTCTGTCTCTGTCTGTCTGTCTGTGATCAGGCATGGCAGCTAGCAGAGCTCATGTTGGCAGAGGTGAGATACACGGCATAGTTATGCTGCAAGATCTGTGACTGGCAATTGGCAGGAGTCTGTGCTGTACGACTAGTGATCATGGCGACAGGTGCTGGAATCACGATGGCTCGGCACTCCGAGAATGGGGGACAGACCTAGAAGCGAGGCGAGTCGCTCATCGGAGAGGGGCCTCTTGAGGAGCCACCAGCCCGGGGCATGGGCCACTCGCCTGGAGAGCCGCAAGTACACGGACGCGATCTGGCCGCCGGAGCCGGGGTCGTGGCCACCGACCAGCTCGGCGAGGCGCTTGCTGGCCGCAGTCACCCTGGCCTGGTGCAGCCGCCCGTCTGCGCTGGCCTGGAACTCCAGGAAGCACGCGAGGTCGCGCTCCGCCTCGTTGCCGGCAACGGGCGGGGGGCCGGGGTCGGTCGCGTCCACCGAGACGCGCTGGACGGTGCGCGCAGCCTCCATGTCCTGCGGGTTTGTCGTCACGCCGGCGTGCTGCTGCATGGCACACACACACACCGTGCAGAGGCATCGCACACACGCTGCAGAAGTCAGGGCGGCGCAGGCTGGGCTCGGGTGGTGCGGCATCGTACCATGCCACCGAGGGTGGTCGCCGCCGCGCGGTTCGAGAAGTAGTGGACCATCGCCGCGCAGGCGGTCTTCTGGACCCAGGTGCCCAGGTGGCGCAGGGTGGTCTCGTCGGGGGGGCGGTCGGAGATTATGCGCATGAGCACGTGGCGCAGGACCATCGAGGAGCGCAGCGCGCGCGGCCCGGCCTTGACGCCGCGCCCGCGCGGGCCGACGTCCGCGAGCACGCCCGCCATCGCGACCAGCCAGGAGATGCGGTTCCCGGGGACGTTGACGAACGGCAGCATGAGGAGGTCGTCCTGGGCGCAGATGACGTACCTGCACCCCGTGAGCCCTGTGGTGCGGGCCACATCGCCGTGGGGCCCGTGGCACACAGGAAGCCACGCGGGCAGGGGGCGCATGGCAGCAGGGCAGCAGCGACACGCAGGGGGGGCGCACCACTCCCGCGTCTGCGGCTTGCGCGGCACGATCTCCCCGAAGTCCAGGTCGTTGACGGCAGCCCAGTCGAAGACCCCCATCGCGAGGCCGAGCTCGACCAGCGTGTTGCCGACGAGCGGCAGACCCCGCCTGGCCGCGAGGCCCGTCGGATCGAGCGCCAGCACGTTGACGCCGTAGGCGTTTGGGCACTTCGTGACGACGTGGCGGGTCACGAGGGCGAAGCCGATCTGCAGCGGCGGCCGTGGCGTCGCGATACGAGGTGCACGTCATGTGGCAGAACGATCATGAGGACTCGGGTACCGCCTACGTCGACTGAAGCCCCCCCGGGCGACACGCACGCAGACGGCACGCGCGAGGGCCGCAGGTGCGCACCGTGCAGTCCCCCCGTGACAGGTTGTCCACGGACGCTGGCACCGCCTCGCCGTCCCGCAGCAGCACCTTCTGGAGGTGCACGTCCTCCCAGCGCCAGAACTGGAAGAAGGTGCTCCGGACGCCGGCGATCGCGGTGAGCGAGAGCACGACCCGCGCCTGCATCATCCCGAAGCCGCCGACGTACATGCCCTCCACCATGCGCCGGATCTGGCCCTCCGACAGCGGCGTGATCTTGCGGATCCCGCTGAGGGCGGACGACTTGATGAACATGGCGACGCCCGACACGACGCTCTTGTAGCGCTGGAAGGGACTGGCATCTTCAACCACCTGCGCGCATGCGGTGTCACTACGGCAGCCTTGCGGGCGACGGGCAGGACTGTCCGCATCGGAGGACAGGAGGCGCGCCGCGGCGCAGCTTCACACGGGCGGCACGTACCTCGTTCACGGCCGCGTAGTACGCCTTCATCAGATCGCCCACCGCTTTCTTCATGCCGTCCAGCGAGCCCTTGCTGCCGATGACCTTGGTGTAGAGCAGGAGGTGGAGGACCTCGACGAAGCGGTCCTTCGTCATCGCCCGCCACGACTTGACGGCCTCGAACATGTCGACGACGAAGGCGTCGTCCCCGACGGCGTCCGCACGCAGCAGGGAGTCCGTGTCCTCCCCGCGCAGGACCATGACGGCGTAGTGGGCGCGGAGGAAGCGCAGCGCGCCGCGCTCGCTGTCCTCGAGGCCTGGCAGGGTGCGGTTGAAGCGCGACAGCAACAGACGCCAGTCCTCGGGCTCCGGGAGGGTGCACTCCGGCTTCTCGGTGGTGTTGAGCGCGGCGCACACGGCGCGTGACGGCTCCCCGAGCCGACTGACCTCCTCCGCGGCGCGGTTTAGGCACGCGCGGGCCTTGTGCAGGCGATCCTTCGTGAGGCCCAACGCCACGAGCCCCTCAAGGAGCACCTCCCCCGAGGGGTTCAGCTCGTACCGCCGCCTCCTACACGCGCGACGACCGGTCGCTCACAGGCGTCCGCCCGCAGCGGCGAAATGCACGGGAACGCGACCGCACGATTGTTAAACCGGACACAGCTGGTTGGATAAGCTGCTAACCCGCTTCAGTCAGCCACGAATCCACACCAGCGCACACCCACACTGGTCTCCGGTGTATTGCAACTGCCTTATCAAAGACGCGTCAGCTCAACGGATGTGCATGGCTGGGCAGATGGGCAGTGCCAGGCACAGACTCTGCAGCACATGCGATTGGCACGTCCTGATAGCATATGTGACACTTGTCCTTCCATTCAGCTTACGCGTGACGACCTTGTTGCATACACGTGTGACTCCGTTCCACTGGCAAGCAGTGTATCGCCCTCGTCAGCAGATCAGGCACTGTTTAGGACCATTACGCAGGCTGTCTCGTAAAACGGTGCGTGGCTCTACTGCATGTCGGTGTGGACTCAGGCGAACAGTGATGTGCCTACACAAGCCTCCCATCTTGTAGGATGGTGCCTGCTTGCAGTCCATGCAGATGATAGGCATGTACATGTACACCTCTGATAGCTTTTGAACATTCCTGGTGGTGGTGATGTCCCTGCGATCTCATGGTGTAAAGGAGCACTGCAGTGTAGCATGCTACATTTACCGACCGGAGGTTCACGCGGTACTGTATGGACGGGCATCAAGTTACAGGTAGTAACACATCAATACTGTTTTTCAGGTGAAGCTCACAACATTGGAGCCGCTGCGATGTTTAGAGTCTCTGCAAGGAGCACCTCGTCCACGTGCTTTTTGTTCACCAAACAGGACAGCTGCATGTTTGCTAATAGCTCGAGAAATAAGCTCGTGGAAAGCATGGTTCTCGTTGGGATTCATCCCGCCATGCTGGTCGGACGCGAACACCGCACGGTGACACAAGTGGAGTTGGCAGACAGTGGAACATCGGTGCATCACGTTACGGTGTTTTTGGAGTGCTCTCTGCCCGCTGAGCACGACGGGCATACGCTGGGCACCGTTTGAGGCCATCTACGCCGCCGCTGGTTGCGCTGGGCGTTTGCACCTGTTTCGCCCAGACTGCTGACAATCGATTCAGGCGGTGGTGACTGTGAGTCTACAGGACGTTTCCGCGTTGTCTGGAGCTTTCTGAGCTGCTCGCGATGCACCGATGCGGACCGCGACGGTGGCCGAAGCGGCGCTGGCGCGCGCTGTATGCATGCGCGTTGCACGCTCAATCCCGGCCCGCATGCACGCGCCGCGGCGACCCCGCCCCGCGCCGCGCCCTTACGTACACCCCACGACATCCAGCAGCTCGCGTACCTGTCAAGGGCCTCGTCCCGCCGTCCATCGGCCGCCTGGCCCGTGCCTGCCATCCTCCGCCGCTGCAGAGCCTCCTCCTGCCGTGGAGGTGCCTGCTGGCAGCCAGCGGCCGCGTCCGTGGCGCTCCCGTGCGCCTCGCCGCGTGCCCCGATCGCCGACGGTCGCCCAGCGCCTCGCCTGCGCCCCTCCGCCGCACTCCCGCGGCCTCCACCACCCGCTGCACGCTCAGACTCACTCCCTGGTGCCCCTCCGCCGCGCCGTCGGCCCGTCGCCGGCGCCGCGGGCCGCTGCACGCCGTTCGACAGCGCCGAGCAAGCGAGCGCTCGCCCCGCCGCTCCTGCCCCGCTGCCTCCGCCGCTGGCCCTCTAAAACGCCGAACCTCCTTCTTACAGAGCTCCGTGCCTACTCGGGCGAAGATCGGACACGGCTGCAGGCCTCCACGCCTCCTACGCTACTCTGGGTGGCGTGCACCGCCGACCTCTCGACAGCTGGGCGTTTCTGCAATCCCGACTGCGCTCTGCGACTTGTTTCGCCTGCCAACATCGCTCCTGCGAATCGTCCGCCCGTTCCCCGTCGCTCCCTTATACGTCCCCTCAACGTCGGTCGCCGCTCTCCCGTCGAGATCTCTACCCCCTGCGCCACGGCCGGGCGGCCTGCGTTTCGACGGCGCGCATTTGACGCCGCGTACGCCCCACATGCACGCGCCGCGGCCACCCCGATGACGCCGCCCCCTCAGCCACCCTCGCTTCCGTGCAGGCACATCCACATCCCTGGCACGGGCAGCGAGCCAGCAGCGAGAGCACAGTAACACGCCCATGTAGCTCTTTTTCTTTCGTTCTCATCGTGGCGTTACCTTCGTGCCGCGGTGCGTGCAGATGCCAGGGCCGATACGCCTGTCGCTGCGCTTCCGGACCTGGCCGGCGAGGTGGACGTTCGTGACTTACGTGTGAAGCCTTAGGCCGTTGCATATACTGCTTGTTGTTGAGATCCGTTGCTCTTTGGCGATCCGCGCAGGGCCGTCGCTGCGTGCCTCAGGCGACAGCATGTCATCACAACACTCGGGCATTCTGTGCTCGCTGCGACAGCCGCGGAATTTACCAGCACAAAAATGACGACGTTAGAATAAAAATACGGAATCCCACGGTGCCTGCGGTGCTGGTGTCACCTGTGACGGTCGCGAGTACCACCTGCGCTGTCTACAGCCCCCCGTTGATTGCCATTCCCATACGACAGCCGAGGATCGCAGCGTCGACATCCAACACATGGCCAGGCTTGCTCGAGCGTGCGATGTCGATCGTATGGTCTGCGCACGGTGCCGCGGTTGCAGATGTGCGTGTGTTCCTCGTGTGTGCGAGTCAGGTCCAGGCACCCTCGCGCCAGCTCTCCACACGTCATCGATGTCTGCATCCCTTTCAGAACGACATCGATTCTTGCTATCTGTCGCTGGTGGCAGGACGGTGTCGCTGGTGGCGGACATGGGCGATGCAGTTGCGTCGACTCACGACCTGCAGGCCGATTGCCTGATGCGTGGTGGCCCTATCTGCGTCGTCACACACTCACATACTCGTTCGTCACGAGGCACGTCATGCAGCTGCAGCTGCGGCTGCACCGCCACGCTGCGACGTGCCGATGAGCGACGCGGCCGCTCTGTCGACGGCACAGCGCCACATCGCCCGCCTCGATCGCTGCGGTTTTTTTTAGAAGACAGTGTAAAAATGCATCTGCTATATGTGCTGAACCGAAATGCCGATATCATAGAGATGCTCTATGTCAGGATTGGGCAAGGGGTCAGGTGGGATGTCACGTTGACAATGGATGGGCACACAAGTGAGGTTGACCAGCGTAGTGATCCCTAACAACAACACTGACCGAGGACCACACCAGTCCTGTGCATGTTCCTTCGGGCAAAGGCGCTGGTTGTACTGCAACTTCTGGATCTGGTCCGCGTCGTACACCCCCATGGCCAGCCCCAATTGCACAAGCAGGCTGCCGATGACCGGCATGGACG
This sequence comes from Ulva prolifera, assembly GCA_023078555.1. Taxonomy (NCBI): domain Eukaryota; kingdom Viridiplantae; phylum Chlorophyta; class Ulvophyceae; order Ulvales; family Ulvaceae; genus Ulva; species Ulva prolifera. The sequence continues at coordinate 5,750,700 of CM041201.1, read as the reverse complement.
GCGAGACTGGCTGGCCCGTCGGGTCCAGTGCCAGTACCGGCACACCATACGAATTGGGACATTTGTTGACCTCGTGGTGGCTCACAAAGGCAAAGCCAATGTGCACAGCACCAATAAGTGCAGTGCACATTAAGCGCTGCAGCAGCATCAGCAGCAGCGATCCACAAGTGACACAGCTGTGCCTGAACGATGCGAAATAATGCTTGTACGGGTGAGGCAATACGTGGGGGACATCGCCAGAGTCACACAGTGTGGACGAACATACTTCTGCACAGCCATGTGTAGGTACAGCCAGACACCTTTAGCTGGCAGTCACATGAGATTACAAAAGAGTGAACGGGAGAAAACAAATACTGGCACCGACTCTCATCCGGCAGTCACATGATATACAGACTGGGACAGGCAGCCCGATGGATGTTCACACATCTATTCTGCAACGGCTTCAACTAGGACATCAGTGCTCACCAGCGTGTCGTCATCGTGCACCACCTCCTCAGTCGCCTCCCTCACCTGTCCTCGCAGCATAGGGACTTTCACGAGCTCCACGTCCCGCCAGCGCCAGTACTGGAAAAATGTCGTGCGCAGGCCAGCAAGCGCAGTTAGCGCAAACACAACACGCGCCTGCAAAAGTGAGGCCAAGTCATATGCGCCAAACAAACCTCTCGAGACCAGCATCTGCATCGGCATGGGCAGGATGGTTGATCAAGCAAGCATCTGCATCGGCATGGGCGGATTGGACGCTGCGCACTTGCATCATGCCAAAGCCCCCGACGTACATCGACTCCACAGTGCGTATGATCTGGCCTTGCGTCAGGGGCGTGATCTTGCGCACACCTCCGAGCGGCGAAGCCTTGATGTACATAAGTACGCTCCTCACCAGCGCCTTGAAACGCTTGAACGGACTCGGAAACTCCACGACCTGCACTGCGGCACTCGCCTGTTTAAAAAATGTATACAGCGCCGCACCCGAGGACCTACACATGCCACGATCTCCTCACCGCATGCGACGGGCACTTACATAACACACCTCACACTGCAGCAGTCATAGCAACTACATCAAGAACTGCTGTCAGAGCTGATGGACACACGCACCTCATCCTTGGCCGCATAGTAATCTCTGCACAAGCAGCTGATCGTGTGCTCGTACGCGTCCAGCACCTTGTCACTGCCGATCTGCTTTGTATATAGCATCACGTGCAGCGTCGCGGTGAAGACATCCTTCGGCATCACGCGCCACGACTCAATCACCTTGAACATGTCCAGCTGCACACCATGACACCGTGTCAGCTCATAGGTACGTATGACCTGCGAGTGTACAAGGACAATTCGCGGTGGACTGGCAGCTCCGCGAGTACAAACACTGGCATCACAAATGCACGCAACAGTTACCTGGAAGCGCCGTCGAGCCCCCAAAAAGTGACACACCTGCATGGTGTCAGGCCTGAGCAGGTGTTCAGTCTCCAGAGCGCGCGAGCTCAGCACAGCATAGTGGGCCCGCGCAAACCGCAGCACGTTGCGCTCCGCATTCTCGAGCCCCGGCAACGTTCGGTAATGGTGGCTCATCAGCAGGCGCCAGTCATCGAGCTGAGGTAGAGAGAACGTCGGCAAGGAAACGCCACTGACGGCGGCAAAGACAGCACGCGACCGCTCCCCGCGGTTGCCAGCTCGGACCGCAGCCGCATTGATGCAAGCGCGGGCCTGTTGGATGCGCGGCAGCGTGATGCCCTTCCGTTCCAGCTCCTCAATCAGCGCCTCGCCCGCGGGGTTGAGCTCGTAGCGCTCCCTACACAAGAGTCCGTCTCTGGCACATACGCCGACGCGGCTAGATCACACCGACGCACGGGGCCGATTCAGTACGCGAGCGGACCGGTCAGGGGCGGGAGGCTGCAGCTGGTGCGAGGGCAGAGTGCGGGTAACTGGGGCTGGGGAATACACACCCAGCAGCAAGATACGGTAACAAAAAACCCGCGTGCTGCCAGACCAGACCCTTACCAGTCATTCTTAGTCGCCACGCCACGCATGAATCGTCACATGCATGACTGCCCGAATGGTTGGTGCCCCACCGACCATTCTGGAGCGCCTGGATCGTCACATGCATGACTGCCCGAATGGTTGGTGCTCCACCGACCATTCTGAAGCGCCTGGATCGTTACATGCATGACTGCCCGAATGGTTGGTGCCCCACCGACCATTCTCGAGCGCCTGGATCGTTACATGCATGACTGCCCGAATGGTTGGTGCCCCACCGACCATTCTCGAGCGCCTGGATCGTTACATGCATGACTGCCCGAATGGTTGGTGCCCCACCGACCATTCTCGAGTGCCTGGATCGTTACATGCATGACTGCCCGAATGGTTGGTGCCCCACCGACCATTCTCGAGCGCCTGGATCGTTACATGCATGACTGCCCGAATGGTTGGTGCCCCACCGACCATTCTCGAGCGCCTGGATCGTTACATGCATGGCTGCCCTGCTTGACTTACCAGGCCCAACCAGACCCATACTAGCACTTGTACATGCCTCACGCATAAAAACGGCAGGTGCCTCTGCACAATGCATTGCAATAACAGACGAATGTAGTAGCGGACACGGGGGGTAGGAGAGTGGTCAAATTGTTTGGTGTAGCTGTACAGGCCGACGCTCACTGAGTAGGGGTCGGGCTCTTTTGTGACCAGTCTGATGAGTCCCATCCATCCATCGGCAAAGAACATGGTGGAGACAAGTATGCATCTGTGTGTGGGTGGAGTTGTGATGCCGCAGACGTGTGTACATGCATTGCGCAGATACATGCTTGGCATAGCAATGCACCGCAGCTGTCTGCGAGATAAGATAAGGCTGTTGATTCGAATTAGATTCGGTTTCGGCGTTTGTCTTCTCCAGTTCACTCTTTTGTTAAACAAGATAACCTGCGTCGAGAGACGAGACTGGTATGTATACCGGACCAGAAACCACGGCGACAGTGAACGGGAAAAGACAAATACCGCAGAAGGATCTCATCCGAACCATCATCGAGACACACACGATCACACTACAGCCGCGCCCACACGGGGCAAGTTTACCAACGCGCGCGCATGCCATGCCATCGGCGGACGAGCGGCACGCTCAAGGTCGCACGATAAACATCTTCCCGTTCGCCCGGATGATGCTGGTGTGCCAAACACGAATGCAGCCTATGCCTACGTTGCCTTGTGTAGCGCCTGCATCGTCGCCAGCTCGCCACTGACCGACAGCGACCCTTACGTACCGACGCGCCCCTTATGCATGCGCTTACGCAACCAGCCGCGACCAGGCTGGGCGCCTTGCCACGGAACGCACCGCTTGGACAACTCCTCGGCCTCTGCAGTCGCCATGCCTTCCTCCCGCGGCTATATACGACGACAGACTGCGCCTGTGCACGCCTGCGGAGCCGTCGTGGCCAGTGTAGGCGACGGTCTGCTCGCCCGGTTGACCTAGGTCGTCCCGACCGACTGTGTGACGATCCGCTGCTCCCACGGACACGGCCTCTTGCAAGCGGTGTAAGAACGTCACCCTCTGTGACTGCGTGCGTATGCTGGGGATCGGGCTTCACGAAGGGCGCGCCACCGTGGTGACCTCGCTGGGACCTGGTCGCACACGTGCGAGGCTGGCGTCGAACGCCCCGACCGCTACGACGCCTGACGCAGCCGTGCCACACGACAGAACGACCCCTATTACCAATTACCCACCGAGAACACGACAGCGGCGGTGTTACGAAGAACGCTGCTACCGGTGCGCTGCAACGGCGCCGGTAGAGTTGGCCGACGACCTGAATGTGTTATCTGGTTTCCCGCTGCGACCCGGGATATACGCAATACAGCACCGTCGCCCGTGCTGCGTTGATAGATGTATCCCGACACGTCCGCGGTCGTTGCTCGCGCGATGGCGTACATCTCCGAACCTTGCGGTAGCTGCGCCTGTCGCCACCTGCTGCAATGCCGCGATCGCCTCTGCGCTGCGTCCCCGTCCGCCCACGTCGCATACACCACATCCTGTCGCGCAAAGGTAATTAGCTCTTGGAAGGTTATCTTTTCCGTCCTCGAGCTGACCTCGCAGGCTCCTGCCACGCCGCTTGTGCGACCAGGCCTGCGCTCGTGCATACACACGGCACGCTCCGCGACGCCTGCACGCACGAACGCCAGCGCTGCGACGCCACATGTGCTCGATCGTGTCTTTTTCAACGACCTCTGCATCTTCCTGTTGCTCGCAGGCTCTTTTCCTGCCACTGCGACCAGGCCTGAACTGGTGCCTTCACACGACACGCACCGCGACGCCTGCACGCACGACCGCCAGCTCTGCGACGCCATATGCGCTCGATCGTGTCTCTTCCAACGACCTCTGCATCTTCCTGTTGCCCTCACGGCGCCGGCTGCGCCTCGGCGCTCACCGCACGGCGTACAGCTCGCCACGACCTCGTCCACCTCCTGCATCCCTCCACGCCGCCTTCCACGCCGCTTCGCACCGGCCAGCGCAAACATCCGTGTCTCTCTGACCCTCTGTGCCCCGCGTTCGCCCGCTCGCCTCGCACCGCGCGCCTGGGACCTCCGCCACCAACGTCCCGCCCGCTGTCCCCTCGCCGCGCGCCCCACGCTGCCTCCGGCACCCCTAACACGCGCAGCCCTGTCCAAAAAGGGCCTCCGCGTGCCAGTTTGCCTGTCTCGTGCATCCAGGCGCCGTCCCCGAGCCTCCCTCGCCTCGCTGGGGCCGGGCTTCGACCCGCCTCGTCGGTCGACGTTCCACGACCTCCTCCGCACCGCGTTTTCGACGCAAAAACTGACCTCCTAAGTGCTTATTAAAATGACATCAGCTTCACATTAGTGTTGAATTGTGCAGTTCTGTCAGGCGACGCGGTGTCCCGTTCAAATCTGAGTTAAGGCGACAATCGGGCGAGCATGCACGCGACGCAACGGCAGTACTCAGTCGTCCGCATCAAGTTATTCGCAGCGGAAAGCTGGTCAGTGAGAACACATAAACTTTACGCTTTACTGCACAAATTCGGAGCTGCAACAACGCAGCCTGCAACGAACTACAAAGCTCGCAGTGGAGAGAAGCGCGTCGGGCTGTCGGCTGTCGGTTCAAAGTTCAAAACAATCCCGATATATCGTAGATCGTAGAGCGTGCGCCTGTCGTGTTGTGCGCCTGTCTTGTCAATCCCGATATGTCGACTCGTCCGGCTCGGCTCCTGTGACGATTGTTACAAAGACCTAGCATAGAACAGAATGAGTTACCGACGTTTGAACAGGTTGAATAGACGCTGCACCGCAGTGGAAGCCTGCGTGTCCGAGGTTGGAGCAGCAGGTAGAGCACCCTGAACATCGCGGCCCACCTCGTCAATGGCTGTCGCGGCCGCCAAAACCCTCGGCTCTACTGCAGCAGCCACTACTTCATTTGGCTGCGTCTCTACGAGCGGTGAGAAGTTCTGCGAGTCCGCATGAACAGCTCGCGGCCACACCGGCATCGAGCCCAAAGTGTGCGCACGTTGCATACCGGTGGCCGGGCCCCCCCATAGCTCCCTTGCGATTGGCAAAACTTGGCCCACACCTTCCGGCAGCGAGGCGGTATCCCCCTGCCCCGAACTTGTCCCATGCAAGCCACTCGCATCCGCACAATCAGCGTCAAAGGCAAGACCATGGTCACTCTCACGTTCACCCTCGCGCGCGGCGGCAGCAACGCCCACACGAGCACACCTCGCACTTGGTGTAGTATGGTCCACCGGGCCCCGATCTGAATCCGCCTCGCTGGTTTGCTCCCGGCCGTAGTCACAGCCGCCCCCCTGTGCGGGAGGTGCATCGCCCGACCCACCCCCCATATACGGAGACGCATCGAACACGGGTAATGACGCCGACACCGACGGCATCTCGGCCGTGAAACTATCGCCCTCGCCGGGGGCATCCAATAGAGGGTGGCGCGCACAAACACCCACAAGCTTGGTCAACGCAGTGGCCGCAGGCACTGACCTATTCGCAACACCTTCGAGCACACCCGCACGATGGCACTCACGCAACAACACCGCGACATGGCTCGCCATTGTACCATTCAACGCCATCGACTCAGCAAAAGCCGGCCCCTCGAGAAACCCTCCGAGAATGCCGCACCGATGCTGAACCTCAGCAGCCGTATTCTTCACAGGTCTTCCTATCGAAGGCTGCGTTGCGGTTGCGTGTCTCGCGATCTTGAGACGACGGAATTCCGCATCGGGGCCGATCGCTGGGTGGGCATGTGCTCGTGCACGAGCGTCTCGGCCGCCGGCCTCGTCTTCTGAGGCAGCCTCATCGGTGACCGTGGCCTCGGAATCAGTGGCCTCATCAACACGGCCATCCAATCGGCGCTTCTTGGGAGCCCTTGGGTTCCGCGTGTTGTAGGGCTGCAAACCGCGACTGGGAGCAGCAGCAGGTCGGGCGAGCAGTGCATCAAGATTCAGCGTGTGCGTGAACTTCATAGCATCCATCCCACAGATCGCAGACTCCCATGTTGCCCTGCACCTACCACAGATGATGAAGCGCGTTTCGGGGTGTCCACATTGGAACACGCAACACCAAGCCCGCTACTGCAAGGTGCTGTCGAAGCATAGTTTGAAACACAAGGTGCATCCACCGACTCTCGATCGCACCTGGTGAAAACCCGATGTTCCGGGTCATGCGACAAGACCGCCTGCAGCCTCATGCCGATGTCCTTCTCGATCAACGAAAACGTTGGCGGACCGACGCGCGGTAGTATATGCTTCTTGCGAGAGTGGATTAGTATGCTAACAAGATCGTAGGCGGGCTGATCACCGTGGGGAATTGCTTCGATGATTCGAGTGAAGGCAGCCGACCCTACGTCGCAAAATGCGTCTCCTGCACGAGAGCGCTCCGCGTGAGAGTCTCTGCCATGGAGCGTTACAGTAAAAATACGCAATCGAAACAGCCGGTGTGGACCCGCACCTTCAACGGTGACACTCATGACGGCGAGCACGGTGCCGAAGACGCCCTTCGACTCGAACAACATCGCCCCGCCCGGGTACTTGCCCTCCTCCGTGTCAACCATGTGCCACACGTCAAGAAGCGCAGCAACAAGGGGGGCAGTGGTGGTGTCTGGGTGCAACCCCGCACGCACCACCGCGTGCGCAAACTCCACTGGCGACTTGAATGATGCGAGGAGGCCTTGGCCTCCGGGGTGCTTCCGGCGATCCAGGGCGCGGAACCACTCCCCAATGCGCACCATGGCCGCCGAGTAATGCATGAGGAAACCCAGGTCCTGCATGGGACGTGCAGCGCGTCGGCATCGCCGTCATGGCCAGAGTTCACGCCACACACATCGCAAAACGGAGCCGATATGGGGTCGGTAAGCGCATACCCCTCGGTGGCGGACTCGGGCACCTTTTTGTAGAACTCTCAGGATCGGGGCGCCCCCGATGGCGCTGGTAAGAGCGCGCGTGGGCTGGTTGTTCTTCTGCAGGAAAGCCTTGTGCATGCCGGAATGGAGTAGCACTGACAGCCACTCCAGGGCATCTCCTGACAAGGCGGGCAGCCGCCTGGACAGCTCTTCGTCGCTCAGGCCAGGCGGCAACATGAGCACAAGGAGGGGCGAATCTTCGGTCGCCCCGATGTCTTCCCCGTGCACTGGCGGGAGGAACCGCCCGAGGACGGGATCCCCTTTGCAGCCGCGCGTCGGCAGCGACCGCGACCACATACAGTGCGCCCATTCGATGGCTGAGAAGAGGCTGACCACTTTGAAAGGGGCGATCTTCAGATCGTGTGCCGATGCGGCATCAGCCTGATCCGGGAACTTCCGAGCCAGCCTCAAGTCATGCAGCGCAGCCTTGGCCAGCGCAGGGAGTTGCTGCTCACGATTGTCGAGCGGCACCAGCACAGCCAGCGATGTAGACACAGTCGGCCCGGCCACCGTGAACTCCCCGATCGAGGTAGAGTCGGGGCCCACGCAGCATTGCCGCAGCAAGCGCGCACTCCGCATGGTCGCGTGTAACAGGACGATCGCATGTAAAATGTCATCCTCGACATGTCGACGACGCAGATCATCCGCATCCCTAAAGAGGATTTTGTGCGCGCGCGCGATGCGAGAGCTTGGGCCGTCGATGCGCGGTGGAAGTTCTGTAGCGTCCGCCCGACATGCACCCTCTGCATCCGTAGGCGAGCCATCGAGATCACCCCGATCCGCAATAGCCATGGGGTGCATGATCCTGTTCGACAGCGTCAAGTCTCCCGAGTCGTTGACACATATTACGTGCGAAAGGTCGGCGCCATTGCATTGGCGGCCCTCGTCGTCGACCCCCCCAGCCTACACGACACGAATTCACGGCGGTTTGAACGAGCGGGCATGATGGTGAGACGATATGCACAATTACGATGGGAGGCGTGCACAAGGTGTTTGTCGTGTTCACCGTGCTTTACGCTGCCACATCGCTCAAAGGTTGAAAACATGACAGATGGTGGTCATGGGGGTCAGTTGGACCCTCCATACATGTTGCATGTGTCCGTAGACATACGTGGCAATGGCAAGGGAATCTCTGAATGCCCTATGAATGCCCTTGTCATGCAGGTGCAGCAGGTGGCGGATGCAGATGCCGTGGGGGATTTTATTGGCTGCCGCAACATCGTCACACACTACCTAGACGTTGTGGTGGACCCGCAGTGTTGCAACAACTCCCACGTTGGGTTTGCCAAGGCTATCCCCGGGGTTTGGGGTGATGAATTCCCGCTAATCTACCAGGTACCACGGGCTGGGTGTCATGACCACGTGTTCATCCGGCTGACACGAGTCAATGATGATGTTGCAAACGAATTTAAAAGATATGTTGAGTGACAGTGAAGGTGATACTACTGAAGACGACGACGAAGCCCTTGTTACATAACAGGGCAACCGAAACATGGCCACAGACGTTCGGGCTGCCACATGGGATCTTATGCCTGTGGCGAGGACACCCGGTTTTGGACCTGACGGCGCTGTGAAATGAGAGTTTAACATGAGAGTTCAAGCGCTGCGCAAAGAGAGACAACAACGCACCTCCATGTAAGCGTTAGCATCTGCTGACATTTCGACGCCTGGAGGTATCGTCCGCGACCCGCGACGACAAGGCTTCAGGTGAGCGCCGTCCAGAACCAGAGACAACGTACGAGTGACCTACAGGTGGACCGTGCTGAGTTGTGACAACCTCAGGTCGAAGCGTTTGCTTCATGTGCTTCCTGCTACAGGCTGGCGATGTTGTCGGCAGGGCACGCTTGTGCGCTGCGCGCTGTGCACTTGGCCACGCGAGCGTTGCACAAGCCATGCACGCCGGCCTGTGTATAGCACATGGTCAGCAGCCTCGCCTGCCATTCTTACCGGCATGTCTGCTTTTACTTTGCATCTGAAGCGTGCGTAGAGTGGTAGTGCAACGATGTGTTCACAGTTGGGCCGTGCTGAGTGTTCTGTCGCGTGCATTGACGCAGGTCGCAGCGCAAATGGCCAAGACGCTGAGGCAACTGACGGATCTCATTTGAGGTAACCAGCAGCGGTTCGGGCATCGCCGTGTTCTGCGGACGTTGCTGCATGTGCGCGGTACGACGGAACCGACGCCAGCGGACCTACCAGCCACTGCAGGCTGTGGTCTGCGCTTGTGTGAGTCTCCGATGCAGCTCTCACGGTATTGTTCAAGTTCGCTGCTGGTGTTGTGGATTGTTTCGTGATGCGAACCGCCCACCGTATCAGCGAGGCTGGCGTTCGCACGCCGTTGCAGACCGACCGGTGGTGTCCGGGCAGCCTGGCATCAGCATCGCAGTGGTAATTCCTGTCTTGCAAGAAGGCTGCAGGATTCAGCCAAGAACACGCGTGTGCTATGTAGCTGTGACCGAACCAAACAGCCCAGTAGTGACGTAGGGGGCCTGCTGAAGCCTTTTCTTTCAGGAAGCCCCCTGCGCCACGGTCGTGCTGGCACGAGCAACAGCCCGCCTCCCGGCCGGGCCTGCGCAACAACGGCCCTGGCCCGGCAGGCAGCTGTGTGTCGCAGCGCCGCACAGTCCACGCCGAACAACCGCAACACGGCTGCAACGCGACGAGCGTGCACGGGATGTCGACTCCCCGACGCAGCAGCGGCGTAGGGCGCGCAGCTGCGCGCAGCTGCGTAAGCCATCTGTCACCCATACATGTGCACGCTCGAATGCCTCCGCGTCGGGCGCGCCGCGGCGGATGCATGCATGCACGCAGATCCGCGCAGCCCCAGCAGCTGCGTCGCGCCACAGGCGCAGACACACTGCATTGCAGTGCACGCCACGCTGTGGACTGCCCGGACGCCGTGACAAGAGCACACAAAGTCTGTTTGGTTTGTGTAAGGGCATCTGGTGGCAGCGACAGAGGCCCACGGATCCGCCTGCCTTCCGATCAACGGTATCCGGCCGGGGCCTGTGCAAGGCACGTCGACTGTGCAAATACTTGCTGTAGGCTGATAATAAATGTTAACCTCATCAAAGTCATGTTTGGGCGTTCTGCGTAGCTGTCTAAGTGTACGTCAGCGCCGGCCTCCCAGCAGCCCGTGTGTGCGCCTGGCGAGCGCAGATGCGACCGTTGGGTACGGCAGCCTCGACAGGGATCTGTAGGAACTGCCGCTATCCATGCGCTATCTTATGGGATGGGGAACCGCGTCGCGGGGTCGCCGGCACAGCGGTGTGGTGCTGCAGCAGCTCGCAGCACCGCCGCGACGTTCCGCTGCCCGATCCGCTGCCCTGTGTATACCTGAGGTACGAAATTGTTGAACACTGATCGTATTTTTCATTGTGATGGCAGTGCACAGGCGTCTAGAACAGGTGTTCGACGGGGATGCGCGACTGCACACGCTAAACACATCACATCACCGGTAGACGTCTGATTCTGCAGCGCTACATCCTTTTGTTTACTATTTTGCAATCTTTTGTCAAGAGTTCAGCAAGGGTAGCCGATTCCAGTGGAAAGCACCGCTGTAGTTGCTGGTCAGCGCATAGGTCCTAGCACATGTGCATCCAACGCAGACCCGCATTCACAAGGAGGCGAAACTCTGACTTGTAGTTTCAGTGGGGTCCGTGCAACTAAGTGATAGCGTCTGATGGTTTAACTCGATCCCTCTCGAGGCACCGTCAGCCTCGCCCCACCATGCGATCAGTTGCAGCTTACCCACTGCGCTTGCACACGGATTCAGCATATGCGGATAACACATTTTTTTGCATGGGCAAGTTGCGAGGCAGTGTCGGCTCGTAATTTTTACATTGCAGTGTGCTTTGAGCTTTGAGCTTGTGTTGCGGTGTCCTGCACCTGTGAAATACTGTGGATCGAGCCCTTCAGCTTCAACTACATGAGTTTCTTGCATACGTGTGTGTGCACAATGAGGCATACGGGTGCAGATCTTGCCAGGGTACGCTACAGAGATGGCAGGCCAAGAGCTGAAGACGCATCAATCAATTGCAGTTCACCAGCGTTCTTTTATTCAGCCTCTAGCACCGGCATGCCAGAGTGGGCGGAGCGCATAACAGAGAGGTTGCAGTGTGCTGCAGTGAATATCAGCGGTGCATGGTAAGCAGCGCTACTCGAAGACAGCTTGTCATGTGGCTGCTTCAGCACATGTCAGTGTGGCCATGCTGAAGGGTGTGGCACGCACACGCTTGACTTCTGTGGCCTGCTGGCCACAGGCAGCAAGGCATCAAGGTAGTGCAGTGAGCAGCGCTGCTTAGGGAAAGAGTGCCTGTCATGCCGCTTCAGCATAGCCACATTTGGTCATGCTGAGGGGCATGACACGCACCTGCTTCCCCTAGGTGGCCTGCTGGCCACAACCAATCAGCCAATGAACCAGCCATTGCATGTTGCAACTGCAGCATGTGGTGGCGATTGCACACTACACACGCATGCACCAAACGTCATGCAATCATGTCTCAGGCACCGAAGAAACAGAACACGTCCGAATATTGGCGATGTCACAGCATCCCGGCACAACACGTGCAACCACACGGATCCGAAACCGTGCTCTCCCGCCCAACAGGACAGCCGCATGTAACAGCAAAACCACCAACGTCTGCCGAGTCAGCTAAGTTTCCCGTACTTCAGGTGTATGCTGCAGCAACAGTGGAGGTTGTCGTCGCTGTAGTCGTGGCTGCTGTTGCTGCTATTGTGGCGGCTGAGTGTCCCCCTGCTGTTGCGGCTATGGACAGCACGCCTTTGGATGGCAGGCGGAGGTGATCGCACTGTTGATGGCGTACGTCGCCCCTGCCAGCCATGCTTGCACCACGAGCTGTTGCAGAGGCCTGGAGTTTTTGTGGTTACATATGAATCCTCACGCAATCGAGTCGACCTGGGTACGACGGAATCCTCACGCATGCAAGGGTGTCTGTCATCGACACATCAACACAACACGACGGGGCACCTCCTCTACAGTCCGCTCGAGCATTCTACACATCCGCACGACACTGGACACCTCCGCCCGAGCGGAGCCGGGTGCACCTGATGGGGGGCCCGCGCGGTGCCACGTCACAGGGCGGCGACACCCCCGGCCTCCCCAAGATACACTGCAACACAACACAAGGTGCCCCAGCACACGCACCACACACTCCGAGCCCCCCTACGCCTCCATGTTGGGGATGCGGTCGTTGCCCCCGTCGATGCAGCCACTGGGGTGGTGCAGCTGAGGCGCGGCCGCGCCGTCCCGCGCCATGTGCACGTGGCGCATCACCCACCTCCCCCCCTGCCGTGCGACGTGCTGCCGCAGGTCCCGGGTCGTGGTGCCATGTCGCAGCATGTCGGACGTGATGGCCGTCTCCGGGGTGACCGCGAAGTCCGCCATCGCCGACACGCGCGACATCAGGACGATGTTCGCGGCGACCTTCTCATCGCGCGGGACGTCCCTGAGCAGCGGCGCGTGCATGAGGACGCGGTGCTCGGCGGGCTTGAAGCTGCAGCTCAGCAGCTCGCTGGCGCACAGCACGCCGCAGGGCTTGATCGGCAGCAGCCCGTGCACGGACAGCGGGCGCGGCTCGCTCGGCACCGCGGGGTTCTCCTCCACCTTGACGACCACGACGGGGTTGACCTGGACGAAGCGGTGCACCTGCGCGTCCACGCCGTTCCAGAGGTTCGCGAACGGGATCGCGTACAGGGGATCCCTCTGCGGGGCGTCCTCCGCATCGGGGATGCGCAGCGGCGCCAAGGTCTTCTTCAGCACCGCGCGCACGAGGTCCCGGAGGACCCCGCGCACGAATCTGCCGACGTGGGGGTCGTAGCCGCGCCGTTGCTGCCAGTTCTTGACCTGGACGGCCAGGGTGGACTCCACGCACGACAGCACGGAGTGGAACGTGCGTTTCTGGAAGTGCGTGACGACGGCGTACGAGCCGGGGCCGACGCCGGCGAAGGCGTGGGTCGTGATCATCGGCTCTCCCGGCGTCACGACGATGCGCGACCACGCCTTGAGCTGTGAGATCACCTTCCGCGCCATCGCGCAGCGTCCGGTGGTCCTGCACGGCGCCAGCGTGAGGCGCAGGCGGGGGGGAAGGGGGAGTCAGGCAGTCATGCGACCGGAGCGCGGCGCACGCCCGCGGAGGATGTAGGCAGGTGGCAGCAGAGGCAGGGCCCGGCACACAGACACAGCGGGCGCGGACGCACCGGAAGAGGAACTCGTCCACGCGCTTGCACGTCACTTGCATCGTCCGCCGGCACTGAGGCGGCTGGCCCGCCTCCGGCACCCAGGGAATGTTCACAGACTTGGGCGCGGGCTCATCCGCGTCGGCCGGAGGCGCGGGCGCCAAGTCATACGCGTCCCGGTACTTGGCCTGTGGCCTCAGGCGGTCGTAGTACACCTCCTCCGTCTCGGCCGCGGTCGCGACGGCGACGATGGTGAACGGCAGGTACGGGTTGCCCGGGGGCACCACCTGCGGGTAGTTGGGCAGGCGCGCCGCCTCGTAGAACCACACCGGCCTGTCGATGCACTCCACCCGCCCGAGGAGTAGCAGCATGCATTCGTGCGAGATCTCGCCGCTCTGCCTGCAGCATGCAGCGGAGGATACACACGGGGCCCAGGCGGCCGTCGGTCACAGCAGGGCGGCGGCGTCCGCCGCGGACGCCGCTCAGGCCACAAGGCGCGCCGTGAGAGCCGCGCACGGCGACATCATGCACGCGAGCATGCGGATCACGCAATCATCAGGGCCGCGCCTCAGGGGAGGCCACGGCGGTCGGGGGAGAGCGCACCCCGTGCAGTGCATCTCGTGCATCCGCCCGACGAGGCGATGGTTGCCGTGCACGAGGACGACGAGCACGTTGGTCGCCGCGCTCTGCAGGGACGGCAGCTCCCAGACGTTGTCTCCGATGTCGGCGGGGGGGTTGTACGGCACGGCGAGGCCGTGGTCTGCGCTGGCGGGGTCGTCGACGACGCGGCCGACGCCCCCCGGGGCGACGATCTGCTGCAGGTGGTCTCCGCTGGCGACGAGCTTGAGGCCAGCGAGCGGCTGCTGCAGGTCGGTGTACGGCTCGGGCTGCAGCAGCTGGCGCGCTGCCCAGTTCACCGACTCCTTCGCAGCCCTGTATGCCCTGAGGTTGTGTTCGGCGAGGCGGTTCGACATGGCGGTGAACTCCTCCGCGAACAGGAGGTCGATGCTCGCGACGCTCCGCGCCGCCGTGATGTCGCTGTACGGCGGGGTCATGTGCAGCGCGAGCGAGCCGACCTTGAAGCGGCGCGGGAATGTCTCGCAGCGTATGGTGGCGGCCAGTCGGCCGCTGTGTGTGCAGCGTGCCACCGCGCGCCGTCCGAGGTCGCGCTTGGCACCGTTGTACATCACCTCGCAGGTGTACGTCTTGCCGCTGCCGCCGGAGCCGAGGATCAGGACCGCATGGAACGGGCCGCCGGTCACGGCCTCGAGCAGGTCCTGCACGGCGTCCCGCGCTTTGACAGTTGGCCCGCGGAGCAGGGGGTGCGAGGTGGCAGGCGAGGGCACGGTGGACCGCCGCCACGCACGCAGCGCGCACGGCACATGTGACAGCAGGACAACAGCAGGCGGGGTGGAGGGGGGTCCGCACCGGCGGCCGGATCGTCATGATCTCGCCGTACACGTCCGGTGGCAGGCTAGAACGGTCGTACACATACTCGTTGATTTCTACGGCGTGCTGAGACGCCGTCAGGCTGGTGAGGGGCGGCCCCGGGACGTCGGGCTCGGCGGGGCCGGCTTGTGGCGGGTGGGCGGCGGCGTCAACGGGGCCCTGCAAGGCCGCGGCGGCGAGATTCACGGCATGATGTCCGGCCGCCGGTGCCGCGGGCTGTGCGTCCGGCGCGGCAGCCGCAGGCTGCCCCCCGGCGGGAGGCGGAGCAGTTTGCACCGCCGCTGCAGGCTCGACGGGCGCGGCTTCCGGCGGGTGGACAGCGGCGTCGGCGGGCCCTTGGACACCCATGACGGCGGCGGCCAGGTTGAGCGCTCCCCTGCCCTGCGGCGGTGCGGGCTGTGCGCCAGGGACAACGGCAGCGGGCTGCCCCGCTTGGGCGGCCGGTGCAGCGCCGTGCGCCGGTGCGCCGCCCACTGCGAGCTCTGCGACGACGGGGACGTGCTCCTGGACACCCATGATCGCAGCGGTCATGTTGGCCGCGCCCCCGCCCGGCGGTGGCGCGGGCTGTGCTTCAGGGAGGTGCTCTTGCTGGCCAGCCGGAGCACCGTCGAGTGCAGGCATCGCGACAGCAACACAACCCTCACTGGCAAGCAACGGCAGAGGCGGGGCGTGCGCTGCAGCGGCCACAGGCTGGCCGCCGACGGGGTGCCGAGCAGCTTCCGGCAGAGCGGGAGGCGGTAGCTGCCCCAGGTGGGGTGCCGTCGACGCGATGCCGGACGCAGGAGGCACGTCTGGAGGGGCGGCCAAAACGACTTCTGGATCATCGCCAGAATCATCACTGGACGATATGATGATCAGCGGCCCGTCGTAGCGGCGTGCAGCCACGCCGCGAAGTGCAGCCCCGGCCCCCTCCTGCTTCACCACCACAGGCAGGGCCTGTGCAGCACTGCAGGGCTGCGCCTCCTCGGGGGGCCCTTGGCCCGCGTCTCCGAGGGGCTGTGCCGCCTGAGGGGAGGCCTGCACCTCCGCGCCGAGGGCGCCCTCGCCCGCAGGAGCAGCCATCTCCGAGGCTGCCGCACCGGAGGTCTGCGCTGCTGCGCCACGGCGCGCTGCTCCGGGATGGGCCTCGCCTGGCGGTTGGGAGGCCTGGCCTGTAATCGCAGCCGCGATGGGGGCGCGGCCGGCTGCCGCGGGGACTGCCGAGTCGAGTGCACGCGCTGCTGGAGGAGCCAGGCATGCTGGCCGATGGGCCGGGACTGCCCCGCCGTCCCCGGTCGCGAGTGCGAACCGCGTCGACGCTCCCGCGCCATCACCGCTCGGTCCAGCGGCGGGGCATTCGCCATGGGCGGCAGCACCAGTGCGCTCGTCCGGGAACAGGCGCGACGGCGTGATGCCGACGCCCGGAGCAACGCCGCCCGCGACGTGCGCCCGTAGGCGCTCGGCCGTCATCCTGTCCGATTCCGTGACGGCCGTCATGAAGAATCCCGCGGCGAGGTCCCCGGCGTGGTTCAGCCGCAGCGCAGGTGGGAGGCTCCGCCTGATGTTCTTGCAGGCCTCCACGGCACCGGCCACGTATCGCGCATGGTCTGGTGGATCGGCGCCGGCCGCCGTCATGGTCGCGATGGCGGCGCCGCGCACACACTTCCACATCGCCTCCGGCAAGTCGTCGCTCTCCCTCGCCGCCATGAGGGCACACGCCATGCGGGCCGTGCAATAGCCGACCGCGGTGGACACGTCTGCACCGAAGTGCTCCCGGTGGGCCAGGCTGGCTGCGCAGAGGTGCACAGGGATCAGCACCGTCGGCTGCGTGGGCTCCACCACCGACAGCGGCGAGAGGCTGTCGAGGCACTGGTGGAGGATCGCAAGAGTCACCACGTGAACGGGGCTCGTCGGGGAGGACGGGAAGGCGGCCGACAGTCGCGGCAGAAGCAACGCGATTGCGTCACGCGCCACTTGGACGGCGGTCGTGTGCTCCTGCGTGTCACGGCCACTCGCGAGCCTGCGTCCCGAGCTCTTGTTCTTCATGACGACTGTCCCGAAAACGGTGCCATGGTCGCGCCCGAGCCGGACCCCGCCGAACCATGTCCAGCCGGCGATGTCCTCCGAGGCACCTTCCTTCGAGCCACGCATGCCGTGCATGCGTGCGCATACAACCTGCACCACCACAGTGTCGCTTCACCGGGGCTGACACACGCACTCCGCACGTGCTACGTCGGCACGGGTCGGAGACCGATCCACCGGGGGATTGTACAAGCACAGCGACGACGCCACCGGGGTGGGGCCGTTCGGGGATCCTGAGAGCGTGACCTCTCGTTCATTGGCCACAGGCAGTGGGCATCATGCGGTACACCAACGTCGCTGTTGCATCCAATCGGACATGACGCGCAAAGGCGTACACACGCGCTCGTGGCGTTTCAACTCAACTGCTTCCGGGAGCGGCGTAACGGGATTGGAGGTGACATCGGCGATGCTGGGTCGTGCCTGTTGGAATTTTCCATTCGGCAGCTTGAGGACCCTCAAGGGGACAGTGCCAGTCGCGGCCATGGCTTGGATGGACTCCAGCGAGCCGAAGTTGCAGCGGCCGTGGCCCCGCCCGAATGCGGGCAGTGACCCGCACACGACGTCCATGGCATTGCGCGCCCGCGCCTGGTCGGTGAGCCACTCCCGACCGTGTGCTTGGAAGGCACGGGCGACCGCCAGCATGACTCCGTTTGCCGGCGGGAGCGCGACACGCGGCGGCTCGTCCTCTGCATCCGTACGGGGTGGAGTGGTCAGAGTGCGGGTCGTCTGGCGGGCATGCATGGCATGTGGCACGACGACAATGCGATGCAGCCATGACGCTCGGGTGCAGAGAGGCACACACCATGGTGTGTGCCCACGTTCAGTTGTATCGCACACCGCGGATGGACGATGTTCAGTTGCATGTATCATGCAACTGTTCGCCAAGAGGACCACATGACCGACAAGGCGGAAGCGCACCGTCCATCGGAGAGCCTTCGGATCCGTCACGCGTGCGCCCGCGCTTCTTCCGTGCCTTGCCCTTGGGCTGCCCGCCCGCATCCCGCCGACGCCGCTTGCTGGCCTGGCTGCTGAGCTGACGCATGCGCCTGTCGGCTTCGGTGCCCGAGCCGGTACCGATGACGACGATCTGTCTGCGGCTGCGCAGCTCGGCGAATGCGCGAGCATGTTCCGCCGTGACTCCGTGCATGATTGAGAGCTCCGGGATGACATACCCGGCGCGCTTCGTCGTCATCCGGCCTGCATGGAATAGTTGAGCATCACTGCTGCGCCCGATCGTCGGCGATCGCGTGCCATGACGCGGCGCGACTGGAGGGCTGCGAGATGGGGGCCGCGGGGGATGAACTCAGGTCGGTGATGCGTGTATTCGGGTACGGTCCGCATACACCCGAGCTGAGACAGAAAGACCAGGGCATCACGGTCGACGGGAGCGTACCCTTTCCGTACAGCAGCCCGGATACGAGGGCGTGGTTGACGTCAATCAGCGACAGCCCTCCCGCGCCCCGACCGCGCGCCGCGCACGGCAGGCA
The DNA here is from genome assembly GCA_023078555.1 of Ulva prolifera. Classification (NCBI taxonomy): domain Eukaryota; kingdom Viridiplantae; phylum Chlorophyta; class Ulvophyceae; order Ulvales; family Ulvaceae; genus Ulva; species Ulva prolifera. The sequence continues at coordinate 5,732,118 of CM041201.1, read as the reverse complement.
CACCGACTGCCCGGTGAAGCCGGCCGGGCACGTGTATTGTGCGCAGATGGCGCACGTCGTGGGTGCCGGCGGGCCCGGCACCGGAATGCCCGTCGCCGTGATCTGTTCCGTGGCCTGTCCATCTTCGTACAGCTTCTCCACCGCCGCCTGCACGAAGTGATCCTCTTCTTCGATCGCAGAGAGGTCTCGTCCGAGCACGTCTGCGGCCCAGTTGATGACCTCGTTGCCGAGGTGGCTCCTAAGCTGCGCGACCGCGTCCTGGCCATCCACCACCTCCGACTGGCGGCCCCACTCGACGTTCCACTCCACAGCATCCTCCTCGACGTCATGCATGGCGTCAGCGGCATGCTCCGCTGCCGCGACTGCAGCTGCAATCCTCGCCGCTTCCAGCGCCTCTGCGCTCGTCGACGGCAGAATCCGGCCCAGACACGTGCGCCAGTACCCCCCGAAGCCGTCGATGGGCTCCCACTGCTTGTGGGTGGAGCACCAGCGAAGGACACGGCCGGTCTTGGGGTCGATGCAGAACCAAGCCTGCATCCACGGCGCCACGGTTCGGTGGGCGTACAAGTGACACGACGGGCTCACGGCACCGAACGTCCACATCCACACATCTGGTGAGGGTGTCTGGGGGCGGTACGTGGGCCTCCTGACTCCACCAGGACAGCCGGTCCCTGGCTTTCGCATACACACGCGTGCCGTCCTTCAGCCGACCGCTGACGTCCAACCGATATTCCTGGCTACGTACGTCGGCGGTTCGTGCTTGTAGACACAGACCCACCGTGACGGTATGCTTCAGCATGTGACATGCAGACCGCACGTCGCGGGATGCCTCTACTGGGTGCACTCCACCGCAGATTCGTCAACTCGAGACAAATGCGACCGCACGTAGGGGGGCCTGATTCTGCAGCACACGAGGTCATCCCGAGAGGCACACCGGCATGTGCATGGGGCACAGGGGCAGTGCTCGCTGCGCGGCCTCCGAGCCCCGGCCCCGGCGGGCAACCTGCGCTGGACACGTGGTGGCCTTGCAGAGGCCGTCGGCTTTGTCAAAGTCCAGCTCGAGGGCGGTCTCGCGAGTCGCCCACTTGTGGCCCGCAGGGGCGACATCGCGTGGCGCGCGTGGCACACGGCGGCGCCGATACGCCGTAACCTTGGCCACGCAGCGGTCGCATGAAGCGAGCCCCGGCCGGAACATCTGCAGCGGCACGCCCAGGCCGCACGTGCTGCAGGGGCGGGTGTACATGTACGCACCTGTCCGTTTGCCGTCCTGCCCCACGACCGCCACAAGCACAAACTGTAGTCCGCGGACGTCCTGCATGCGCCGGTGACGTTCGGTCGCGGTCGAGGCGTCGCCGCCGCGATGATGGGCGGCTCCATGCATACATGCGCATGCCGAAGAACCCGGCGCCCCGACAGACAACGGCGGCATACAGCAGAGACAAGCGGTACGGGCGTTCCGGCACAGCAGGGGCGTTTGTGCACGCACGTCGAAGCACTGCTTGCACAGCATGGCCCCGTCGCGATCCTTGAGCTTGGCTTCTCCGGAGCAGCCGATGCGCACGCAGCGGCGCAAGTGACCCCGCCGCGCCTCGTCGTAAAAGGCGTACGCGATGTACGGCGAGTTGAGAGATTCACCCGGACGAACGTCGAGGCGCAGGGCGGCCTGCTGCTCGGCGGCGCGACGTTCGAGGATGAAGGAGCCATCGGCATCACGGCCCGACTCCACCTCCGCCGGGGAAGCAGGCATGTGCTCTGGCGGCGGCTGCTGTTGCCCGCGTCCAGCATCCCGATTGCGCTTGTGCACTGAGCAGGTGCGGCAGACCCCTCCGTCGCCGTCGATGCCTTGGCCGTGACGGAACTCCCGCACGTCCAAGTGCTTGTGGCACCCGGTGCACCGCCGCATGTCCTCCTCCGTGCCGCGGACACGGACGTCCGCCTTGCGGTGCTTCGGGCACAGCAGCAGCGCGTGTTCGGTGCCCAGGTGCACGTGATCGGGACATCCCATGACCAGGCACATGTTCGATGCCGCCAGCGCCTTCCGGACGGTGGCGTCGAGGTTGCAGGCCCGTGCCGGGATCACTGGCAGTTTGCCGTGTAGCACCCCCTCGAGATCTTCCATGAGAGCGTGGCCGTCGTCATGCGAGAGGAGCATGAGGTCCACCTCGAACTCCACGTGCGACCGAGGCAGTCGCATGAAGGCGGGGTACGGCACCGCGGACTTGCCGGTCTCAGGGCGTATGGTGAGCTTGTGCACGTGAAAGCAGCGGCTCTGGATGATCGCGAGGGCAACTTGATGGCTGATGTGCATCTCCACCACCTTGCCGCCAGCGGCCATGGTGCGCCCGACAGCCCCTCTCGGCGCGTCTGGGTCCTCCTGGACCTCCGGGTCCACGGTGGTCGCCGGACCGTCGTCTCGCGCATCGGGCTCCGCCAGCTCGGCCGCCAGGTCAAGCTCCATGGCGTCGGCGGGGACGACGCCGATGTCCGCGGCAGCGCGCACAGCATGGCGAAATTCCCTGTCGATCTCCTCAGCGCCATCGTCATCCTCGCTGTCATCGAGGACGACGGCATCGTCGCCGTCCCCCGCATCCTCCTCGTCCTCATGAAAGTCTGTGTCGAACGGGCCGTACGGATAGTCTTGAGCGACATCCTCCAGCGTCACATGCTCCGGTGTCAGCGTCGCCGCCGCCTTGAGCGTGTCCAGGCGGCGCTTGTCCACAAACATGACGTCCTCTGCGGCGGCCAGCCAGGCTTCTTTGGCAGCAATCGCCTCCCGCACGACCACAGTGTAGTCTTTCACCACACCTGCGCACTGCGCCAACTTTACAGGATGTGTGTGTGTCTGTCTGTCTGTCTGTCTGTCTGTCTGTGCATGTGTCTGTGTCTGTGTCTGTGTCTGTGTCTGTGTGTGTCTCTGTCTGTCTCTGTCTGTCTGTCTGTCTGTCTGTCTGTCTGTCTGTCTGTGTCTGTGCCTGTGCCTGTGCCTGTGTCTGTATCTGCATCTGTGTCTGTCTGTCTGTCTGTCTGTCTGTCTGTCTGCCTGTGCCTGTGCCTGTGCCTGTGCCTGTGTCTGTGTCTGTGTCTGTGACTGTGTCTGTGCCTGTGTCTGTGTGTGTCTGTGTGTGTCTGTGTCTGTCTCTGTCTGTCTCTGTCTCTGTCTGTCTGTCTGTCTGTCTGTCTGTCTGTCTGTCTGTCTGTGTCTGTGTCTGTGTCTGTGTCTGTGTCTGTGACTGTGTCTGTCTGTCTGTCTGTGTGTGTCTGTGTCTGTGTCTGTGTCTGTGTCTGTCTGTCTGTCTGTCTGTCTGTCTGTCTGTCTGTCTGTCTGTGTGTGTCTGTGCCTGTGCCTGTGTCTGTGCCTGTGCCTGTGCCTGTGTCTGTATCTGCGTCTGTGTCTGTCTGTCTGTCTGTCTGTCTGTCCGTCTGTGTCTGTGTCTGTGCCTGTGTCTGTGCCTGTGCCTCTGTCTGTCTGTCTGTCTGTCTGTCTGTGATCATGCATGGCAGCTAGCAGAGCTCATGTTGGCAGAGGTGAGATACACGGCATAGTTGTGCTGCAAGATCTGTGACTGCCAATTGGCAGGAGTCTGTGCTGTACGACTAGTGATCATGGCAACAGGTGCTGGAATCACGATGGCTCGACACTCCGAGAACGGGGGACAGACCTGGAAGCGAGGCGAGTCGCTCATCGGAGAGGGGCCTCTTGAGGAGCCACCAGCCCGGGGCATGGGCCACTCGCCTGGAGAGCCGCAAGTACACGGACGCGATCTGGCCGCCGGAGCCGGGGTCGTGGCCACCGACCAGCTCGGCGAGGCGCTTGCTGGCCGCGGTCACCCTGGCCTGGTGCAGCCGCCCGTCTGCGCTGGCCTGGAACTCCAGGAAGCACGCGAGGTCGCGCTCCGCCTCGTTGCCGGCGACGGGCGGGGGGCCGGGGTCGGTCGCGTCCGCCGAGACGCGCTGGACGGTGCGCGCGGCCTCCATGTCCTGCGGGTTTGTCGTCACGCCGGCGTGCTGCTGCATGGCACACACACACACCGTGCAGAGGCATCGCACACACGCTGCGGAAGTCAGGGCGGCGCAGGCTGGGCTCGGGTGGTGCGGCATCGTACCATGCCACCGAGGGTGGTCGCCGCCGCGCGGTTCGAGAAGTAGTGGACCATCGCCGCGCAGGCGGTCTTCTGGACCCAGGTGCCCAGGTGGCGCAGGGTTGTCTCGTCGGGGGGGCGGTCGGAGATTATGCGCATGAGCACGTGGCGCAGGACCATCGAGGAGCGCAGCGCGCGCGGCCCGGCCTTGACGCCGCGCCCGCGCGGGCCGACGTCCGCGAGCACGCCCGCCATCGCGACGAGCCAGGAGATGCGGTTCCCCGGGACGTTGACGAACGGCAGCATGAGGAGGTCGTCCTGGGCGCAGATGACGTACCTGCACCCCGTGAGCCCTGTGGTGCGGGCCACATCGCCGTGGGGCCCGTGGCACACAGGAAGCCACACGGGCAGGGGGCGCATGGCAGCAGGGCAGCAGCGACACGCAGGGGGGGCGCACCACTCCCGCGTCTGCGGCTTGCGCGGCACGATCTCCCCGAAGTCCAGGTCGTTGACGGCAGCCCAGTCGAAGACCCCCATCGCGAGGCCGAGCTCGACCAGCGTGTTGCCGACGAGCGGCAGACCCCGCCTGGCCGCGAGGCCCGTCGGATCGAGCGCCAGCACGTTGACGCCGTAGGCGTTCGGGCACTTCGTGACGACGTGGCGGGTCACGAGGGCGAAGCCGATCTGCACCGGCGGCCGTGGCGTCGCGATACGAGGTGCACGTCATGTGGCAGAACGATCATGACGTGAACCAAAGACAATACCTGGCTGCACATGTCTGGGGGCTTCAGCAGAGTATCGTACAGCATGCATTGGCCACCGTGCCTCTCGTTGGACCTGGCGTGCCAAAACAGACAATGTGTGCTGACTAAGGCAACATGATGCAGCACAACTTTCTGCATGTTCGGCAGTGGTCATCTGCATATGAGGGGCGAGGCATGCATAGCACGAGGTCATGCACATACAAAGTGGGCTGCTCGGCAGTAGGAGGACATGCTGCGACTTTGGTTGCACAGGAGAATCGCACACACTTATTACAAAATAATACACTATCCCATCACACATTCGCTGCCAATGCATAGCTATAGGCGTGGCGCCTGGCAAGATAGAACGGAAACGCCTCGATAGGATATACGCAGGCACAAAACAACACAGACCTCCGGCAGCGCTACACAACAGGCACGAGAATGCAAGACAGAAGCCTCCTTCCTGCACTTGAGCGAATGTGCTAATGTGTGATTGACACATAAGCGAGGGCCGCAGGTGCGCACCGTGCAGTCCCCCCGTGACAGGTTGTCCACGGACGCTGGCACCGCCTCGCCGTCCCGCAGCAGCACCTTCTGGAGGTGCACGTCCTCCCAGCGCCAGAACTGGAAGAAGGTGCTCCGGACGCCGGCGATCGCGGTGAGCGAGAGCACGACCCGCGCCTGCATCATCCCGAAGCCGCCGACGTACATGCCCTCCACCATGCGGCGGATCTGGCCCTCCGACAGCGGCGTGATCTTGCGGATCCCGCTGAGGGCGGACGACTTGATGAACATGGCGACGCCCGACACGACGCTCTGGTAGCGCTGGAAGGGACTGGCATCTTCAACCGCCTGCGCGCACGCGGTGTCACTACAGCGGCCTTGCGGGCGACGGGCAGGACTGTCCGCATCGGAGGACAGGAGGCGCGCCGCGGCGCAGCTTCACACGGGCGGCACGTACCTCGTTCACGGCCGCGTAGTACGCCTTCATCAGATCGCCCACCGCTTTCTTCATGCCGTCCAGCGAGCCCTTGCTGCCGATGACCTTGGTGTAGAGCAGGAGGTGGAGGACCTCGACGAAGCGGTCCTTCGTCATCGCCCGCCACGACTTGACGGCCTCGAACATGTCGACGACGAAGGCGTCGTCCCCGACGGCGTCCGCACGGAGCAGGGAGTCCGTGTCCTCCCCGCGCAGGACCATGACGGCGTAGTGGGCGCGGAGGAAGCGCAGCGCGCCGCGCTCGCTGTCCTCGAGGCCTGGCAGGGTGCGGTTGAAGCGCGACAGCAACAGACGCCAGTCCTCGGGCTCCGGGAGGGTGCAGTCCGGCTTCTCGGTGGTGTTGAGCGCCGCGCACACGGCGCGTGACGGCTCCCCGAGCCGACTGGTCTCCTCCGCGGCGCGGTTCAGGCACGCGCGGGCCTTGTGCAGGCGATCCTTCGTGAGGCCCAACGCCACGAGCCCCTCCAGGAGCACCTCGCCCGAGGGGTTCAGCTCGTACCGCCGCCTCCTACACGCGCGACGACCGGTCGCTCACAGGCGTCCGCCCGCAGCGGCGAAAGCATGCACGGGGACACTGCTGCCCGTCAATTGTTAAACCGGACACAGCTGGTTGGATCATCTGGTCTGGCGAGATCATTGCTTGCTCTCTGTCGGTCTGGCTGGGCAGATTGGCTGCTGCATTTTGTGCTCCATAGTGCTGGGCATTGTCAACAGGCAATCACGACAGTGCCAGGCACAGACTCTGCAGCACATGCGATTGGCACGTCCTGATAGCATATGTGACACTTGTCCTTCCATTCAGCTTACGTGTGACGACCTTGTTGCATACACGTGTGACTCCGTACCACTGGAAAGCAGTGTATCGCCCTCGTCAGCAGATCAGGCACTGTTTAGGACCATTAGGCAGGCTGTCTCGTAAAACGGTGCGTGGCTCTACTGCATGTCGGTGTGGACTCAGGCGAACAGTGACGTGCCTACACAAGCCTCCCATCTTGTAGAATGGTGCCTGCTTGCAGTCCATGCTGATGATAGGCATGTACATGTACACCTCTGATCGCTTTTGAACATTCCTGGTGGTGGTGATGTCCCTGCGATCTCATGGTGTAAAGGAGCACTGCAGTGTAGCATGCTACATTGACCGACCGGAGGTTCACGCGGTACTGTATGGACGGGCATCAAGTTATAGGTAGTAACACATCAACACTGTTTTTCAGGTGAAGCTCACAACATTGGAGCTGCTGCGATGTTTAGAGTCTCTGCAAGGAGCACCTCGTCCACGTGCGTTTTGTTCACCAAACAGGACAGAGCAGGGCACGTCAGCTACGTGCATGTTCAGCACGTCAGCTACGTGCATTTTGTGGCAATTCCAGCCCAAGTCGAGACTATCACAGTATGCAGTGGCGTGCATGGGTGCCAGCTGGTCCTTAGGCCCATCACAGCTTGATACCAACTCACGAATAGTGTGGGAATTGAGGTCAGCTGGGGTGCACCTGAAAGTTCATGTCACAGGTGTAGCTGGCCTGTGGCTCTCAGCTTGGATGACCGGTAGGCCGCTTCAAACTGCGGGGCCACCATGGTGCACCGCACACAGGCAACCCCAATTCCCATGCACATTTCAACGTGACTCATTTCTGCAAAAGACAGATCGAGGATCCATCCATCCACTGCTCAGATATAAACTCCGACAGCTACGTGCATTTTGTGGCAATTCCAGCCCAAGTCGGGGCATGATGTCAGGAGGTGTACATGCATGGGCAGGATTGGCGGGTGGCACCATCCAGTGCATTCACAGGCTCATGTTGGCGCACACCTGGGAGTGCATGCGTGTGGTTCAGGGCTGCCAACTCAGGGCTGCCGATTTCAGGGCTGCCGATTCAGAGTTGCCGACTCTGTCTCGGTGATTCACCAATGGACGTGTGGCTGTCTGGATACTTGTCTGGCTGGCCGCCACAATTGTGTCCATCGGCCGTCTGCAGCGGCAACGCTTCAGCGCCGAGCTCCGCTAGCGCGTGCGTTGTGACGCTGGTTCCAGCCGGAGGCGATCACTCAACGCGTGCCTCTATACGGCCCGTCTTCAGGGACCGGGCCGTATAGAGGCAGCGCGACAGGTATAAAACACTTGTATATAATGTATATAAAAAAAACAGCAGCGATCGAGGCGGGCGCTGTGCCGTCGACAGAGCGGCCGCGTCGCTCTCAACCTCAACAGGTGACACCGATGCCGTCTGCAGGGTCACGCGATGTACTAGTACTGCTACGCCCATGCCGCTGTGGCGATGTTTCCTCAGATCACATCGTTGTTATACACAACAACTTTAAACCAAATTAAAGAAAGTATATTAAAGAGATTTCTGATTGCATTATGGCGATGCGTACGTTGACATCGCGTACATATACATGTACATCACAATGCATACTGCGCTGAAGCATCTACTGCTGCATTCGATTCAAGACGGCGATCACCGTCTTGTAAGAAGGTGATTCAGACAGCGTGGCCTGCAGGGTATGTCGAGTAGCCTCTTCGGTTTCTACAGAAACTATCCACCAGTCGACGATGCCAGCTTCCCGACTGTAACTGTGGTCAAGCAGATCCGCGGCGCCGGCAGCGAACAACGCCAGTTCATCGGCCTGCAGTTCCCGCAGCAGCTGCAGAACGCCCGCACGTTCTTCAACTGCCCGTCCATGGCGTATGTCCCCTTTGAGGACACTCCTCTCGCGGCCATCGCTTCAGCACACTGGGAGCAGACTCTATTCGATGTGCGCTGCTCGCCTGTGCCTCTGTTCAGAATTGCAGCAGACGTGTGTGCCAATGCCTGATCGACGCATGGGCCGACGCCCTCCTGCGGTTCATACTGCAGTATGTGACCTGCAGCTGGTGCATATATATGTGGATTGGTCCCGTGCTGCTGGAGGATCGTGTCGCCAGAGGGAATCAGGCTCACGGGTGTGCATCATACCACGCACCACATCTGGTGCTTGAAATAAATTGCAATCTTGTGGATGCGTTACGTATACAGGGATACTAGTAGAGGTGGTGAGGCGGGCGGCACCGCGGAAGTAGCAAGCAGATCAAGCACACATGCTTGTGGCAGTCCAGTGACATGACCGCCATACCACTGGACTGCTACAATGCTTCGATTGCAAGCTGTTTGTGGACGGAACGAGTTGCATACACAACATCTGATGCTTACTGATTTTTCAATAATCTGCAGCTGGGTGAGCTCGAGGTTCATAACCGCGGTATCTGCCAGTGTACGGATGCACATCACAATGATATTCATATACATTGATGGACCCCAACTCAGAGTTGGCTGTGTCAAGACCACAAGCTGCTGCAAGACTTGTTGTGAATGCCATATGGGTGATTACAGTGTGGTCAACGTGCGTGGCGGTCACGTTTGAAAGACAGTCGAGCTGATTGCCAGCATAGACTCTAGATCGGATCGACTCTAGATCGGATTGAGACATGACGGACGTCCGTCGACCATGCATACCTATGTGCACCTTCACGAGAAAGGTCAGCATGAAATCTCAGTCTTGCGGATCTGGCAAGGTCCGATATGGTTGTGGTACCGTGTGACATGCCCAAGTGGAGCCTGGATCCGATTTCCAAGGAGTCCAGCATACTCATGCATATGAGCTCGCAGCACGTGCGGAATCCGACACAGCCGTATCACCTTTACAATTCATGTAGGCAACTTTAAAATAACTTTTAAGATCTGGCCGGCATGAGGGCTGTGGCTGCATGCAGGGAGAAATAATGGAGGCAGCGGGTTCGCCGCGTGCAGTTCAGACACACATGGACCGCCAAGTACTCACGGATCAAACTTTAGCTTTGCTGCAAGACACTGGCTGGTGCGCGTTCTTGGCTATCACTTTCAATATTCACATATGCAAGATACCGCCCTTGGGCACACCTCCTTGAAGCGGCATCCACCGGTGGCCCGTCGCTGCAGCATAACTTACCTTGGGCACACCTCCTTGAAGCGGGCTGTCATGATCAAATTGGGTTTTGCTGTGTGCGGCATCAAGTAAACTTCATGTAACCTGTACTTGAAGCAGTGTTGTGCAGTCCGTGTAGAGCTCGAGGCGGTGGCACCTAGGATTGCCTCGCACATCTCCGCCGTCTTGAGCGCCAACGGGCAGGCTACTCTGTTCAGTATATAGATCAGCCTGACCGTTTTTTGACGTGCATGGCCGCGATCGCTGCGCGCGGGCTAGGTCTTGGTCATGCGTGTGCGGCATAGGGGCCGGCGCGAGAGCACAAGCCTCGATCTTGACCCTGTTGGCGGTGGCCGCACAAGGCAAGAGCCCGCCCGCCGTAAACCGTGTTGCTGTTTTCTTGTTTTGATCAATGATGATGATGAAAGTCGCCCTCATATGCATCGTAGTGTGGCGTGGCAGGCTCGGCATGTTCTTGTGTCTTCCAGACGCCTGAATGTGCAGCTGCCTTGGCCCGATGTCGCCTCAGGCTCGCTGCGCTGTGCCCTGTGCCGCCATGGCGCTGTTCCCTGTGCCACCAGCGGCAGCCCGTGTTGCGGTGCTATGAGGGCACTGTGTACGATGACAGAACTTTGCGCTCTTTCTGATCTTGCTGCCTTTTCATATGGCCACAGTGCACACCATTGTGGTTCGGCTTTGAGCAACACGCATGATGACCTGTTGCGCCAAGGTGGCTACTGGTGTGCGCGAATGGCTACAAGTGTGCTGAATGGAGAAGGGCCACGACCACGCGCATGTGCTGGGTCTCGGACAGAACACAACTGTGATCATCTCCCGGGGATCCCAGACCTGCACTGACACAAATAAGCACAGCAAAGCAGCACCATGTGCACACACACGCGCGCCCATTTGTTTGGCAAGACTCGAGTCGATATCGGGGATGTATATTAATATTGGGGATGCCGTGTGTGCTTAATGCATTGGTACGCCGCGTACCATGCGGCATGCATGCCTATATAGATATAGATATATGCGGCAGTCATAGCGGGTCCCGGGTGCTACGTACGCAAGCTGCGGGCCTGTCATTCCAAACCACACATTTCATCACAACAAGTGAGTGTTCAGGTCACACACCTAACTGGGTTTGCGGTGATGCACGCCTCTTGGCCTGTGCACTTGTTCCATATCCAAATCAGACATGTCCACATGCAGATCTGCAACACATATAGAGCTGTGAGCAGGTACCTCGTGAAATATGGAAGCGCTGGATTCTCAAGCTTCGGATACCAGGCTGGCTGCAATTTTGTGGACGGCCGGTTCGTTTCGGAGGATCGAGACAGCGCCAGATACCTCTGCTCGAATGAAGATCAGGGCAGGCTGCTTTGCCAACATGATCACAGCGCGGCTGGCTTTTGTTTCAGCCAAGGGCTCGGCGAGTTCTCGCGGGTGCAATCGGTGTGTCCCCTGCCGCATCACAAACCTTGAGGCAATTGTGTGAACGACTCCAAGTGTGGTTGGGGACAGCTCAACCTGAATGTCGCCAGTCAAGACACCTACTGGCAGACTGTGTGTTTGTCGTATGAGCACAGATTGCCCGGGCCTGGGAGCCCAGGCCTGGGAGCCCAGGGCTGGGTGCCACTGGGCGCAGCCTTGCCATGCATGCACGGTGGCATATCCTTTGCATGCCTGGCTATTTCTGCGGCAGTGGAGGTGTATACATACACATACACCATGCATGTAATTACAAAGGACAGAGGCCGGGCACGCTACCGGATTTCGGAATCCATTCGCATGCCCACTCATTCATTCATGGCATTAGCCTGGGCACGAGCGCATACCACTGCCCTGCCGGTAACCACCATGTATGCCTATATTCCTATATGCCACATACATGCCACATACATGTATACACTACACCTATCGTGGGTATGCCACATGCTCCTGTGCAGAAACAGCCTGGGCCCGGGGCAGCCCAACCAGTGCATCATGCATATCATATCATATGATCTCCGCAAGCTTACTGGAGTGCAGGTGGCCAACGCCCCCATAGAAGTAAACTGCCAAGCAACACCAGGATCACGCTGCATAGAGGTCGGTTTCAGAACGCTGTGCGCGCAGATGTCGTGCTCCCCGGCCAACACGGTCCTCGTCGCCGGCGACCCCTGTACCCCTGGTGTGCTTCCGGCATCAGCCCCGCCGCAGATGCAACCTGCAAATTCATATTCATGTTTCAAACAAGGGCAATGCCTGGCTGTACATGCCGACTAGGTGCCCTGTGCAACGTGCTTGCCGGGCGTATGCACACTTGGCCGCCGCTTGCAGCCATGCCGCAATGGACTCAGTCTCCGAAAGTGACCACCGCCGCCGCCGCATGTGCGTGTGGCCTGGAAAATCGATGCCACATGACGCTGCCCTGGTCCGGCAGCGGTTGGACTCGGCTGTGAGCAGCTCTTCGCGTTGGCACCGGCTGCAGCACACTATGTAGTATACCTGGCACAGCTCTACAGCACGCGCATGGGTGCACATCGGGACGATTGATTCATAAGGCAGTGCCCAGCTGGGGACTGAAACTTTGTCTGACAGGTAATGTTGACTTTGAGACCACGCCTGCACCATGCACGACAGTCGGTCCAATGATTGCCTGCAGATGTGTTCGGCGCAAGCCAAGGCACAGCCAAATGCCCTGATGACTACGAGATGTGCGTCAACCCGGGGTACCTGACGTGCCGGGACACCCTCAACGACTGCAGTGGCAAGGGGGACTGCCTGCAGGGCGCCTGCTTCTGCCACGGCGGCTGGGGCGGCGACGACTGCTCGGTGCCCCTTTGCCGTGACCAATGCCCAGACGTGCGCCCAGCCTGCTCTACGCCCGCCGCGTCAACCCAACAAGCTGTGTCTCCACCCAGCAGGGAGACAAGGCCCGTGTCAGTTGTATATGCATCACAAGGTCTGGGGATCCCGCAGATGAACATGCCGCAAATGTTGAACGCCTTGATGCTCATGCCAGGCTTGTGGGTGGGTGTGACAAGCTGCGGCTATTGTCCGCAGCTTGCCGTATACAGATCTGTTGTGGTGTGTGTGCCAGGGTCAATGCATGCCGGCCGTCAGCGCATCACAGCATCGACAGCTTGCCCCCCTGCGGTCGGCGGCAGTTCCGCATCCAGACCTTGCAAGAGATACTGCAGCTGGAGGACGGAATCGATCCGCGTGTATGCAGGTTTCCCCCTGCCCCGACTCTGGCTTCTGCCGGGTGCCAGAGTGTGGGGCCTTCACAACAGGCGACACAGACCGTGGCACCCCCTGCAACCAAGCTGTCGTACAGCCGGAGCCTTCCACCCCGCCTCCACCACCACCCCCCCCACCACCTCCAACACCTCCGCCTCCAACACCCCCACCGCCACCACCTGTGTCTTCCCCACCGCCACCACCTGTGTCTTCCCCACCGCCACCACCTGTGTCACCCCCACCGCCACCACAACCTCTGTCACCGCCACCGCCTTCACCGCCGCCGCCACCACCACCGCCCCCGCCACCACAGCCCTCACCTTCATCACCACCACCACCACCACCGCCCCCACCACCACCTCCAACACCTCCACCTCCAACACCTCCACCTCCAACACCCCCACCACCACCACCACCTCCATCACCGCCGCCGCCCTCACCTTCATCACCGCCGCCGCCACCACCACCTCCAACACCTCCGCCCCCACCGCCACCACCACCTCCTCCAACACCCTCACCCCCACCACCTCCGTCCCCCCCGCCGCCGCCACCGCCTACATCACCACCACCACCACCACCGCCCCCCACCTTCTTCACCGCCACCACCATTGCCATCATCATCACCGCCGCCTCCGCCCCCATCCCCACCAGTGACGCCACCGCCACCGACTCCCTCACCACCACCTCCACCACCGCCACCGGGTGGGCCCACCCTGCCACCTCGAGACACCAACACACCCCCTGGCCAAGCGCCCCCCCTTGTTCTGGTTATCCTTACCACCCGGGAACGACCACGGCCAGATCGCTTCACCTTTGGTGATTGTGGCGGGCCGGGGCAGCCTTGCTGTGTTGCCGTATTCCGCTTCATATCCATCGGTGTCTGCTTTGGCAGCAGCACCTGTGACGTCGAGTCGTTCTTTCCTGCGTGCCTCGACACGCCCGCATGTGAGGGGTCCGTCACCCCGTTCGGTGGGTTCAATGTCCTTGGAACCGGTGTGGGCGCCACGTGCACATCCTTCTTCTAGTGGGATTGCGCGAGTGATTTCCATCGCTTTGATGTTCATGTAGCTACACTGGTGATGCTGTCTCTATGTGGGTGATACTGCCTGCCGGTGACCCCCTTTTCCCTTTTCAGCATGTCCTCATCCTTGGCCGAGGCTGGCAGCTGCCCTACGCTGCTGGAGCCTCCACCCCCCCCAGTCTCTGCAACAAACGTCGGTGAGACGTGTCAATCACACATAAGCACATTCGCTCAAGTGCAGGGAGGAGGCTTCTGTCTTGCATTCTTGTGCCTGTTGTGTAGCGCTGCCGGAGGTCTGTGTTGTTTTGTGCCTGCGTATATCCTATCGAGGCGTTTCCGTTCTATCTTGCCGGGCGCCACGCCTATAGCTATGCATTGGCAGCGAATGTGTGATGGGATAGTGTATTATTTTGTAATAAGTGTGTGCGATTCTCCTGTGCAACCAAAGTCGCAGCATGTCCTCCTGCTGCCGAGCAGCCCACTTTGTATGTGCATGACCTCGTGCTATGCATGCCTCGCCCCTCATAGGCAGATGACCACTGCCGAACATGCAGAAAGTTGTGCTGCATCATGTTGCCTTAGTCAGCACACATCGTTTGTTTTGGCACGCCAGGTCCAACGAGAGGCACGGTGGCCAATGCATGCTGTACGATACTTTGCTGAAGCCCCCAGACATGTGCAGCCAGGGATTGTCTTTGGTTGCCCAGCACATACCACTAGGAGAATGGTGACGTGGTGGTGAGGAAGGTGCGAGGACGGCTCGCGGAAGAGGGGCGGAGGCGTGGCGGAGCCCCCCGGAACGGCGAAAGGACTGTTGGCGGAGCGTCCGGAAGGCAGCCCGGAGTGTGGGAGGAAGTTCCGCGAGCGTTCCGACCGGGTGGTTTGCAAGTGCACTCCACGTGGGTGTACCGCCGGAACGTTTTCGGAGTGGTGCCGGAACGCGCGAAGGATCCGCAATGCATCCAGAGGACTGTTTGAGGAAGAATGCTTAAAATTTCGGAACGATGACGGATCTGGGAACGTTCCGGCAGCCTTGCGGAAGCCGTACGGAAGCCTGGACGAACATGCTGGTTCATGAGGGGTTATTACATGGTTACTCTGTGACCGATCGTGCCGGAGGCAGATTACGTACGTGGTGAGGTTAGCGAGGCCTCCTTTACATGTGTGCCACGTGTACGTTGATTCGGCTGAGACTCGGTATCGGTGTTTGTTCTCTCCCTACACTCTATTGTAACAGGTGTACCACGCTTTCGACGAGAATCGCGATTGGTGCACACATGACATACGGTCCGGCGAGAAAGGCAGTTTTGCGTGCATATCCAAGCAGCATGTACACCGTGGTTCCGAAACAAGACAGCTTTGTTGATGGGTTCATACGAATTTATAGGCAGGCGGTCCTGGCTTGCATAGGCAATCATAGACTATCAGAGACATCGCTTACATTGAGATATCGTCACCTTGTGACCTCTGCCTGTCCATACGGACCGACATTACTACTAAACCAGATAATGCCACCTCTAACATGTCATATACCCCACTCATACACTCAGTCACGCCCGCCCGTGCTCAGCGACAGTTTCTTCTGAGCCCTCGTTGGTGTACAACTAATCGACAGACATCTTCGGGGTCATCTTTAACCTCAGTCTTCACCTCACTCACGACAGCATCTCAATCAAGGTCTGCTGAAGGGCCCGGACCTCCTCCTGCACGCCCCGCCGCTGTATCAAACCAGTACACACATATTGCATGCATAGGTCGTCGGTCCAACTCGTTGAGATTCGCTGTGGCACACCTGGTCCTGTTTAATGGAATCATCGAGCTTCTTTGTCTGCGGACCCTTCCGGGTGCGGGCGGGGCCGGATGCCAGCTTCGCTAATTCATCCTGAGACTCGGCTATTCTCTGATTGAGAACCTTGCATGCATTCCGGAGAGACTCGAGGTCGGCGTCTGCCTGTCGTTTCTCCAGAGCCGGATGCGTGTCCTTCTTCTTGGCCTTCTGCAGAACAACGTTGCTGTCACAAGATCTCTCGCACCTACTGAAACATGACCAGCATGTATACGATACATACCATTGATGCGCCTCATCAAGCTCACTACATCATCACGAACGCGCGTACACGAGCTTGGACTTATGCAAGCACAGTTTATGTCAACCATATGGAGATATGTACAAATAGAGGCGCACCGGTTCATCCTCCTGTATGTCCATTTCTGCTGCGTCGCTTCTCCGAGCCTTGGCCTGGGGCATCTCGTCGTCCGCAACTTCCATTGTGTGGGGTAACTCCTCAAATGCTTGGTCGTCACTGTCAGTGGGAGTCGAATCCTTCCGTGTTCGGGTAAGGATCGGAGGTGAAGGAGGGAGATCGGCGATTGACCTGTCGCTGCCTCTCTTGCGGGCGCGTCTCCCGCCGTTGCTGGTCTCGGCCTGCGTAGCAAGGCACGTCGCGATTCTGTGTCGGCGCGACTTCTACGACTGGCATCGCATTCATGTCCCTGCCTCATGTACAGCATGGCCGCGAACACGTACCCGGCCACCCTTCTGGCTCTTCCGGTGGGTGGGACGCAACGGAGATTCCGCTGTCTGTTCCCTTTTTAGATTGCCCTGTATGAAATCCCTGAAGTAGTGGTTGTCAGCCACGTACACTCCTTCTTCTCGTGCCCACTGCGCGGCTGACTTCATCGTGCCATCGCCGTAAGCAAGCCTGGTTCCGATTCTGGACAGCTGCATGGATAGGTGATGTGTCAGTGGCTTGCGCTTGTCACGCGCACTAGTATGCGGTTGCTTAATGTGTTCGCAGTAGCACACCGTCCACATCAGATGGGTCTGCAACGGTAAGTTAGGCGCGGCGCACGAGCGCACGAGTGACATGCATGTCAGCCCGAATGGTCGGCGGGCCACCAACCATTCGGGCAGGCATGCATGTCATGTCACTATCAACGCGCCCCGAATGGTTGGTGGCCCACCGACCATTCGGGCAAGTCATGCATGTCGTGTCACTATCAACGCGCCCCGAATGGTTGGTGGGCCACCGACCATTCGGGCAAGTCATGCATGTCATGTCACGATCCAGGCGCCCCGAATGGTTGGTGGGCCACCGACCATTCGGGCAAGTCATGCATGTCATGTCACTATCCACGCGCCCCGAATGGTTGGTGGGCCACCGACCATTCGGGCAAGTCATGCATGTCATGATCCGGGAGAAGGGAGCACGCGCCTGTTCCTCTTCTACGCCCGTCACTGCCGAGGTCACTTTCGGGTCCTCGCGGGCTCGCTCGCTCTGCCGCATCTTTTTGTTGTGATCAAATGCTCGTTTAGCGAAACCGCTGCAGGAGTCGGCTTGGTCAGGACTGGCGTGTGTGCTTACACGAACACAGGAGGGCCGCTGATTATGGCCGAACGTGAGCATCCTGTCAAGATCGTGATGTCGCATGCTCAAGAGGGAACGCACTTGTACTTCAGTTCCCTCATCATGCTTGTCTGGCCCCGAAACGCTTTTGCTATGTTCCTCGCAGCCGTGTACGCCGTCCCCTCTTTGCCCGGCTGCACAAGTCAATCAATTCTGGTCATCATCGATGTACTGCGGTGGACATTGCCTCCCGTGGCGCACGGTCCGCGGCGACCACTTCCAGCACGAAAACAACAACTGGGTCAATCACTCTACATGCTCAGCCATACATGACAACACGAGTTCATCGCAATCTACCGTAATCTTCACATTACCGTATGGCAACCGCCCCAGCAACTCAGCCCGGCGAAACAGGTTCATTTTGTTAGCAGGCTTGCAAAAGCGTACCCCAGCTGCTGCCGCAGTGATCGCGCCAACGTGCTGATGCATCAGCATACAACCTTCGTACATTCGCAGCTTTGGGTCGCCGTCGTCCTTCAGCAGCGCCTTCATGAGCGGGGACGCCTTGTCCTCGTCCCTCATCTGGCCCAGGATCGCCGACAACTTGTCAGTCCACAGCAGCACTCCCGACTGTAGTACCTCCCACACTTGATCGCTGTCGCCCGTCGCAGCGGTAGCAGTGGAGGCCGCTGTGTGTGCCGACGCACCTGGAGCGGAGCCTCGATTCTTCCGTGGATTGATGGGCAGCACCAGCACCGGGGGCTCGATGCCGCCGGCGATCCTCCCCTTCTTGAAGTAGAAAGTTATACATCTCTTGAGGGACTCCACGTTGTCGACGTCCAAGGTGGCCTCCTCGTCGTTGGCCGACGCCAGTGTCATGCCGTCCGACCCCCCTCCCCTTCGCCAGACACTCCTCGCTAGCACATCCAGCATCCCATTATCCGAATCGTCGTCCGCAGTGTCTTTGTCTATCAAGATCGCGGCTGCTCGCTTGAACTGAAACTCAAGGTTGTCCGGCATCGCGACGTACACACTAGAGAGGACCGGAACTCGACAGACACTCCGCAGCCGATGCGTTTACAGAAACTCCAACGTCTTTGGTACTTGGGAAGGCCTATCCGTCAATGCTGGTATCCAAGATTTTGAAAACACAGGCCCGTGTTGGTGCCCGGCCATTGGCCACAGGGACACTCCCTCGTTACATCCCCACCGCACGAGGATCCCCCGCCACTCCACGCGATCCTGCCTGACTGAGTGGTGAGTGCGGTTGTCGTGTTCGTGTGTGTGTGAGTTTATGTTGCAATTGATTCGGATGAGATTCGGTTTCAGTGTTTGATATCTCTTGTTCACTCTTTTGTAAGCGTCCCGCCACTCCACTCGTCCCCGAGGACGCTTTCACTACGCCTGAGCCTCGTTCGTACCACGCCGCTCGCTTACGGCGACGTCTTTCCATTCATCCAGGCAGAGTTCATCGACCTTTAATGTGTAGATAATGGCTCCGCGTAGGCCTCGCACCGCCAAGCGTGCTGTCGACGACGACCTTGCACTCGTTGGCGTGCTGCGCCTTGATCCTCCACTTCATGATGGGGACAAAAAGCTGCTATACAAGTGCACTAAATGTAGTAAACCGTTTGACAGGCTTCTGACTGCCCAGAATCACCCCCGCGACTGCCCCGGGGGACAAGCCGTGGGGCGCGCTCAGACTCGGGGCGAGGGCACGGGAGATGACACAGGCAACCAGCCAGTGGCGGGCAACCAGCCTCCCGGCGTTGTCGACCTCGGTCGAGTCGACGAGGTCCTCTTCGAGGTGCGCCTGTCCCTGATCACCTCGTCTGCTCTCGAGTGCTGACTACCTGGTGATCGTGATTGGTGTCATGTGGCCAGGTCCCTGAGGGCTCCGACGTATCCGAAGAAGACTACGGAGACGACGATGTGGACAGCCTATACGACGACGCCAGCAGTGTCTTCTCCAGCCTGTCAGGAGATGACTGGGACACAGCCTCTACTGAGGTTTGTCCTTTCGGTGTCTCCCGACGCAGCCTGATTATCCGATTTGCTCTTGTGCTGGGCACCCACCCCCTGCTCCCTGTCGGTGTAAATGGCTGGTGAATATGTGCAGAGCGACTCCCTCGATGGCCGCGAGGGTCCACAGGTCGCAGCTGAGGCTGCAGCCGTGAAGGGGACTGCCGCATGGTGGCGTCAGAGACGGATGGATCCGGTCTCCGACACCTGCCGTCTCACAGTGTTGACTGTATCAATGTGGATCGCCAGCCTGAAGAGCATGTTCCGGATGAGTGATGTTGTGGTGGACATGTGGTGTCGTTTTGTGCATTACCTACTCTTACCAGATGGGAATATGTTCCCCCCATCCTTCCACCTGGTCAAGGCTGTCCTGGCTGTACCAGATGTCTCTTCAGTGACCCGGCACGTGTGCCCACAGTGCTGGACTCTCTTCCCAGGTATAAAGCCGTGTGATCATACCCACCACTTGGACGATGTCTGCAACACCCCAGGGTGCACCCAGAAGCGTTTCGAGGTGGACCTGGCAGGCAAGGGTGCACCTTGCCGGAGTGTCTTCTACTTTGGGGAGGCCGCATCGCTGAAAGACCTGATTCTGCAACCTGGCGTCCTGGCCGCGGTTCGTGCTCATCGAGTGCACGCGCTAATGGATCCCGCCGGTTTCTGGCAGTCCCCTGCCGGACGTGCCCTGAACGCCGCATGCGGCGGGATTTTCGCCAAGGCTGACCCGGACGAAATTGCACTGCTTTTCAGCTTGGGTGCGCTCGGCTTGAGTTCGGCGTATCCTGGGTCCCCGTCACTCAGTTGCCAGGCCCACAATATCGTCTGGGTCCAGTGGGGCCTGCAGCAGCCTCTCCCCGACACTAAGTCCGCTTGCAGGGGGTGACGGCGCCCAACTGTACGTGAACAAGCAACACGGGACCACAATCTGGGGCATCCGCCTGCTGGACCTCCCCCCTCATCTGTCTCATTGCAATGAGGCCTGGATCCCCCTGGGGGTAGTCGAGGGCCCAACTGAACCCACGAACATGGACAGCATCCTTGCACAGGTCCTCGAGTTCTTCAAGAAGCATGACCCAGGTACGTGTCAGTCTGGCGAGTGTGTACCCACCGCACACTCATGTCCGGCCAGTGCTTAATGTGCGCTGTGTTCACTATAAGCCCCCTACAATGCAGCCAGGAAGGGCGAGGACGGGGTCGAGGCTCTCAAAGTCGAGATGCCTGACGGAACAGTTCTGCGCATCTGGCCTGTGCTCTGCTGTGTGGAGGGCGACATTCCGTGGATGCAGAAGTTGACCAACAGCATCGGGCACGGCGGCAAGAGGGCGTGCTTCCGTTGCGCCCAGAACGGCGTCTGGGTGTTCGCAGCCAACACAGTTCGGTATGATGGCTCCAGTTGCCGTGCCGTCGCCATGCTGCCTCTGACCACCCCTGCTTACCCCTGGCATCCCTGCCAAGCCCGCCTCCGCCACCCCCTCCGACATGGCTGTGGGGCTCACTACTGTCCTTATCAATCATCCGCCGTGCAGCTGGCTTGGGTTCCACGGCCCGGTCATCCAGCCTCAGCCGGTTCACGCTGCGGGGCCTGATCAAGGAAAGCCCCTCACAGCGGCGCAAGAGACGGAGATTGCCGCGGGGGCGGTGCCGAGGATGGTGCCCGGCAGTATGGAACCAGACCCCGGGGCCCCCCCCCCTCGCACGAAGTGGTCCGAGGTTACCACCATCGACCCGGCGACCCTGGCAAAGGACTGCCGGCTGAAGTACTCTGCTTCAGAGATGTGCGCTCGCGGCCACACAGCAGACTTGTTGATCGCTCAGGTGCGGCTACCCTTGTATTTGAATCTTTCCTCTGTCCTGCGGCCCCTGTGCCAGCATGCATGGTCGATGTTCTGCCAATACGCCCACCAGGAGCCTTGCATGCAGACCACCAGCCCCACGTTGGACCGCTACACTGCCAAAGACACCCTGCTGGAACGGCAGAAACTTGCGAAGAAGGAGCACATCCGCCTGGGGGTTAAAGGGTCTTCCCTGTTCAGCACCCTCTCATACTTCAAGTGCGCACCCCTACCTCAGGACAGCTGCCATACCGTCATCTGGACCCATGAATACACCGTGAAGGAGGTTGTTTCTGCAGTCCATGCCACTTCTTCCGCTACGGTGTCGCGCACGTGTTCCTCCTTGGCCTCCTCATGGACTTCTGGAATCAGTGGCTGCCGAGTTCGAAGAGGCGTAAGAAAGCCCGCCCTGCAGGCCCCAGGCGGTTGTATCAGCTGCCTAAAGAGGTGGTGGCCCAGATCGCTGCCCGCGCGTCCCACATCATGCACACTTATCTGTTCAAGAAAGTGTACACCGACATCACCAAGTGCGGTTCCGCGGCCCCCCACAATACGGTCACTGGTTACTGCTGGCAGCTGTCCCATGCACAAATGTCGTGAACCTTACATCTTGTGGAGGCCAGCAGGTGGCTCGCTTCAAGTTTGCACTGCTGCAGGCACCGGTCTCGGTGGCTCATGGAGGACTGGCTTGCGTTCACTGAGACGTTCTCCTTGTACTTGCTGCACGACCTCCAATGGGAGCCCGACCAGGAGGATGTTCGGCTGGTGTTCGAGGAGATGTGGACGCACCTCCGGGCAGGCACCCTGTATTTCCTGCGGTACGAGGAGCTCCAGCATACCGCACCCCGGATCAAAGCAGCTCAAGACGCATTGATGAAGTACGGCGCGATGGCAGAAGATCTCTTTGGGGGGGAGGTGATCTGCACCTTCAAGCTTCATATTGCAGCCTGGCACCTACCGGACCAGGTGAGATGCTGTGGGCCTGCGTTCTTCTGTCTAGAGTTCTGGATCGAACGCATGGTGCAGCTACTTAAACGGCTGATCAAATATCGTTCCACCAAATCACCAGAGAAAGTGTATGTCAACGATGAGCTGCTGCGGCGCACATGCATGAGGCTGCTTCACAGCAGCGAGACGGCAGAGGCGGCCATGCGCACGTTGCAAGAGGCCGTGGCCTCAGAGAAACACCGTCGGTCAAAACGGCGCAAGGTCCGGGCCGCTGTGCACATGGGCGACACCGACTCTGATGACGGTGATGACGACAGGGTGTTTGGGGCGGGTAAGGACCTCGACGCCGAAGAGAAGAAAGAAGTGATGCCGCTGGGGTACACTGGGGTCGGTGAGTTGTCCGGGCTGCCTTACCTGCTCTACCACCAGGACGCCCTGCAGGATGCAGGGTGGCCGACCCAGCGGGTCTTGGGTGCGGGCTACGGCAGGAGAGAGGCCATCATGCGGGCGCTTGGGCTGCCGGTTGCTGGGGAGGTTGTTGCTGAGCGGCAGCTCTGTGAGGTGCACCTGCGAAAATTCCTGCGAGGGCGGGCTTTGGTAGGGGATGTCCTGACCTGTGCGCAGCACACTGGTCAGGGTAAGAAAGACAATCGATGGTGCCTGCTGAAGTACCATGTAGTAGAAGAGGGTACGAATAGGGGCCAGGATCGGTACTATGTCGGCGACTTGCAATACATAGTCCGTGCCAGGCTCAGCACGGCAGACGGGTCGAATATCTGTAGAACCTGCACTGTAGAGGCCAGCGTACTGTACCTCGGTGTGACAGACGTGTACGAGTGTAGTACACCCTATACACCCGGATGCAGGGAGGCGGATGAGGAGCTGAACCGCGCTCCCGAGTTTTACAGGGTTGATGGCGTGCATCACCGTTCCTCAGCTTACACTGGCCGGTATGTAGTGAACATTGATGCTATGGCCGGGCAGCTGGTTCCGGTGAAACGGACGGCAGGAGGTGTTCAGTACTGGCAGACAGCGAATAAGGCCTCCGGGCGTACTGTGTAAGTAGGTCATCCCCCATATGGCGGCCACCATGCGGAATGCATGTGCCCAGTCAGCGCCACCGTGGAATGGTTGGTGGCCCACCAACCATTCCGCATGCGAGCAATGCATGTGCCCAGTCAGCGCCACCGTGGAATGGTTGGTGGCCCACCAACCATTCCGCATGCGAGCAATGCATGAGCCCAGTCAGCGCCATCGCGGAATGGTTGGTGGGCCACCAACCATTCCGCATGCGAGCAATGCATGTGCCCTGCACGGCTGAAGTGTCTACAGGATGCCCGCGTGCACAGTGTCGATGCTGTGACGTCCTGTGCAGCTCGCCAAGGCCAGCTTGGTTTCTAATGGCGAGGTAATTCCCTTTATATGAGGCATCGTCGGCCCCGCGTGTCTTCACTGCATCGATCTCCACTCTGACCTGTGTGTACGTACGCGGTATTGTCCCTCGGCTACTGACGCTGGCAGTACCCAAGCGCGTACTGCGTCCCGTTCAATAACCGCGAGCTGTTAAATTAGTGTTACAGAAGATGTCGGCCGTAGGCGGCGAGGGTGCTGTTGCCTGCCGTGAAGGGGGTGTCCAGCCTGACACCAGCGTCACAGTAACCATCCCGCATAGCCGTCTGCGGGCGGCGCTATTGCCCGCTATTGGGACATTAATATCTAGGTCAGGTCATTTCACCAATGTGGGGCGGGTCGGGCCCAAAGGGACGCCCGACTCCCACGCTGCTTGCGATGCTTGGTTTGACGTCGGGCTACAGGTCGTAGACCGGGTCGAAACAACCGTAGATCAGAGCGTTGCATACGTGAAGTATGCTGTAGTCATCGCCATCCTGCAACTCGGGGGGTGGCTGCGCGAGCAGGAGAGGATGTTGGTGCCCGCATGGGAGGGACTATCCGCACCCCCGCCTGGATGTGACGCCCCTTTGGCCTGGGTCAAGCTGTATGGTAGGAGGAAGGTGTGCCCATCTCAAGTGATTTTGATCCCGTCGGCTCTGCTACAGGACCCCTTGGAGGGCACTCCTAGCGCCCATGCCCGGCCGCCACGCCGGCCCATTGTCGGGGCCTTCGACCTCATGAGGTTACCCCGAGCATGCAGGAACTGGTCAGTGGACATGTGCGCCCACGTGCCTCACCGGCGCCCGTACAGGCTTCGGATTCGGGTCGCGCCGGGCCTGCCGGCTCCGAGACAGTGCAGCAGAGCGATAGGGCGGTGCTTGGGGTCCCGTCCTTGCCGAAAACCAAGAAGCGGAAGGAGGCGGACCCTGCCCCGAAGGCAGACACCGGTGCGTTTCAGTATTGGGTTTAGGCCAAGTCATGCATTGTCGCCCGACTTGTGCAGCCGTATGGTTACGAATGCAGGTTTTGTGGAGTATGCGGTGACCGGCCCCCGGTCCATTCTGTGGGCCTGGTGCTTTTTTTTCAGTCGCATCCACCCTGACTCCCAGCCCATGAGGGTGCCGTCCAACAAGCGGCAGAAAACCGGGGCGGAGACGGACAGTCAACAGCCCATAGGCAAAACCAAGGTGGCTGAGCCCACCTGTAATGTGCCTGTCGGCATGAATCCGCTGTGCACCCTGTTCTTGACCGAGAAGACACTGGCCCGCACTTTTTGCGGTGAAGACGATCTGACCCCAAGCCAGCAGCTGGCGCAGAGGGTGTACCTGCAACCGTCCTGCCGCGCCGTGCTTGCACAGCATGCTGGCGCCCCCTCTCCCACGGTGACACAGCTCTCCGCCGCCAGTAATCTTCTGTACCAGATCCACATATATTTCCCTCTTCTGATTGAAGTTTATGTGTGCCCCCCCCCCCCCCCCCCCCCCCCCCATTGGAACCCCACTCGTGTCAGGCATGCATGGTCACCCAGATTATCGAGGTCCGGTAATACTCGCTGGTAGCCTGTTGGTGTTGTCCCTCGTTCTGACTAACAATTGATCAGTTAGACCGGTCGTGGACTCGGGGTAGCTTTTGGCTTACATTCCCTCTGTCTCCAGGACATGGACACCCTGGGGGATTTTGTGGAAGCCGTCGCAAATCTTGCGCCTTTCGTAGTGCAGTACGCTGCGACGCATCCTCTGATCAAACCGGCGCCGGTGCGGCCCCTATGGACATGTATCGTGCTGTAGTCACGCTGATGATGAGTTTACACGTTCACCAATCGACTGGCGCTTCCATAACAGATCTGCCTTGTAGGAGACCGATGTGTCTGTGATATTGTGTCCGTGGTTCGCATCTGTCGGGGCGTTTCACCTTGCCATCCTCAACGCTGCTGTTTCGTTCATGCCAGTGCGCAAGGGCCGGTCCACCTGCGACTCCGGGCTGCAGCTGTGCATCCGATCCTACCAGGTTATGGTGTACGGATCGGCGCACTCAGACCCGGATTTCAGTGCTCGGCTGCCAAACTGGCAGCTTGAAGCTCATCGTTTGGACAGCCGCTGCTTCGAGGACCCTCTTTATGCGGCCATATTCGTCACCGCCGTGAACACCTCTTGTGCGCACCTTGGGTTTCCCATCCAATCCCATGTACTGATGATGACGTATCCGAATCATGGTGTGTTGGGATTGCCTCCCCGAGTAAGTGACCGGGTACACGGCTCGATATGCAGGGCTGACCGCCTGGGGCGTCGGGGCTCCCGTGAAAGACTTCACCAGCCTCCTCATTCCCTTGTGCCCGCCAGATACACTCTGGCATTGGGGGCTGAGGGCGTGGCGGTACCTTTGCACCGTCTCTGCAACCCCGGCTGCCCAAGAGCAGGGTGGGGTGAAGAAAAAAGCCAAGTGGTTGACCCTGGTGCCCTCGTCGTTCCAGGACATTGACGACTGGGGGTACAACGGGGCCACTGCTCTGGCTACAAGAGCCATCGCCATGGGCCTACAGAATGAAGTCTGCTCCAGGTGTGCGGATGTGCCTACACGCTGTTTGGGGAAGTTCCCATCATACTACAGTTGTATCGGATCGGTGTTTTGTAGCTTTTAGGACAGTCGGCTGTAACGCATGCCCTGATTATCCAGGATCGAGTTCAGCCACATCCCTAACTGCGTCCTGCAGCAGCTCCCCCCCGGTTCACAGCGTGTACCGCAGGTGTCTACTGCCGAGGTGGGTGGCAGTAGTCGCACGCGTACAGACGACAGTCCATGGGGAGTAGGGGCTGGCGACAAGCGGGACAGAGGTGATCTCGATGTCGCGCCCGGTAAGGGAAGCAAGCCCCGTCATGGCGCCACAGGTGTGGTGGTGGGGCAGTCAGCGGCTGGTGCTGGGGGTGCTGGTGGGGCTGACCCCGCCACCGCCGCGGCCGGGGGTGCCGCTGCCGGCGCTGCTGAGCAGGCCAAGGCCTCTCATGGCGCCACGGGTGACGGGGGGGAACAGTCAGCGGCTGGTGCTGGGGGTGCTGGTGGGGCTGACCCCGCCACCGCCGCGGCCGGGGGTGCCGCTGCCGGCGCTGCTGAGCAGGCCAAGGCCTCTCATGGCGCCACGGGTGACGGGGGGGAACAGTCAGCGGCTGGTGCTGGGGGTGCTGGTGGGGCTGACCCCGCCACCGCCGCGGCCGGGGGTGCCGCTGCCGGCGCGGCTGATCAGGCCAAGCCCTCTCATGGCGCCACGGGCGACGGGGGGGAACAGTCAGCGGCTGGTGCTGGGGGTGCTGGTGGGGCTGACCCCGCCACCGCCGCGGCCGGGGGTGCCGCTGCCGGCGCTGCTGAGCAGGCCAAGCCCTCTCATGGCGCCACGGGCGACGGGGGGGAACAATCAGCGGCTGGTGCTGGGGGTGCTGGTGGGGCTGACCCCGCCACCGCCGCGGCCGGGGGTGCCGCTGCCGGCGCGGCTGATCAGGCCAAGCCCTCTCATGGCGCCACGGGTGACGGGGGGGAACAGTCAGCGGCTGGTGCTGGGGGTGCTGGTGGGGCTGACCCCGCCACCGCCGCGGCCGGGGGTGCCGCTGCCGGCGCGGCTGATCAGGCCAAGCCCTCTCATGGCGCCACGGGTGACGGGAGTGGGCCATCGCTGTCCTCTTCCGAGGGGGGGTGGGATGGTGGGAGTGTGGAATGGGGGGTCGCCTCGAGCCTGTATGGACGCAACGCCGCTAGGTGGCCTGATGGGGGAACCCTCCTGGATACTCTTGCCCGAGTTTCTGGGATTGCCAGCCCCCCCCAAGACCCCTCCACCGGGGTCGCAGACGGGGCGGGGGGGGGGCCTGCAAGCGGTGGTTTGCCCTGCAACTCACATGACCCTGCTCTCGGCACGCAATATAACCCTGCATCCGGGCAGATGCTTCCTAGCTTCGACCCCTCCACCGCTCTGGTTCCGTCGGTCGGGGTTTCTGTTAACACGCAGGATAACAGTCGGCAAATTGTCATAACCATAGACGACGAGCCGCCTCCGTCCGGGAACACCACCTGCAGCAGGGAGACTCTCCTGCATTGTGCCGCCGCCACCTGGCGCATCATGACGCGTTGCAACCAGCGGCTCCAGTCGCCCGGTGATGACCAGAGGATCATGCTCATGATGGTCATCTCTGGGCACGGCCTGATCCCTGATGCTGCCGCTATGGACGAGGTTATCCTACTAAGTCAGGAGGTGTGTCGCATGCTGGCTCCGGGGCCTGAATCACGGTGCTTTGTATGTCCTCATCGATGTGCATGGGATTACGGAGTGAGACAATCAGGGGCAGTGTAACAACTTGGCGCCTGTGCAGACTCCCCAGGACGACGTGGGGGACTTACTGGAGACGCTAGACCTACTGGCCGCACCTGGAGATCAAGCTGTCGAAGATTCGTAGATTCCATGTTGAGGCAGGGGTCTGGGGTTGGGGTGGCCTGTAGTGCAGCGTGTACGACAGTTGGGGGATACGTGGTGCCATTCAGCAGTGCTGGAGCCACCACGCCACATGGTTCTAGGCAAGTACGATATTGTGTAGTGTCGGATCTGGCTACGGATTCATCAAGTCCCCTGTACCCCGTGTCCGCTTAGCATTACACACTACAGCTTATGCACTCGAGCATCCACACGATATGTTACAACCGCTGCCGCCCTGACAAGAACCTGCGCCTGACCGCAGCCATGCTTTTATAAAAACGCCTGTGTACCTGCTATGTCTTTCGATTGAGCGGCGGCAGTGGCGTCTTGAACAGAGCTTTGTACTGAGCCCCGAACACTCCATCCGGCTTCTGAACACTGCGGAGTATGTCGGGCCACAGTGTCGTCTGGAATAGGTGCCTGCAACATTGAGTGATTCAGCTACGGAAGGAGGTCGCACTTGCCTACCTGGTGAAATGCAAAGTTTGTCAGGGTCTATACCTCACTTCTTCTTCTGACTGGTCTGGGCAGATAGCATCATCCAGGTTGATGTCCCATCTGGCGTCGGTCAGGATTCTCCGAGCTTCCGCCACCCCAACGTCACCCGCGTCGTCGCCTGCACGCCCTCTCTTCTCCCATTCTTGAATCACGGATCGTGCCATGAGGATCCGATACAGGACCACCTCCTCTGCCTTCAGCGCCTTCAGTCTACCGACGACCAACCGGTCAACGCTGCTGCCATCTCTGAGCTGAAGTGGCGTCTCGTCCTTGCGTTTGTTGTCCACCTGTTTGATTACGTCACACACAGTCTCTGCATACAGGCACGTGAAAACGCCGCAGTCGTACGTGTTCCGCTGCTGTGGGACGTCTTTCACCTGTACACCCACCTTGTGTATGGGAGATGAGCCTACGTCTGCCCAGGTGTTGTATGTCAATCCGGGATGCAACCCCTCCTACAGTGTCAGGCGGCGACTGCCGAGTAGGACGCACCATGCGTAGGTTTAGTGTTTGCTTCGGCATCAATGCTGGCACATTCCCCTGTTTGGCGCCCCGCTTTGGCAGAACCCTGGGCCGACCACCCGACTGAACCTTGGGCAAGGGGGGGAGGGCGGGGGCGCCGTCAAGGCACTGACACAGAGCCACGCTCATCACCTCATTGATGGCGGTCGGTGCGGTTCCCGAGGCGCTCGGCAGGGAGTCATACCAGCTCATTGTAGGGCTCTTTGCTGACAGCAAGAGTCCTGCGAATCGGCATGTGATGTATCAGCCCCCCGTTGCGCTGTGGATGGTGGGGGTAACACCAAGGACATAATGCAGTCAGGGTCATTGGAGCCGCACCTGGCGAGTACACCACTGCAAGTCCCCAGTGCTTCCCGGTGGGGACCGGGATGAGGATACACCTCGCTGCTAGTGCTTTCGCCTTCTTCAGCCACGCGATGAGGTGTTGGAGCATCGCGCGGGCCTGTGCGTCGGTGCTGGGGTCCCGACTGGCCAGGCCCTTCAGGTGGTCGGACGGGACG
Organism: Ulva prolifera; assembly: GCA_023078555.1. NCBI lineage: Eukaryota > Viridiplantae > Chlorophyta > Ulvophyceae > Ulvales > Ulvaceae > Ulva > Ulva prolifera. Next base: position 5,702,591 of record CM041201.1, on the reverse strand, counting down.
GCAATGACCCCCCCTCCGGCCAAGACTGCAGCCTTGACTACCCCATACTGGACTGGGGTGCTGCTGAACCACTCCGCCACCCAGAAATCCCTGAAGTGCAACACAGAGACGGTGATGGAGACCGTCGCGTCCTCAAATTTGCCGAGCTGCACCCCTACACCCTTGATAAATGAGGATCCTGAACAACCCTCAATGTCGTCCGGTCCGAACACCTGGCCGCGGAGGCGTACCCCTGTGGGGTCGTCGTGCGAAGGTTCGGCTGCCAGCCGCACCAGCGGGCGCGTCTGAGCCCTCTCCAGGGCTTGGACTAGAGGCTGCCTCCGAACATCGCTACCCGGAGGCAGCAAGCACGCTGGAGACAGCGTCCCTGGCTGGACTGCCGAGGGGCCTGCAGCGGCCTCCCCACCGTCTGGGGTGTCCACCTCCATAGGCGTGGCACCTCCGGCATCCTGGCGCGACGGCCCCAGAGGTGGCTCTGGGGGGACCACTGCAGCCGCAGCTTGTGCTGCGCCGTGGGCCCGCCGGCGGGGGACGGCGGGCTGCATCAGTGGACGCCCGATTGCAGCCCCCCCCGCCACTGTGGGGCCGGCGCTGCCCCCTCGTTCCGCCCCCACCGCTCCCTCTTTCCGTCCAGCAGCGCCTGGATCACGTGTCCGGGTCTCACGTGACCCGGGAATACCGCCTGTGCGAACTCGCAAGGTGGACTCGTGGACAACACTTTGCCCTGAGGATTCCGCCTGCTGGATCGGCGCCCTGACGGGGGCCGGCGATTGGGCTGCGCCGACCACCCCTCCACGTGAGTCCGATGGCTGCCCTCCCATGCTCGCCAGATGGGCCGGCACATCTGGGGCCGAGAGAGGGTGCTCAATGACTGGCTCTCTCGGCCACATCGGGGTGGTCTGCGGCTCGCTATCCTGCAGCCTTCCCCACCATGCTATAATCGGGGCCCCTCCGACTGTCATCTGGATTCGCAGGAGCATCCCCCCCATGTCCTCGTCGAACCCCTGGGTCGTGGCTATGGACCGGTACAGCTGGATCTCCGGTGGCCCGCATGGGGCTCCGGTCTGAATCGCCCGCTTAAAAGCGCCTTCACGAAGCACTACCCATAACATTTTGAGGTGGATGGTCGCAGCGCTGTACTCAGTCGTCGCCTCCATGTACTCCGTCGTCAGCATTCGTCGCATTGCCTCGAAGGCTGCCATCATCCGGGGCCCCGCTGCTTCGTCGCCGGCTAATATGCTATCTATTGTGGCTACATCGCAAGCTGTTAACAGCCACCCGCATTCCATCAAGTCGACTGGGAAACCGAGTGGTCGGTACTGGACCAGTCGCGGTATACTCTGCCCTGGTAACCAATTGCCCCGCGCTGCTACTGTTGTGGGATATCCATATCTAGGGATCCAAGAATATAGATGACATAATCAAGGGAGGAGTCATCTAACAAAGGACTCGTTGCTTCAGGTGAGCCCCAGTGGTAGAGCATGTAGTGTGTACTCATGAGGTCACCGGTTCAATTCTTACTTTCATTTCTGCCGCGCGACCTTACGCGATGGCAAGGTATGCTCCCCTCCACGTCGTCATGCACAGTCAGCATGCTTACAAGCTCAGGCACGCGCATCAACCCCTGTGCACACTCGATGAGACTAACACGCGTCTTGACAGCTACCTTTACGAATTCAAAAAATGTGGGCTCGTATTGTTTTTTTTCCTCAAGGACGGCGAGGTAATGCGACACGTTCGCCGGACTGATCCTGGTAATTATCCTCATTGCGACACTGCAGAGTAGGCACGACCAGGTTCGCGTCAAATGATCAACGGTGATACTAGGCGCATGGTGTACTGTAAAGGAGGTATATGGATACAGCGCGTGTGAGAAGCGCGTGTCCATTAGAAACCAGGCTGGCCTTGGCGAGCTGCACAGGACGTCACAGCATCGACACTGTGCACGCGGGCCTCCTGTAGACACTTCAGCCGTGCTGGGCTCATGCATTGCTCGCATGCGGAATGGTTGGTGGCCCACCAACCATTCCGCGATGGCGCTGCCTGGGCTCATGCATTGCTCGCATGCGGAATGGTTGGTGGGCCACCAACCATTCCGCGATGGCGCTGACTGGGCTCATGCATTGCTCGCATGCGGAATGGTTGGTGGGCCACCAACCATTCCACGATGGCGCTGACTGGGCTCATGCATTGCTCGCATGCGGAATGGTTGGTGGGCCACCAACCATTCCGCGATGGCGCTGACTGGGCTCATGCATTGCTCGCATGCGGAATGGTTGGTGGGCCACCAACCATTCCACGATGGCGCTGACTGGGCTCATGCATTGCTCGCATGCGGAATGGTTGGTGGGCCACCAACCATTCCACGATGGCGCTGATTGGGCTCACGCTTATCGATGAGGGCTCGTTTATCGATAAGGGCTCACGCTTGTAGATCGGCGTGTCCGCGTCGCTTGTGCGCATCGCATCTACAGCTTAAAGTACACAATTCATTCCAAACTCCACTGCTATAGGTGCACTGCGTTATCCATGAACATTCCCACGCTTAGACTGCCGGTCCAACCTGTGCGCGACAGGCTCAGCATGCCATGGCTTCCCACTGGTTCTCACCTGCGCGGGCGGCCTGTTCCTCGCCGTGGAAGAGCCCGCAGTCCTGTCAGCAGGAAAGCATAGGACATTCCGCGGCCACCAAGGAAGCCATCGGACATTCCGCGGCCACCAAGGAAGCCATAGGACATTCCGCCACCATCGTTCCTTGTGAAGCATACGCACGCGGGCGGAAGGTCAACAGCCCCGTAGGAACGTTCCTCTGTCAGCGGAACGCCTTCGGTTCCGCCCCGGAATGTCACCATTCTCCTAGTGTACACGATGCTCACAATGCCGCAGACGCCAGTGCCCTTGTCAAGAAGACGCCTTCGAATCTGACACCAATTGTGCAGTGTGTAGTTAACTGTACATTACGCAGCAAAACTCTGGTTCTGCAACATCCATGTTAGTGACTGCAGCATTGCAGCTGCCATCACAGCCTGGAGCAGATGACCCACATGTGCAATTGCTGCGCATCATGTTTTGTCTCCGCTCCTTATTAATGAATTCAGCGCAGACATCTGCCCCTCGATGCATGAGGGAGTGCAGCGCAGCGTTGAAGGTCCATCGATATCGCCATCATGATGCTGCTGGCGACATGTTGCATGACGTTGTCATCTGCATGTGAACGAGGATGCTCCTTACCTGGTATACCTGGTACACGTATGTGTGGCTACCAGAGGCTCCACAGGAGCTGCAGCGTGCCTCGCGATCGAAAGTACATCATCACATACCATGAGCAGCCACTATTCGTCAGGTGATATTTCGATCACATATTGCTTGCCATATGGCATATACATACATATGTCGTACATGCATGCATGTGCACCAGGGACACTCGAGTAGGGACACTCGATAGATCTATCGTACACATAGGCGATCTTGTCCACGCGTACGTTCCACAGGTTCAAACCAATGCGTTCTGTCGAGCTATGCGCAGTACGCAGGTAAAGCTATATTGTCTAGACAGTCATGGTTGTATACACATATATACGTATGTAATTATGCACTGCGTGTAGCTCGCCAGAAAGCACAGGTACAGAACACACGCACAGCTGTGCCCCTCGATGTGCTTATGAACTTCAAAGTATGTATCCAACATTATGTACACACTTCATAATATATTGGTAAACTCATTGGAACTCCTTGAAGTTGAACGCAGCAGCGGAGCGGCGGCATGCCTCTGCTGCAGCACAGTGTGACGCCAGCCGGCCGGCTCCAGGCATGCCCAGCTCTAGAGGCTGCATTGCATGCATGGGTGAGGGACACTGCTGCTGCTGATTGGAGTGACACACAAGCATAGCATGGGTGTGTTGGTATGGGCTGCTTGCTGCTGGTTGCGTGGGTGTGCGGTTTCCCTGGTTGTTGCCCGCGGTGCTGCGTGCCTCGCTCGCTTTGGCCGTGTAACACTCAGGCTTAAGCTTTGTCCCTCAGGCTGCGGCATGCTGTAACACATGACTGCCTGTGTGGGGTTGCTGTTACTGTTTCTGCTCCAACTGAAAACTATGAAGCCAGAGAGGCAGCGTGAAATTCCTGTTTGTGCATGCACATGGTGCTACCCTATACTGCCACCTGATCATGAGGTGCTAGGTATGCCTGCCTCTCTGTTTCCTGTGTATGCCTTCTTTGTCCATTTCAGAGACCGGACGCACGCAGATCTGCATCACTGCAGTACTGTGCAGGAGGTCAACAATGCTCCCCCCCCCCCCCCCCCCCCCCCCCCCCCCCCCCCCCCAGCCCAAACCATCAAAACAGCAGTCTTAATGCCAGTGACGTGCCCAGGGCCTCCCAGCGCAGCGCCAGCGCCCCGGTCGTGTCCTGGGGGCCGTTTCGTCCCGCCTCCACAGCCCGGCCGGCCTCCGGCCCCAAACCTCAACCGCACCGCGTTTTCGACCAAAAACATCCTCCAAAGTGCTACATATTTAACGAGATGTTGATTCGGCAGCTATACGCTGTACTGTGATGCCGCGCCAGGTTGTGTGTTCTGCTCGAAATACAACAACAAAAGGTTCTGTTCTGAGCAGAGGCGTCTGCTATGTATACGACTGGGCATGTGGAAGTGATTGTGTGTAGCTCTGTGTGTGTGTTACAAAGGAAAACGCCGGAGGGGCTGGTAGCACCGCTAGGACCAAGAGGGAGAGCACGAACAACGCAATGCGCACGCAACAAGAGAGCAACAGCCAACGCCAAGGCACACACGGCACAACAGGCACCCACACACTCCCCCACTCCCGCACACCCCCACACGCACCTCCACGCGCACCCACCCCCAAGCTCTGTGTCCGGTGCATGCCTGCTTCCGTACGTGCAGCTCTGAAGGCGCAGTGATGGTCAAGTGATCTATTGCGATCGTGTCTCTGTTCAAAGCGGCGTGTGATCGGGCAGTGATCATGACCCAGAGTGTGATTGTGTGAGCGGATCCTCGTCGACGGAGGATGTCTGCTGGGCTGGTCAATTCAAACGACACTTGAACACCAATACGCAGATCACACAATTCCACCGTGCAATTGCTCCGACAAACGGCACGGCGCTGCAGTAGGACATCGTACCGCAGCGGACATGCATGTTTCTGTGAACGCCATTTTCCGTTGCGCCCCAGGTGCCCCAACTGCAAGCTGCTGCAGCTAAGGCAAAGTGTATCCGTGCGGTATCCCCGCCCGCCTCGAAGATGTTTCGTATGAGACTCATTTGTGATGAGTCACTGATGAAACACACACTACCTAATATTTATCTGATACTCTGCAGCAGATCAGGTCGATGGCGCACGGACAGCCTGTGTCGACAGCATTTGTGCCAGGCAGCTAGTGCACTCATATGAGATGGGTCTAGGCAGTGACATGCTTCGCACAAGTCTGCCTGGCTGTGAGGCTGTTTTTCAGCGTATGATCTGACTCACTGTCACAAATGCGGCATGAAACCTGTGGCGTCGGCGCGTTGGGCCTGGTTAAGATAGGCGCTATACAGGTGTGGCTGGGGACCTTCAGCATGGCCGATGCGCTTCGATCTGCAGTTCCCATGAGGTCACGACATAGCAGACTGAAACGAACTTTGGCGTACATAGACGTATTCAGCACCGTCAGCGCGTTTTCAGCTGCTTATGCAAGAGATATCTAGCGCCTGGCGTCGAGGGGACGCAATTGCCTCTCAGATGAGTGCCGCTGCTGCAGGAGCACACCCTCCACCTCCAGGAGTCCGCTGTCAAGCCCAGTATTTTATGACATTTCCTGCTGCTATCCTGCGTCTGCGCGGATATCTGCTCGCGCATGATCGGAGATCGACCTCGCAGGGAGCGAGGTGCAAGTGTAACGCGGAAGCTTCGCAAACTATATTGTCCGCACAGCCCCAAGATAATAATAAAGAAAATACAAACAACCAATCGTATACCGTGGTGTGCCAGCGGGGATGCAAGATTGTCGCAGATCCGGCCAGCGGACGTCTGCCACTGTCTGTCACAGATCCAGCACACCGCATCAGGCATACACCACGTGAACGACCCTTATTGGCCGTGATTCACGTCAATGGTACGACGGCACGAAAGTACGCCTTCAGGGCTTTCCACAGAAAGCGACCTCTGTCAGTCTGTTGCGCACGGACGCCTCTGCAAAGGCCTGTATCCCCAATCCACGGCTATCACCGATGTTATCAGCTCCATATAGATTAATCGCTATCATGTACATCGTGCCGCGGGCATCTGAAGCCAGAGACGGTGGTTACACGGCACCCCAGTCCAGCCTAGTGGCGACGGGGGTTCGTCACTGCCCAAGCCGTGGCGACGGGGGTTCCTCTCTGCCCAGACAAGCGCCCTCGCTCAACTCGCTCCCCACGCCCTCCAGGGGCCACAAAAGCACACGAAGTCACGACAACTGGTAAAAATACGCTCGTCCCAGACGCGTAAGCAGCCCCCGGGCGTCTCGCACGGCCCCCCGGGGGCCCCCGCGAGCCGACCCTGCCAACACGCGCGCTGCGATCTGCGGGCATCTCATATCAACTGCAAAAATCTATCCTGTGGCGTTAAAATACTATCTGTCAAGGAATGGCCTGCGGGGCCATTTCACTTCCGGTCAGGTCACGGGGATCGATCCGCACAGCGTGCGCCTCCGGCACATCATCACACGTACATACACGATGCCTCCAGAGGTTGCACAGTTTGTGGTCAGTACATTTGCATTTTTTTTATCAAGTCTGTGTTGGCCCTGATGAAACTGACCATATAGTCTATCTAAAGTATAATATTCAGCGACCTGCAGCTGTATCTATCATAAGTATAATATTCAGCATCACTGTATCATAAGTATAATATTCAGCAGCACTGTATCATATCATAAGTATAATATTCAGCATCATGTATCTATGTATCTATTGTCCGGCGGCTGCTCCATTCCGGCCTCGCCTCCGCGTCGGGGCTTCGGCGTCGGCTTCGCATCTGTGCATCTGCTTCCAGAAACACCGCGACGCAGGTCGCTTCGCGTTCGCGTCGTGCCTCTGCGGCGCTGTAGGGCGCCAAAGCTGCGCTGCACCTCTGGCCACGCGGCTTTCAGCGGCGCTCCGCCACGGATGCGGCCACTTCTGCCTCTGCTGAGGCATCAGGTTTCCTAATCATATATTAAGCTTCATATTCAGTGCTACAGAAACAATCTGCGACGAGCTTCGAATTCGAGCATGACGCGTCAAGCAGCAGAGCGCCACAGCCGCGCTGCACCTCTGGCCACGCTGGCTGCAGCGCTCCGCCAGCATCGACCTTCATGCTCAAGCGACAAATATCAAAGCGTAAGAGCCCCCCGAAGGTGGGATTGTCGCTTGTAAATATATACTGTATGCCTTATGAACGCAGTACAAATGCACGTGCAATTTCATAGCTGCCAGTGGTGGCCAAGACATTACAGCTGTAACCGTTACAGCTAGTGACTAGTGCAGCCCAGGAGGGCACTCTGAGAATATCCCAAAGCTGTACATGCCGTTTGTCAGTTTTGTCAGCAACAGATTAGTGTTGAATTGTGCAGTTCTGTCAGGCGACGCGGTGTCCCGTTCAAATCTGAGTTAAGGCGACAATCAGGCGAGCATGCACGGCAGTACTCAATCGACCGCATCAAGTTATATGCAGCGGAAAACTGGTCAGTGAGAACACAGAATTATTACGCTTTACTGCACAAATTCGGAGCGGCAACAACGCCTGCAACGAGCTCCTCAGCTCGCAGAGGGGAGAAACGCGTGAGGCTGTCAGCTGTTGGTTCAAGGGAGCAAAACAATCCCGTTAACTCGGGGGGCCTACCCATGCTACCTTAAGTTCATCCATCTGGACATATTCCCGCACTCGCAAGTGCCGCACACGAATGTGCTTGGATCTGTCAGTGGACACAGCATTCACAGCCAAGATATTGGCACTCTTATTGTCACCCCACAGAGTCGGCTTATGCGGGACGAGTTTCAAATCGAGAAGCAACTGCTTCACGCACATCAACTCGTTGGCTGTTGCACTCATCGCGATGAGTTCAGCCTCTGTTGTATCCCCAGCCACTATACTCTGCTTCTTCGAACGCCAGAGAACAGAGTTCCCATACACTCGAATAATCATACCAGACACGCTTTTCAGATCAGCAGAGTTCGCAAAATCTGCATCTGAAAAAGCCTCTATCAAACACCCGTGTCCCTCAGAGCCTATAAATTGTATTCCTAAGTTCTTTGTGGACTGTAGGTATCTCAGAACATGTTGCACGGCAGACCAGTGTTCCTTCAGACTACTAGACATGTGCCGGGCCAGGGCATGTGCCACATATCTCAGGTCAGGTCGTGTCACTCCTGCAATATACTGGATGCTTCCTACAGCACTCATGAACCTGGAATGCTCAGCAGCACTGGCTTTCTCCAGGTCAGGATGCTCTTTCACACTCCTTAGCTGTTGCCGCGGCACTAATGGAGTGGGAGATTTACGAAAATCAGACATGCTGTATTTTTCCAACAGGTTCTGGATTTTGGTACGTTGTGTCATTGTGATTGTTTTGGCCTTTCGATCACGCGTGATCTCAGTGCCGAGTGCCCAAGACAGGTCACCTAAATCTCTACCTTCAAATTTCGTGAGAATGACACTGATGATTTCTTGCAGCCCCGCAGAGCAACTGAAAATGAATAAATCATCCACCCACAGAAAGATAAAGCAGCGACTGGTTTTACTAACATACAGTCCGGGATCACTCTGTGCGCACACAAATCCCAGTTCAGCCAAGACCTTTACTAAAGCTTTATGCCACTCGCGAGCGGCTTGCTTCAGGCCATACAGAGTCTTATGTAATTTCCATACACGTGCTGTCCCGTCTGAAAAATACGGGGGCTGTTCAACGAAAACCTCTTCCTCCAGGTCACCGTTCAGAAAAGCACACTGTATATCTATATGCCTAATCTCCAGATCCTCCTGAGCAGCTATTGACAGCAACACACGCAGTGTCGCATAACTACCGACAGGGGACCATGTCTCGAAGAAATCTACTCCTTCTACCTGAGAAAAACCACGAGCTACATATCGTGCCTTGTACCGCTGAATCTCACCAGCAGGCCCACGCTTGATCTTGAGCACCCATTTGCCCGAGATAGCCCGTTTGCCCGCAGGCAGATAGCACAACCCGAAGGTTCCGTGCTCACCCAGCGCATCCACCTCCTCTTGCATGGCACGCAGCCACGCATCCCTGTCTGGACCCGCGAGTCCTTCCTTCATAGAAGGCAGATCAGGGTCGGAAGGCTTCTGCTTCCTGGCGGCAGCTGCTCTGCGCGACCCACGACGCTGAGCATTCTGCTGCTCGCCAGACTCCACATGCTGAGGCTTCAGGCACTACAAGAAAGTTGACCTCCCCAGAGTTGGGCGAAGTGCCCCTTTCGGATCAGGGGCGGGTGGGCTGAGGGCGATAATGCCCCATGCTGCATCAGGGGCTGTTGCAGCGTACAGCAGTCCGGGGCGAAACTCGCCCCAGAGCCACAGTTGCAGTCAGGGGCCTTTCTGTGCAGTACAAGCTGGGGCAGTTATCAAAGTGGCCACCACATTGCACTAGAAGGGGCACATTGATGGATTGTTGTAGGGGTACCTTAGACAACCAGCAGAATGGACGCAGACGCACAATGCATTGGCAACACAAGACGTTGTGTGATCCCAGGAGCATATTTGGTAAGTGCATGGCGCAACCTCGACGTTTGGTGAGAGATAACGCCAGGAGAAGTACACAGCGGACCAGCTTGCTAAGCCAGCTTGTAAACACGCAGGTCCCCTGTACGGGAACGAAGCAATCATTACTGTTTGCAAATCTGCCGTGTACATGAAGGGCATATTGTGAGCGGGCCGAAAGCACGCATGACATCCGAGAGTGCGCTACTCGTTTGACAGTGTCTTCAGGTCACCATTCGACGCCCGAGAGTCTGCCGGTCTCAGCGGAAGTAGTTATCAAGATAGTGTGCGTCGTTGACACCATCCGGACATTCCCATCCTTCAATGCCGTGCTATTGCCCAGATTCAGCGTGTACTGATGCTCGTAAGCTCTCGAGTGCAGGTGGCTGAGACTACCGAGAGTGATGCTACGATCGCTGAGCGGGTGGTGACCAAGTGCCACTCTTGACCTATGATACCAGTTGCTCCATCTGATGAGCCCCTCTTCGCTGTGGAAACTGCCGCATTTGCTATAGACATCTTCGCTTTAGATTGTGGGTAAGTCGCCGGTAAAGACATGCCACATTCCACTCTCCACTTCCACAATTGTTTGCAAAGCACACGTGTGCCGTATACATCATTAATGAAATGATGTGGGGACATGCAGGCACCGTGGTCACTGCAAATCTATAGCGGCAGTGGAAATGGAGATGAGTTCAGCATCCCATCAGTACCGAATATGCGTCAAGTTCTGTAGCAGGGTCAGTGGTGTGTTATATTTCGCATCAAGTCTGCTAATAAGATTTGTAACTCATGCTAGCAGCAGACTCGCCCACAAGACAATTATGCCATAGCAATTCTGTGGAATCCCTCCTGCAACTAGTCCCGGTTGGGTACTTGTTGCTGTGTGATTGTCTCTAATTTGCACGCCAAATCGTGCATTGGGTCTATGTGGAGCGATGTTGGCACTCTATGCCATGTGACAGTACGCTGTGTTACCAATTCATGCAATTGCACAACTTGCAATGCACATCATTGCTCATGTTCAACACTCCTCCATGATATACGCTAACCAAACGTAGACATCTTCAGTGTTGGAACGAAAAACTGTTCGTTCCGAGTGCTCACTAGAGTACAGTCCACCTGGTCTAGTCGCACTCCGTAAGTATAGCCCGCCCCTCCTTGTACGAGTGGCTTCTTCTGTAGCAATGACGGCTTTCTGAGCCTTTCTCCAATGGATGTGTCCGTATACCGCACTTCATACCCGTGCAGCGGATCTCCCACAGGCTGCAGTTCATGCATTTCCCCCAGCAGAAAGCGTGTTTTCCGAACAACTCCATCTGCTGATGTCTCCTGCCACAAGAAGATATCAGAGATCTTCATCACTGTGTTGATGGCACCTACTCCGCCTTCTGCATTCCCTTGGCCTCCATCTAGCAGGAATGGCACGTACGCCAAGTAGTCAACTTTTGAAGTCTTGGCCTCGGTGGTCCTCACGAGGAAGTGGCCTCCCTTACACGAAGCCATCTTACTGCGAAACAACCGGACGCGTGGTTGCCCGTTGGCACCATTGCCACCCAACAGACCCGGATTCAGCAGGCCTCCCGCCTCGGACCACAATGCCTCGGTGTCTCCAGCGGCTTTCAGGCTTGTGGCCTGCAGTGCCTGCTTCACCCGTGTGACCTGCATGAAGAGGACCAGGTGCACAACCACGGACGTGCTCGTTGCAATGCAACAATGGGCATGTACACGGTGTTTGTGGTACACGGCGTTTGTGGATCAGAATGAAGAGGGTGTATGGTCCTCACCGCGAGATGGTCATCGCTCACATCTTGAATGGGCCCAGCGAGCCACTCGTCACCCGCAGTGTCGTCCCGGGCACCTTTTCTGGTGCGTCCTGCAGGGGGGTCGATCTTGTCCAAGAGCGCAGTTGACTGTGGGCAGCAAGAGGCGATCTTGTCCAGTGCTTGGACAGCCAAGAAGTGATTGGTTCCCACACATTCTGGGTGGCGTGTAGAGCGGTACTTTGTGATTCGTTTGAAAACCTGCATGCACCTCTCGAGCCACCACTCCGCAGCAAATGCAGTGGGCCCGCAGAGGCGAGCCTGCTCTGCTACGTGTGCCATGCATGTATGCAGTTGAAATGTCATCAGGTGGTTGGTGTCAAAGTGCTCCTGGACGAGGACGCTGTACTGAAACAGTGCATCTTGGGCAGCATCAATGTGCTCCGGTTGATGTTGACCTTCTTGATATCGCATGAAGTATACCACTGCAGTGCGGAGATGTCCCCACATCTCCAGAATCCTCTCGTCCACTCCCGCTTCATGCAGGGCATAAGCGGATACAGTGTCCGCCCAGGTGAGTTTGTCCTCCATCGTCATGTTGGAGCCTGTCGTGAGAAGTTGTTGTGTAGTCCAGTGCACTGTGTGCATGGCATGCATGTGCATGCATAGGTCTGATTAGGTCTGTGCAGAGGGTCATGGCAGTTGGGTATTTGATTGCATATAGGTAGACTGTAGCAGGTGAACACTATCGTGTTCACTGAGCTCCCGCTGTCATGACAGGTGTGATATCCATTACCATCGTGATATCCTGACTGGTCACTCCCCACACTGTAATCGTGTTCACTGAGCTCCCGCTGTCATGACAGAGCCACTGCATGCGCCAGAATGTTTGGAGATAACGGTCAGAGGTGGTAATGCTTGGCAATGCCACACGGTGCCAGCGTGCTGGCCTCAATGCATACACCCTGACATGCACACGTACACCTCGCTGCTCAAGCTATTCAGCTGTTGCATCAAGTGCGCACTGGACGATGTCCGGCGGAGCTGCGGTGAAGCATGTGGTTCCTCGAAGCTCAGCAACTTGCGCTTTTATTGCCTTCCGCGCGTCTCTTGACAGTATAATGTCGTTGCCTTGTCGCAGCGGCACCTTGCCACTCCTCGCCATGAGCGCCCAGAAGCCTTTGATCAGGCCATTACAGAAAGCGTGTGCTAGCGGGATGCGATGCATAGCCTCTGGCCTGCAGAGCATAGCCCGGTGGTGTACTGCGAGTGACATGCAATAGGCTCACGAAGCACATCAACGCAGTCATGACCGGACGCTAACCTGTAGTATGGTAGTCTGCTGAACACACATTTCCCATTACGACCCAATGGCAGGTGTTTCTTGTTGCACTCTTTTTGGAATTTCTCGAACTCACTCTCGTACACTGCACGGTGCACATCTCGCCGATGTTGATGATCATGTTGTGTATGCAGTTCTCTTGATTGAATCACCTAGCGATCCTGCTACTTTTCTTGCACATGAGAGTATCGATGAGTATGGATTAATTGGAACGTACCCTTGGCTTTGTCCTGCACGGTAGCATTTGGCCCAAGGGCAGCCAATTTGTTGTTCAGCTCCGTCACGTAGATCTCTCTCTCTTTTTCTGTTGCCACCAAGGCAGCTTCCGCGATGAGCTCGTCCAGATCGTCATCAATCAAGAGGAGCTTTGCTGCCTCTTTGTCAAATGAGCCATCCTCAGCAGAGTATTCGAAGCCTGCATGTGTAGACATGCTGCAAGGTCCGGCTTCAGGCACGATTGGAGCATTTCTTTCAGCCTTGCATGCACAGCCTCCATACGATGTGGCGTTCAGTACTGTATCTCCGGGGGACCCATCTTCCGTCGGCTTCCTCTTAGACGCCAACAACATGCAGCGAGGGCATGCTGCTGGAGCAGCAATCCCCACCGAATGCCGGAGTTTCGCGGCAAATGGTGTGTCCCCATGTAGTGCCATCAATACTGGAAACCAGTGCTCCAGCACGACCGGCAACACGACACTCGCTGCCTCTGCAGCTTGATGCATTGCCTGAGACGCGGTGTCAAGTGCAGTTTGTGCCCCGAGTAGCTGAGCACTTGCAACGTCGTTGTCCGGATCCGCATTTTTGGCAATCACAGCTGCTGCGTGGACAGCCTCCGCCGCTTTCAGAGCTTCTGCTGCTTGATTGGCTGCCACATGGAATGGGTGCGGGGCGCTCCAAGCCATCGGAATACCGTCAACGTCTGCAAGCATGGGCGCACTTCATGACACCGCGTTCAGCACAGAGTGGTGGAGTCTGAGTGGGCTGAGCTCGCACTGCCTGTGGTCCGTGATGGGGCGTGGTCACATAGGAAATCAACGGTGTGCTTGAGAATGTGGTCCAGAGTGCCAGGCTCTGTAGGTCCCTCGATAATGATCAGAGGAGCCACTGCTCGCGCTGTCTGGACAATGTGCATTGGCAAGTCTTCGCACTTCACTGCAATGACAGTGGCAGTCCGTTTGCCCCAGTTCAGCAACTGCACTCCGTCACCTCCTATGCTGATGAGCATGGTGAGGACATTGTGCATCATGAGAGCACCCGCGCAGTCGTCATTCAGATTTTTGAATGCCTGTGATCCGTAATACGTCTGGGGGTCAGCTGTGGTGCGATGCAGCTTGTCTTTGATGCATTGCCTGATCTCAGGGTCCTCCAGGAATTTGGCCATAGCGCTCTCAATGCCGAGATCCCACATCCTACATTCAACACTATGTTACAGTGCATGCTGCTCCCCTGGGAAAAATTTCATGCAACGGTCGCGGTGCAGGTGCTCAGGTGGGTGTGCATTGAGTCGTGTCGGGGGTCTACGAACCTTCTCGAGGCCTGCAGGTGACCCGCCGACTTTTTGAACCGCCGTCCATGGCCACAGTGGGGGAAAATGTCATTCCGGTGTTGCTCCCACTCGCCTTTCTGAATTTTGGCAAAGACGTGGCTACAACTTGACACCGGGCAGATATGGTGCTCAAATGCGGCTGCTGGTTGAACTCGGTTCGCCTGCTTGAGTTCATGATAGCTCCTGCACTCTCGATACCCGGATGCTAGTAGTGCCCAAGTATGAGGCGCTGGCAACTAGTCAGCATAGGTGGCAGCATTGTGGTGTCGCTGCCGCTAGGCCTGATGGACGTACTTGGGTCCCAGATATCCCTCTGGCATAACTTGGGCCATGAGTTTGCACAATAGATCTGCTCTGTCATCCCGGATGGATCCGGTCTTCACTCGGAACAGGGCGTAGCAAAACTGCCGGACAGTGTATTGACAGCCAGGGTACAGTGGCTTCTGTAGCAATTCCAGAGGCCAAGCTTCCTTGGTGGCTGCCCCCCCCGCCTCGTCGGCTTCCTCCTCTTCGTCCGCCAAGAGATTCGGCAAGCCAAGAGCCTGAAAGTATGCTTCTGCGTCATCGGCGTGCTCCTGTAGGTCCGGATCTTCCTCCTCTTCAAGCCCACCCCGGAGATGTAGCATGTCATCATCTCCCGGTTTGCACGTGTAGGTGTAGTTGAGGAGTTTAGAATCGGTTGATGTGTGCAGCATCACATCTGCTGGGGCTGCTCTCGTGTGTCGGTGCTGCACACCGGAATTCAACGCTGCAGACACACCACCTGGCAGTTTGGTACCTGGACTTGCTCTGATCCAGCTCAGAATCTGCCCAGTACCCAGGCTGTAGGTGTAGTTGAGGAGTTTAGAATCGGTTGATGTGTGCAGCATCACATCTGCTGGGGCTGCTCTCGTGTGTCGGTGCTGCACACCGGAATTCAACGCTGCAGACACACCGCCTGGCAGTTTGGTACCTGGAATTGCTCTGATCCAGCTCAAAATCTGCCCAGTACCCAGGCTGTAGGTGTAGTTGAGGAGTTTAGAATCGGTTGATGTGTGCAGCATCACATCTGCTGGGGCTGCTCTCGTGTGTCGGTGCTGCACACCGGAATTCAACGCTGCAGACACACCACCTGGCAGTTTGGTACCTGGACTTGCTCTGATCCAGCTCAGAATCTGCCCAGTACCCAGGCTGTAGGTGTAGTTGAGGAGTTTAGAATCGGTTGATGTGTGCAGCATCACATCTGCTGGGGCTGCTCTCGTGTGTCGGTGCTGCACACCGGAATTCAACGCTGCAGACACACCACCTGGCAGTTTGGTACCTGGACTTGCTCTGATCCAGCTCAGAATCTGCCCAGTACCCAGGCTGTAGGTGTAGTTGAGGAGTTTGGAATCGGTTGATGTGTGCACTCAGTCACTGGAACAAGGTTGGAACCATTAACACGTGCAGTATGCCAACGTATAATCACCACCACACAAGAGTGTACAAGGTTGATGGAAACATGTGCTTACACCTTCGTCAGAAAGACTATTGAACTTTATGGTTCAATTACCACCATGCTGGTTGAGTCAACATTTTCATTCATTGCTGCCGCAACCCAATACGAGGGGGTTATTGCTGTCACAACTCGGCTAGGTTTCATCGTCTTACGACGGCCACTTGGGAAGTTGCTCGTTTGTCACCAAATGGTCCAGAGAGGTGGCATCGGATGATCTGCATACGAACATTAGCATGAGCAGTGCTCATTGAGCACCTGCGTAGGTGCCTACGCCAAACAGGATATGTGCCTGTGACTAACGTTTCTCCAGAAGCATGATTGTCACAGGTTATCCTGTACTCCCTCACGGAAGTTGGAGGGCAGCTTAGAGATCAAGGCGCCACCCCCCAGCTGGGCTCATTGGAGAAGACACTGTCAATTTTGCAGAGTACACGCATTGCCTGAAGTCTGCTGAGATCTGTTGATGCTGGAGCAGTAGAATTATATAATGACGCCGGTGGACGCACTCAAGGACGAGAGCACGACGGTTCGGAGGACTCGTGCGTATGACCAAGGTTGTCTAGTCCGCTCGCCGATCACATAGGATTTTGCGCTGTATCAAAGATGAACGAGTACAATGTCGATTGTACAATGCAAGAACTTGCGGCACGTGCAATGTTGAGGACGAACGCAAGGAAGGAGACTGATGTGCTGCATTTCAGATACCGACCAATTCTACACATCATGCGACCAGAGTCGGCCTCTTCCTTCGCATGTTATGCGGTTTTCCTAATCCCGTCGAGGACGGTGAAAACACCCACATGTTGACTTCATGGAGCCCACAACCCCCCGCCACGTACGGCGCATGACGCGCACTACTTCATTCAAAATCGACCCCTCCACAGTTGGCGTCTCAGATCCAGAAACAAATGCAGCAGGATCTGACGTGACCATCAGCTACGTACACACAAATCGACGTCGTGCGCAGTGGCAGATTCCGTGTTAGCCATGGCCGGACAACTCGCTAAGACGAAAAGGTTGCCCACACGGGACATCAAGATCATCGATGTGTATTCCCAGGGCTTAAAAATTGTCACCTTAGATACGTAACAACCCGTCCTATGCAGTCGATGCCTGAGCGGCGCCAACACGCAGAGGACATCATTGTTGCTGCCGAGTCAGAATTGGGGAAGGCAGGACAGAAGGAATATATGTTGGAATTCGAAGAAGGCAAGAAACAAAAGACTTTCCGGAAGATCATCGAGCAGGTTTACGCGATGCCGCTCGAAGAAGCGGCAGAGGCGCATGCGGCGTTGGTGCAAGTCGCTAACACGAAGCCCACTGCGGGGCACTTTAGCCTGCGGCTGAACACCAAAAAAAAGGTTCGCGGAAAGAACAAGCCGAAGTCGGCCACGGACGCGGACACGGCGGAGGTGCGTCCACAACTGAATTCAAACGAGAGCGTGAGCAAGTTTTCCTGCAATGGTGCACACACTACCACTAGCACGACCATGATGGCGCTTGTCACATGGTACAGTCTACAGATGCACATTGTGTAGGACTCGAGACGATTGGAGGCCGGGCTGGCATCGGTAGCGTATATGCCATCAAGACTGTCCAAAACCCTGCTCTAGATCTCGATCGCGGTGGACATGCCTCCACAGCAAAAGCAGCCACCGCAAGAAGAGTCATTGTGTAAGGCAGCCCGGTGGTGGGCGCCGGACATGCAAGGGTTTCTACCAGGGCAAGCAGTCCCAAAGACGAAGCTGAAAATCAAGCTGAAGTCTAATGCTGTTAATGAGGTACTCCCTTGCTGTGGTTGATGGCTGAGCACATGCAATGCAACGAAATCAGGAACAAGTTGAACATCGGACAGTAATATGCAGCATCTTCTTGTACTGACAACTTTCAGGATCTAATGCAGTGGATGTGCATGTACATGCAGATCCTCGACAAGGATGACGTGCGTGAGCTACAGGCGTTGCTGGCGTGCACTTGCTACGGGGAGACGTACAGACGGTCGCAAGCAAGGGCATACTACGGTGACATCAAGAAATCAGGGCAGCGGGGTGGTGAAATTACAAAGCATGCTGCCTCCACCGCATCAGACCAGCATCACACTGCAGTATCCGCTATAAGCACACGAACTGTCCTTCTCACGCCTACATGTGCAGGGCCACGGAACATATGAAGAGTAGAGCCAGAGAGGCATGTATGCTGGACTTTCTGATGTTTATGGCCGAGCGTGACGCTGAAGGTGACCCGAACACTGCAGCCTTGGCGATTGATGTCGATGGACAACCTGCAAATGCAACAGCGTTACAAGATGGCATTGATACTGCCCTGGAGACTCCCATGTACGATGATGAGCCATCCGCTGGACAACTTGCAGCAGGTGATCCGCCTCTAGGATCGTATCGGGACCAACTACGCAAGTTCCGGGAAGGGCACAGTGAGAACACAATCCGAAACAAAGATCAATTGGCTAACCGACTCTATGAGTTCATATGCGGTCTGTGCAAAACTGCGCCACAGGTGATGTTCCATGTCACCACCCGCAGTATCGTGATCCAGGATCATGCAGCTTCATATGTTTATCCATTTTTTTAATTGCAATCTAATGGTGTGATACAACACACAGTTCCGTGCCTCACAATTGAAAACAGTTGCTGCACTTGACTGAACATAACGTGCACCATTGCAGGCTGTTCAGTGGCTCACTGCTGAATGGATCGACGACCGCGCCAATACCATGGAACAAATAGCAACCGAAAGATATGGCTGGAGTTCAGCAGACACGATCCCGTGCACAGTGCAAGCTGCCAAAGAGGCCCCCAACAACAACAACCACAAGCGCGCCTCTAGCGAGGGTCTCACACCCTCGCTGATCTGGTCGTGGAAGTCACGGCCACATGTGTCAATGCTCTTTCACGGCGAGCTAGCGTTTGAGATGAGTCTATGGACTGATCATTTGTGGAGGGTGGCAGCACCTACTGAGTTGTGTGGGGCCTCCAAAAGGATGATGCACAGACTGCAATGCATCAATGACAAGCACCGTAAAGAACTGGTGAACTACATCGACGACCTTTCCGAGTCAGAACCAGATGAGAATGCAGACGAAGGTCAGTATGATCAGAATGCATTCGCACCTGCCCCGAGTGCAGAGGCCGTTCACTCGGTACCTCTGCACCCAAGACTGATGGCTTTCTATAATCAGTGCATCAAAGAATGGCTTGCAGAGCCCATTGGTGATGTTGTTGCAGCTTGCGAGGACCAGGTAATGCACGTAATTCTTGAGCGCTGCCAACAAATAGAGTACTGAGTGATTGTGACGATCATGTGGATTTGCACTGCCAACATGAATCAGGCATACAGGTTCAGGTCGATGACACAACGAATTGCACGAATGAAGCGGAGATGGTCCAGGCTACAAGGGGAACTGATTTTGTCCCGCCACCTTCGATCGTCGTCCCATATTCCGCATTTGAAGCTCCGCTGCAGCAACGTTCCATGAATGACGAGCATCCGGAACATGATGAAAATTCTGCTTGGCCCGAGCTAAATAGTGACGATGAACAGCTGCTCGAGGACGTCATTGACGAGGTCAGAGCGTCAGGCCACGACACGGCGCCTGATGCTCATCGAGCTCCCAACAATGCCGACAGCGGTAGATGCCTTTCAAATGAGGTGTCGGCCACGCAAGAAATTGATGTGCAGGCCATGTTCCCAGCTTTATCCGCCGAGGCAACGATGACAACAACCACCGCTCCCCCCCCCCCCCCCCCCCCCCCCCCTCCCCCCACATATGCATACTCTGGATCTCTCGCATCTGAAAAGAGTGGTCATGGCAGGCCGTCAGGTAGGCTGCTAGCTACGGCGAGTATGCCTAGGCCTGTGCCCAGATCTTCAACTCTGCCGAGGACAGATCCCAATGCAAGAGCTGAGCAGCAGCTGGACAAGTATAGGAATGCTCCTCCAGGGGTTGCAGATAGAGCTGCAATGACTTCGGCAGGTATTGCTTCCGGGGTTGACATCAATGAACTTAAGGCCCAGATGTATGCCCAGGCCATGGCTGCCGTCCGAGCGGAGATGCAGTCTCGTGCTGTTCCCTACTCTTTTGCAGCAACTGCAAATATAGACGGTTCAGCGATTCCTCCGACACTCGAGCAGAGTCTGCTGATTAGCAGTGTCGGGTCTGTGCACACACCGGGCACTCAGACTGTGGCTGCTTATCAACCTCCTCCTCAGAGTGTGGCTGGTGCACTACCATCTGCGCCACTGTTTCCGGATCCGGCCAGGCAAGAGCATGCTCCCCCACAGGTGCGTGCGATGCTGAACCCAGCAGCCAAGCGTGCCATGCAAGGAGAGAACAAATGGCGACGCAAAGCAGCTGCCAAGGCTCCACCTCACGCGGAAGCAGCGATCAGAGAGGTATGCCCTCTCTGACGCCTGTCCCATCGGCGATTCATGCGTGCCTGCAGGTTCCTGGTATATTCACTGCTATCGTGTCGTGTACACCGTGTTACAGTAGGCTTGTACTTCACACTAGAAGTCAGTACCGCGTCGCCCACATATCATGCTAGGAGCTCGAGCAGCAGCATTAATTCAATGTGTGTACATGTGAAGGTACAGGAGGCACCAGCAAGTGAGAATAACTTACCATCAAGACCACCGGTCACAGGTAAGACGACCAGATCACAAAAGCGAGCGGCTTCAGCAGCTGGCATCAAGCAGACAGAGGCAATTGCAAAGGCACAGAAGCAAACACTCTCAGCTAACACACTACGCCCGAGCAAAGGTGCGTTTCCTCGCCAATGCCGGATCATTGATATTCTTCCCTCCACTAGATGATGTGACATGACAATTTTGCCCAAATGCAAGATTCATATTAAATGATCTCATGTACGTACATGTATACAGGCAACCATACAAACGCAAATTATGGAGCAAGCGGCGCAGATATGGACTTGCCTTGTGCAGCGGTATGTCACCCTTCACTCACAGTAGAGTTCATGTGAGCTTTCCTGGCGAATGTCGTTTGACTGTGCACGCCTGTCCACGTGGCGCTCGCCACCTGAAGGCCACTTGCAACGAGTGACTGTAAGTCTGATTATGAGTGCTTGTCACTATGCGGCAGCCGAGCTGAGCCTTGATTCACACTTGCTAACTGATGAGGAATCTCATGCAGAGAATTGCCAGTCGGGGTAGAGGCAAGAAATAAGTGGCTGGCAGGGTGAAGATCATATAGTCTGACATTGAAGGATGTCAACATGTTCCAACCTTACCCGTGGTCGCTCCTGCACAGCCTGGCAGCCTGCCAAGGCAGTGCAATCCAGGTTGGTGGCGTGTAGTGGCGTGCATGTTTATCAGTGCCATGTGACTAAATTTTCGGCTAGCTAGAGCCACTTGCAGCCACATAGTGAACAAGTTGTAAACCACTGGAAGCATATATGCAAGCTGCAATGGTGTGCGTGGCCTGCATTGCGGTGTAGCATCGTTTCCTAGCAATGGCAGTCCATACGATTTGTGCCCCTAGGAATGCATGCCAAACCTCACCTGTTGCAGTTAGGGCAGTTTCTGCCCCTAATGTCCACAAAACCGCCACTTGGGCAAGGGCAGTTTGTACCCCTTGACCATCAGGGGCAGACTTAGACATCTGTAGGTGGCGATTTACGTGTGCACGCGACCTCGTGTAGGAACCTGTTCACGAGTATACGCAAGTCGAATCAAAGCGGCCAATCACAAATAGACAATAGAGCAATGCATCTGTCATCTACCGTCTTGGAATGGGCACTACAGTCTTTGATGCGGGGAGCTGCCAATATCCTACACAGCATGCACTCGCCACACTATCGGGCATCATCTGCCAGGCATGCGAACTCGCTACAGTTGCGCTCCATCTACGTGTCAATTCTTGATTGCTAGTCTCCTTAAGTCCGTGATGTAGTGTGGCGGCAACGCATGTGCAACGGACGTTGCCCGTGTTTGCCCCATACAGTTGTGCGGCGTTAGGGGCGGTTTACTACTGCTGCACTGCAACAAGTCCCGGCGACCCAAACACTTACAAAACCACTTAAATGTCTTCTATGTGCTTATTTGCATCAACACGAGCCAAACCTACACAGCATCCGGCTAGTTGTGTTCACGTACAGCATTTGCCCTTGGCATGTATTGGCCCCAATACATGGCCTAATGTGCCCCAAGTGCTACGCCCAACAGCACAGATCTGCCCCAAGCGTTTTCCATAAACCTCCCCAGACGCAGTCTTGGGGTAGTCAACTTTCTTGTAGTGAGGCCTGCACAGGACACTCCACAGTCAGCCGCGGCTGATGTGTCCTGATCGCAAGCTGAAACATCAATAGCAACTACAACTGTTTCACTACTAGCAATGTCAGAGCCCGCAGGCTCATGCATTTGTACAGCTGCTACATCCGCAGCCAATGGAACAAGGCGTCTGCGTACAAGAGGATTGATTTTAATACGAGGTAAGGCAGCTGGAATGGCCCTCACCTCGTCAGGCAAATCAACCCCAACCGCGGCTGAGGGGTCCGGATCCTCTCCCCCTAATTCGGACCCGGTCTCCACCTCATCTGGCTCATCCTCCCAGAAGGGCCTCGGCGCCTCAGCTCCTCGCAAGGGCTGAGCAACTGCCCCCGCGCCAGATGCTGAGGCCGCTGCCGAATTACTCCCAGAGCGGACCCGCTGAGCCTCCAGATTCTGATGAGCCGCAGCTCTTTCATCATCTGAGACGGTGTAGTCCATGCGCTGTTCGTCATCGTCGTCATAGATGCCAGGGCTGTCATCATCGGACGGATCCTCCATGTCGTCATCAGACGCACTGACAGACATTTGAATGGGGAGCGCAACTTCTACACCAGGGTCGTGCAACACAGCATTGCGCGTGACAACATACCGCGCGGTGCGAGAGGGCGTGGCGACAGGATGATGCACTTCGCCGTGAACACGAGGGGGAGCAGGGACGGCAGGGTGAGCAGCAGCTCTGGATATTGCACGCGTGCGATGCAAAGCTGCTCTGGCTATTTCCGGCGTTGCCCTAGCAGGGTCACGTCGGATAATCTCCGCAGAGGAGCCAGCTCCAAATCGTGGAGAGTACGCAGTGGGATCAGGGTCAGGGTTGTCCTGCCGGAATGTCATTTCCATGACAGGAACCCTACCATGACCAGGGGGGTGTGCAGCTGGTCACGCAGACGGCGCAACACTCCCCCATCATACGTGTGCTCTGCCGCGAAAGGAGGGACATCCGCGTCAGTCACACGCTCACCCTCATCGTCCCCCTCGAAAGCAACCGTATAGGAGTTCGCAAACTCCTTAGGTTCCCTCTTGTCCACAACGGCGGACGCATCGTACTTGCGTACGTGCCGGATCATCTGATCCGCAGTGCACATCACCTGACGCACAACAAAAACCCTACCCCCAGGAACGTCCTGGGCGTACACACGCTGCATGCTGGGGCCTAACCCAGCCCCGACCCAGTATGCAGGCACACCCCGCGGGGACAACTTCCGCAGCTTGTCATCCCTAGGGTATGCATACACCTCAACCCCCCATGGACGCTGCTGCCGCAGCAGATCTTGGAACACCTCAACGGAGGTGTCTCTGAAAAAGGCCATATAAGGAATGATGTCCTTATCACAAGACCGCACCAAAAACTCATCTAATTCTGTCGTCGCAAGCAACTTGTACTTGCGTTTCTCCTCATCCCTCAACTTATCGCGCTCGGCCTTTTTCATGCGCTTACCCTTCCCCAGGCTCTTTTCAGCTTCGTCAACGTCCGCAGACGCATTGACAGCATGCTGAGCTTTCAGCCCCTTGAGGATGCTCGCCAGTTTGTCATGGTACAATGCCGACGATGGCGTGAGATTGTGACCATGGACAACGCTGGCGAGGCATTCTATCCACAGGAACAGAGGCAGGCCGCTCGCGAGCAGCACAGCACGGAGTGACTCAAAGGCCACTCCGATCCTCCTCTCGATCATGCCATTACAGCGATGAGCGGCTGTGGGGGTCAAGCGGTGAGTGATGCCACGACGCTGGAGGTAGAGTTTTAAGGCCGCGACCATAAACTCTCCCCCTTTGTCGGTGTGTAGGATGCGCACACCCGGTTCACCTGGCTTCACCACATTCACCCGAATGCGTTCGATAATATAAGAGATCATGGCCGCAGCCTCACTCTTTTTGCGCAGACCTACCACGAAAGTATAACGGGTAAAGGAAGGCACACATCACAAACAAAACATATTTCACACCACCAATTCCTACTGGAGAGACAGGACCAGCTAAATCGGCGTGCAGTTGCTCACCAGGCCACTTGGCCTGGCCCATGAGCTCACGATCATTGGCAGAAAACTTGCCCGCAGGCACCTTGCCAATTCTGCAGCCGTGACACCGATTCCCCAGTGGATCGGAATCGACATCCAAATTCAAATGACCATAAAATTCACTGTTAGATTGCATGCGCTTTAGAACCCAATTAGACTGATGAAAAGACAAGTGTGCTAGAAAAGCAGGTTCCAGCAAGTATGCATCATATGGGACCTCGGCTCCCCCAGCATTGGGTCGCTTCAGGTCAATGGCCGCAACCGCCATATGATGCCACTGCTGTTGATCCTCAATAACTGAGGTCGGACTGCTCTGGTTAGACCAGACTACCCCCCTATTGACAGGCGCACCGACGAGAATAGGTTTGGTCTCTACTGCCATTTTAAACGCAAAGACAGGGTGACCATCCACATCTAGTTCCTGATATTTGGCATCGTCCTCTACGTCGGTAGCCATATCACCCATACCAGGGACATACAACACATTCCTACGCGTGTCTAAGAACATCTGCTCGTGTCTAAGACCCATCGTGCTGAGCAGGTTGTACGGACATTCAGGAGCATAGTATACACCAGGAATTTCCACATCCAGTGGATGCTTGTTCCCATGCTTGTCCACATAAGCACCCAGGTTCACCTGGATGGTTCCCCTGCCCATGATAGAAAGCTGCCCTGGTCCCGCGAGATTGGCAACTTTCTGACATGGGCCGTACTCAGTGAACATTTCCCGATATCCTACTATATGCATGTCCGACCCACTATCAACAATGATGTTCCACGGCATGGACGCGTCCGGCTGTGGATACTTGGCAGGCATTTCAATAGTGCAAACATCTCTGGCCGCAGCCTGTTTGCGTTGGGGGCAGTTCGCACGCAAATGTCCCTTCTTCTTGCAGAAGAAACAGGTCCTGGTCTCCTCGCGAGGAGCCTGGCCAGCTGCGAGAGCAGCGACCACAGGGCCGTCACCACGGTGCTGCTTGCGCCAGCCATGGCCTGGTTTGCCCGCGGGCGCCCCAGACCTAGCCTGCAGCGACCGCTGTTGTTTGAGCAAATCAGCATGCTCAGTTAAACGCGATATTATCACATGAGGGGAGGAGTGTTGAACTTCGCCGCGCACAGCGTTGAACTCCTCCCCCACCTCTAACAGTTTCAAACGTAGCCATCGCTGGCCCACATCGGCACCTAGTGCCTCCAGTTGAGTGTAAACACTCATCACATCACCACAATATGTCGCAACATCTTTATTGTGTTGTGATAAAGAATTAAACCGACTCCACAGTCTGTGGATTTCGGCTTCAGTGCTAGGTCTGTACTTGGCAGTCAAGTAAGACCATGCTTCACACAAATGCGACATGCGATAGACAGTCGTCCTATCCGCGTCAGGCAAAGACATTAGGACCTGTGTCCTCGCCCTAGCATGAACACGCTGTTCGTCCGCAGACGGTGCGTGCTGCAACAAATGATCTAACTCGAACTGACCTAACCACAAAAAGACTTTCTGTTCGTACGCAACGAAACTTTCAGTCTCGTAATTCCAATCAGGCAATTTCCCTTTAGTCAAATCAGGTTCGCTACGTCCCCGAGATGCACGCAGCGCCTCGGTTAACGTTTCGAGTGATATGAGTGACTCAGTGTGACCAGGATCGTTCACAACATGAGAGGAAAAAGGCACCTGCTGGCTGCTCTGCCCAGTGTGGGAAGAGGGTCGTGGCCGGACAATTCGGCCGCCCCGGAGCAACATACCCGCAGGCTGTTCTCCGTCAGGGAGCTGCTGGTCAGCGTCCCTGTCGACGAGAGGCTGCTGGTCAGCATCGTCACGCCTCTCCTCGCGAGGAGAGTTGGCGTTGGAGTTTGCGTTCGAGAGAGACATCCTGCATCAGGACAGATGGTTGTTTGTCGCGCGCAGCAACTAACCAGTGGGATTGCTCGCAAGCAAACAGGTTGAGAGAACAAGCGAACGCGTTCGCTTTTCTCAGCGCTGATCATTAAAACAAGCTTCTCGAATTGTGTCTAACAACAATATACTACGAGAGAGCTAAATGATGCCTGCGCTTTTGACCGCAGTCTGAGCGCCGGCGGAACAGTGGAATGCCCGCCGTGTCTGCGCACAGACGTTGGCCGACGGCTTTCCTGAACAAGACCATAAACAGACATAATGCTAACATCACCGATACCATGTCAGAAAAGCTATCATACGTGCAGGGCGGACGCGCAATCCTCGTTCAAGTCAGGTCAGGACAGCCAGCATCTCGTACCTGCTGCGCACAGAGGTAGAACCGAGAGATGCTGAAAGGAGAGTGCTAATACCATGAAACAGTAAAGATAATGGTTTCAGATCTCAGTGTGCACATGCTTATATACACACTGAACACACAAGGTTACGGCGGGAAACCCTCACGGGATCTCTCAAGTGACCCCGACGGACGACTCCTACGTAGAATGGAAGATGGTGTCCTTGTGGCATGACCTTCGAGCACTCTCGTTCGAGCGCGCAGTCCGTACCGAGGCCCCGTGCGAGCCCCCTGAGATTGTGTTGTATAGATCGTGCCTGGACACGGTGGGAGTGGCGGAGGATGTCGGCGGCGCCCGCGAGCGTGTGCTGCTCACAGGCGGGACAGAGAGGATAAAGGAATGGGTAGAGCGGGAGTCCACGGCTCCACGGAATCCGGTACCGAAGTGGCCAGCGGCTGCGGTAACGGAGTCCCCGCTACAGGCACCGCTGATGGCATTGCAGATCGATCTGGGGGACGCCGCTCGCTCGAGTCCGGTGGGAGTTCCGAGGCACGCCATATCCCCGGGACCCGAGGAGGACCGTGCTTCGGTGCAGGCTGATTCCAGCGTCGGCAGTGCATCGGAGGGCGGGGCCAGGGGAGGGCGTGGGCAGCGGCTCTGGCGGCACGGGGGGAGGCCGGTTCGGGGGGGGCATGCCCTTAGCCGTGGGCAGAGCCTACAACAGCCAGCACAGCTGCGAAGGGGGGGCCATCGTGGCAGGCGAGGGGGTGCTGCCGCAGTAGAGCGGGCCTTGGGAAGTCAGCCAGCCGAAGGGGGGGAGCACGCGAACCCCCGGGCCGATGGGGGGCCCCAGACAGCAGAGCCGCCTGAGCAACTACAGCCCGGCACCCTAGAGGCCCCTGCCTCCCCACCCTCCAGGACCACCGGATGTCTGCCCCCACCGATAGAGGGCCTCGCTCCATCACAGGCCGCCCCGCCCGCGCCCAAGGAGTCTGTGCTGCCAGGTGCGCCCAACACAGAGCCTCTCCCAGAAGCAGGAGAGGACGACAGTCACAGCGACGCCCCCCACCACCCTGGTGGAAGGGTGGTAGCGGGCGCGGGCCCGTCTGCCGGGCCTGGCCCCATTCCCCCCAATGCGGCCGGGTACAGCGCGGCCACCCCCATCCCCGGCGGCGCAGACCCCACGGCGCAGCCACCCGCCGACCCGTCCGGGGCTACCCCCGGACTGGTGGGGCCGAGGTTGCCTGCCCCCCACCCGGGAGCGGCCGGCCGAGATGCTGCTACCATGGCTGAAGGTGGCGGGGTGTTGTCCGTCGCACATCTGGCCCCGCCTTCGCCTGATCCTCCGGCGTGGGTTTCAAACCTGCCAGCCAAGCCTCGGGCGAAACTGAAGCAGCTGTGGTCGCCCAGTGCTCCAGGAGCTGGCGCCGTACAGTTGCATGAGGGGGAACCTGCGACGGAGATTTCCTCCGGCGAAGACGACGAGCCATCTCCACCGACGGGGGGAGTGTCGGTGCAGCTGGGTCACTTCGGGGAAGCTAGGGTATTTGTGGTAGTGAGCTTGGAAACCCTCGGGAGAGGCTGGCCCGAGGAGTGGCTGGAGTCGCCCCACGTAGATTATGCGTGCGCTAGATGTGTGCAGCTGGCAGGTGGGGGTGTCATCGCCGTGCCCAGCCAGAACATGGCTAGGGTGTGCATTGGGGATTCGGGAGCAGAATGGACTGATAGCCGCACCGTCGCCTTGGGGAGCTGGCTGCACGGAGCTCATGCATTCGAACACGAATGTATCCTCGTCCCAGTCCCGCGGAACGGCCACTGGGCGCTGGCTGTCGTATGGCATCCATGTACGCTCCCTCGGCTGACCATGCCTGTGCAGAGTGTTAGGTGGGCATATCGTCCTCTCACCCGGCGGGGAGGCCCCCGACTGTCAACGCGCGTTGTGTCGGCTTGATGCAGGGCTCATGCTACAAGACAAGACCCCGAGTATGTTATTTTTTGACAGCTTTACGGAAGCCGGGCCGGGCACAGCTGAGCGGGTGCAGGACGCCCTAAGCGAGGCCCTGTGCAGGGCTCTCGACAAGGCGGAGGGCAGGGCCCCCGCTCATGCCAACCCCCCCCCAAAGCCCCAGTCACTGCCGGCAGGACAGAGCCGGCGACACAACCTGAGATTGGTCACCCGACCGACAAAAGCTACGGCGAGGATAATGCTGAAGTTGACGAAGGTTCGAATCTCACTGTTATACACGCTGCTTAGAACGAGGCCTAGCTGTCCCTGAAATCTGCGTACAGCGAGTCGGATGAAGCATCAAATGACCTTGTAGCCCCGTTAACAATCCACGTCCCGGCCCCACCCCTGACAGCACCCCACTGGGCCGTACCATCGTTCTGGACCGTACGTTGCATCGGTTACCAGATGTCACCTCAATCCCCCACCAGACCCCACTGTGGAGTACAGGTCGCCGGAGTCCCGCAGCAACCGAACGGCCACGACTGCGGGGTCTACACAGCTTTAATGGCCGACTCAGTATGCCAGGCTATGAGCGAGATGCGACAGGAGGGGGGGAACATGGTGCGCAGTGATCAGCACGGCGTGGAAGTGACCCGAAGGGTCATTGTTCGCAAAAAGCGCATCTGCGTGCAACACGCGGTTTTGTACCGTATCCTCGTAACCCGGGCACTCATACAAGAGTGGCACCGGGGTGGGAGAGGTGGCGATGTGCTGGGCCACCTATCCGCGGAGGATGCCACCAACATTCTAGCCGACGCGAGATGGGACCGCCATCTCCAGTCTCCGCCCTTTTCAAACAAGTCCGAAGAGGAGTTGAGGTATGCACCTCCACACCCAACTGTGATGAGCAGGGCTATCTGTTTCCCTCGATGCATCTCGGCGCAGTAGGGTTCCACAGGGGTAGCAGTCCCGTTACGTATTCAGAATCTCGGGAGAGCACCTCCCCCCCCCCCCACCCCGCCGCAACGCCGCAGTATCAAGAACGTCTCACACTAGGAACTACCTGACTGCAAGCTGTGGTATCTCCAAGCGAGTTTTGACGCCTTCATGGAGGAAGCAAAGCCGCACGTCAAAACACTCTGCAGGCAATACAACCAGTTCATGGCCAAGAACCTGCAACTGCGTCGCTGAGTCATGTAGACGTGGACATCATCGCCGGTAGGATCACGGTCATAGCCAAGCAGCAGGTGGTGTGCTCGCCAGTCAGGTGGCAGGGATCATGTATGTGCCACTGCTACTGTAGGCCATAGGAACGCGGAGACCATGGGGCGGTGGCCACAGGGTCCCTTTGGCGAAGGGGCTACTGTAGAGGTAGACATGTCAAATCTCGACCTAGGGTGGTTGACTGCCTACCGTTACAACGGATACACCGGAAGTTGTACACTGAGTGCTGAACCTGTTTTTTTGCGATAGGATTCTTTGTACCATGTCACATTTTGGACAGTTTGCACACTCGAAAATACAGAAACGATACGCTTCAGCTATCATATGATGGACGAAGGGTAGCGGGTTTGCAGTCTATTGAGCACATCTGTAGAGGCCTAAGAAAAGCTCCATAGTTGATACCCAGGCTCACGCAGCCGATCCGTCACATCTGTACTGATGTACAGCATGCCAACATGTGGCATTCGTTAATACCCCAAGGACCATCATCAGACACTGAGAAACCAGCTTCGACAGCACAGAAGGACTGCCTCCATACGCCCAACAAAACAAGGCTCAACCGCACGTCAGGGAAACGAGATTGCAAGCACACACAGCCCCGGGCCATCCCCCCCCCCCCCCCCCCCCCCCCCCCCCCCCAACACCGCCCCCCCAACCCAGTCACGGAACCCTGCCGCATGCCCACATACCCCCTGTAGTGCGTCATCGACCGCCGGGCACTCCCTTACAGTCCTCCCCTAGGTAGTCTGGCGTCCCTGCACTTGGAGAAGCGTCACGCCGTAGCAACTACCGATAGAGGACAAGGCGGGGGCAGGGCGGAGCGGCGGTACAGGTTATGGGTTGGGGGAGCATATGCAACAGTGGGGGGCTAGGGCAAACAGCTGTCACGTTCAGGGCAAGTTAATAGAAAATGACGGAGCATACTCGTTGGAAAAGCTCGATGATCTCACTGACAGTGGCATCGTCAGGCTGAAGCCCATACAGCTGAATCACCGACCGCGGGCTGGCAGTCAGCGCTTCCGGATCCGACTGCAGCCTGGGATTACTCAACATCATGAATTCGCAGGCTACCACGATGAGCCGCAGTTGAGCAGGGCGCCCTATTCCATGTGCCTGCGAGGTGTCTAAGTAGGCGTCCACCCGCAGGTGGGTTTGCTGCGCTGCGGGACACTGGTCCACGGTCAGCTGCAGGCTGCCCTCGTCATCCTGCAGGTGGATGCCCTGGGATGGCGGGGGCCCCGGTGTGAATTCCTCACCCGCCTGATCATCATCCGACTCACCTTCAAGGCCCAGACTGGAAAGACCGTCCGACGCTTCATCTGTAAGACGAACAGCGAAGGCGATGGCTGATGCATAGTCGGTGATGGCACTAGCAGCATCAACACCATCGCCATGGCCACCAACAGCTTCCCTTGCCCCTAATGCAGCTGGTCCCGCCTGAGGGGAAGATGGGTTGGCCAGACCCGGCCCTGCCGATGCAACTCGGCTTGGGGCCCTACCCGGCTGTGCAGCAGTAGGCACGGCACTCACCTCGCTCGGGCGGACCGGCATCCTGAGACCCCATCCCAGGTCGTCTGGGGCACATGCCCCATCCGACGGAAGTGCTGCAGGTACAGCAGACGGCGCTGCAAGGCCCGGCGGCTTGACAGGAGCCAGCGACTCGGGCGGCCCGCCGGCTGCTGCCGCTGTGGACTGCAACTCTCCGGGTTCTGCTGGATCAGGCACCAGGCCATCCTCACCCCCCCCGCCCTCCCTCGGCTGCGGAGCTGGTCCTCCCTGCCCGGACATAGCTGCGTCAGCGCTGCCGAGCGGCTTAGGAGCCGCTGCCCCCCCGCCCCCCCTCGGCTGAGGAGCTGGTCCTCCCTGCCCGGACACAACTGCGTCAGCGCTGCCGAGCGGCTTAGGAGCCGCTGACCCCCCGCCCCCCCTCGGCTGCGGAGCTGGTCCTCCCTGCCCGGACATAGCTGCGTCAGCGCTGCCGAGCGGCTTAGGAGCCGCTGACCCCCCGGTTGGACGGCCCGGGGTCCCCCCCCGCCCACCGGACTCCTCTGTGTCGCTGTCGCTGTCCGCGGGGGCACTGGCAGCCGTGGCTCCCTTTTCGGCTTTCCGGGCGCCCCCGCCCGCCTCGAAGATGTTTCGTATGAGACTCATTTGTGATGAATCACTAATGAAACACACACTACCTAATATTTATCTGATACCCTGCAGCAGATCAGGTCGATGGCGCACGGACAGCCCGTGTCGACATCATTTGTGTCAGACAGTGAGATGGAGATGGGTCTGACTGAGATGGGACTGAGATGGGTCTAGGCAGTGACATGCTTCGCACAAGTCTGCCTGGCTGTGAGGCTGTTATTTAGCGTATGACACGTACATACACGATGCCTCCACTGTTGGTTTGATTCACATTGGCTCTCCGAAGGCCGACTTCAAGGGAGTGTATATAGATGGTTTGTAAGTTATGAGGCCACCTAGCCCCTGAAATCCGCAGCCAAAACGGTTGAGTTGCAACTGTGAAAGACTGGTGCCATGGTGTTGAGGCATGTTGTGGCTGTTTGTGCCTCGAGTGAGGTCCAAAAATGCATGTTCAGCCTCAGAATGAAACTGCATGTGTCACAATGCATGCGCCTGCGGGCAGCAGTGTGGTGACAGGTGCACCCATGCACGGACGATCTGCGGATCCAGTGCAGGGGTAAGCCGCCAGCCGGGATTCTCTCGATGTGAGGGAAGTCCCGCGAGGGTTTCCCGCCGTAACCTTGAGTGTTCAGTGCGCATATAAGGATGTGCACACTGAGATCTGTAACCATTTCTTCTTGCTGTTTCACGGTACTAGCACTCTCCTTTCAGTTTTCCTCGGTTCTACCTCTGTGCGCAGCAGGTATGGAACACTGGCCTCCTGACCTGATCTGACGTAAAGATCTCGGTAGTCGACTGCGCGTCTGACCTGAGCAAATGAAGCATTTCTGACAGCATGACACCCAGGGCTACCACCACTGCACCCACTGTACTCATATGACAATTAAACAGCGTTGTGGACCTGCAGCAATGTCGATGCTGCCATGTGCAGCCTCTGACAAATCCACCAGCATATGTGTTTCATACAGAGTTGCATTAATACGCGTATCTTTCGATTTCGGTACGTTTAATACGCGTATTTTATGCTTACGTACTATATCAGCGTACAGTACGCGCGTACGTTTCGGACTGAACCGATTTCGGAGAGCCTGGAGCTCCATGGAGCTCTGCACTGTGGTGCACCTCTAGCCACAAGGCCAAAGAAGGTTTTCAACATCCCTTGCATTGCATGATGAACCTGAGTAACCTGATCACCTGATTGACTACTAGTTCATTGTACTATTCTCTGCAATAGTGTGCCTAAGCACAGATGACAGTGACCGTGGCACCACGTCTGGCCATCACGGGCTTGGCGCCTCCGGCGCCAAGCCAGCAATGTAGCCTATGCAGCGTACTTTTCAACCCCCCCTGATAATAGCCAACGTACCATACGCGTATTTTTGCCTAACGTACTTTATCACGAAACGTACTAATGCAACTCTGGTTTCATAGCCTATGAATCATGATTTATATCGCCTCGCATCTCCAAAACCCGCCATCCCTCAAGTTCAGCTTTCATCTCGCTCTGCATGCTGCCTGATCGCCTGTTTGTTGTGCGCCAAATCCCTTGTGCACCACCGGAATTCAACTTAGACAATTGTTGTTTCCGTGAAAGCAGCTGTAGCTGATCTCGCGTCTTTCTAAGTAACATTGCGCTGAGGGGCTTTCGATTCAGTTTTGGCGTGCGGCATGATGCACCATGGTGCTGAAGCGAGGAGAGCGATTGTGGATCAAATTCGCTTGTCCAGAGGTTGCGCAGTTTGTGGTCAGTACATTTGCATTTTTTTTTATCAAGTCTGTGTTGGCCCTGATGAAACTGACCATATAGTCTATCTAAAATATAATATTCAGCGACCTGCAGCTGTATCTATGTATATATATATATATACAAGCGACAAGCCCCCCTTCGGGGAGCTCTTACGCTTTGATACTCGAAGCTGAAGCATGAAGCTCGGAGCGCTGCAGCCAGCGTGGCCAGAGGTGCATCGCAGCTGCGGCGCTCTGCTGCTCGATGCATGGTGCTCGACGCTCAATGCAAGCGATTTCTGTCGCAGTAAATATAATGCATAAGTTATGATCAGAATTTGTTATGTTTTAGCAGCGCTCGAAGCGGCCGCATCCGTGGCGGAGCGCCGCTGAAAAGCTGGACAGGCAGTAGACGTGGCTCGAAGGGGGGCCCGAAGGGGGGCCTGCTATCTCGGCAGATAGGCTGTGACGCTTGAAAAGAGTGATGCTTGAAGCTGCTGCGAGAGATGCCGCGGCCGGTCACGCTGAAAACAATGCAAATGCTACACATAAGTTTTGTGATGCCTCGGCTGGCTCCGAAGCGGTCGCATCCGTGGCGGAGCGCTGCAGCCAGCGTGGCCAGAGGTGCAGCGCTCTGCTGCCCGATGCGTCATGCTCGAAGCTCGATGCGAATCATTTCTGATGCACTAAATATGTAGTATATAATTTGATTAGTATGTCTGATGCCTCGGCCGGGCCAGAAGCGGCCGCATCCGTGGCGGAGCGCCGCTGAAAGCCGCGTGGCCAGAGGTGCAGCGCAACTTCGGCGCCCTACAGCGCTGCAGACGCACGACGCGAACGCGAAGCGACCTGCGTCGCGGTGTTTCTGGAAGCAGATGCACAGATGCGAAGCCGACGCCGAGGCCCCGACGCGGACGCGAGGCCGGAATGGAGCAGCCGCCGGACAATGGATACATAGATACATACACAAGCGACGAGCCCTCCTTCGGGGGGCTCTTGCGCTTTGATACTCGAAGCTGAAGCATGAAGCTCGATGCCGGCGGGGCGCTGCAGCCAGCGTGGCCAGAGGTGCATCGCAGCTGCGGCGCCCTGCTGCTCGATGTACGGTGCTCGACGCTCGACGCAAGCGATTTCTGTCGCAGTAAATATAATGTAAAGGTATGATCAGAATATGTGATGTTTCAGCAGCGCTCGAAGCGGCCGCGTCCGTGGCGGAGCGCCGCTGAAAAGTTCGACAGCCAGTAGACGTAGCCCGAAGGGGGGCCCGAAGGGGGCCTGTCGG
Source organism: Ulva prolifera (assembly GCA_023078555.1). Classification (NCBI taxonomy): domain Eukaryota; kingdom Viridiplantae; phylum Chlorophyta; class Ulvophyceae; order Ulvales; family Ulvaceae; genus Ulva; species Ulva prolifera. The sequence continues at coordinate 5,667,865 of CM041201.1, read as the reverse complement.
TCCTCGACGCTTGAGAAGATTGATGCTTGAAGCCGATGCAAGTGATGCCTGACACCCTGAAAACAATGCAAGTGCTACACATAAGTGCTGTGATGCCTCGGCTGGCTCTGAAGCGGTCGCATCCGTGGCGGCCAGTGTGGCCAGAGGTGCAGCGCTCTGCTGCGCGATGCGTCATGCTCGAAGCTCGATGCAATTTGTTTCTGATGCACTAAACATGATGCATATAATTTAATTAGAATACGTGATGCCTCGGCCGAATCAGAAGCGGCCGCGTCCGTGGCGGAGCGCCGCTGAAAGCCGCGTGGCCAGAGGTGCAGCGCAACTTCGGCGCCCTACAGCGCTGCAGAGGCACGACGCGAACGCGAAGCGACCTGCCTCGTCGGGGCCTCGGAGGCGAGGCCGGAACGGAGCAGCCGCCGGACAATGGATACATAGATACAGTGATGCTGAATATAATACTTATGATACAGTGATGCTGAATATAATACTTATGATACATACAGTGATGCTGAATATAATACTTATGATACATACAGTGATGCTGAATATAATACTTATGAGACAGGATGATGCATATTATACTTATGATACAGGATGCTGAATATTATACTTATGATGGGCTTGTCATCTCTCGGGAGCAAGGGTTGCGATATGATGCGGGCCTGGAGGACGCGATCCTCAGGCTGCCGGACTGAGTTGTGAGTGCGGTTGTAGTGTTCGTGTGTGTGTGTGTGTGTGTGTGTGTGTGTGTGTGTGTGTGTGTGTGTGTGTGTGTGAGTGTATGTTGCAGTTGATTCGGATGAGATTCGGTTTCATACTTATGATATATGTATCGATTGTCCAGCGGCGGCCCCGTTCCAGCCTCGACTCCGCCTCGGAGCTTCGGCATCGGCTTCGCATCTGTGCATCTACTTCCAAACACTCCGCGGCGCCGGTCGTTTCGCGTTCGCGTCGTGTCTCTGCAGCGCCATCCAGCGTCGAAGCTACGCTGCACTTCTGGCCACGCGGCTTTCAGCAGCACTCCACCACGGATGCGCCCACTTCTGCCTCTGCTGAGGCATCAGGTATTCTAATCATATATTATTCTTCTTATTCAGTGCTACAGAAACAATCTGCGACGAGCTTCGAATTCGAGCATGACGCGTCAAGCAGCAGAGCGCCACAGCCGTGCTGCACCTCTGGCCAAGGTGGCTGCAGTGCTCCGCCAGCATCGACCTTCATGCTCAAGCCACAAGTATCAAAGCGTAAGAGCCCCCCGAAGGTGGGCTTGTCGCTTGTAAATATATATTGTATGCCAGTACAAATGCACGTGCAATTTCATAGCTGGTGGCCAAGACATTATAGCTGTAACTAGTGGAGCCCGGGAGGGCACTCTGAGAATATCCGAAAGCTGTACATGCCGTTTGTCAGTTTTGTCAGCTACAGATTAGTGTTGAATTGTGCAGTTCTGTTAGGCGACGCGGTGTCCCGTTCAAATCTGAGTTAAGGCGACAATCGGGCGAGCATGTACGCGACGCAGCGGCAGTACTCAATCGTCCGCATCAAGTTATACGCAGCGGAAAATTGGTCGGTGAGAGCACAGAATTATTACGCTTTACTGCACAAATTCGGAGCGGCAACAACGCCTGCAACGAGCTACGAAGGGCCCTGCGGGGAGAACCGCATGAGGCTGTCAGCTGTTGGTTCAAAGGTCAAAACAACCCCGTTATGTCGGTGCGGAAACTAACCTCCTAAGTGCTTTTTAAAATGACTGAATAGATAAACACAACAAAAAAAGGCACACCCGAATCAACTCGACATGCCGGTCCAGCCGCTTCACAGGGCACAGGGCACGGGGTACATACACGACGCGTGGACGACAAGCCACACCTGCTGCCATCCCGGTGGTGAGACGCTCTTGCGAGCTCGCAGCACCGGCCGAGTGCCGGCGGCGTCGACGATGGCGAAAGATGCGAAGTTGTTCCTGCCATGCCTTGCTGCGAATTGAGGCAGCTTGTCCGCGACGCCCTCCATCGCGGCCCGCGTGCAATCGGTGTCAGCCAGCCACTCCAGGCCGTGCGCCTTGCACGCCCGTGCGGCGGCCAGCATGGCCAGGTCTGCGTCCGTCGCCACTGGGGCCTCGGGCAGCTCGACGTCGGGGCCTGCACAGCGGGCGATTGTACTACAGAGTGTAGGTTATGGCAGAGCGCCGACTCATGACAACCAACACACAGCAGAATCCGGCATCGATATAGAGCAAAACTCATGCTGCAAGTACTGTGGCAGACCAGCCGCGGACATGCATGCGGGCCGGGCGGCAGGCTGCACACGCATGCATGCAGGCATGAACACAACACCAGGCATCAGGTTCCTGCAACAGCGCCGTGCCGGTGCCGCAACAGCCTTGCGATCGATAGGCAGAAGCAGCAAACACACCTGCCTCTGCGGGCGGTTCCTGACCTTCCTCCGGACGCCACGACAGCACCAGGCCGTCATGCACAACTCGCCGCTGGTGCTGATTCCTGGCCGACTGGCTCTTGACGTGCCGTTGGCGCTTCATCGCAGGGGCACCTGCGACGCCGGCGACGCTGACGGACCTCCGCTTCCTCAGCTCGTCGGCCAAGCGCGCGTGCGCGTCCGTCAGCCCCTCAGTCGCGGACAGCTTGGGGTCCCTCAGGGTGGCCTGCCTCCTGACCCTCCGCCCTGCAACGGAAAGCTAACACTATGACAGGCATGGCCGTGGACTCGGTCCATGGCACATGAGCCGCCGGCTGCACACATGCGACAGGTACACAGCAGCAGTCTGCGAGAGTACACCACAACGCGGAGGCTGACACATGATACGTTTACGCCCTCAGATCAGGCAGCGCAAGACAGGCCGCACCTTTTCCGTACAGCATCCCCGACTCGAGGGCACTGCCGACGTCCACGAGCGTCAGGCTTTCCATGCCCGATGCGGCGCATAGGATGCACACTGACTTGCCGACAAAGGCGCCCGCTGCTGTGGGCTCGCCGCAGCGCACACATGTCGTCGGCGCCGGTGCCGGGGCTGCCGGGAACCCGATCGCCGACGCGGCCGGCTGCGTCGTCTGTGCCAGCCTCTGGTACAGTGCGGTCACTGCAGCCGCGATGTCATCATCGCCGCTGCCAGCCCTGCTGCCCCGGATGATCTCCACAAAGTCGATCGCGCCTTCCGTGCCGAGGTACTCCTTGACCTGTTTGCACGCGTTGTAGCCGTTAACGATGGCGGTCTGCCGGCCCCACTCCGGCCTCCATTCCTCCACAGTCTCGTCGAACGCATGCACAGCTGCAGCCGCCGGCATCGCCGCGGGCTCGGCGGTGATCCTGGGCACAGGCGCAGCGGCCGCGGGCGGGGCGCCGTCAAGCGTGCCATCTGCGCGTGCAAGCGCGATGCGCTCTGCAATCGCCTCTGCTTCGGCGCGGCGGCTCGGACTGAGCCGATTCTGGCAGGCATGCCAGAATCCCCCAAAGACGTCAGGGTGCTCCCACCGCTCATGGCCAGAGCACCAGCGCTGCAGCAGCCCCGTCTTCTCGGATCTCACATACCATGCCTGCACACGACCGAGCGTGCAGAGCGGCGACATCTGTGGCCACAGAAATTAAGCTGCGACATGTCTACATAACACAGGATGCAACGCATACATTCGCAGCAGCCCGACACGGGTACGAATGTCGGCAGAGCATATGCATGGCCCCGTCTGCTGTCTACCTCCCATTCAACACGACACACGCGTTGCATGGGCATGCAGCTGACCAGGTTCTAGGAGCAGGCGGCTGTGTGCATGCACAAGTGAGAGGTGTGCACCTTGATTTGGCGGAGACACATCGGCGGGGGGCGCGTCTCGTTGCGCTGACCGCTGCCATGTCGAAGCACAGGATCCCAGCAGCCCTTGGCCTTGCACAGCCCCGGGCCATAGGCGTGGTCCATGATCAGGGCCGTGGCAGGTGTCGAATGCTGAAGATCGTCCGTGGCGGGGTCCAGTGCTCGCTCCGGGCGCGGCGCGGACTCTGCCCGCAGGCGGAACGCGGCGTCGCCCTTGACACAGCGGATGCACTGCCCCACGCCGGTGCGGAACATGTGCAGCGGGAGGCCCCGCCAGCAGCCGCTGCAGTACCTCACGAACATGAGCTCGCCAGTGGTGTCGCCGTCGACGTCCATGACGGCCACGAGGGCGTAGTGCCTCCCCCGCACGCTCTGCACCACACACACGCATGCGCGTCAGCTCGTGTGACAGGAGACCAGCGACACTGCTCAGTGATGCACTAGCTACAGTCGATGCGTAGCAGGAACAGACACATGCAGCAGAGCAGGCGGACAGGCCGAACACAGCACAACAACACACACACACACACACACACACACACACACACACACACACACACACACACACACACACACACACACACACACACACACACACACACACACACACACACACACACACACACACACACACACACACACACACACACACACACACACACACACACACACACACACACACACACACACACACACACACACACACACACACACACACACACACACACACACACACACACACACACACACACACACACACACACACACACACACACACACACACACACACACACACACACACACACACACACACACACACACACACACACACACACACACACACACACACACACACACACACACACACACACACACACACACACACACACACACACACACACACACACACACACACACACACACACACACACACACACACACACACACACACACACACACACACACACACACACACACACACACACACACCACACACACACACACACACACACACACACACACACACACACACACACACACACACACACACACACACACACACACACACACACACACACACACACACACACACACACACACACACACACACACACACACACACACACACACACACACACACACACACACACACACACACACACACACACACACACACACACACACACACACACACACACACACACACACACACACACACACACACACACACACACACACACACACACACACACACACACACACACACACACACACACACACACACACACCGGCGTCGCGGCTTGGCGTCGCGGCTTGGGCGAAGGACAACGCATCAAAGGTGAGGTTGACACAGCTGCAGAGCCTGCTCGCGCGCGCCGAGGCTGACGCTCGCAAAGCCGAGGTCTTTGCGGAGCTCGGCGCGGCCGCCGACGGGCCTTCACCCCATCTGGCAGCAGAAGCACGCGCGGCCATGGCCCGCCTGCGCAGCTGCATGGGGGCCCTCGCGTCGGCATGGCTCACAGCGTTTCCCGGACCGGTCACGGGTCTGTCCGACATGGAGTTCGGCGTGTACACTCGGCTGCGGCTCGGGGAATCCCTCCTCCCGCGCCTCGCCGATGATGGAGACTGCCCATGCGGGCGAAGCGGGGAGGCGGGCACGCACTCGCTGGTCTGCGCTTCTCTCTGGGGAACGGTCGTCGCACGTCACAACCTGCTCGTCGAGACGTGGAGGCGCGTGATCGCGCGCAGCGGCATCACATCGGCGGTGGAGCCGCACCTGAGCAGGCTCCCAAAGGGCCTCGGTCAAGGTCTCGCAGCTCCCTCCACGGCCGGCACCGCGTCACCCTCTGCCACCTCCCCGCCCGCCAAAGCCCCGGCCGCGCCCTCAGCCCCTCTTGGCGCCCAGGCTTGGCCCCCCCTCTGCAGCGACGCCTCCGCCACGCCCGCGCGCGATGACGCCGCCGCCGTGCTCGGCGCGGCTGTGCTCAGCGCCGCCGTCCTCAGCCCTCGGAACCCCCCAGCGTCCCCCGATGCGTGCCCCGCGGCACCGCATCCAACCTCTTCCACAGCAGCCCCCCCCGATCCCTCAGCCTCCCTGGCCTCGGCCGCGCCCGCAACCACTCTTGGCGCCCAGGTCCCCATTCCCACCACCTACGCAGCTGCTGTCGTGTTGACGGATGACGTCGAGATGACCGGCCCAACCCCGGCATCGCCGGCCCCAGCAGGCCCCGCAGCGGCCGCAGGGGACCTCCCCTGTGTGCAGGCAGCCGCCCGCGCGCCTTGCGTCGGACAGCCGCACGCGAGCCCCGCGCATGACGCCCCACCAGCCATCCTCCCCAGGTCACGCGTAGGCGCCCAGCGGGGCGACATACTCGCGTTCTTTCCGGGCTCGCCGGTGATCGGCGACGTGTGTGTCACTCACCCGCTTGCAGGTTCCAACGTTCGCGCGGCTGCGCTGCGCGACGGCGCCTCGGCGGACGCCGCCGACCGGCGGAAACGCGACAAGTACGGCCGCTCGGGAGTCGGAGGGCTCAGCTTGGTCCCGCTGTCGCATGAAACATACGGGCGCGTGGGCCCGGCGGCGTTCGCATTCCTGAACAGGCTCGCTGATGTGGCTGCAGGGGCGGGCGCGGTCTCTCGGCGGCGCTTCCTGGAGAATGCGATGCGCGACATCTCCACGACGCTCTGCCGCGCCGTTGCACGCCAGGTTCACGCCGCTGCCCCGCTGATGGCGCGTCACGCGGGCAAGGCGGTACTGACGGGACTTGCGGTCCCATGTGATGATCTCTCGCCGCTCACTGGCCATCCGGCCTGAGCGGCGAGCCGCCCGCGGCGTCCTCGTCGCTCTCTCGCGGGCCGGGCGCCGTCCGAGGCTCGGACGCGCTGGTAGGCGGCGTGTGCTGCCGCGGCCGTGTGCCCCGGCCCCCGAACACGGCGCGCCTCGGGCGTGCTCCGTTCCGGGTGGGTCCGTGGATGGGGGCGCCCCCGTGTGTGTTGTTCCGGCGCCCGGGGCTGGCCTGATCGGGGCGTTGGGGCGGGGGTCCTGGGGGCCCCCGGCGGCTTCCGTGTGGGGCCGGCGCCGGCCAGGCCGCTGCATGGGGCTGCTGCTGCCGCGCGGGCGGCGGGGTCGTGTAGCGTGTTGGCGTGTGGGTGTGTGTGTTGGGGGTCGGGTCTGGGCCGCGTGCGGGTGCGTGGGTGCGTGGGTCGGGTGTCAGTGAGTGGTTCGTGTGGTAGTGTGTGGGAGCGTGGGGGTGTGTGTGTGCTCGTTGTGCCTTGGCGTTGGCTGTGGCTCTCCTGCTGCGTGCGCATTGCGTTTCTTACGCTCTCCCTTTTGGTCCTGGCGGTGCTACCTGCCCCTCCGGCTTTTTCCTTTGTAACACACACACACACACACACACACACACACACACACACACACACACACACACACACACACACACACACACACACACACACACACACACACACACACACACACACACACACACACACACACACACACACACACACACACACACACACACACACACACACACACACACACACACACACACACACACACACACACACACACACACACACACACACACACACACACACACACACACACACACACACACACACACACACACACACACACACACACACACACACACACACACACACACACACACACACACACACACACACACACACACACACACACACACACACACACACACACACACACACACACACACACACACACACACACACACACACACACACACACACACACACACACACACACACACACACACACACACACACACACACACACACACACACGCAGAGACGCAGCACCGATGGGACAGCCAGCGCAAGGTCATGCATGGCCACCACACACCAGAGATCCCACCTGGCAGCACGCTCTGCACAGCGTCGCGATGAGCCTGTCGCTCCTGCTGTCGTTCTGGCACCCCACGCGGACACACTGGCGCTCGTGCCCCTCACGGTCCCGGTCGTGCGCTGCCAGCACCAGGAACGGCTCCAGCATGGTCTCACCGGGGCGCGCGCCAGCAAGAGCATTGCGCTGCGCCGCCCTTCGACGCTCCTCGATGTATGCGCCACCGATGTCCTTGCCGTTCTCGAGCTCGGTCGCGGACGGCGGTCGGTGCGCAGGCAGAGGGAGGGTCGGCTTGTTGGTCCCCTTCTTCTTGTTCCGGCGGATGATGGCCTTGTTCCGGCGATCGATGCGGCACCGATGGCAGAGGCCGCCGGTGATCTGGCTGCACTGGCCCTCGCGGAATTCCTCCACGCTGCGACTCCCGTGGCAGGATGTGCACAGGCGGACGTCTTCATCCGTGCCCTTCACGCGCATGCATGCAGTTTGAAGTTTGCCGTCTCTGTGCATGCCAGATTCAAGCAGCCTTGGACCAGGCACATCCTCGTCTCCGCGAAGAGCTTCTTCACGGCCTTCGTCATGTTGCTGAAGCGCGCCGGCACGGTCGGGATCACCCCGCCCAGCACGTCGCGCACTTCCTGCAGCAACTCCTCACCGCTGCTGTGCGCCCAGCGCGTGACGTAGTCCGTCTCAAAGACGGGGTCGCCCTGGGGCACCCGCATCCCCGGCGGATATGGGACCACAGATTCTCCGGTCGCGGGATGCTTGGTGAGCGTGTGCACGTGGTACTGCCTGTTCGACAGCACGCCGAGCGCCGCGCGGTGCGACAGGTGCAGGTGCAGCGTCTCCCCGGCAGCCGTGATGGTCTTTGCCGGGGTGCCCTCTGGCTCTCCGGAAGCGGCCTCTGCAGCGGGGGGGGGCACGAGCGACGACATGCCGGCGTCCGTGGCCCCGTCTGCGCCGCCCTCGGCGACAGGCGCCGGCTGCTCCTCAACGCTCCTGAGCTCCTCCTCCAGCGCGTCGTGAACCATCTCCTCGTCGGCGGTCCCAAGATCGCCGAGCTGCATGGTGCTCTGCACGAGCTCTGCGAGCTCACCGTCGCGGTCCTGCTCCGTGTCATCCATCGGCCCCGCATCTTCACCGTCGGAGTCCAGCATCTCCACGTCTGCGCTGTCTGAGGCGCTGTCCGAGGTGGCGTCATCCCCGTCTTCGCCAAACGGTCCGTGCGGGAAGTCGATTTCGATGTCCTCGACAGTCGTGCGCGGAGGTGCGAGCTCCGTCCTTCGCTTTTCGACAGTGAGCCCCGCCTTGTCCACGCCGGTGACAGCCAAGGCGCCCTTCAGCCACTTGTCCTTGACGCTGCGCACCGCGTCCACCGCACGCGTGAGCTTGCCGACCACCTCGGCGTCGCGCTCTGCATCACGGTGCCACTGTCAGCACCGTGACCCCAAACCTTACGCACGCACAAACATTCAACACAACACCACGCACATGCAAATGTGCGGCACAGCAGGGGGACCGGCCGAAACACAGCACAGAAACGCACACGCATACAGAGATGCAGCAGAGCAGGTGGACTCACAGAAACACGGGATGGCGACACACGCATGCAGAGTTGCAGCAGAGCAGGCGGCGCGCCGAACACAGCACAAAAACACACACGCATGCAGAGATGCAGCAGAGCAGGTGGACTCACAGAAACACGGGATGGCGACACACGCATGCAGAGTTGCAGCAGAGCAGGCGGACGGGCCGAACACAGCACAAAAACACACACGCATGCAGAGATGCAGCAGAGCAGGTGGACTCACAGAAACACGGGATGGCGACACACGCATGCAGAGTTGCAGCAGAGCAGGCGGCGCGCCGAACACAGCACAAAAACACACACGCATGCAGAGATGCAGCAGAGCAGGTGGACTCACAGAAACACGGGATGGCGACACACGCATGCAGAGTTGCAGCAGAGCAGGCGGACGGGCCGAACACAGCACAAAAACACACACGCATGCAGAGATGCAGCAGAGCAGGTGGACTCACAGAAACACGGGATGGCGACACACGCATGCAGAGTTGCAGCAGAGCAGGCGGACAGGCCGAACACAGCACAAAAACACACACGCATGCAGAGATGCAGCAGAGCAGGTGGACTCACAGAAACACGGGATGGCAACACACGCGCACAGAGATGTAGTGCTGCACCTGGGAGCTGGGCGAGGCGGTGGGCTGGCATCGCGCTCTGGAGGAGCCACCTCCCCGGATACGGTGCCACCTTCCGCATGATGCGATGGTACACCGACGCGACCGCCCCGCCGTTGCCGGCCAGGTGGCCCCCAACGTGGTCCGCAAGGAGCTTGGACATCTTTGTGAGGACAGCCTGCTGCACGGCGCCGTCCTTGGACTTCTGGAACGCGATGAAAAGAAAGAGCTCGCGCTCGGGCTGTTCCTGCGCGGTGGCCAGTAGGCTGGGCCCAACGGCATCCCCGCCGATGCGCGCAATCGTGCGTGCATGCTCCATTCCCTGAGCGTTGCCCGTGATGTACAATGTACAACGTTGGCCTGTGCCTGCACGGCGAGCTGCCGTCACCACCGCGGGCGCCTGTCTAGCAACAAGCACGGCAACCGTTGTCCAGCTGCGGCACACAAGCACATGCACCCATTGCAGCGGCCAGCGACAGGTGCCCACAGTGGCACAGTGGTGCATCCCCATTGCATAGAGCGCAAGCAGTCTACCACACCATCAACAGCCAGTGTTAAGCTCATTTGCACAGCAGCCTACAGCCCTCGATCAAATCCTGGAGTGCGCACCATGCCAGCCAGAGTTGCTGCCGCGCCGCGGCTGGAGAAGTAATGCACCATGGCTGCAGCCGTTGCATTCTGGACCCACGTGCCGAGGTGGCGCATGAGGACCTCGTCAGGCGCGCGGTCCGACGTGATGCGCCCGAGGACCATGCGCAGCACCATGGACGACCGCAGTGAGCGAGGTCCCATTCGCACGCCCCGGCCATGCGGCTCCGCGCCGTCCTCGGGTTCGGCCAGTAGGCCGCACATCGCGACCAGCCAGGAAATGCGGACGCCAGGCACGTTGATGAATGGCAGGAACATCAGGTCATGCTGTGTGCATATCACATACCTACAGCGGGTCACGCATGTGAACATCTGTGGGCTCAGCGCTAGCACGCCACAGCGAGGGAAGCAGCGCTGCATCATGCATGATGCCAGCGCAACCACATGCGGACACTACGTCACACGCAGAGCCATACAACGAAGCAGAGATGCACACCAATGCTGTGCATGCGGCTTCGGGCGGAGGGGCGCGTTGTACGGCAGGCGCGTGATCTGTTCCGCATCATACACGCCCATCACCAGCCCTAGCTGAACGAGGAGGCTGCCGACAACCGGCATGGAGGGCGACATGCGCTGCCCCGTCGGGTCGAGCGCCAGCACCGGTGTCCCGTACTGATTGGGGCACTTGTTGACAGCGTGGTGGCTGACAAAGGCAAAGCCCATCTGCACAGTGTCACTCCGGTTAGCCTTCCGTCACAGCAGTTGCCGCAGCAGCGCAGGCTGCCAGCGGCAGCATGCATAGGGAAGATCACAAACATCCACGACACTGATAGCGGCACCACAACACTGGTAGCGGCACCACGCACACAGGGTGCCCGCCAGCGACGACGTGACACGCGGCCGAACCACAGCAACGCCACCGCAGCACCGCCAAAGGCCGGGGTGCGCAGCAGAAAAACACAGCAGCAATATCCAGCAAGGCAACAGGCAGGAGAGCAAACGTGCTGCAGCCCCGACAGCCGCGGCGGAAGCGGCAGTCACTGCGGAATCCCACGAGCCACACTGGCAGGCGCCACACCTGCGTGTCACTGTTGTGCAGCACCTCCTCCGTCGCATCCTTGACCTCGCCTTGCAGCATGGGGACCTTGATCAGCTCCACGTCTTCCCAGCGCCAGTACTGGAAGAATGTGGTGCGCAGGCCAGCGATCGCAGTCAAGGCAAAGACCACGCGCGCCTGGAAACATCAACACAGGGTGAGACGTGGCCTCCTATGAAACGGCTAGCCAAGGACAGAAGCACAGCACAAGGATGTCTTCCAGAACGGCTGGCACACTACTGTAGCGCGCACACACTCGGGCACCGTGCCCGACATCACAGTGCAGCCCTTGGACATGCTGACTGACAGGCCAAGGCTGCCGATACAATTTAGCATTGCGCCGCAGCCACAATGACCGCAAAGCAGCTTCGGGAGAGGGCATGGTGGCGCACTTGCATCATGCCGAAGCCCCCGACATACATCGACTCCACTGCGCGCATGATCTGGCCCTGGGTGAGGGGGGTAATCTTGCGAGTGCCGCCGAGCGGCGAGGCCTTGATGTACATCCGAATGCTCTTCACGATCGGCAGGAAGCGCTGAAATGGGCTCGGCTGATCCACCACCTGCACACCACCCCCCCTTCAGGCCACTCGCACCTGCAGGTCAGTATGCCAGCCCACGTTCCCTCGGGGACTGGCGCAGGACCCGCGCGGCGTCCAGGCACCATGCATGTGCGCCTGCGCGACAGGCAGGAGCACCGGTGCCGGCTGCAGGCCGACACAAACAAGAAGCAGGCTTCGGACACGCACCTCATCCGCCGCCACATAGTACGCTCTGCACAAGCACCTGATGGCATGCTCATAGCTGTCGAGCGTCCCCCGGGCTCCGATCTGCTTCGTGTACAGCATCAAGTGTAGGGTCGCAGTGAAGACATCCTTCGCCATTGTGCGCCACGACTCGATGACCTTGAACATGTCGAGCTGCAAACGAGCTCACACTGTCAGCGCCGGACACACGCTGGCCGGGGATGGGGTGGCCCCATGCCACTAGTGGCTGTACGGCGCAGGTCGCCCACACCTTCATCGTGTCTCGCCGCAACAGATGGTCGGTGTCGAGCCCGCGTGTGCTGAGGACGGCAAAGTGAGCGCGCGCAAACCGTAGAACGTTGCGCTCTGCAGCCTCCAGCCCCGCCAAGGAGCGGTGGTGACGGCTGAGCAGCAGCCGCCAGTCGTCGAGGGCTGGCAGCGACAGTGTCGGCAGGGGGACGCCGCCGGCCGCAGCGAAGGCAGCGCGCGAGGGCTCCCCGCGCTCGCCGGCTCGCACTGCAGCGGCATTGACGCACGCACGTGCCTGTTGCACGCGCTCCACTGTGATGCCCCTCCGGGCCATCTCCTCCACGAGCGCCTCGCCCGCGGGGTTAAGCTCGTAGCGTGCCCTGCACAGACACGTCGCCGTCGGCGGCACGCCCACGCATGACCATGTGCGCAGGCTTGCGCGTGCGGTGCGCGTGCACGGGCCTGAGCCGCGCCGCCTGCCCCGTCAGCTGTGACGCCTGGTCAGCGGAGCCGCGCCACTGGCGCACCTGCCCCCCCGGGCGCTTGCAACTGCGGTTGCGGGTGTCCCGGAAGAAGAAAAATACCCACACCGACTCTTGACGAGCCCATCCGAATGAACAGCAACACGTACAAACCCACCCGATCACACACCGCCATGCATGTCGAATCGACCCCCCTCGAGGGCACGGCCGGTATCTCGAGATACGCTTCGAGCACGACCACACCGCCGAGTCAACGGCACGCACGTACGCACGCGTGCACAAGCCGCGAGCACCGGGTCGCGCTGCAAACACCGAACGTTATTAGCAATGGACGCACCTCATCGCGGCGATGCCGGCGTCGTCGCTGGCCATCCCGGCCTCCCTCTCTCCGTCGCGGTGCCCCCTGGGGCGGTGTGTCGTGTGCCCGCGTGCTACCGGCTGACGCCGGTCGATGGCGTGTAGGACCGACGATTCGCGTTAACGACGGCGCGACGCTTCGACTCCACTGATGGACACAATTTCGCAAAGCGTGAACGGGAGAGGAAACAAACACTGAAACCTCGACTCCACTGATGGCAGTTCGATGGGTTCCGGGCACGTCGCTCGACGCTGCAGATGCCGTCTGACGACAGATTCACCCCGTCCGCGCTGCTCTACTCTGCTTGCGAGTCACCGTCGCTGGCGACCCGGGCTGATGTATACACGCTCTCTCCGTCACGTCGCCCCTTTTATAGCGATCGCGCCCCCCTTCGAATGCAGTCCGTCCCTCTGTCGGCGAGCCTGCACTCGCGCCTGTGAACGAGGGTGCGAGCGGTCGACGATATCGCCCCGTTACACCGGTGCCACCTGGGCTCCGACCGGCTGCGGCCGCTCCTCGCGGCGCCACAGCTGCTGCCTCCCGTCTCGCCTGGCCCCCACTCCGCGCACACACCCACGCCGCTGCAGAGGTCGTCCACGCCTGCTGTGGATAACTGCCTGCCGCGCGTGGCCCGCGTGGCCGCCTCGCACGTACGACGCCCCGTCCTCTCGCTGCCACCACCATGTCACGCGGGCGCCGAGGACGCGGCGCTGCCGGCCGGAGGCCTGGGCGCCGCTGTTGCGAGCCGTGTGTCTCAGCCCTTCGATCCGGATAAGCTCCCCCTGTTGTGGTGGGAGCCCGCCCGTGTTCACGCTCCTACGGCGATGGGGTGTCGCGCGGTCGCGTCGCTGGAGGCGCCCCTGACCGCCGTGGCCCGCCGGTGCCGCCTCCCGGACCTCACCCGCCTCCAGGGCGGCGTGTTTCGAGATACGTCTGTGCCGAGGCGCGTCGCCGCCCGCTACCGGCCCCGCGTCCTGCGTGCTGCCGCACGCTGCCTGCAATCCACGTGCCTACCTGCCACCTGCCTGCCGAGCCCGGCCCGCGTGGCCACCTCGCACGTACGTCACCCCGCCTTCTCGGTGCCACCCACGTGTCGCGCGCGCCCAGAGCCCGCGGGCCTGCCGGCCTGAGGCCTGGGCGCCCCTATAGTGAGCGGCTGCTGTTTCGGATAACATGCGCGCCCGTCGTGTTGGGCCACCCCCGCCCTATCCCCCTTATCCCCGTCCTATCACCGTTATCCCTCGCGGGTCCCGCGCGGTCGCGTCGCCGCAGCTGCATGCAGCTGCCGCCTCCCGTCGTGCCTCGCCGCGGCCCCCCGGGCCTCGCCCGCGTCCAGTGCGGTGTATGTACCTCTGCGACCGCCGCAGGATCGTCGCCGCAGCTGGCCGTTACAGCGGCCGGCCTCGGTGCGCGCGCGCTGGGTATCCTTGCCACGTCACGCCCGCGCCTCGCGCTGCCGCGCCCCGCGTCGACGTCCATATCCATCTCCATGTACGAATCCGCGCCCCATGGCAGTGCACTGCCGCGCCCGCGTCCTTATCCCGCTCCCCTGTACATGCCACACATGCGCGCACGTCCACGGCCCGCACGCCCCATGCGATCGTCCGTATCTTCCTGCCACGTCCCACGAGTCGCCTGGGTGTGCTCGCTTCGCTCACCGTCGGTCCTTCTGCCTTCTCCAAAAACGATCCCATAGCCCTCGTGCGTCGCGACGCCACCTGCCCCGCGCGGTGCCACGCGCCTCCCTCACGTCACGTCACGTCCCCCCGGGGTCCCCGCTTCGACCCCCCGCCCGCCGCCGCCGCCGCCGCACCGCGGCTTCGACGCTAAAAGAGGTTCCTAAGTGCTAAAGTGTCGTGAGACGCGCCTGCGAACGAGGGTGCGAGCGATCGACGATATCGCCCCGTTACACCGGTGCCACCTGGGCTCCGATCGGCTGCGGCCGCTCCTCGCGGCGCCACAGCCGCTGCCTCCCGTCTCGCCTCGCCCCCACTCCGCGCACACGCCCACGCCGCTGCAGAGGTCGTCCGCGCCTGCTGCGTCGTGCGGCGCGACCTCGTGGATAACTGCCTGCCGCGCGTGGCCCGCGTGGCCGCCTCGCACGTACGTCACCCCGTCCTCTCGCTGCCACCACCATGTCACGCGCGCCTTGAGGACGCGGCGCTGCCGGCCGGAGGCCTGGGCGCCGCTGTTGCGAGCCGTGTGTCTCAGCCCTTCGATCCGGATAGGCTCCCCCTGTTGTGGTGGGAGCCCGCCCGTGTTCACGCTCCTACGGTGATGGGGTGTCGCGCGGTCGCGTCGCTGCAGGCGCCCCTGCCCGCCGTGGCCCGCCGGTGCCGCCTCCCGGACCTCGCCCGCCTCCAGGGCGGCGTGTTTCGAGATACGTCCGTGCCGAGGCGCGTCGCCGCCCGCTGCCAGCCCCGCGTCCTGCGTGCTGCCGCACGCTGCCTGCAATCCACGTGCCTACCTGCCACCTGCCTGCCGAGCCCGGCCCGCGTGGCCACCTCGCACGTACGTCACCCCCGCCTTCTCGGTGCCACCCACGTGTCGCGCGCGCCCAGAGCCCGCGGGCCTGCCGGCCTGAGGCCTGGGCGCCCCTATAGTGAGCGGCTGCTGTTTCGGATGACATCCGCGCCCGTCGTGTTGGGCCACCCCCGCCCTATCCCCCTTATCCCCGTCCCATCACCGTTATCCCTGGCTGTGCCCCCATCCGGCAGGCCTCGCGGGTCCCGCGCGGTCGCGTCGCTGCAGCTGCATGCACCTGCCGCCTCCCGTCGTGCCTCGCCGCGGCCCCCCGGGCCTCGCCCGCGTCCAGTGCGGTGTATGTACCTCTGCGACCGCCGCAGGATCGTCTCCGCAGCTGGCCGTTACAGCTGCCGGCCTCGGTGCGCGCGCGCTGGGTATCCTTGCCACGTCACGCCCACGCCTCACGCTGCCGCGCCCCGCGTCGACGTCCATATCCATCTCCATGTACGAATCCGCGCCCCATGGCAGTGCACTGCCGCGCCCGCGTCCTTATCCCGCTCCCCTGTACATGTAACACATGCGCGCACGTCCACGGCCCGCACGCCCGATGCGATCGTCCGTATCTTCCTGCCACGTCTCACGAGTCGCCTGGGTGTGCTCGCTTCGCTCACCGTCGGTCCTTTCGCCTTCTCCAAAAACGATCCCATAGCCCTCGTGCGTCGCGACGCCACCTGCCCCGCGCGGTGCCACGCGCCTCCCTCACGTCACGTCACGTCCCATGCGCCGCGGCGCCGCGCGCGGCGCCCCCGGGGTCCCCGCTTCGACCCCCCGCCCGCCGCCGCCGCTCCCGCACCGCGGCTTCGACGCCAAAAGAGGTTCTTAAGTGCTAAAGTGTCGTGAGAAGGTTATCTTTTCCGTCCTCGAGCTGACCTCGCAGGCTCCTGCCACGCCGCTTGTGCGACCAGGCCTGCGCTCGTGCATACACACGGCACGCTCCGCGACGCCTGCACGCACGAACGCCAGCGCTGCGACGCCACATGTGCTCGATCGTGTCTTTTTCAACGACCTCTGCATCTTCCTGTTGCTCGCAGGCTCTTTTCCTGCCACTGCGACCAGGCCTGAACTGGTGCCTTCACACGACACGCACCGCGACGCCTGCACGCACGACCGCCAGCTCTGCGACGCCATATGCGCTCGATCGTGTCTCTTCCAACGACCTCTGCATCTTCCTGTTGCCCTCACGGCGCCGGCTGCGCCTCGGCGCTCACCGCACGGCGTACAGCTCGCCACGACCTCGTCCACCTCCTGCATCCCTCCACGCCGCCTTCCACGCCGCTCAGCACCGGCCAGCGCAAACATCCGTGTCTCTCTGACCCTCTGTGCCCCGCGTTCGCCCGCTCGCCTCGCACCGCGCGCCTGGGACCTCCGCCACCCACGTCCCGCCCGCTGTCCCCTCGCCGCGCGCCCCACGCTGCCTTCGGCACCCCTAACACGCGCAGCCCTGTCCAAAAAGGGCCTCCGCGTGCCAGTTTGCCTGTCTCGTGCATCCAGGCGCCGTCCCCGAGCCTCCCTCGCCTCGCTGGGGCCGGGCTTCGACCCGCCTCGTCGGTCGACGTTCCACGACCTCCTCCGCACCGCGTTTTCGACGCAAAAACTGACCTCCTAAGTGCTTATTAAAATGACGCGACAATGGGCACGGGGTGCACATGGTCACGGATATGAAGATGTTCACAAGCAGTCGTACATATATATATATGTGATATATAGTCAAGTAAAAGTAAATCTAAATTTACTGAGCCGTATCCTATTGGACATTGACAACGTTGTTGACTCCGAGTTAACGGGACCACATATGCCGATATATGTACATAGCCATATCCAATAGGGCGTGTAGATTGATGTACAACTCTTCCAGAGCCATATGCAGCCTCATACCGAATGAGTACATGTGGATGTGCAGTGGATCTAGGACACCACGGCAGTGCAGCCTCGAACCCTGATTTGACGTACAACATGTGGCAACCTCAAGTCAATACATGTGCGTGTATTACACACAGGGAGTTATCGGGGGAGCTCTGTTTGCAGTCACTGCAAATACGGTATTTCTGTGTTACAAGGACAAAGAACGCAAGGCAGGTAGCACCGCGAGCAGCAACCAGAGGAACCGCACACCCACTCAACCAGCCACACGCAGCACACATCATCACACGTACGCATCTTCAGCACCTGCGCCGGCCACAGCCACACAACCACACACAAGCCCCCACACCCCACAACCGCACGCCCAGCCGCACTCACCCCCCGCCTACAAGCGCGGCGCCAGAGCCCCGAAAGCACACGCGGCCGAGGCCGCGAAGCCCAACTTGAACACACCGAGCCACCAACAACCCCCCCCCCCCCCCCCCCCCCGGGGAGGCCCCAGCCTCCCCCAGCAAAGCCCACCCCGCCCAGCATCCGACACAATCCCGCCCACCCGCAAACCCAGACCCCCAATCCCCAATCCGCAGCCCGGCCCGCCTGGACCCCCCCAAAAAGGAGGCTCTTAAGTGCTAAACCTACGCTACCTGCCGCGTAGCACCGCACGCCTTCCTCGGGCCCCCGTCACGTCCCATGCGCCCCCGCGCCGCGCGCGGCGTCCCTCAAGGTCCCCCAAGGTCCCCGCTTCGACCCCTCCGCCCGCCGCAGCCGCCCCCGCACCGCGGCTTCGACGACAAGAGAGGCTCTTAAGTGCTAAAGAGTCATGAGACGACAAAAAGGAGGCCCTTAAGTGCTAAACCAAACCTACGTCTGACCCCCCCCCCCCCCCCCCCCCCCCCCCCCCCCCCCCCCCTTCCTTCTAGCTGCTGTGTTACAAGGACAAAGGCAGCAAGGCGGGCAGCACCGCGGAAGAAGCAAACAGACGAAGCAAACACACAGACACGCACGCACGCGACACCCACCACGCCCAGGAAACCCACCACCGGCGCATCAAAAGACACAGATCCGCAGACCGCCAAGCACACACCCACACACCCACAAACCAAAACCCACACACCCACGCACAGACCCCACGGCCAACACACAACATCACAACCATCAACACCACAACGCCCGCCGCCGCACGACAGGGCCAAACCCAACACACCGCCGCCTGAGGCCGCCCATCATGGCCGCCCGATTGCCGGGGGCCGCCCTAGCCCCAAGACCCACCCCCACCCCACCGAGCCACAGCACACCACGCCAGCCCGGCACACCGCCGCGCAGCCTCGCCGGCCCACGCCGCACCGCACCCAGGACAATGCACCGCCCAAGCCGTCTCCGCAGTCCCTGCACATGCCAACGAAGGCACCCCGCACACCCATCGGACCCGGCGTAGCCGGAGTCAGAGGCTACAAGTCGGTGGCGTCAAGCGGACGGGGCCCGAGGGGCACCCCACCGTTCAGGCCGGATGGCCTGTAAGCGGCGAGAGGTCATCAGACGGGACTGTGAGTCCCGCCAAAACTGCCTTGCCCGAGTGACGTGCCATCAGCGGGGCTGCGGCGCGCACCTGGCGCGCCACTGCACGACAGAGCGTCGTCGAGAGATCGCGCATTGCGTTCTCCAGGAAACGCCGCCGAGAGGCCGCGCCAGACCCTGCAGCCACATCAGCAAGCCTATTGAGGAATGCAACTAGCTGCTGTGCATGCTGGCTGTACCACGAGGGACATGTCTACACTGGCAGCGCACCCCTGCAGGCATGCGGGAATGTCCAAGCATGTCTGTGAACCGTGTGCAAGTGGTGTGTTGTGCGTGCGCGCATTCATGCACAGTTGCAACCACCCGCCAGCTGCACTGGCGGCGCGAGCGGTCACGACCTCAACACCATTCATTGCTACATATTTCTCCGCCATTATAATTAGGTTCGCCACTGCCTTCTGTATGCCCGGGCCTTGCTGCTGATGCCGTTGCTTGAGAGCAGGATGTGGAGTGTCTTTGCAGAGGATAGCACCTGGCCATGGTTTGTAGGATAGCACCTGGCCATGGCCATGATCATGAATCGATTTATGCATAAACCGCGGCCCTCAATATTGCCCAGTTGATTCATCAGATTTGAAGGTACCTCCCATATGTACACCTGTCCCTTACAATCACGCTTCATCGCCTGAGCAATTGCCCATCGCTTTACAATGCGTGTGCTGTCGTTCTGCACGCTCGGCGTGTCCGTAAACGGTGAGCAGGCTTCAGTGGCTAGGGGGGTGCCAGAGTAGTGCCACGCACCATGCACCGACGTTTGACAATCGTGGTTGTCAGCGTGCCAAAGGACGAAAAACAAACAAAAACCCTCAACTTCAACGTTTTATTTCATAACTTATGTATGTGGCCGACCCTGGAGCGACGAGGCAGAAGCCTGTGCCAGCCGAACAAGGGTGGCTACGAGGGTTGAAGGAGAGGTCCCAACAACGCGAAAGCGTAAAAAATGGGGCGCCATGGAGAAATCAAACTGCGCCCATCTCACTGATGACTGAGAAGTCATATAGCATTATGCGGTTACTGTCGCGGAGGGCCCAAGGGTGGTGCGGTACGTCCTCGTGGCGCGAACGAGCCAGCACAGCCTGTGACGCCCCCCCAACCCGGTCAGTCAATCAGCAACAACATATGATGTATAAATTTCATGACATATTTGTGGCAAAAAGAGGCGTCGAACGACCTCGTACGCACGCGTGCACAAGCCGCGAGCACCGGGTCGCGCTGCAAACACCGAACGTTATTAACAATAAACGCACCTCATCGCGGCGATGCCGGCGTCGTCGCTGGCCATCCCGGCCTCCCTCTCTCCGTCGCGGTGCCCCCTGGGGCGGTGTGTCGTGTGCCCGCGTGCTACCGGCTGACGCCGGTCGATGGCGTGTAGGACCGACGATTCGCGTTAACGACGGCGCGACGCTTCGACTCCACTGATGGACACAATTTCGCAAGGCGTGAACGGGAGAGGAAACAAACACTGAAACCTCGACTCCACTGATGGCAGTTCGATGGGTTCCGGGCACGTCGCTCGACGCTGCAGATGCCGTCTGACGACAGATTCACCCCGTCCGCGCTGCTCTACTCTGCTTGCGAGTCACCGTCGCTGGCGACCCAAGCTGATGTACACACGCTCTCTCCGTCGCGTCGCCCCTTTTATAGCAATCGCGCCCCCCCTTCGAATGCAGTCCGTCCCTCTGTCCGCGAACCCGCACTCGCGCCTGTGAACGAGGGTGCGAGCGGTCGACGATATCGCCCCGTTACACCGGTGCCACCTGGGCTCCGATCGGCTGCGGCCGCTCCTCGCGGCGCCACAGCTGCTGCCTCCCGTCTCGCCTCGCCCCCACTCCGCGCACACGCCCACGCCGCTGCAGAGGTCGTCCACGCCTGCCGTGGATAACTGCCTGCCGCGCGTGGCCCGCGTGGCCGCCTCGCACGTACGTCACCCCGTCCTCTCGCTGCCACCACCATGTCACGCGGGCGCCGAGGACGCGGCGCTGCCGGCCGGAGGCCTGGGCGCCGCTGTTGCGAGCCGTGTGTCTCAGCCCTTCGATCCGGATAAGCTCCCCCTGTTGTGGTGGGAGCCCGCCCGTGTTCACGCTCCTACGGTGATGGGGTGTCGCGCGGTCGCGTCGCTGGAGGCGCCCCTGCCCGCCGTGGCCCGCCGGTGCCGCCTCCCGGACCTCGCCCGCCTCCAGGGCGGCGTGTTTCGAGATACGTCCGTGCCGAGGCGCGTCGCCGCCCGCTGCCGGCCCCGCGTCCTGCGTGCTGCCGCACGCTGCCTGCAATCCACGTGCCTACCTGCCACCTGCCTGCCGAGCCCGGCCCGCGTGGCCACCTCGCACGTACGTCACCCCGCCTTCTCGGTGCCACCCACGTGTCGCGCGCGCCCAGAGCCCGCGGGCCTGCCGGCCTGAGGCCTGGGCGCCCCTATAGTGAGCGGCTGCTGTTTCGGATGACATCCGCGCCCGTCGTGTTGGGCCACCCCCGCCCTATCCCCCTTATCCCCGTCCCATCACCGTTATCCCTGGCTGTGCCCCCATCCGGCAGGCCTCGCGGGTCCCGCGCGGTCGCGTCGCTGCAGCTGCATGCACCTGCCGCCTCCCGTCGTGCCTCGCCGCGGCCCCCCGGGCCTCGCCCGCGTCCAGTGCGGTGTATGTACCTCTGCGACCGCCGCAGGATCGTCGCCGCAGCTGGCCGTTACAGCGGCCGGCCTCGGTGCGCGCGCGCTGGGTATCCTTGCCACGTCACGCCCACGCCTCACGCTGCCGCGCCCCGCGTCGACGTCCATATCCATCTCCATGTACGAATCCGCGCCCCATGGCAGTGCACTGCCGCGCCCGCGTCCTTATCCCGCTCCCCTGTACATGTAACACATGCGCGCACGTCCACGGCCCGCACGCCCGATGCGATCGTCCGTATCTTCCTGCCACGTCTCACGAGTCGCCTGGGTGTGCTCGCTTCGCTCACCGTCGGTCCTTTCGCCTTCTCCAAAAACGATCCCATAGCCCTCGTGCGTCGCGACGCCACCTGCCCCGCGCGGTGCCACGCGCCTCCCTCACGTCACGTCGCGTCCCATGTGCCGCGGCGCCGCGCGCGGCGCCCCCGGGGTCCCCGCTTCGACCCCCCGCCCGCCGCCGCCGCTCCCGCACCGCGGCTTCGACGCCAAAAGAGGCTCTTAAGTGCTAAAGTGTCGTGAGACGTAGTCTTGGGCGCGTTCACAACAGTATTTATACTGTGCGCTTGCTGGGTCCGACACAGTAGTTACTGGTCGGATGGGGCGCAACCATTTATGCACTCTGTTCTGATTTTGACTATCACGCATTCTTAACCTTGACTCTCTTGTCATAAACTTCTAGTGCTCATATCGGTCCCCGCGCCGGGGCCATACCCCTCCAACTTCCCAGCATCAAGCACATCGAGGTCCGCTCAGTGACCACGGACAACTAGTCCTAGACAGCAGGCAGTGGAACCGGAGCACAGATGGGCTGGCGACGTACCATGCCTCTGAGCGTGGTCGCGGCCGCCCGGTTGGAGAAGTAGTGCACCATCGCGGCAGAGTTGCTGTTCTGCACCCAGGCGCCCGCGTGCCGCATGACGGTCTCGTCCGGGGCGCGATCCGAGGTGATCTGCATCAGCACCTGCCGCAAGACCATCGAGGAACGCAGCGCCCGGACGCCGACCTTGACGCCGCGGCCAGGCGGACCGACGTCCGCGAGAACGCCCGCCATCGCGACCAGCCACGAGATCCGCGTCCCCGGCACGTTGATGTAGGGCAGCATCAGCAGGTCGTCCTGGGCACAGATGACGTACCTGCAAAACGTCAAACGTGAGCTGCGAGTGGACACGGCAGCTCGGCTGAGACCACTCCTCTGCTCCACAGCTTGCGTTCGTTCAAATTGTGATTGCTCTGTCAGCTACATGGAGTCAAAATTTTAAGTGTTCCAGATCGACATCATGCACGAAACAGCGTTCGGCATCCCGTGCGCTCTGCACTGCATGTTTGCAGCATGTGGACATGTTGTCAGAAGGATTCTTGGTGTCAGAGAATGACCCATGTCTGTTCATCAGAGGTGAAGGAAAGAACAACTCAGATGTGCTGGTGCATGTGGATGATTCTGCGATCCTGGCGGGAGAAGGTGGAGTGATGAAGAATCTGGAGATGCTGGGCAAGCATTTTGAGGTGAAGGATCCGGGACCGCTGCATTTCTTTCTGAGGCAGGAATTTGAACAACTGGCTGGAGAAGGCCTGCTATTGAAGCAGCCTCAGTATGCCAAGAATGCGCTACAGAGGGCCAACATGTGGGATTGCACGTCCACCGCAGAGGCTGAGTATATGTCGGCTGCCATGGCAGTGAAAGAAGCACTGTGGCTTAGGAAGTTGCTGGGTGATACCTATGGTCGGGTTGAGCAGATGACTGTATATTGTGACAATCAGAGTGCTTTGCATCTGCTGAAGCGGTGGACTGCTGGCGCTTCAGGAAGGAGCAAACACATCGACATCCAGTATCACTTCATTAGGAACAGATTTATTCGACCGGAGATTGATGTACCGTTTGTGCCGACAGCTGAGCGGGAGGCTGATATGCTGGCCGAGGCTTTGGCTGGTCCAGCGCTGGGAAAGGCAGTGGATGGATTCCTAGTTGAATCTCCGAGCGATATGTGCTGGTGCATGTGGATGATTCTGAGATCCTGGCAGGAGAAGGTGGAGTGATGAAGAATCTGTAGATGCTGGGCAAGCAATTTGAGGTGAAGGATCCGGGACCGCTGCATTTCTTTCTGAGGCAGGAATTTGAACAACTGGCTGGAGAAGGCCTGCTATTGAAGCAGCCTCAGTATGCCAAGAATGCGCTACAGAGGGCCAACATGTGGGATTGCACGTCCACCGCAGAGGCTGAGTATATGTCAGCTGCCATGGCAGTGAAAGAAGCACTGTGGCTGAGGAAGTTGCTGGGTGATACCTATGGTCGTTTTGAGCAGATGACTGTATATTGTGACAATCAGAGTGCTTTGCATCTGCTGAAGCGGAGGACTGCTGGCGCCCCAGGAAGGAGCAAGCACATCGACATCCAGTATCACTTCATTAGGAACAGATGTGCGCGACAGGAGATTTATGTCCAGTTTGTGCCGACAGATGAGCAGGAGGCTGATATGCTGGCCGAGGCTTTGGCTGGTCCAGCGCTGGGAAAGGCAGTGGATGAATTCCTGGTTGAATCTCCGAGCGACAGCGCACGAGGGGGTGTGTGGGGAGCAGAGCTCCCCTGGTGCAAGCGTGTCTTAGCTGTGATGCACGAGTGCAGCAGATCACATGCATTTCGGTGTGAGTCTGCGGGCAGCCCGTAGGTCAGCAGCCCAGAGCACAGAATACAGGCCGTAGCTGTCAATTCCAGGTCATATTTGACTGGCAATTGGCAGGTGAGAATGCTTTGCTGTTTCCGTGTGTCTCTCTACCGACTACAGCAGAGATCAGAGTGCTGAGCGTGATACGTGGAGCAGGAGTCTGTACTGTATGAATGGTGATCCTAGCAGCTAACAGAGCTCAGACTGCCACACGTGGGACACACGGCATAGTTATGCTGCAGGATCTTTGACTGGCAGTTGACAGGAGTCTGTGACAGGCTGCGGCGCACCACTCCTCCGTCCCGGGCTTGCACGGCAGCATCTCCCCGAAGGCGAGGTCGTCGAGGGCCGCCCAGTCGAAGACGCCCATCGCCAGGCCGAGCTCGACCACGGCATTTCCGACGAGCGGCAGGCCCCGCCTCGCCGGCAGGCCCGTGGGGTCGAGCGCGAGGACGTTGACGCCGTACGCGTTTGGCGCCTTGGTGACCACGTGGCGCGTGACGAGAGCGTAGCCGATCTGCGGAGGCAACGGCGCGGGTGAGCGCAGGGGACGCAGGCACGGCGGGCGGAGGCACAGCGGGCGGATCCGGCGCAGGCGGCCCGGACGGCGGGTTGCAGGCGGGTCTGGAGCAGCAGCTGCGTACCGTCGTGTCCTTCCGGGCCATGTTCTCCTCAGAGGCCTGCACCGCCTCGCCGTCCAGCAGCAGGACCTTCTGCAGGAACACGTCCTGCCAGCGCCAGAACTGGAAGAACGTGCTGCGGACGCCCACGATGGCGGTCAGCGCGAACACGGCGCGCGCCTGGAGCATCCCGAACCCGCCGACGTACATGCCCTCCACCGTCCGCCGGATCTGGCCCTCCGTCAGGGGCGTGATCTTGCGCGT
Organism: Ulva prolifera; assembly: GCA_023078555.1. NCBI lineage: Eukaryota > Viridiplantae > Chlorophyta > Ulvophyceae > Ulvales > Ulvaceae > Ulva > Ulva prolifera. The sequence goes on along the minus strand of CM041201.1, from coordinate 5,642,274 downwards.
CCCGCCGAGCCCCGACGACTTGATGTACATCGCGACGCCCTTCACGACGCTCTTGTAGCGCTGGAAGGGGCTCGCAGCCTCCACCACCTGTACAGGCAGCGGGGTCAGGGCGGTCGCATGCGCCGTGAGACTGCAGGCCCCCGCCCACGGCGGCTGACAGGCCAGCGGCGCGGCAGGGCGGCCCCTCTGAGCACAACTGCGGGCCCCTCCGCGACGCCGCGGACGACAGGCCGCACCACCGTCGCCCACAGGCGCAGGCCCTCAGCCACGCGGCCGCCCGTGAGCGGCGCGGCGACGCCGGACGGGGCACGCACCTCGTTCGTCGCCGCGTAGTACTCGCCCATGAGGTTCCCCACCGCGTACTTGATGCCGTCCAGCGAGCCCTTGCTGCCGATGACCTTGCTGTACAGCAGCACGTGGAGGACCTCGACGAACCGGTCCTTCGTCATGGTCCTCCACGACTTGACGGCCTCGAACATGTCGACGACGAGGCTCTTCTGCCCGTCGTCGGACGTCTCCTCCCGCAGCAAGGCGTCGGTGTCCTCGCCGCGGAGGGACATGACTGCGTAGTGGGCGCGGGTGAAACGCAGCGCGCCGCGCTCGCCGTCCTCGAGGCCGGGCAGCGTGCGGTGGAAGCGCGACAGCAGGAGGCGCCACTCCGCGGGGTCCGGGAGGACGCAGTCGGGCTTCTCGGTGGCGTTCAGCGCCGCGCACACCGCGCGCGACGGCTCGCCCATCCGGCTGACCTCCTCCGCCGCGCGGTTCAGGCACGCGCGGGCTTTCTCCATGCGCTCCCTCGTCAGGCCGGCGCCCTCCAGCGCCCTGAAGGCCTCCTCGCCCGCCGGGTTCAACTCGTACCTCCGCCTGCGAGCGGCGACAGGTCGGGCCACATGCGCTGCTGCTTCGACCAGACGCCCCGTGTACGGGGGGGACCCGGCCGCGTGTACGGACGGCGCATGCATGCAGTGCGGGACTGCTCCGGGGACAGCACCACCCTCCACCACACAGCGACGCGCGACAAGTGTTGCAATGCCACCGGTGCACCTCAGCCAAACTCGGGGTGTTGGAATCACGCATGCAGCATGCGCCACGCGACACCACTCACCACACTGCTCCGCCATGCACTTCACAGCAGCGTTGTTGACACTTGGATCGCGGATTCGCGAAGCACGCGAAAAAAACTGCCGGTGAATGCCTTTGTTGAGTGAGACTGAGTGCATAGCAACTTTCCGCACAAGAAACGGTGAAGCACACAGATGTTCGGGGGTGATACCACACGCAGAATGCCATCTGGAGGTGGATGTGCAGAGTGAGAGGCTCTGCTTGCAGCAGGGCATCACTGTCACATGATGTAAGTATGAACCTCTGGTCAGGCGGGCTTGGGAGATGCAGCATGCTGGAAATTTGGCCTTGAGGGAGCCAACTCTGGCGACACACCCTCAGTGGGAATGCAATTCGGGGTGTTGCTTTTGCGTTCTAGGAGAGGTGCACAGCCCAGGCTTGAAGATGATGCTTCTTGGGGCGTTTTGGAGCCGCACAGCATGACGAATAGCAGCCATCAACAGCAATATTTACACGTGGCACTCCTCTAGGTGTCACACAAGCCAATGACCTGTTGCATTTCGGGGCTGGCGTGGCGGACTGCCCCATGGCCAGTCTGATCAGACACCTCAAACCTGGCTCTGAACAGCCCGAATGTGCTTGCAAACTGGAGCCCGCCACGCGGACCGGGCGTGCACGGCGAGTGTGGCCCTGGCGTGGGGCGATGCGGGGTGGGCAGGTGCTGGCGGGGCTGCCGCGCGATATGCGTGCGGATATGCCACATGGGCCCTCGGGGGCTACGCGGACGCGTGTTCTGACGGCGCATGCATGCAGCGCGGGACTGCTCCTAGGACAGCAGCACCCTTCACCACACTGCGGTGCGCGAAAGGTGCTGAAACACCGCCTGTTGAGAACGTGACCGTGCACCTGCCACGCGAACGACCCAGGCGTGCACGGCGAGCGTGGCCCTATCGCCGGGCGAAGCGGGGTCGGCAGGTGCCGGCGCGGCTGCCGCGCGATATGCATGCGGATACGCCACGCGCGACCGCGACCTCGCCCCGTCCGCGCGCCCTATATCCCGGATCGCCGCAGCGACCGCCGCCCTGGCGGCGACATGGGCACTCCGAGGCCTCACAGGAGGCCGTCGTGCGCTCGACCTCGCCGGCGCGGCCGCCACGGCCACGCAGCGGCGCCAGCGGGCAGCGGTCGGTGCGTCGACAGCGCGCGGCGCGCGTGCGCGTCGCGCATGCACGCGCCGCGGCGACCCTGCTGACGCCGCGGCCTTACGCACGCATCCACGGGCTGCAGCACCTCGCGCACCTCTCCGCGGCCTTCCTCCGCTGCTCTGCGGCTGAATCCTGCTCCATCTCTTCTTCCTAGATGATCTCCTGCCCGTGCCGGCCGGCTGCCGGCCGTGGCGGGCTGTCCCGCGCCTCGCTGCCTCGGAGACCGCCCACGTCCCGCACTGCGCCCCGCGACGCCTGCTTCGCGCCCTACGCCCGCCTACAGAGTCGAATACCGATTATTCTCTTCTGATAGACCGCTCCTCGCCGCGCCGTGCGCCGCTCGCCCGCCACGCCACCCGCTGCACGTCGCTGCGCTGCCTCGGCGCTCGCCCCGCCGCTCCTGCCTCCGACCGCTCGGAACGAAGCCTCTGAAACACTATCAAACGCTGTATCACCTATTCTCGCGAAAAATACCCGCCGCCGCGCCGTCTCTACGCCGCTGTCGCTCGCCCGGGTCCGTAACAACGCTGACCTCTCGGATGCACGCTCGCCTGTGCTAACAACGCACGCGAATGCCATCCGCAGGCTCCCCAGCCGTCCCTAACGGGCCTCGCCCGCCGCGAAACGTCGGTTTCCCGTCGGTCTCCCGTCGGTCTCGCGGAACGCGCGCCCCCCCTGCGCCACGCCCAGATGGTCCGGGTTTCGCGCGCTTCCCGCACCGCCCCCGGGCCGCTGCCGCCGCCGCCGCCGCCAAAATCGCCGCGCTTTCGACGCCCGCACCGCGTCGGTGCTGCGAAAAGTGCTAAAATACTACCTGTCAGCCGTAATGTGGCGCATCAGAACCTCATCGGGGGCTCGATCTGACACGATCCTTGACAAGACCATGCGCAGAACCATGGAGGACCGAAGCGCCCTCGGCCCCATGCGAACACCCTTGCCAGTAGGCTTCTCCTGCTCGGCGTTTCCGCCTTCAGGCTCTGCGAGAAGTCCACACACGGCGACCAGCCACGAGATCCGAGGTCCCGGAACATTGATGTAGGGCAAGAACAGCATGTCATGCTGCGTGCAGATGACATACCTGCAACACCGAGCTGCATGTTAGAAGACAGTGTAAAAATGCATCTGCTATATGTGCTGAACCGAAATGCCGATATCATAGAGATGCTCTATGTCAGGATTGGGCAAGGGGTCAGGTGGGATGTCACGTTGACAATGGATGGGCACACAAGTGAGGTTGACCAGCGTAGTGATCCCTGACAACAACACTGACCGAGGACCACACCAGTCCTGTGCATGTTCCTTCGGGCAAAGGCGCTGGTTGTACTGCAACTTCTGGATCTGGTCCGCGTCGTACACCCCCATGGCCAGCCCCAATTGCACAAGCAGGCTGCCGATGACCGGCATGGACGGCGAGACTGGCTGGCCCGTCGGGTCCAGTGCCAGTACCGGCACACCATACGAATTGGGACATTTGTTGACCTCGTGGTGGCTCACAAAGGCAAAGCCAATCTGCACAGCACCAATAAGTGCAGTGCACATTAAGCGCTGCAACAGCATCAGCAGCAGCGATCCACAAGTGACACAGCTGTGCCAGAACGATGCGAAATAATGCTTGTACGGGTGAGGCAATACGTGGGGGACATCGCCAGAGTCACACAGTGTGGACGAACATACTTCTGCACAGCCATGTGTAGGTACAGCCAGACACCTTTAGCTGGCAGTCACATGAGATTACAAAAGAGTGAATGGGAGAAAACAAATACTGGCACCGACTCTCATCCGGCAGTCACATGATATACAGACTGGGACAGGCAGCCCGATGGATGTTCACACATCTATTCTGCAACGGCTTCAACTAGGACATCAGTGCTCACCAGCGTGTCGTCATCGTGCACCACCTCCTCAGTCGCCTCCCTCACCTGTCCTCGCAGCATAGGGACTTTCACGAGCTCCACGTCCCGCCAGCGCCAGTACTGGAAAAATGTCGTGCGCAGGCCAGCAAGCGCAGTTAGCGCAAACACAACACGCGCCTGCAAAAGTGAGGCCAAGTCATATGCGCCAAACAAACCTCTCGAGACCAGCATCTGCATCGGCATGGGCAGGATGGTTGATCAAGCAAGCATCTGCATCGGCATGGGCGGATTGGACGCTGCGCACTTGCATCATGCCAAAGCCCCCGACGTACATCGACTCCACAGTGCGTATGATCTGGCCTTGCGTCAGGGGCGTGATCTTGCGCACACCTCCGAGCGGCGAAGCCTTGATGTACATAAGTACGCTCCTCACCAGCGCCTTGAAACGCTTGAACGGACTCGGAAACTCCACGACCTGCACTGCGGCACTCGCCTGTTTAAAAAATGTATACAGCGCCGCACCCGAGGACCTACACATGCCACGATCTCCTCACCACATGCGACGGGCACTTACATAACACACCTCACACTGCAGCAGTCATAGCAACTACATCAAGAACTACTGTCAGAGCTGATGGACACACGCACCTCATCCTTGGCCGCATAGTAATCTCTGCACAAGCAGCTGATCGTGTGCTCGTACGCGTCCAGCACCTTGTCACTGCCGATCTGCTTTGTATATAGCATCACGTGCAGCGTCGCGGTGAAGACATCCTTCGGCATCACGCGCCACGACTCAATCACCTTGAACATGTCCAGCTGCACACCATGACACCGTGTCAGCTCATAGGTACGTATGACCTGCGAGTGTACAAGGACAATTCGCGGTGGACTAACAACTCCGCGAGTACAAACACTGGCATCACAAATGCACGCAACAGTTACCTGGAAGCGCCGTCGAGCCCCCAAAAAGTGACACACCTGCATGGTGTCAGGCCTGAGCAGGTGTTCAGTCTCCAGAGCGCGCGAGCTCAGCAAAGCATAGTGGGCCCGCGCAAACCGCAGCACGTTGCGCTCCGCATTCTCGAGCCCCGGCAACGTTCGGTAATGGTGGCTCATCAGCAGGCGCCAGTCATCGAGCTGGGGTAGAGAGAACGTCGGCAAGGAAACGCCACTGACGGCGGCAAAGACAGCACGCGACCGCTCCCCGCGGTTGCCAGCTCGGACCGCAGCCGCATTGATGCAAGCGCGGGCCTGTTGGATGCGCGGCAGCGTGATGCCCTTCCGTTCCAGCTCCTCAATCAGCGCCTCGCCCGCGGGGTTGAGCTCGTAGCGCTCCCTACACAAGAGTCCGTCTCTGGCACATGCGCCGACGCGGCTAGATCACACCGACGCACGGGGCCGATTCAGTACGCGAGCGGACCGGTCAGGGGCGGGAGGCTGCAGCTGGTGCGAGGGCAGAGTGCAGGTAACTGGGGCTGGGGAATACACACCCAGCAGCAAGATACGGTAACAAAAAACCCGCGTGCTGCCAGACCAGACCCTTACCAGTCATTCTTAGTCGCCACGCCACGCATGAATCGTCACATGCATGACTGCCCGAATGGTTGGTGCTCCACCGACCATTCTGGAGCGCCTGGATCGTCACATGCATGACTGCCCGAATGGTTGGTGCCCCACCGACCATTCTGGAGCGCCTGGATCGTCACATGCATGACTGCCCGAATGGTTGGTGCCCCACCGACCATTCTCGAGCGCCTGGATCGTCACATGCATGACTTGATTCGGATGTGATTCGGTTTCAGTGTTTGTTTTCTCCCGTTCACTCTTTTGTACATTACATGCATGACTGCCCGAATGGTTGGTGCCCCACCGACCATTCTCGAGCGCCTGGATCGTTACATGCATGACTGCCCGAATGGTTGGTGCCCCACCGACCATTCTCGAGTGCCTGGATCGTTACATGCATGACTGCCCGAATGGTTGGTGCCCCACCGACCATTCTCGAGCGCCTGGATCGTTACATGCATGACTGCCCGAATGGTTGGTGCCCCACCGACCATTCTCGAGCGCCTGGATCGTTACATGCATGGCTGCCCTGCTTGACTTACCAGGCCCAACCAGACCCATACTAGCACTTGTACATGCCTCACGCATAAAAACGGCAGGTGCCTCTGCACAATGCATTGCAATAACAGACGAATGTAGTAGCGGACACGGGGGGTAGGAGAGTGGTCAAATTGTTTGGTGTAGCTGTACAGGCCGACGCTCACTGAGTAGGGGTCGGGCTCTTTTGTGACCAGTCTGATGAGTCCCATCCATCCATCGGCAAAGAACATGGTGGAGACAAGTTTGCATCTGTGTGTGGGTGGAGTTGTGATGCCGCAGACGTGTGTACATGCATTGCGCAGATACATGCTTGGCATAGCAATGCACCGCAGCTGTCTGCGAGATAAGATAAGGCTGTTGATTCGAATTAGATTCGGTTTCGGCGTTTGTCTTCTCCAGTTCACTCTTTTGTTAAACAAGATAACCTGCGTCGAGAGACGAGACTGGTATGTATACCGGACCTGAAACCGCGGCGACAGTGAACGGGAAAAGACAAATACCGCAGAAGGATCTCATCCGAACCATCATCGAGACACACACGATCACACTACAGCCGCGCCCACACGGGGCAAGTTTACCAACGCGCGCGCATGCCATGCCATCGGCGGACGAGCGGCACGCTCAAGGTCGCACGATAAACATCTTCCCGTTCGCCCGGATGATGCTGGTGTGCCAAACACGAATGCAGCCTATGCCTACGTTGCCTTGTGTAGCGCCTGCATCGTCGCCAGCTCGCCACTGACCGACAGCGACCCTTACGTACCGACGCGCCCCTTATGCATGCGCTTACGCAACCAGCCGCGACCAGGCTGGGCGCCTTGCCACGGAACGCACCGCTTGGACAACTCCTCGGCCTCTGCAGTCGCCATGCCTTCCTCCCGCGGCTATATACGACGACAGACTGCGCCTGTGCACGCCTGCGGAGCCGTCGTGGCCAGTGTAGGCGACGGTGTTGTGGGATATCCATATCTGGGGATCCAAGAATATAGATGACATAATCAAGGGAGGAGTCATCTAACAAAGGACTCGTTGCTTCAGGTGAGCCCCAGCGGTAGAGCATGTCGTGTGTACTCATAAGGTCACCGGTTCAATTCTTACTTTCATTTCTGCCACGCGACTTTACGCGATGGCAAGGTACGCTCCCCTCCACGTCGTCATGCACAGTCAGCATGCTTACCAGCTCAGGCACGCGCATTAACCCCTGTGCACACTCGATGAGACTAACACGCGTCTTGACAGGTATCGGTGAGCAGACTTCGTAATCTGCCTTACAGCTTCCATCTTCATTACACCTTCCGCTGTGTGAGCTCCTCCCGAGCGATCGCATCCCAGTCAGCATAGCTCTCGAGCTTAAGGGAGTCCCAATTATATGAGTTCGGTTATAGCGGGTTGGGCCCCCGTGGACTCGGGACGCGAAGAGAAGGTTCCAACATTCCATCAGGAGCATCGAAGATATCCCACAGTTATCAGATCTGGATCTCCCTACGCTCGATCCTCGTTAAGGGGGGAAGTGTTGTGGGATATCCATATCTGGGGATCCAAGAATATAGATGACATAATCAAGGGAGGAGTCATCTAACAAAGGACTCGTTGCTTCAGGTGAGCCCCAGCGGTAGAGCATGTCGTGTGTACTCATAAGGTCACCGGTTCAATTCTTACTTTCATTTCTGCCACGCGACTTTACGCGATGGCAAGGTACGCTCCCCTCCACGTCGTCATGCACAGTCAGCATGCTTACCAGCTCAGGCACGCGCATTAACCCCTGTGCACACTCGATGAGACTAACACGCGTCTTGACAGACGGTCTGCTCGCCCGGTTGACCTAGGTCGTCCCGACCGACTGTGTGACGATCCGCTGCTCCCACGGACACGGCCTCTTGCAAGCGGTGTAAGAACGTCACCCTCTGTGACTGCGTGCGTATGCTGGGGATCGGGCTTCACGAAGGGCGCGCCACCGTGGTGACCTCGCTGGGACCTGGTCGCACACGTGCGAGGCTGGCGTCGAACGCCCCGACCGCTACGACGCCTGACGCAGCCGTGCCACACGACAGAACGACCCCTATTACCAATTACCCACCGAGAACACGACAGCGGCGGTGTTACGAAGAACGCTGCTACCGGTGCGCTGCAACGGCGCCGGTAGAGTTGGCCGACGACCTGAATGTGTTATCTGGTTTCCCGCTGCGACCCGGGATATACGCAATACAGCACCGTCGCCCGTGCTGCGTTGATAGATGTATCCCGACACGTCCGCGGTCGTTGCTCGCGCGATGGCGTACATCTCCGAACCTTGCGGTAGCTGCGCCTGTCGCCACCTGCTGCAATGCCGCGATCGCCTCTGCGCTGCGTCCCCGTCCGCCCACGTCGCATACACCACATCCTGTCGCGCAAAGGTAATTAGCTCTTGGAAGGTTATCTTTTCCGTCCTCGAGCTGACCTCGCAGGCTCCTGCCACGCCGCTTGTGCGACCAGGCCTGCGCTCGTGCATACACACGGCACGCTCCGCGACGCCTGCACGCACGAACGCCAGCGCTGCGACGCCACATGTGCTCGATCGTGTCTTTTTCAACGACCTCTGCATCTTCCTGTTGCTCGCAGGCTCTTTTCCTGCCACTGCGACCAGGCCTGAACTGGTGCCTTCACACGACACGCACCGCGACGCCTGCACGCACGACCGCCAGCTCTGCGACGCCATATGCGCTCGATCGTGTCTCTTCCAACGACCTCTGCATCTTCCTGTTGCCCTCACGGCGCCGGCTGCGCCTCGGCGCTCACCGCACGGCGTACAGCTCGCCACGACCTCGTCCACCTCCTGCATCCCTCCACGCCGCCTTCCACGCCGCTCAGCACCGGCCAGCGCAAACATCCGTGTCTCTCTGACCCTCTGTGCCCCGCGTTCGCCCGCTCGCCTCGCACCGCGCGCCTGGGACCTCCGCCACCCACGTCCCGCCCGCTGTCCCCTCGCCGCGCGCCCCACGCTGCCTTCGGCACCCCTAACACGCGCAGCCCTGTCCAAAAAGGGCCTCCGCGTGCCAGTTTGCCTGTCTCGTGCATCCAGGCGCCGTCCCCGAGCCTCCCTCGCCTCGCTGGGGCCGGGCTTCGACCCGCCTCGTCGGTCGACGTTCCACGACCTCCTCCGCACCGCGTTTTCGACGCAAAAACTGACCTCCTAAGTGCTTATTGAAATGACACGACAAAATGGAGCTTAGAGTGATCGAAACCCTGACCTCCTGCATGCAAAGCAGGCGCTCTACCACTGAGCTAAAGCCCCATGATGTCAAAGTAGTCACAATATTACAATATAATCATTTTATGTTTTTGTATATAACAATATCTCGGGTCGGGGCCGAATCGGGTCGGCCCGATGACGGGTCATTTTTGAAAATTCAGATACACTGACGGCAGTTACGAGCCCCGCAGGACTGACCGCCGCGTCAAGGGCAGCCTACATGTGTTGGCTACCTCTCCACGTCGAATTGGTGCCGTTTCGCCACCGGATGTGGTTGTGAGCGGCAAAAGTACCCGTCGAACTCCAATCCTGATGACAAGGTAGCCTCATAGTACGCGCCAGACGCGCCACAGATTACCACGCCACGCCTCATAGCAAACTTGTCAGGTATTGACTGTGTATTAGTGTGGCCAAGGGCCCTATCGCGGTGCGCGTGGTGGCGATTCAAACGCCAGCCTCGCTGAATCGACACCAAACGAACAGTCGCACGCACAAAGACACGCAATATCATACAGAAGTATTTATTGTAACTTGATAAAAGCTATACTAATAGGTTTCATTTGTTGTGGGTCTGTGTGTTTAGTTCCCACCAGTACAGTCCGTGTTGGTAGGACAGCAGCGCTGGCCGATGTGACCAATCGTCGCTAAGCTGCAGTTCAACAGATATCAGAACATTATTTCCTGATTTAATGGGCCGAGCTTGCAGAGATCAGGCCTCAGGCCCGGTGTCGCAGGGCGTACTGACGCCTGGCTTTAAATCGGTGCCTTGTCACGCTTCGCGTGTACAACGTAGCACGAACATCAAATAAAGCAAACAATGTATCTATAGTCACTATCTCCAGGGATTCACGGGGTCGACAGGCTCCTGTGCTCATCGCTAAACCCGCTGACCCGTGATTAAAATTGTGGCTACCGGGTATCAACCTGTTACGTTCTCGGCCGTCACACACAACGCGACTCACGTCAGCTACGCGATGCATTGGGCACGGTTCGGTTTCGTGATGGATACTCCGCAGTCAGATTTCGATTTGTATCACGCAATCGCTCGTGCTGACAACTGACCCGATTCGGCCCCGACCCGAGATATATAGTATATATAGTTATATATTTTAAAATCAAAATGTGCGTATGCATGACATGACATGCGTGACGATGGGTCTTCTAAGTACTCAGCTTGGAGTACAGGGTCATGATTTTCGGCGCGACTGGCCCAACAAAGATGTGATTTTTTTTTACCTAGACCCGATGTAATGCAGTTCAAGTTGGCGAACATCATAATTCAGTAAAGTGTACCGTTTTGTGTGTATAAGCGGTGAATTTTGTGTGGGGATCACTGCGCTGCAAATGGTGTTCGTACATTGAGTATGATATGCTTGTTCACGCTAGTTTGATATGCGCAACCACGTCTGATTGTGAGGTTGGCGGCCGTTCACCCCGATGAACTTCCCGCAAGGTGCACATGTCAGATGCTGTACAATTTCAGTGCAATGCAAGCTTGTGTCATAAATGAGGCCCATCCCGGGACACAATGCATGACATGCAAGTACGCACATGAGTGTGGTGGCCCAACTTATAGGCCCAATTTATAGGCCCAACTTATAGGCCCAACTTATAGGCCCAACTTATAGGCCCAACTTCTGCTATGCGGGCAAAATGGAAGCCAACCATCGAGATCCCATAGCATGCGGCAAATGAGCATCAGAGCAGCCAGCAGACGTGCACAGCGCACCCCCAGCCACCACAGAGCAGGGGAGAACTTGTAAACACCGCGTGAAAATTGCGAGGGCACGCCTGATCCGCAGCGATGGCTGGTGCGGACGAACAGTGAAGTGCAAACGGGCCCCCGATTTCACAGCACTTTGTAGAGCATGAGATGGTGGGCTGTAGCCACCCTTTCACCACATAGCAGGAATAGCGTGTTGCTGCATTCTGATGCGATCACGGCCGCTGCAGTGCCTCGCTTGACTGTGTGAAAATATTGCTGAGTGATGTGATTGTCGATGTCGGTGTTACTGTGATTCTTGCACGAGTAGACGAACCTGCATCACAGTGGAGAGACAAGAGCAGGTGTGACAATTTGTCAAAAGGCTGGGCAATGCCGGGCTGCGAGCACCGAGCTGCTACATGTATAGTATGTGATGCCATTCATGCGTGCTGCAAATTCGGGCCGGGCACCCATTGCACGCATTTGTGAGTCCACAGGCCATGAGCATCACAGCACAACCTCAACATCGTCACTGAATGCTGTTAGAATGGGCGAAGCATATAAAAGGCTGAGCATCTGCTCTAGCTCGAATTCTTATCTCGATGGTTAGCTTCCGTTTTGCCTGTATATTAGGACATGTGCATGAGCATATGCATGAGAAGAATACATGCAAGGATCGTGTGCGGTCACTGTGATTATGACCGTCGTAGACTTGACTCATCGGTGGCATATAGTCATGTGCCTAATCATGTGCCTCAAGTCTACTGTAATCATTCTCTTACAGTCTTATTGATTCCTCTACTACCTCATTGCAGTACAGCATTTCCTTGATCTGTGCATTGCCGACGTATGACTTGAGTGCTCCACAGGTATCGGCTCTGCAACCCACTAGGTAGCTTGACTAATGCTGCGCATAGATCCTTGATTACAATAGCTTGTTCATCACGAATGACTATAGTGACTTGGATCCATATCACTATGTACGACTAGAAGGGCGAGCCCCTTTACCTCGATGATATTGGGTCGGGGTGCGGCGCTCACAAAGTCCCCCCTTGTTCACTGATGGGGTAGCGCCAGGAGTTGGCACCTTGGCGAGCATACGAAATCGACAAACATGACACACAGGGGTAACAACGCAGTACATAGTGGAATGGCTGGAGCAGCAGCGCCCCAATCGACCAAAGGTAATTGTTGTGGGATATCTAAGAATCCGAGACGAAGTTATTATATAGCCGCCAAAATCAAGGGATGAGTCATCTAACAAAGGACTCGTTGCTTCAGGTGGGCCCCAGTGGTAGTGAGCACTGTAGAGGTCACCGGTTCGAATCACACTCATTCATTTCTACACAATACCTTACGCGGCAAGGTACGTTCCTCGCTAGAATATAGCTTCGAAGCAGTTTCGGACATCTATAGCGTAGAGAAATCAGGTCGAAGTATACATACAACGCAGAGTCATCAGAGCACTATGCCAACTAGTTTTTCATAGTTTGTTGTTCCATAGCTGGCCGTGCGGCGGTCGCGGCCGCGGCAAAGCGCTGCAACTTGCGTAGCCACGGAAATGCAATGCATCTACAGCGCTTACATGCTTGAAGCTCGATACAATGAGCAACTGTCGCACCGAGAATGATGCTAGTGTTTAGTATTCGCTTTGTGATGTCCCACCTGGGCTTGAAACAGCCGCGTCCATGGCGGAGCGTAGGAGCCAGGCGTCGCCGGAGGTGCAGCGAAGCTGCGACGCTCCGCTGCTCGATGCGTGATGCTCGAAGCTCGCTGCGATTTGTTTCTGATGCAGTGAGTATGATGCACGTATTTTACGATCGTGCCGGCAGACGCGCTGTACCGTGGCGCGCCGTCTCCATGTATGGGAGCTCCCCTGTCACGGACGCTTGCTGCTGCACAACGCACGGAGGAGTCAGGCAACGGGGCCCGCGCGACACCGATGGACAGATGGGCACGGAAAAGTGACAAGGGAATCCTGCTTACAATTCCCGTTCATTCATCGCGCATGCTAGTGTGCAAGTACACGTCGTTTGCAACATCATGTGAGTGCTGCAGCGCTTCATTCGCAGGCAGTCAGTGCCGAACAAAAGCAGTTGGCAGCTCCATCACCTGTGTGGGCACACCGGACCGGGGGAAACGTAGCAGGCACTCGAATCACGGTGGTGAAGCAACAGCATCACATACGGACAGGTGTCAGGGGTCCGCAAGAAGAGGGAGAGTGCTTCCAACAGGTTCATGTCAGCAAATGCAACCTATCAGGTTAGATGGCTTCTTTGTGACGGTCATGACGTGTGCATATTTTGAAAGCTTATGTGGCTGACTCGTTTTGCGTACCAAACACTTGCGAGAGACCATGCAGCTGGCATGGGTACCTGCTCTGTGATTCTGTAACTCACTCACATGTGATGCTGTTCATAGCATCCTAGCCGGAAGGGCATGGGTTGCTGGTTAGGTCGGGTCCAATGTGATTGAGCAGCCTCAAACGGGACGCGTCGCCCCATGCCACCGAGCGTGGTCGCGGCAGCGCGGTTTGCGAAGTAATGCACCACGGCCGTGTTGCTGCCGCTCTGGACCCAGGCGCCCGCTTGCCGCATGACCATATCGTTCGGCGCGCGGTCCGAGGTAACCTGCATCAGGATGTGGCGAATCATGGTATCATGCCGTGTGGCCGTCGCCCCCCTGCCGCCCGGGGCCGCCTCCCGTGACTCCGCTTCAACCGGGCGGCAGGGGGGCGACGGCCACGCGGCATGATACCATGATTCGCCACATCCTGACGATAAACGACAACATGCTCTACCGGGTAACACCGTCTGAGCCGGCTGCCCCACACACTCTGGCAGCGCCCGTGCTTCAGCTCGGTAGCACCGGGGCCCTCGGGCCGGTGTCATCGACCAATCCTGGGTACCCGGTAGGTGCGGCACGAGATCTCCGTACAACAGGCCCACGATCGAGTTCCTGTCGAACACGCCCATCGCGAGTCCCAGCTCAACCATGGCGTTCCCGACGAGCGGTAGGCCCTGCCTCTCGCGCAGGCCGTTCGGGTCAAGCGCGAGGACGTTCACGACGTACGCGTCACTTCGTGACGACGTGGCGAGTGATGAGGGCGAAGCTGATCTGCACATGCAGGGCGACATCAGAGCTACTGCTCACCGTGCTCAAGCCCCGGCTGCCGTGATCATGAGACGCAAGCAAAGCACCAACATCCGTGAGTCGGAGCCTGAAGCACCGTACCATGCCAGCCCTGCCATGCACACCTCCTGAGGCAGACCTGCGGAGCCTGCTATCGTGTGAAGCTGATTGCACAACATGTCGCATGCTGGATTCACACAGTCGCAGAGGTGCTGGTGCGGTAGACTGTCAGCAATTAACATGTGGATCGACAGAGATATGCACGAAGGCTAGATTGCCATGGGATCCCGTGAATGCTCGCTACGGTGCCAGAGTGACAAGGCACAGGCATGCGCACGATTGCCGCGCAGCCGCACGGCCGCCGATGCATAGCGCCGGTGCAAAGAGCCGCACCAAGGTGTCCGTGCGTCTGATGTTCTCCGCCGTCGTCGGCACCTCCTCCCCGTCACACAGCAGCACCTTCTGTAGGTACACAACCTGCCACTGCTTGAACTGGAAGAAGGTCCTCCTGACGGCCATGATGGCGGTCAGCGAGAACACGACCCGCGTCTGCAACATGCCGAAGCCGCCGACGTACATGGCCTCGACGATCCGGCGGATTTGGCCTTCGGACAGGGGCGTGATCTTGCGCACCCCCCCGAGGCCGGACGACTTGATGAACTTCGTGACCACCTTGACGACGCTCCGGTAGCGCGTGAAGGGGCCGGCTGTCACAATGCATGAGGCTGCGGGCAGCAGTGTGGTGACAGGTGCACCCATGCACGATCTATCCGCGGACCCAGTGCATGGGTAAGCCGCCATCGGGATTGTCCCGGTGTAGCGAGGGACACCCTGCGAGGGTCTCCCGCCGTAACCTTGAGTGTTCAGTGTGCATATAAGGATGTGCACACTAAGATCTGTAACCATTCTCTCTACTGATTCACGGTATTAGCATCTCACCGTTTAGCGTGCCTCGGTTCCACCTCAGTGCGTAGCAAGTATGGAACGCTGGCTGTCCTGACATGACCTGCATAAAGACTGCGCGTCTGACCTGCATGAATGAAGCATTTCTGACACTGGCGTCCACCACCTTCACCCGTCGCATGTGAGCGGCCGCTCCGGTCATTCATCCGCCATTGGCGGGATCCGTGTCCGCACACGGAGGCGTGGCTGCGCATGAAGCTCCCCGGAACATGCAGCGGAACGTTTTGTGACACAGTCGGAGCCGAGACGGCGCCGCACCTCGTTCGCCGCGGCATAATACTGCGATATGAGGTTGCCGACGTTCTTCTGCACTTCCTCCAGCGACCCCTTGTTGCCGATGACCTTCGTGTACAACAGCATATGGAGGATTTCCACGAAGCGGTCCTTCGCCATGGCCCACGTTTCGACCGCGCCCCGCCAGTCCCGGCCGGGCCGCGAAAACGCCGCGGTTTCGACGCCGCCGCCGCGTGGCGGCCGCGAAAAGTGCTAAAGGACTCTTCCATGGAATCGGTGGGCGGAGCTTAAAAATTGTAAGAACCCTTCCATCCAACCACTTCGTAGAGTAGATAACAGACGTAGTATTCAGCAATACATGCGTAATCGTGGTGATCAGCCCCGGCGAGCTGGTCGCTCGCCTTGGCCACGCTGCCGAGTCGTCGCCAGATCAATGCTAAAGGCTTGGCCTCTGCACAGCCGGTAATGGACCGCGTCTTGCCAAGTGGCCAGGTACTGATCGCAAAGTGCCACGTACAATTCGCGCAGATTGAGTCGTGCTATCGAGCTTTCAGCTCGAAGCCAGGATGGTGTCCTCAGCAACTTGTTCCTAGGCAGTACTATTTCGCCCGGATCGCTAAACACCGACCCAGGTCGTCCTACTCAGTCTAGAAGAAGAATTCAAGCGCGTTCCGGCGCGTGCTGCTGCAGTGCGCGGTTGTTCCTGCGGTATCCCCTCCGCCACCACCCACCGGGTGGACCGCCCTTCGACGGGCGCGCCGGCCCCTGGCCGGCGCCCCGCCACGCCTGGCCGCGGGTTTCAACCCCCGACGCCGCGTGGGGGCGGCGGGCGGTGCTAAAAAGCTGGCAACAGTCCTAGAAACCACCCCCGACGCCGCGTGGGGGCGGCGGGCAAAGCTTAAAAGTAACGAGAATATGGAGCTTGAGGTAGTTGAAACCTCGACCTCCTGCATGCTAAGCAGGCGCTCTACCACTGAGCTAAAGCCCCATTTGTTATAAGCTTGACCTGTTAGTATAATATAAATACAATTTATATTTCTTCGGAATGTACCGCCGGAGCGCACGATGATTGGAGGTGGATTTTGCTTGAAATCCGATTCCGGCGCCAAATTAAAGTATAAAATAATAATGTGTTCAATATATTAATGATAATAGGGATGGCACAGAGCCGAGGTGGGTGTCCATCTCGTCTCGTGCCGAGGTCCAGGTGGCACGAGATCAACCGAGGTGACCTAGGAATCGTACGAGTTGACCTAGGACTCGTACCATTTGACCTCGGACTCGTACGATTTGTCCTCGGACTCGTACGATTCACCTCGGATTGCACTAATTCACCTCGGATCGGGTGTGCAGGCATGTACAAAGCAGCATTACGCTTGTTCGATCAGTATATAGCATTGCAATGCAATACAGTAGATATACAAACCTTACAATAGTCCTTCAATGGATTCCACCTCCCTCTGTGCATCCTCATGTGCAAGTGCCTCCATGTCCACTACTCAAACCTCCTCACCACAGGCTTCCACCACAGATGCATTTCTGTACTGTGCGACAAACACCATCCATGCCGGGCAATTGTTTAATTCAATTGTAGGCTCGCCAGTGGTAATCAATGTGAGTAATTTAATTATAGTTTGTTCATGCCCTGGGCTTGTGCACCTGTCTCCGCAATATGTGGTCTTGTTGTGAAAGTGCCTCGTAGCGTCCAAGACATATGTGCACATGCGGATGCACGCACGGGGTGACACGTGGCAGTCACCAGCCCGCGAATGAGAAGACACATTCCAGCTCTCTGTATAGGTCGAACAAGGTCATGGTTCAAGTATCTGACTCAGATACTGACCATGCAGGTGTGATCCCAGATCTCAGGCGTCATGTGCTAAGTACTCCGCACACATACTTAACATTTCGCCCGACTAAACTTACGGTATGACTCTTCCACTCGCGCTTGCATTCGAACAGGTCTCCAATCAGTGTCTAGTAGTGTGTCTGAGACTTTAAGCAGAGTTCGACATAACGGGACCTAGACCCATCCGAGGTGGGCCTTTTTTTCACCTCGGCCTCGGTACGAGACTCGTACCGAGTTCATTGACCTCGGACTGGAACGAGGTCCTCGACCTCGCCTTTGTGCCATCCCTAAATGATACCGTGCTACCTGTCACTTTTTTATATTTGCCCTCCGACTGTCATGCATAGTGTCATGTGACACATGTCATGGTCAAGCAAGCTAGGCAAAGTGGTGGCTAGCGGGGGTCAAGTGTCATCCCTTACGGGTACCCGGCATAAACCGTATCATCGGGTGTCACGCCCGTGGGCTATGCGATCGATGCGGGTCACAGCCATCGCGGACATTAGCTTTATATGTCCGCGTGTGCCTTGAAGGACCGTTGCTGCTTCTTGCTCTATTTTGTCAAGTGTTACACCGACGCCCGACTTGACGGGAGTTCCAGTGGATCCTGCGTGAGATACATATGGTCTCCTGGCGCCTGAAATCCGTAGCCAATGCGGTTGCTTTGTGGATGTGACAGACTGGTGCCTTGAAGCTGAGGCATGTTGTAGCTCAGCCTGCCAAATGTGTGGTCCAAAATGGCTAGTTCAGCCTCAGAAACTGTTGGGTACTCATGGCCGCCATCACTGCACCCGATGTACTTGCATGATAATTTCAGGTTGTTGTGGGGCTGCAACAATGTCGGGTCTGCCATGTGCAGCTTCTGCCAAAACCAACAGCAGATGTGTTCAGGTCTTCACAATCAGTACTTCCTATCAGAAACTCTATCTTGTCAGGTCAGACGCGCAGTCTTAGTACAGGTCACGTCAGAGCAGACAGCGTTCCAAACCTGTTGCGCACAGAGGTAGAGCCGAGGAACGCTAAAGGGGAGATAGTGGCACCGTGAAATAGTAGAGAGAAAGATTACATATCACAGTGTGCACAGCCATATATGCACACCTACACCTCAAGATTACGGCGGGAGATCCACGCCAGGATCTCCCTCGCTACACCGGGACAATCACGCTGGCGGCTTAACCCTGCACTCGATCCGCAGATCGATCGTGCATGGATGCACATGTCACCACACTGCTGCCCACAAGCGCATGCATTGTGAAACTTGTATCACCCGCATCCCTAAAATCCGCAATCCCACGACTTCGACTCTCATCTACACGTGCATGTTGCATAATCACTCATTCGTTGCGCGCAAAGCTACATCCGCACCTCCGGAATTCAAGTAACACATCAGTCATTTCCGTGGAATTCATTGCTGCTGATCTCGCGTCGTGCTGAATATAATTATGCTTAGTACTTTTTGGCTGAATTTCGGGGGGTGGCATGATACATGGTGCTGACGCAAAGAGAGCAATTGTGATTGAAACCGACTGCTAAATGAAGTGCATCGACATGGAGACCAACGTGATTGTGTACAAATTGTTCGAGAAACAACAATCTGGCCACCGTTATGCGGTACTGTTGTTTTTTAATTTCTAGTGACTTCGCGCAACGGCTGATCATTACTCATGTCAAAGGCAGGCATGCAACGCACGCAAGCTGCTGCACCAGCGCTTGTTTGTCGTTTGTCGCGCTGCAACGCGTTGAAGCGCAGTGGCACACGGTTCATATCAGGGTTGCATTAGTACGTTTCGTGATAAAGTACGTTAAGCAAAAATACGCGTATGGTATGTTGGCTCTAATCAGGGGGGATTGAAAAGTACGCTGTATAGGCTACCTTGCTGGCTTGTAAGCCATGGCGCCAGAGGCGCCAAGCCCGTGATGGCTAGACTTGAAAGTGCCAGTGTCACTGTCATCTATGCGTAGGCACACTATACTGCAGAGAATAGTACAATGAACTAGCAGTCAATCAGATGATCAGGTTACGCAGATTCATCATGCAATGCAAGGGATGTTCAAGACCTTCGTTGGAGACTTTCGTTGGCGTTGTGGCTAGAGATGCTGTCATAAATGAGGTCCATCCTGGGATAAAATGCATGACGTGCAAGTACGCATATGAGAGTGGTGGCCACGGGCCCAACTCCTGTTATCATGTTATGTTAGGACATATGCATGATCATATGCATGAGCATAATCCAGCACAATCCATGTGAGGATTGTGTGCGGTCATTGTGATTGACCGCCGTAGACTTGACTCATCGGTGGCATATAGTCGTGTGCCTCCAAGTCTACTGTAACCATTCTCTTACAGTCATACGTGGTTCCTGTATTGCCTCACTGCATTACAGTACATCCCCTGACTTGTGCATTGCCGACGTACGACCTGAGTGCTCCACAAGTAACGGCTCTGCAGCCCACTAGCTAGCTATATGAATGCTGCGCATAGGTCCTTGCTTATAACGGGTGCACCACAGTGCAGAGCTCCAGGCTCTCCGAAATCGAAAGTCCGAAACGTACGCGTGTATTGTACGCTAATAAAGTACGTAAGTATAAAATACGCGTATTAAACGTACAGAAATCGAAAGATACGCGTATTAATGCAACTCTGGTTCATATCATACCATCCACATCGATCATTTGTGTCTATCTATGTTTGAAGAGGGGCTGGCGTGGATGAGCTATCCCTAATACCTTGCTTAGCTTGAACACCCTTCCACAGATATAGTTGCAAGAGAGTGTTCAACTCGGACGTGGGCTTATATGCCCACTTGCAACGTTAAGGACAACACCACCGTGGCCTAATGCCACTAGCCCGGGGTTGCACACTCGTGGAGGAATCGTATTCGTTCATGCGCGCAGAGTCTCCAGCAACACGAGAAGGGGTGGTGTTGTGAGATGTTTCTCATACTCTATCAAATCCAACCATCTCGCATTTAAGCATGCACCTATACAAAAGAAGACGCTTCAGCGGAAAATATGTTGTGAAAGTGCCTCGTAACGCACAAGGCATGTGCACATGCGGATGCACGCACGGGGTGACACGTGGCAGTCACCAGCCCGCGAATGAGAAGACACATTCCAGCTCTCTGTATAGGTCGAACAAGGTCATGGCTCAAGTATCTGACTCAGATACTGTTGAATTGTCGGGTAGCGCAGGGAGCTGGGCACCCTAGCGAGCGTACAGAAACGACAGGAGAGAAGGACTCGGGTAACAATGTAGCACACAGTGGAATGACTGGAACAGGAGCGCCCCAATCGACCAAAGGTAATTGTGTCGATCACAGCAAAACACTTGGAATATATGTGCCCAGGCCCATCCCTGCTTTGTGCTGTCCTCGCTACTGATAGCTCTGTGGAACTGTGGAATCGCGCTGCTCGTTGATCTCTGTACGGATCAGGGTGTAGCATCCCGCGAGATCTGGCGATCTGCTGCGGGCATTGGGATTTGGCATGTATCATCCTCCGTCAATCCAATGCAGCAACATCGTGCTGCATGGATACGCAGACGTAGGTTGGCTGGTATGGTCTTTGACGCTGCACCCTTGGCGTGCGCAAGCGCAGACCAGGAGTATGCATGCGCCGCATGCATGACGTGTCATGCACTGAGCTGGCACTTCGCACTGCCAAAAGGCTGTGGCAAAAGGTGGCATGATACATGGGATTGGTATGTGAGATTATACATGTTGAGGAATGCTAGTGGCACTTTTGGGCATGTGGAATTATGCACATGTAGCTGTATGCATGCAGCTCATGTGCACAGCTGTGACGTGGTACATGCTGGCATTCTGAGGTATTCTTTGGTATACTTTCGCCTGGCTCAAGTTCTGCAAGGCACTAGCCTGAGATACATACACATGTATCCACAATTGGTGCCTGCATATCTGGAATATATGTGCTTCTGAGCAGACAGATTTGGCCATTACAACACCTCCCCCCACACACGGGAGCGGAGCAGGGCAAACAAGAGTATGCTCTACAAGCTCAGGGCAAGTCTGGAAGCTCAGGTAAGCAGA
Organism: Ulva prolifera; assembly: GCA_023078555.1. Lineage (NCBI taxonomy): Eukaryota > Viridiplantae > Chlorophyta > Ulvophyceae > Ulvales > Ulvaceae > Ulva > Ulva prolifera. The sequence continues at coordinate 5,620,884 of CM041201.1, read as the reverse complement.
TAAATGGAGACAGCACATTGACTTGAATGGTAGGGTACATCATAAGACCGGGGCAATGTGGTATTTACAGAGAAGGGTCTACTCATCTGGAATACGGATGAGTGACCTTGTTGGAATTAAGGCTAGTTCTAGAGCTGGCTGGGGAACTCATCGCAGAGATCGTGGAAATACTCTGGCAACAATTGTCGACCTGAATAGCGGTTTATCATTTCACTCATGGCCTCATCTAGGTCTAGGACTGCATCATGCAGCCTGCGAGTAACTCTTCTGACATGGCAGAGGTCAGTGAGGTACTGAGAGTGGTAGTCTCCAAGCGCTGGCATTGTAGTGGCATCTAGCATCAACTGGCGGACGTTCTGGAGAAAGCGTCGACGCTGGACGAGGGAATGGGATGTCGGATCTTGTGGGATCTCAGGGACTGGCAAGTTTCTAACTGCACACATAGGTGGGTTCAGATGATGGAATTGGGTCTGTCGGGTTTTATGGAAGTCACATGATGGAAAAACAGGTTGGTGCCCCGCGACATGCAACCTGGCGGATCAGATTTAGGCAGGGGTTGGCCTTGCTCCCGGGAGCCCCCTCCTCACATCACCTATTGCCTGGAAATCCCCGGCCTCACAGAGGCAGTCTGCTTACATCCAGGCGTCCCCTTCAGCATCACAGCGGGGGGGCAGCATTAGCGCACATGCGCTTTGCGGACTCAGTCCGCATCCTACCGCAATAACTGCAATAGGTGACCCTGGAAAGTGCTGCCTTATGGGATTCGCTCAACCGAGAACTACGTCTACGCGGTTTGCATTTGGGATCGTCGATGTTGCTGCCACCCGCGGGCACCTTCCCCCCAGCGACGGGACGCCTGGTGGATTCAGCCTTGGCTGCTATATGGGACAGATGCAGCCGCGCTTCACGCGGAAACTCATGAATCATGCGCGCTCTCTGAGTACTGGAGGCATTGTGGAACAGATAATCGGCAACTTTCTCCAGGCATTCGGACAACTCATCAACTGGTAACCAAGAGTCATGAGATGCATCGTAGCCAACCCAGCGCACCTGGTAGTGAGGGCACGCGATGGAGATGTCGTCATCGCGATGCCGCGACTGCATGTAATTGACTACACATTCAACTTCATAAGTGGTCGTGTCCACAGTGGCCGATGACTTGGCAGCTTCAGGGCTGGTGGCGCATGCAGCATCGAAGGACTCATTGTAAGGTTTCAGCACAGAGAAGTGAACGACATCATGTAGACCTAGGCGCTGCAGCGTGGTCGGCAATGATATACGGGCCGCGGCCCGGCCCACTACTTCCAGAATTTTACAGGGACCCAACCAACGCGGAGTAAACTTCTTTCGGAGAGATGGATGATGCAGAGCAACCTTACGTATAGATAGCAGGACCAAATCACCCACAGAAAAGGTTGGCCAAGCAGATTTCCTGTTGAAATCCGACCACATTGACTGCTTGGCCTCTACCAGAGCTTGCTTTGCTAGGAAGTAATACATGCGGTGCATCACAGCTGGAGCTGGTTTCTGATGCTGTGGCAATTTGAGCGCAAGGGCTGTGGGAGACAGCGGCGGAGTGATACGGTTCAAAGAGAACGGCGTGCAGCCCGTGGCTGCCGACTTGGAGCTATTCATACTGAACTCGAAATGTGGCAGGAATGCATCCCAATCATCATGTGCAGGACCGATGAAATGCCGAACAGCTTCTTCCACAACGCGATTGTAACGCTCAACTTGCCCATTGGCTCTAGGATGGTAGGAGAATGTCAGCTGCAATGCAATGCCTAGGTGATCACAAAGGGATGTGAAAATTTTATTGTTCCACTGCGTACCGCGGTCACTACAAATGCCAAGTGGCAGGCCATAATGGGGGTATATGTGCTGGAAAAACAATGCAGCGAATCCGGGACCATTCAGAGTAGACACTGTGGGGATCAATCTTACCATCTTGCTGAATTGATCAACAAATACAACAATGCAATTGTGACCAGACGTGGAGTTAGGCAGTTGCGTGATCATGTCTACACTCACGACACGCCAGCATGCAGAAGGTACAGGTAGTGGGGACATGACTGCCTCCCGCTCCGACGGGGACTTCATGGTCTGACAGCTATGGCATTGTGACACAAACTTCTTGACATCTTTGTGTATATCTGGCCAGTAAAATGAGTCTGTGATCAATGATGATGTGCGAGAGACACCCATGTGTGCATGCCAGGGGTGTACGTGGTGCCACAACAGAATTTGCCGGTGCAAGTGATCATGATCAGGGACAACAATCTTGTTCTTGTGCAGATAAATCTGGTGCTTCGGGTCGTAATGGTATGATGCAGGTGGCTCGGCAAAATCAGAATCATGTGCATAGCCACTACGCAATCGCTGCCAGAAGTCGTCCGCGTGCAGATCTAGAGTCAAGTATTTGTTGGATTGTTTCAGAAGCAGCTCTGCTTGTGAGTGCGTACCCACACGCTGTGCGTCGACTGCGCGGCCGTCACACACCAGGTCCTCCTGGTCGACCCAGTCCACCGCGGAAGCATCCGGCTGCGCGGTCGCTACGTCGTCCTCACGCGCGGGCTGTTGGTGGAGGGGTGAGGCCGAGGAATTCGGCCTCCTCCGCTGTAGGCGCGAAGTCAATGTCTGACATTGGAGATGGGGTGCGGAGGCAACCAGGAGCGGTCGCGGAGAACGGCGGCGGGTCGGCGTTGGCATGGGCCGGCGGGGAAGTGGGGATGGGGGCGGTGGCAGCGCTGGCGGAGATCCCGTTGGCATCAACACCGGGGACCGCTGAGACTCCAGCTGCTCGCCCATGCGGGGGCTGGACCCCGAGCTGATGGAAATCACTGATGGCGGCGGCTGCGTGGGCCGCCGTGGGTCCTGTGGCTGGGACAGAGGTGGAAATTGCGACTGGGAACGCAGGTCTGGCATGGGCGGGGACAGGCCGGGCGGGGGTGAACCGAACTTCTCCCGTAGCCGGGAGTAGTCGCAGGGCTGGGGAGAGATTGTTGGCAACGTCTGGTGGTATGGGATGGCCTGATTCATCGGCGACTGGCCAGATGATATGGCCGTTGATCCAGTGCTGGCGATTGGAAGCTCGTATCCGCTTGGATCCGGGGATGGGGAAGAGTGGCATCTGCGTGCTATAGCCGTGGTCAGACTTACGGCCGGAAATGCATAAGAAACTTGCACTGGAATGGCATTTCCCGCACGAGAGGCACAAGAAATGGGATGGTCATCATGCAGTTGTACTGTCATGGAAGGCAGGTGCGTGGCACGAGACACTGCATCGGCCACCACGTTCTTGTTACCAGGCACGTACATGATGTGCTAGTTGATGCGGGACAGCGTCTCTACCCAACGCGCTTGCTTGTTATTCAAGCGTTGCTGGGTCTGCAAGTATCTCAGTGGATTATGGTCAGAGTGGACATACACGGGGTGGCCATTTTCCAGATAGCAACGCCATTGGCGTGCAGCAAAAACAATGGCGCCCAGCTCTTTTTCAAAAGTGGCATGGTGGACCTCAGAGGAATTCATTTTTCGGCCTACCCATGCAATGGGATGCAGAGCTGCTTCATGGTCTTGCATCAAGACAGCTCCATAGGCATAATCACTGGCATCTGTGTATACATGGAAGGGCTGGTTGAGATTGGGATGGCGCAGGCCTGTGGCATTGATCAGAGCATGTTTGATGTCATTGAATGCTCGAGTGCATTGTTCAGTCCATGCGCTCTTGCCTTTGGCTTTCATGCGCTCGAGGAGTGGGGCAGCAAGGGTGGGAAATTTCGGAATAAATCTGCGAAAATAGCCAGCAAGACCCAAGAATGATCGGATGGTATTGGTTGACGATTTTAAATCAGCCTCAGGCCATTGTTGCAACACTGAAACCTTGTGTGGGTCTGGCTTCACGGTATCTGCTGTAACAATATGGCCCAAGTATTTGACTTCTTGCATGGCAAATTGGCATTTGACAGCATTGCAGAAAAAGTTGTGTTCATGCAGCCTAGTCAACACATGATCAAGATTGATGGCATGATCCTCAGCAGTTCTGGAAATGATGATAATGTCATCGAGGTATGCAAGGCAAATCTTGCCAATCAGTCCACGCAAAACCACGTGCATTGCTTGTTGGAAAACACTCGGTGCATTGGTGAGACCGAATGGCATCACCGTCCATTCGTACAGGCCATCAGGGGTGCGGAATGCAGTTTTTGGCTGGGATGTCGGGGCTAGTCTGATCTGGTGATATCCAGAAGCAAGATCCAATGAAGAAAAGTATCTCTGGCCTTGCAATTTATCAAGCAAGGCATCTATGCGTGGTAATGGGTATGTATTCTTTACTGTGTTCTCATTCAGGTAGCGGTAGTCGACACACAGTCTCAGTTTACCTCCGGGTTTGGGAGCAAAAAGGACGCTGCTTGCCCAAGGGGAGATGGACGGCTGAATCCAGCCCATGTCAAGCAAGTGTTGTACCTGCTTTTCCAGTTCAGAGTGTTCCAGTGGAGTCAATCTGTACTGGCGGGCAGCACGTGGTCTGGTGCCAGGCAGATTCTCAATATTCATCTCAAAGCCTAAGGCTGTGGTATTTGGGGGTGCAGGCCCGAGCGTGCCTCCGGACCTAGAATGTTTGTGTACTATCTCTTGAACACACTGTGGGATGGTGGCTACATCTTGCTGGACTGGTGCTGGTACTTGCTGCTGGGACAGAAAACCTTTCTTTTTCGACGCCGCACATACATGCATATCGCTGGAAGGCTCGACGCGTGCATGTGCTGGTTTGACATGCACCACGTACAGAGGCGACTTACCACATTTAGCACGATTGACCATAGATTTCAGCTTACGGCTGGTGCATGCATACTCATCTGATGTTCCCTGTGAAGCAGGTGTGCGTTTGGGTATGTGCACGACATGCTGCCAATCACGAGAATGCTTTCGGGGGCCAGCCTTACGGCCAGGCACGATGATGCGAATGTCCGGATCATCAAACTCGAGTTTCATGTGCGTGACGGCAATCACATCAAGACCCAATAGCGCGTGATTGGGTGCATGCCACTCTGCAGCCGGCAAACTTGCTACCACAGTGTACGTGACATCGTGACGCTGGCGGCCTATGCTTGTGCATAATGTGACAGTACCGAGGCAGGGTGCTGCACTCCCAGAGATGCCATGCGACGTGGATGCACTTTGGTGATATGGTATGGCATTGGCCTGTAGGAATTCTACTGTAATCATGCTGTGATTGGAGGCTGTGTCTACAAGCGCCTTCAAGCGGCTGCCTTTGATGTGGATGGGGACTGTGCAGATCAGATCGACAGCGTCAATTTTCTGACTAGCACAAGACATAGCAGATGTATTTAGGCTCTGCTGGTTGGACATCAATCGCAAAACATGGAACGTCTGGTGACCTGGCACTGGGCGGCCGTCCGTATAGGACAACAATGCATTGGCTTTGTCTACTGTGATGTAGCTGTGTCTGCTAGTGTACGGCACGAACGCATCACTATCAAACAAGCGGCCAGGGATGGCTACTGTGACATGGTGCCCATTCAGGTTGATGGCATGTAAATGTCTCAATGCTACGTGTGCCTCATCAGTGTATGGCAAGGTAACAACAATAGGGCAGGATAGCGTGGAAATATCGAATAATGACTTGTCAGCTGTGCTGAGTGAGGAAGGAAAAACAATGCCGTGGCCTGAGGCGTGGTCAGCCGCTAGTACAAAAGGCTCCACCGCCCAAGATGGGCAGCCAAGAGGCGGCTTGCCAGTTTCTCAACGGATATGGTTGCCAGGGGCACGTGCTCGTTTGTTCGGAGTCTGAGGGGTATCATCATACCGTTTGCGATTGCGGGGGCCCGCGGAATTTGGAGTGTTTGCCGCGCTCTGCGGTTGCGGCGGCGGGGGTGGTGGCGGCGGTAGCTCGTCGGCGGGCTCCACTGCCATCAGGCACTTGTTCTTGTTGGCAGGGTGTTGCGCCCAGGTTGCGAGTGCCTCCGGCGCAATGGAACGCGCGGTAGGGCAGTCCGCGATGCGGTGGTACCTGTCGCTGTCAGGCATGGAGGAGGGGCAGATGCCGCAAACTCGCTTGCGGTGGTGGAAAGTTGCTTCCAAGAGGAATATCCCGACGGCCACGGGTGTGAATGGAAGGTAGTAAGGGAGCTCTTTACGGCAGGCTGCCGCAAGACCGTGGATGGTGAATGGCGCGTTGTGGTTGGCAACTTCAAACGCATACACATCTTTGATCCACTGTGGCACGGTGGGGCTGTCCATGGCATTATCGAGCCAAGCCTGCTTCTGTTGGAATGGAAGCTTACGGGCGTCCCGGAGGCCTGGTAAGCGCTCCCGGGTGACGCTGGAACATGGCGTAGATGGCTGCACATATGTTGAACGGTTGTTGGAAAATTGGCTGCGACTCTGGCCTGGTCTTTGGGTATTGGTATATGCCATGGCAATCTGCCGCTGGCCTCGTTTTGGTGCTGATGTGTGGCCATGGGCTGGCATCTCACGGGTGGGGGTGGTATGGGTGCTGGTGGATGCAAAATCTACACCCTGGTAATGGTTGGCAGAGAATGTGGCAAAGCGCTTGGCTGTGTTGGCTGTCTCCTTGGCTTTGTTCAGCTTGTCCACACACCATGTGACAAATGCTATGGCATGTGAATTTGCGCGCTCGGTCGGCCATGTGTGGCTGTTCTCCAGATGTGTGGTCAATTTTTGTAGCAGGTATGGTAGTGGCATGAACATTTTGACTGTGGCTGACAATTCTGAGGTGCACTCAGGGGACATGAGGTGCTGCAATTTGTCAAACAAGTTCCATGCAAAATCTTGCAGGGACATTTTGCCTGGCAAGTCCACATAATCGAGAAAGATCAATTGGTAATATATGCGGACATGATGCACCAAGTCATTGAAGCTGGAGCATTTTCCAGCACGGTATTTGCTCCAGGCTCCCTCGATATGCATTCTGAATTGCCCGTTGGTAAAGAAAAAGTCACGTATGGCATCCAGCCATTCACGAACGGTGCACTCAGGAGACATGGCTTTTTCTGTGGCAACCTGGTAGTGCATGGCATCACGAGTGAAACCCTTGGACAAATGTTTGATCACCTAGGCCTCAGATAGTTTCATGCATAAGACGCGGTTGTTCAAAACTTCGCACACGTAGTGATGCCACTTTCGCTCAGCGGATGCATCGCCGCGAACCGCATCAGACGAAGGAAAATGTATGGATGCGAAGAAATAATCAGCAGACCTAAACCAGGTTGCACTCGAGTCGTCTGTGAAGTTCGGGGTGTACGATGGCAGGCTCGACACGTGAGGCAGGGATGACAGTACCAGGTTCGATCGCACGATGCCGGCGTACTGCAGCGCGGGCGCTGCTACCACCTGCGCGGATGTCGCGCGGAACAGCTGCTCCTCGAAGTAGTTCGCTGTAGTCCCAGGTAGGATAGACGCTGCTGTGTACATGGACCGTACGATCGGCTCAATGGCGCTGACGGCGAGGGTGGCGAGCTGCGACACCATGGCCGCGGGGCTGGAGCTGGTGCTTCTTGCGCGATGCGACGTGACGCGCAAGGCGAGGGCAGGGAAGTCCAGGTGGGAGTGGTCCACAGGACACTGTAGCCATACGGTTGCCCAGGCAGCATCTGTAGAGAAGGAATATACGAAGTCCAGAATGGTGGCAGCGAGGGCGCCCCCAGTCCAGGTGTAGAAGGCCATCGCGCTGACGGAGAGAAGATCGCGCACGCAGCCCACAGGTGGACCCCAGTTGGAGGCGCAGGTTGTCACAGTGGCTGCTCGCAGCTGCTCGCGCACTTGGTCGCCATTCAGGTGGGACCTTCGTCGAAGAGCTTCGAACGGAGGGGGCGTCTGGTCGGTGGTGCTTTGGACGAGGATCTGGAGCAGGGTGCGGGAAGCCTGGCCGTACGACTTCAGCACCTCGACAGACGAGTGTCGAGTCGCTTCGAAGAAAGCCTTCGTAAGTGTCAGCAGGAGGGATATGGCCAGGCGGATTGCCTCGCGCTCTGCTGCTTGCAAAGCGTTGAAGCCTAACAGTTGGATGAGGTCGGGAGGTACGCCATCGTCATCTGGAGGCTGAACGACAGCCGCATAAAACTGACTATACTCGCTAGGATCGGCCATGGCAGAGAACCTCTCACCGATACCTGTTGAATTGTCGGGTAGCGCAGGGAGCTGGGCACCCTAGCGAGCGTACAGAAACGACAGGAGAGAAGGACTCGGGTAACAATGTAGCACACAGTGGAATGACTGGAACATGAGCGCCCCAATCGACCAAAGGTAATTGTGTCGATCACAGCAAAACACTTGGAATATACGTGCCCACGCCCATCCCTGCTTTGTGCTGTCCTCGCTACTGATAGCTCTGTGGAACTGTGGAATCGCGCTGCTCGTTGATCTCTGTACGGATCAGGGTGTAGCATCCCGCGAGATCTGGCGATCTGCTGCGGGCATTGGGATTTGGCATGTATCATCCTCCGTCAATCCAATGCAGCAACATCGTGCTGCATGGATACGCAGACGTAGGTTGGCTGGCATGGTCTTTGACGCTGCACCCTTGGCGTGCGCAAGCGCAGACCAGGAGTATGCATGCGCCGCATGCATGACGTGTCATGCACTGAGCTGGCACTTCGCACTGCCAAAAGGCTGTGGCAAAAGGTGGCATGATACATGGGATTGGTATGTGAGATTATACATGTTGAGGAATGCTAGTGGCACTTTTGGGCATGTGGAATTATGCACATGTAGCTGTATGCATGCAGCTCATGTGCACAGCTGTGACGTGGTACATGCTGGCATTCTGAGGTATTCTTTGGTATACTTTCGCCTGGCTCAAGTTTTGCAAGGCACTAGCCTGAGATACATACACATGTATCCACAATTGGTGCCTGCATATCTGGAATATATGTGCTTCTGAGCAGACAGATTTGGCCATTACAACAGATACTGACCATGCAGGTGTGATCCCAGATCTCAGGCGTCATGTGCTAAGTACTCCGCACACATACTTAACATTTCGCCCAACTAAACTTACGGTATGACGCTTCCACTCGCGCTTGCATTCGAACAAAATAATATCATACAAACACCAAGCGAGAGTTCAACTCGGCACTAGTCATGCGGTCCATCGCGCTTACCAATTTAACTGACATGTGCATATGCGCACATGTGCATGAGAGGTTAACTCAAGCCATACGTTACTCGAGTACTGGATCTAGTTGGTCACGGGGCCATCGTGGTCCGAGGTGTGATACAATCGTGAACAATGGTCACGGCGAATCCTTTTCCGGCATGCACGTTACCCTCAAAGATACTGGAGGACCTTGGCCAATGCGTGCTAGACCAACGAACATTTTGGATATCCCTCAGTTATTCGTGATTCCTATCAGGTGCTTGCAATTGTGCAACGTCTTAGCAAATGTTGTGAGATATATGTTGTACATGTGGCATTTATGACATGTGCTTGTTGGTTCGGGAAACACAAGTTATTGTCCAAGTGCCATGTGTTTCTGCATCACACATTGTTTTATCATCCATGTCTCACTGTTGCAACGTACTCATCTTGTCGGCAACGGACTCCGATCCACAACGAAAGAGCTCTGTTGTCAGAATGCAAGCGCGAGTGGATACTTCATACCGTAAGTTGAGTTGGGCGACATGTTAAGTATGTGTGCGGGGTACGTAGCACATGACGTTGAAGATCTAGGATGACACCTGCATGGTCAGTATCTGAGTCATATACTTGGACCGTGACCTCAACCTATATAGCACGCTGCAATTCGTGTTCCAACTCGCGGGCTGGTTACTGCCACGTGTCACCCCGTGCGTGCATCCTCATGTGCACATGCCTTGGGCACTACGAGGCACTTGCACAACACCTGACTTCGAGGTTATTTGAGGTAAGTATTCCTCCCTAAGCAGCCTTCCTAAATACATCCTAAAGGCGATTCATACCTCACAATACCAGCATCGGACCGTGTCACAACATTGCACATCTGCTACATCCATGCAGCTTTTCATAGCTTGACATGCCCAAGTCGTCGCCACCGTAATGTCCCAATGTGACTAGTCTCACATACAAATCTTAAAGGTTGTGCCACGGAATGCCGCAGAAATATGGCACTATGGCGTGCCATCACAATGCGATGAAGGCCATGCATGCATCGCATACACAGTCCGGAATCGCGCTCGCGTACGCCAAGGGAGCAACGTCGCGACCATGCCAGCTATTCCCTTGACTGCGTCTCCATGCAGCACCACCTTGATGCATAATGTGACAGAAAATGACACCATATCAAATCTCGGGGAGGGGCGGGCACATCGCAGTTGGCCCTACCGTACTACACGTAACGTAGCAGCTGTTGTGAAAGTGCCTCGTAGCGCCCAAAGCATGTGCACATGCGGATGCACGCACGGGGTGACACGTGGCAGTCACCAGCCCGCGAATGAGAAGACACACTCCAGCTCTCTGTATAGGTCGAACAAGGTCATGGTTCAATGGTATCTGGCTGAGATACTGACCATGCAGGTGTGATCCCAGATCTCAGGCGTCATGTGCTAAGTACTCCGCACACATACTTAACATTTCGCCCAACTAAACTTACGGTATGACGCTTCCACTCGCGCTTGCATTTGAACAGCAGCGCTCGTTGCGCATTAGTTGTGGAACCGACCAAGCATGGAGACAATTTTGGTCATCTCGTACACACAACGGCATTATGTCTATGCATGTGCCGCATGCATTACATTCAGTGTTGTGAGATAGTATCTCACGCTGGCGCAGGCCGGTGGTCACAATTGTTGGTCACAATTAATGCATGTGAATATTTCATTGAGTCATGATGCACACTCATATACATGTATCTTCACAGGTACACTTATATATGGTAAGATCCTTGTGTTATACGACGATCACCACGTTAGACTATCACAAGATACTCACATGTGGCGCATGCGCCGCATACATACATAGAGTCACACAATGGACTTGATTTCACAAAGCCAACTTGCAAAAGGCCGTGCACGCGAACACACGCGATCTCAGCTTATGAGGCCGCATGTACGACAACTTATAAACATCCGCTAGATCGGACAGCCGCACCTGTCGGATCCTGCTCGCTGTCAGACTTGGAAGTACACTTCAAAACGTACACATGCACGGATAGATCAGTCCCGGCGCCCCTTTAGTTACACACTGTGGCGGCTAGGTCAAGATGCTGCATATTATTCACGCACAATCTCAAGAGAAGATCCAGCGTCCAGCGTGTCGATCTCTGGTTCGCACCACGCGTACGCCACGTCCGCTCATGGGGTTGCAGCATGCACGGCCTCTCACAGACATCATCATGCACCATGCACTGCACACATAACACCGTCAAACACTCACGCATTTCAGCGTGTCACCACAAGGTAGTTGAGATCCCTCACTTTTTGGGGATTCCATCAGATGATTGCATAGGGTGCGCAACATCTTGGCGAGGCCCGCCATAGCAGGAGTAGTCTTGGGCGCATCACAAGCAGCATTTTTGCTACGCGCTTGCTAGGTCCGACACAGTTGACACAGCTTCGGATGGGGCGTTTCTATTTGAGCATACCTTCCACTCTCGTGCGTCCACGCATCCAAATTCCTGTTGTACTCTTGCCGCACAGGTCCTCATGCCTGGCCGTAAGCCCAACTTCCACTGTTGTTCATTCCAAGGTACTCCGCTCAGAGACCAGGGACTTTGCGTCCTAGACATTCAGCGCGCTATGCGATACCTTGCATGTCAATCATGTTGCATGATTGTGCACAAGCTGGCACACAACAACATGTGGCTCACCGGGCTTTCACCGGTGAGCAACTTGGGTGTATCCCGAAGGTCGGGGGTACCGGCCAATGGGAACGCAGCACCACGCCTTCTTCACGGGGATCCTGGTCGGCTGGAACAAGCTTGTCCCCGGTGCAACACATTGCATGAGGTGACTTGCTAGTCCATAGACGAAGTGTGTCGAGGAGGGAATTCGAACCTGGACAAGGTGCACAGCTCTCATGATACTCTGCATGTCGGAACTCATTCACGATGGGCGTTTTTCTTCATTGCTACCTGTTCATAATCTCAAGCCATTCGAGAAGGCATTCAGTTGTGTTTTTGGACCCCACAGATTGGAGTTGTCAACATTGCAATGCGCCTGCTTTTTCCGTATAACAAATGCTGCTGACTCTTCTTCTGAGCGAGGCACTCCTGTGCGAGGGTGAACCTTCCATACATGAATGATGCTGGCATCGACACTGAGCATTACAACGAGAGCAATGATATATTGTTTTGAAGGATTCATTGGCAACCATAGTACTACACACGATGATGGAATGCATCAAGGCACAAAGGCTCATTTGGTTACTGTCACCATCCATATTTGGCTGCGGTCTGGGCTTTGGACCTTGTATGTGTTAGTTTGCGCTCCATATCATGCAACTCTGTCATTTGTGACCTGTGGAACAGAGAATTGAGCTGATGCCTTTGCTTCTGCCGCTTCGATGGCATGTGATGGCCTGCGGATTCTTGCACTTTCTTTGCGTGTTCTGAGCCCATTGCTGTCCTGAGTGCATCAATTTCACTCTTTTCATGTGGCGCAGCTCGTTGAATTTCATCAGCCCTAATATCCTTGAGTTCCACATGTTGACCGAATTTTATGGATTTTGCCAGCAAGGCTTCAGGAGTCGTAGACCTGCAGAAATATAGCTTGCTAGGCCAACCATCGCGTTATGCACAATGAACACATGCAAATGCACAACTAGATTGTGCTGAAGCATCCCTTGGTGGAGAGGTCATAGCCCGTTGCTTTGTCGCAGAATAGGAGGACCGTCGGTGTGTGGGGGGGGGGGAGGAGCACACGCGGTATTCATTGATACAGAAGGCAACCCAGCTGACGTCACACCAACCCGGTACATTTCTGACGTTTCTGCGGGAGCCAGGTCTGCAGATGGCGATACCACTTGCTCTGGTGCTTGCTCCTGTTCGTGTATGGGCAGTGCGCGTATTGGCGCAGGTAAAAACGAGAGCCCCTCGGTCCCAACAGCTCTGGTGCGCTTACGACAGAGCTGAGCCTGAAATCCCCAACATAATTCAGTGCATGGAGCATGATGCTGTTTTGATGGCGAATGCCCAATGCGCGGCACACGCCCCACACCTCGTCACCGCTGTCTGAACGGTCGCCTGCGTCAACGGGATCCGAAAATAGAGGAAGTCCACGTCGTGTGACCTTGACTCGTTTTTTATATCTACCAAATCGACCAAATGTGTCACTTGCAATGGGCTCTGAAGCTGTCGCGCGAATGTGTTCGGCTGCAGCAGGCATCTGGATTGAAGCATTCGCGAGGGACGCATTGGTCATATCAGTACCGAGCCCAAGTCCGGTATCCTGTTCTTCTGCGTCGGAAGACGAGTAGCCTGCCAGGCCCAGCGCGGACATGGCGCTCATGTGACAGACTTCTCACGATGCAATGTATACCGGGAATGAAATCAGTAGGTCTGTGGAAGGACTCAGATGTGAGCACGGGCAGTTCTTGTCCACCCTGGTCCATTGGAACTTGCAGATTACAGATGACACCTCTCACCACCGCCTGGTTCATTGCAATCCGTTGTAATCACACGTCAACTCAGGACGCACAGATGGCAAATCAGCATCTTGCCTAAACAAGTTCGGGAAAGTCCTGATACATCAGGAGTCATCTTGAGCAACGCCCTGAGATGCAGGTGGATCCATTGCTGGGGCTGCACTTGATGGAGGGAGATCCGCTGACTGGCCCAGATCAGCAGACGCAAGCAAGTGCATCGAAGCATTGCGTGCACGGGCATCTGCGAAAAGTTTATCTTGTAGATCCACCTGCAGCAGCTCATCCTGTGCCATAAAATGTAATCTAAGGGTGTTTGCTGCATGTCTACTGAAAGAATGCACATGACGCAAACACACCATCTCCTGGGTAGACATAGATGGCTTGTTGTTTTTACTGGCTGCATGGCAGGTTCCGTGTCAGTCAATCTTGCGTCACGTAGGTGATCATGGCAAACAGCCGCCATACCATCTTCTACATGTTGCTGATGATCCTCTTCTTTCACGCAGCTACAGCATGTATGTTGCTGTGGAAGTTACCTTTACTCGCATCTTTGAACTCTGCAAGAGCCTGCTCAACAGGTTCAATCCACTCCTGAAGTTCTAGCTGTTCCAGTGCTTTTATGACATGATCAGCAATGATCGTATTCTTCTCCTCGTGTGTGCAGATCTCATTGGCCTGTGTATATAGCATTCGAACGAACTCTACAAAAAGCGAAGCTTTGGAGGCTCACAAAACCAGGCAGGGGGACTTTACACATGCACGGCCTCATACCTCCGCAGCAATCTACCACGATATCAGTTGTCTCAGCCGATATGCGAAGGTCTTGTCCGGATATGCAGTCTTTGATCAATTTGCTTAACGTTGCTGCAGGTGATTTGCATGTGTTCACAAGATGCAGAAAACACCCATTCTCTAGGTATAGAAACACACACGACATGATTCATCTGGCACGCTGGTCCAGGTTTCTATGTTCAGGTTGGGCCAGAAGATTTCGCGCCTCACCTCGGGGCAATGCAATATCCTCGTCCATCCCCAAGGTGCAGTGTGCAACCCAAAATCAATCAAACGCGAGCTTCTAAAGCAGAATTGGGTCGAGTGTTGACTGCGAAAGCAGAGCTGAATTTGATGTTATAGGGAGGTGAGAATGACTCGTGGAACTAGGATGGGCTTGCCAGGCTGGCCCAGGCGCCCAGTCAATTGGAGATTTCAGTTCGCCGCATTCTTACTCACATCGTGTTCAGAGTGTTTTATCAGCAAGCGACAGAGCGCGGATTTTCCAATAATGCCAGCATAACGCGGATGCAAAAAAAATGGGTGAACAACGAACTTTGTGTGCATGCGCCTAGCAGTCGGTCTGTGTGACGTGAGCTTCTGTGCTGCGGGGGGGGGGGGGGGGGGGGGGGGGGGGGTTGTGGATGCTTTTGTTGGGCTCCGCGGGAGCGTCACACTCCCGTCAGGCGGAGCCGCGTTCATGAGCGCGGCTGCGCTCTACTCGGGTGGCCGTTGCCAACCTCGGGACACTGTATCTTTTCGGTCGCTGTCAATGCGATGAACAGGCCACACAATTGTGTTGCGGTCGTGGCGATCACTTTCGTTCCTTGAGGTAGCGTCGGTGCAGCCAGGATCATGGCGACGCCGATGCACGGTCTCGCCGAGACGCCGGCCTACAACGGCACAGTCGATGACGAGGGTATGGACGATGTTGAAAGGGAGGTTAGGGCAAATATGCAGGCACAAGCCCGGGCTCGGGAGACCTTGCCTGATCCCGAGGGCGCCCCTGCTGATACGATGGGCAGGGCGGGGAAAATCATTGACAGGGAAACAGATTATCAGAGGAGAAGGCTTCTGCGCGGCATGACTCCTGCCCGCGCCGATCCGTATGCAATGGGAGATCAGACACCCGACGCAGCTGTGTCCACATACGCTGACACACTCCGCAGAGCGCAGCTCAGTAGGGAGGCTGATAATACGTATCGCAATATACAGATGAAGCAGCGAGATGCTGCTGAGGAGGGAAAGGAGGTAGCTCCAGCTGCGTCAGAACCTGAAAAGGCTAGACAGCGCCGAAATCGCTGGGGAGAAGCGCCGGCGACGAAGCCACATGTTTCTGAAACTCCGGCATATCCAGCGCCGGGAGATGCAACTCCAGCGTACGGGGGACTGGGTGATGCCACGCCTGCCCACAACCGCTGGAATGCTGCAGCTCAAGAACAAGCAGCTGATCAAACACCAGCCTACATGTCAGGCGCAGCAACACCAGCGGCTAATCGTTGGGATGCTACACCCACTCCAGTGCGCCCGTCAGCGACATCTGCCACCCCTAAGCGTAATCGATGGGACGCAACGCCATTGGCAGCAGTACCTGGTGTAGATGCAACGCCAGCCCGGTCAAAACGGTCCAGGTATGTGTTTCACGTTCGTTATGGCATGCCTGTCAACAGAATGCGACTCATTAGTGAGTGCTGTGACTAGGCTTTATACATGTAGATTGCCTCCATTTCGCGCAGCTTTGTCCGTAGCTTTCATCTATCCTAGATTAATGTCTCAGTCATACGTACAGGTGGGACGAAACTCCAGCAGGTATGGCAGCCAGTATGGGGACTCCAGCCGCTGGTGCAACTCCCTTTGGAGCAACTCCTGGAGGAGGGGTCGGGCCCACACCGGTGTACAACTTCGCGGCCACGCCCTTGGCAACTCCAACAGGCCTCACCCCCAGCCAGATGACCCCTGAACAGTTCAAGGATTACAAGGCCTCTCGAGAGATGAGCGTTCGGAATAAGTACCTCTCTGATGCTGAACTTGACTCGATTATGCCCGGTGAAACAGAGGGATATAAAGTACTCCCCCCGCCAAATGGGTATCAGCCCATTCGAACACCTGCACGAAAGCTTGTTGGTGCCCCTGACGAGTTGTCAACTCCTGGTATGACGCCCGGTTATGTTATGCCTGCGGATAATCCTCAGGGCATTGAAGGGTATGGCGTCACACAATCAGTTGAGGGCCTGCCAGACCTGCGAGAGGAGGACATGGAGCACTTTGGCAGCCTGTTGCAAGATGTAGAGGCAGCTAGCTTGTCAGTCGAAGAGCAGAAGGAGCAGAAGGTTCTGAAGCTCCTGCTGAAGATTAAAAATGGGACGCCAGCACAAAGGAAGTCAGCTCTGCGGCACCTCACTGACAAGGCTCGAGACTTTGGCCCTAAGGCCATTTTCGAAAAGGTTCTACCACTGATGATGTCACCAGCATTGGAGGACCAGGAGCGACACCTGCTGGTGAAGGTGATGGATCGTGTGCTGTTCAAGCTGGATGAACTGGTCAGGCCTTGGGTGCACAAGATCCTGGCAGTCACTCAACCATTGCTGATTGATGAAGATTACTATGGCCGTGTAGAAGGCCGTGAGGTCATTAGCAACCTTTGCAAGGCTGCTGGCTTGCCGACCATGTTTGCATCCATTCGTCCAGACATTGATCATGTGGATGAGTATGTGCGTAACTGCACTGCACGCACACTTAGCGTCATGGCACAGGTGTGCTTGTCCGTCTACATCATCTGTGCTACATCAAGTGGTTCCTTGGATTTGCAGTGTCTGGGCACCAAATCACAGAAACATGAATGACGTCGTGTCAAATTGCCAGGCACATGCATGCTGCCGCCAGTGGTTGAACTTGTTCATCCTATTTCACTGATTGCTATGCAGGCGATGGGTATCCCTATGGTTATCAAATTCATTAAAGCTGTGTGCGCTTCTAAGAAATCTTGGCAAGCCAGGCACACAGGCATCAAATCTGTTCAGCAGATTGCAATCCTGATGGGCTGTGCAGTGCTGCCTCATCTCACAGACCTTGTTCATGCCATAATGAATGGACTTCTGGACGAGAATCAGAAGGTGAAAACTATCACAGCCCTAGCGCTGGCAGCTCTTGCTGAGGCGGCCGCGCCGTATGGAATCGAGTCATTTGATGCTGTCCTCACACAGCTCTGGAAAGATATCAAACTATTAAAGGGCAAGGTGAGATCCCTTCTACTTGTCATCAATTGTGCACAGCTGAAGGGCCGGGTGACAAAGGTGTTGCTCTGCTATGCTAGTCCTTTCAGCTCTGGTCAACTATCAGGTTCATTGCGGCATGTTAGAGATGACACACCGATAACAACAAGCATGATTGCATGACTCACTGTGGTCGTGTGGCATTCACGCTGTGAAAACTGCTGTAGATGCGTCGCCAATGTGTTCTGCAGGTCCTTGCAGCATACCTCAAAGCAGTCGGCCACATTATCCCACTGATGGACAACGAGCCTGCGCGGTTCTTCACGGAGGAGCTCATGCTGGTTTTGGTGCGTGAGTTCCAAACTTCAGATGAGGAGATGAAGAAGATAGTTCTGAAAGTCATTCAGCAGACTGTTTCATGTGATGGTGTCGATGCCGCGTATGTCCGAGCCGAAGTCATCAACCCTTTCTTCAGTAACTTCTGGAACAGAAAGATGGCTATGGACCGGCGGAATTACCGTGCACTGGTAGAGACCACTGTTTCAATTGCGGACAAGGTAGGCGCTGCAGAGATCGTGGGCCGCATCGTCGATGACCTCAAGGATGAGTCCGAGCCATACCGGCGCATGGTAATGGAGACTGTTGACAAAGTCGTTGGTGCCCTTGGTGCAGCTGATGTCGATGCGCGCCTGGAGGAGCTCCTAATTGATGGAGTGCTTTATGCCTACCAGGAGCAAATGCAGGTTCGCTGACCGCTGAAAAGTGCATGCATTCATGGCTGTATGTTGAGTTTGCAATGGATTGAACTGGCCCGGTATTATGTATTTTCTTATGCTGGGTGACAAGCGCCCCATGCTCCGCAAGTGGTTTGCATACCTATTGCATCTTCAACAGTTTTAAATGGACATCAACACGTCACAGCTCACCTGCAGGATGAGAGCGTTGCTGTGCTGCTGAACGGTTTCGGTACTGTCGTGAATGCGCTGGGCAAGCGCGCCAAGCCCTACCTCCCTCAGATAAATGGCACGATCAAGTGGCGACTCAACCACAAGCTACCGCGCACTCGGCAGCAGGCGGCAGACCTCATTTCTCGGATCGCGGTTGTTATGAAGCAGTGCGGAGACGAGAAGCTGCTGACCCATCTGGGAATTGTGCTGTATGAAAACATTGGGGAAGAATATCCAGAGGTACTGGGCTCCATTCTTGGCGCCATCAAATCAATTGTGAATGTGGTCGGCATGGAACAGATGCAGCCTCCAATCAAGGACCTGCTGCCACGGCTCACGCCGATCCTGCGGAACAGGCACGAGAAGGTACAGGAGAATTGCATTGATCTTGTTGGCCGCATTGCTGACCGCGGTGCTGAGCATGTTCCTGCACGCGAGTGGATGCGTGTATGCTTTGACCTGCTTGACATGCTCAATGCGCACAAGAAAGCG
Organism: Ulva prolifera; assembly: GCA_023078555.1. Lineage (NCBI taxonomy): Eukaryota > Viridiplantae > Chlorophyta > Ulvophyceae > Ulvales > Ulvaceae > Ulva > Ulva prolifera. The sequence continues at coordinate 5,601,859 of CM041201.1, read as the reverse complement.
ATTCGGCGTGCAGCAAACAACACATTTGGCTACATCGCTAAGGCCATCGGCCCAAGCGAGGTGCTTGCAACACTTCTTGACAACCTTAAGGTACAGGAACGTCAAAATCGTGTGTGCACTGCGGTTGCAATCGCAATCGTTGCTGAGACATGTCACCCATTCACAGTCCTGCCTGGGCTTATGAATGAGTACAGGGTCCCAGAGTTGAATGTGCAGAATGGGGTCTTGAAGGCCCTGTCTTTTATGTTTGAATATATTGGAGAGATGGGCCGAGACTACATTTATGCAGTGGCCCCACTCCTAGAGGATGCGATGATGGACCGAGACCTGGTGCACCGGCAGACAGCTACCAGTGTCATCATGCATGTGTCCCTTGGCGTCGTCGGTCTGGGATGCGAGGACATTATCATGCACCTGCTCAACTATGTATGGCCTAACATCTTTGAGGAGTCTCCACACCTCATGCAGGCTGTAGCGGGGGCCATCGATGGTGCACGATTGTCATTGGGACCGCCAGTTGTGATGGCATATGTCATACAGGGTCTTTTTCATCCAGCGCGCAAAGTCCGTACAGTGTACTGGAAGCTTTATAACAATCTATACATAGGGTCTCAGGATGCAATGACGGCATGCTACCCGGCAATTCCTGAAGATCAAGATTCAGAGAGTGTCTATGTCAACAGTAAATTCTCCCGAGAAGAACTGGATGTCTTCGTGTAGGGTGTAACAGTGATATGCTTGTTGCTTGACGGCTTATGCCTGTGGGTTCTGCTTGCATGAGGGCGGAGTAATAATACTCAGACAGATCACGGGGAATGCAGAAGCCAAAAGTTTTGTAGGATGCTCATGTACTCCGTTATAGTTGGTTGTTCAAATGTCGGACCACGAAACTGGTCTTGATGTTACACGATTCTACGACATGCTCATGTCTACAGATCCTGCGGGCTGTTGCTTGCGAGGCACTACCTTGCCCTTGGCGTCATACTGAAACTTGAACGGGATAAAGTCCATCCCCATCATGAATGGCTGCAGCACATCCGGAACCCTGACACCATCTTCTGTCTGGTAGTTCTCCAATACACAGCACATTGTGCGCTCAGTTGCAGAGAGTGTTGAATTCAGCAGGTGCGCATAAGCCTTGCGCTCCGGTTGGCCAGCTATCTTGGGCATACGCACACGAACTTCCAAGTTTCTAGACTGGAAGTCGGTGCAATTTGAGCAAGAAACAAGCTCGCGGAATGCGGGTGGGCTTGCGCCCGGAAAGAAAGCTTCCAGATCATACTTCTTCGCAGCAGCATCATTCAAAGCACCAGATACAATATTCACCACTCGGTATGGGATTCCTAGCGCCTGCAGCACAAACTTCTGCTGTTCAAAGCACTCATATGTGCCGCACACGTTGACATCCTGATTGAAACCTCAGCGCTGTGACAGCGCAATTTTGTAGTGACGAAGCCATACCGCATGTGTACAGTTTTGACCTGGGTCACACCTGATAGAATGTCTCAGCATTTGCAAGCATCTCCTCCATCAGTTCCCAGCTCTGGCCGTCATCGGGCGAGCACACCACAAACTGCTCCACTTTCTCAAATTGGTGCACCCGGAAAATGCCTAGGGTATCCCGGCCATGCGCTCCTGCCTCCTTCCTAAAACATGTCGAGTAGCCCACGTACCGCTGCGGAAGCTGATCTGGCTCAAGCCAACATCCCCGAAGCATGGCGCACAATGGCTGCTCACTGGTAGCAATGAGATACTTGTCCTCACCTTCCCCAGAAACCTACACATGCCTGCTGGTGTCAAGATATCTTCATTTGGCAATTATCAAGCATACCGCCAGCGTATCACAGTAACAAAGATGCATCATCGAGGCACAGCCGTTCTGATCAGAATCTTATTTACCCCAAATCCTTTATCTTGGGAATAGCATCAGAAGCAACACACACACAAGAAACGTACACGGACGCATTAGACATCCATTAGTCTCAATGCATGGCATCACCCTTGCAAAGATCCTTGACAGACGAATTAGATCCAGCGAATGCAGCGAGCCGGCGGAAGATCGAGTGTGAAGGTAAGGGCACCAGGTGAAGTGACAGTTCAAAAGCGTATCGCACATGGTAGAGCTCTTCGTCGAATTGGGAGAGCTGGGCACACTCAGCCATGATGGACTTGCGCATGAAGAAAGGTGTCTGCAGAGGCTCATATCCCCGCTTGACAGCAAACTGGAGGCCGCAATTGATGAGAGCTTGATTCAGGAGCACACCAGCTCCCTTCAAAAAGAAGCCACGGGCTCCTGCAACCTTTGTGCCAGCATCAAGATCTGCAATTCCAAGCAGCTGCACCAAATCCACGTGGTTGTACTTGTGATGAGGGCCCTTCTCTGCTTTGCCACTCTCCTTGACCACGGTATTGTGGTCCTACACACAGCCAAGCGAACCATGATAGCAACAGGACTCCAGCACTTTGTAGAGCAGTTTGTGGTCAGAGTGGACGTATATGTGCATGATTCTCTATAATTCCATACGGTTCTACGGAACTGTGCAGAAGTGTTAATTGCCGCGTGTTAGGGGAGGTTGACAGTGTCACATGCTCATGCGCATGCCCGTGAATGCCATACCCACTGGCAGAGCTTTGATGCAGCAAGCACCTTATAAGTCTGATGCATTTGTGACTGGCACGGCTTACCTCGTCGTCGTCGATCGGCACAGAGTCGTGCACAAGATTTCCGATCGGTGCAATGGCACGATCACGTTCTTCGGCCGCAAGCTTGACGTCTGCCTCAGTCGAGGCAAGTTTCTCCTTCAATGCCACCGACTGTTGCTTGAGCTCAGATGCATCCTCGTTTGCCTGCAAAGCGAAAGGAGCCCATCTGCACGATATGAGGACAGCTAAAAGCATGTCAATGTCGAGCAACCGTAACCTCTGCTACTACATGACTGACACCGCACAGGACACTTGAGCAGGAATGCGTAAGACCATTCAGGGCCCCCACTGCAGACTACTGCAGTACTTTTCAAATTTGACTGAAAAAGGCTGGCATCCATGCACCTGCGACAGTGAATCACCCAACGCTGTGCACGCGCTCGAGCAATGTCGAACACAGGACCCTCAGAAAGACTGAGCAGACAAATAACCTGACGTACTGACCTTGTGGCATCGAGGTCACTGTGAAGAGCTTTCCCAACTGTGGGATATGATGGTCCAGCTGTGATGGAATGGGTGATCATGTGAGAAAGCAGCGCGCACCCGCATCTTCTGGCCGATCGCCTTACTCAGTGCATTGATCTCCTTCTTTACACCCTCCATCTTGAAAAGGGCTGCAAACGTACAATTGCCTAAGTGTGATGCAGTGTAGGCCAACGGAGCTGATCGCCACCTACGCATGAGATCAGGAGAGATACCGCGTATGAACACAGTTTGGGCACACAACATATGCAGTGATCTCCGTGGAATGAATTTGGTGCAGTTCGCGCTGTCATATGCTATGTGCGTTCCGGGAGAACGGGCGCGCGACACACAAGCGTGTTCGCAGCCCACCTTCCCTCCATACTTTGTCAAGCTCGATCACTTTGTCCACGGCATCTACATCCGCATACCTTCGTCTCTGTGATTCTCTGACCACTTTAGGGTCGCCACCTCTCTCTGCAGGGCCGTTCAGGTTGACGTCCACGTAATGGCGAAGAAACGCCAACAATCAATCAAGACACGATCACACGCAAGCACACCTTCTCTAAAAATGTTGATGTCCAACATGTCGTAGAGGGACGGCTTGCAGGCGCGGCTGTGTGTCAGCGTCACAGGAATTGCTGTGACTGCGGGAGTGACCTACGTAAAAGATCAGTACAGCTCCCAGAAGCAATTTCTACGGCGTGCTAAGTACGTGACCAGTGCACTGCAGCCAATTCAGCCTGCTGGACGTGCTGTGCTGCGGCCTCATGCGACTGCCGTGTGGCTTCCAGTGCACCCTTCCTGTCCTCGACGCCCACAGGCGATGAAGGAGAAGCATGCGGGCTTGGCAACTGAAATCTGACACGGAACCTGATGATGCTGTCTCAGTAATTCATGGCATCATGCTGCTATGATGTCAGCTCATGCGTCCGATGCAACGTTTCCCTGGAGTGACCACATAATGTACCGGGGACTGTCGGGCGTCGCGAGACCGCTATCAGTACCGAGCCCGAGGTTAGTCCTGTATTAATTAATACATGTATTCGTGATGATATGGTTGGCTGCTGACATTACAACAAGCACAGCCTATTGCAGTCGGTGTAATTTCCTGAATGATCGAGCACACACCGCAGGTGCGGGCATCGCCCAGAGTCCGCGGCGTTCGCAGGCTTGCTAACCTAATTGAGATATCCATTTTCTCATGGTATAGGCTGATGTTCACAACTGAATGTCGCGTGTGTTTTGCGATGCGTCAGTGTGGCTGGCTTGGATATTGGCTTTCCCTCTTGACACCCGTTCATCAGGCTGTATTAGGTTCAAACTACCTGATCAACAGCCTTCTATCTCATCGAAATCATCCCAGTCATGCTGTGTGGGCCAAGCATGCTATTCCTTTTGCAGGATCAGCGCGGTACCTGGCCCGCGCGCGACTTGTTTCAGCCCGCGACGTGGAGCAGGGCATGTTATGCACCCTTTCTCGACGTACTAGGCGAGTACCTGGCCATTATATCAAAATCGACCTACACCGACGAACAGGTGAAGAGCGCGCTGAATCGTAAGCTTTCATGGGTGCACCCGGAACAAGACCTTGCCACATGTGGCGTAACCCGCTGCGATCACGTAGTGGGTGGACACACCCATGATGCACAACCATGTGCACTGAATGATCTTATTCCGCCACGGAGCTCAGAATTGTCTCCCATCAGGGCTTCGGCTTTGCTCCCGCCCGAGCCCAGCTCATCAGGCCCGCCTACTGACACCATGACATCGGCTGGCTCTGCTGCCCAGAGCAGCTCCAGCAGTGGGGCGGCGTTCACAGGTCAAAACACTCCAGTCCTCTCTCTTTCAGCATACGTGCACAGGCTAGCACGATATTCTGGCTGTTCTGCTGCTTGTTTTCTGTATGCTCTGTCATACATTCTTCGCATTCGCGACCAAGGCACTGTGGTGTTAAATGAAGGATCGGTGCACAGGTAAGCAGTGCGTTCGTGGCTTTCAAAACTTTCCTACTGTGTAGATTTCAGCATTTCCTGCCGTGCATTGAGCTGTACACATGGAATTGGCTGAGGAATCCGCAGGTGTCTCAGCTAATTCGTTCGGACAATGAATCTCAGAATCGTATCTGGTGCTGCTTACATCTTGAGGAGCCGCAGCCAGCCGTGACGCTGCATCGTGCATACAGATTGCTATTGACAGCTGTCGTTGTTGCCATCAAGGTCATTGAGGATCAATGCTTCGTGAACATGCACTATGCGGAAGTAGGCGGTGTGACGCTGTCTGATCTGAATCAGATGGAGCTCACGATGTGCGCCTTGCTGGATTTTCGGTTCAACATGGCTGATGATGATGCCAGCACCATCTTGAAGCAGGCATGCCCCTTGTGAACGTGTTACTGGTGCTCACTGGTTTGTTAGGTCACATAGCTCGAACCGAAAATCAACACAAACCCATTGGTGAATTGACATTTGAGCATGGCCCTGAAGCGGATGCCGACCCCTTTCATCGAAAATTCATGGGCAAGTGGTGACTGCAGATTTCATGTACCCTTGGCCAGCCAGTGGGCAAGTTAGGCAAAGAGCAACCTTCAGGTGGCATGCAATCTGAGGCCGCACAGGACGGGCCATGTGCCGATGGAAAGCGGCCAGCGTGTTAAGGAGGTTCTCACATCTTGTGGTGTCTTTCTGGTCAGGGTTTCATTGTGGTTTGGTGGGATGGGGAAAAGCAGTCCGTTGCAGAGTCCAGTCACAGCCACCGACATATCCAGTTCCTAACTACATGTATTCTAGGTATAAGCATCGTATTGTACAATGTTGCGAACGGATTTTAAGGTGTGCATGCCAATATCAGCACGTTACATAAGACTTTGTGATGCAGCTGCAATCTGGAATTACTAGCATGTACACTCTTTGATTGATGCATGACAAACCCATGTAACAACCATCACGTGGCTCACTGTATCTGATGTTCATCCTCAGGACAAATGCGAATTGTACACCCAGGTGCCCACAGCACAGACACATCTCCATTATCTTTCCACTCCCGACCAGGCACCAAAAACAACTCGGATGCCCCCTTCTCTCTCAGCCCACGTTGCATGTGATATTCCATCATCTGCAGGTATCGAACAAAAATTTTTTTGGGGTCAGTTCTAGGCATATGAGCAAGCTGACGAAGAAGCCACACTGCTAAAAACAGCCTGAGCAGCGCTCTACCCAGGCGACCATGGAAGGCACCACAAGCAAAAACACGGTGAAGTTGACATGTTCCGCATATTTGGATGATGTGTGCAGATGTGCCGACACTGTGCATTGCAGAAGAGGGATTGCAAACCATATCAGCATCTACAGATTCCACATGATCCGCAAGCTTGTGAGCAATCACAGCCTGGGACAAAGTGCCGGTGTCCACTTGTGAAACAAGATCTTGCCCATCCAAAATTCTTTTCCTCTTGGGTCCTGCTTGAGTATCTCGCATGCCCTGCCCAGGTTAAACTATTTTGCCAACATGCGCATGGTTACACACACTTGCATCTATCTAGATGTGTCCAACGATACACTGGCACATGTTACAAGCATCACAAGGGATCTTGCAAGAATTAGAGAGTAGCACACATTTAATACATCCATGAATGCCTGAGCTGCATTTGGTATGTGCTTTGCGAGAATCTGCTTACGTTCCCGCTGCTGCTGTGCTGCTTGCCTCTTCGCAAGCTTGGCCTTGAGCTGCAGGCAGCACTGTTGCATCGAGTGCTTGACGGCCAGCACCATCTCCTCGATATCATCTCCTGAGTGCAAGCCAAGCTCCTGAGTACCTCACAGTAACTGCCTGTGCGATGTCCATTAAATAGAAGATCCCATGGTCAATGACTGTGGAGATTCAAACAGCTCTATACAGGGATGATGCCACACAATGATTGCTTCCACAGCAGCTGTCAGTGTACCGTTGGTCGACCATGACGGACACACGCAGACGGTGAACAGGCTTGACAGACATCACCGATTTCATGACCATTCGTACTCCTTACGTGAATTCCTAACAGAATCGATAGCAGACTTGCGCACCAATGTACTCTTTGCCTGCCCCTTTGAATGGAATCTTTGTCGAGACAATGCTCACAAAGACACCAATTTTGTCAGAACTATGATTGATACGGTAATTTGACCAGGAAATACGTTTGGTCGCAGTGCGTGTCACAACATCAGATCCACCCTCGAATAGCAGAGGAATACGATTGGCAAATCGATGTACATTGATACCAGGCCTCATATTACCTCCCAGGCTGATCGCAGCCTCAATGATGAACGCATGGCCTTCAAAAACACCCACTTCCCCTGCAGTTATAACGTTGCTACTTTACACAATGACCAGAAGTATTACCTTTCCGATAGCACTAGGCTATGTGTCATCCACAGGAGTAGCATTCCAGAGTACAAGCTTCTCTGCCTGCCAACATCATATCAAGTTGACGGCATACAAAGCCACTTATGATAATGAAAATTGCATGATGACAGCACACACCTTGGTGGGTTGCAATCAAATCCGGATGTAGTTCCTTGATTACGCCTAGGCGCAAATTGTATTCGCCAGCACTGCTCAGATGAACGCCATCAGGATTTGGGAACTTGGCCGATCGAAGGAGATTATGCAGCTTTGTTGCATCTGCTGCTGACAGGCTCTGCGGTGAAGAGTCTGCTGACAATTTGGTCTGCAACTCTTGAATCAGGCGGCCTACACTCATGCGGATGATAATTTTTTACACATATGCAAGGCCACTCTTTGGATGATCATCCTGGCCGTCAGCCTGTAACTTTTGAAGCCTGGTAAACTCATACCTGAATAATCTCCAGAGATATTGGAGAACTCTTTCTTCAAAAATTGTTTCAGATTTTTGCATCTGGTGTCCTTCAACAGGCGCTTGACGAGCTCTAGATCAACAGAGCTTGGATGGTGCTGAACCTGCAGCATGCTTTGTTCACAGGGTAGGAACATGCATACATCAGCGGGTCGTAGCACAGAGGCGAAATTATCCACTTCTCACATGATTGGTTACAACAGCTGTAGCAGTGCATGTCAGGTCACTCATGCATAATGGGCCGGCCGCACTGACAAAGCAACACCAGGCATTGCCACGCAGACCGGCCAAGCGATCCCACCTTCCCACCTCCAACATTTGCTCCGTGGTGCATACATGCAGCACCGTATAAGTATCGGACAATCGTATAAGTATAGGACACATGCTACCCATGCATTGAGAGGGTCGGAGCACCTGGCGCGGTGGATCCGGCATAATTGTCGTTCGACGCTTGAACATCATTGAGACATCGTTCCGCCCATCAAGGGAAGAAAACTCAAACGAAATCTGTGCATAAGGAGTGATGACTGCTATCTGCCGCAGGTATCGCAATATGAATGCTCTGTGGCTTGCCCAAGCGCCCTGGATGATTAAGCCGAGCCTGGTACCATGCCAAGGATCCTCATCATCAACTTTCTGCAATACAATCATGGGCTGGTGACCAAGTCTTAGCAGATTTACAGACGTCCATTTTCATCGCCACAGACAGGCAACTTGCCACATCTGATGAGGCCGGAAACTGACAGCTTCAGTTACTTGTGCATGATGTTGGAGGCTTACTGCAACAGCATGAACATGTGGCTCATTCTTGTGGATGTCCATGTCCAGTGTGTACTCGCTGCGGAACTGCTGCCCGACCTGGGCAGTGACGATCTGGAAAGGCATTCCTGTAGTCATCTTTGACCAGATCAACGCCATCTTTGCACCCTGCAGCATCAACATAACCCTGTAACCAATTATATCGTTCAAGTCTCTGTCAGAGGGGGCACAAGCTTGATCGCAGCGCAAGGTCCAACACAGCTCCTGTATAGGTCTCACCCCGCCGAAGGACATCAGGGCAAAACTTTAGTCACATGCATCTGCCGCATGTCCCTCAGCAGAATCATACTTACAGAAAACCAAGACACACCAGTCCAAATTTTCCACGAGTCTGTCTGACGCCATACTTGGTTCCAGAAAGAGCTCGGCCAAGCATGTCTGGAACTTCGCGATGTGGCATTCCAGATCCATTGTCCTGCACAGGTGATCATCGCCAGGGTGACAAGATGCAGTACAATGCAGCCTATGAGCCACAAGAGCGACACTGAAGCATGCTGACGCATGCTGCTTCACGGGTCTGAAGAGCTCACCTCCACAGACACTCGATAATATGCTGCTGTCCCTTTCGCGGCAGCAACCACATGTTTTGGCGCAGGCCTTGCTGTGGCAGCAGTTTCCTGCAATCAGCGACAAACAGGTATGCAGCAGCACCTCATTTCATAGAGTGGGGCAGCAAGAGCACGTTGGTAGGAAATGCGATGTGCTGCCCCTCAAGCTCACAGGATCAAGTACGCCCGTGTGCCACTGGGATCATGCTGACGCATGTTCACCAAGCAACCTGAGCTACGGCACTATATCACCTTCAGCAATTGTGCAGGTTGGGACATGTGGCTAGCTGCATCCAAACAGTAAGGAGGCATTGTACCATATTTGACTGACCTTGCTCATCTATTTCACCAGCCTACATAGCTCCGTACACTGATGTCAAACTGGTGATGGGGTGTCTGAGCAGGGCTACATCAAGCATGCTGTTTGGGTTCAGGGTGTCACATATCCGTACATTCCCCTTTGACGTGCTCTTGGAGTCCCGGTACAGGTCTTCATCGATTCGTTGAGTATTGGCAACACCCCTCAGATCATTCAGCTGTGAGCTTGATACCTCTGATCTGTATGAGGAAATCTGATGGGCAACAGCAGATCTACGAGCTGTAAAGGTAGATGAAATTCAGCATGAGGCTACACCTAACGAAGGTGCAGCCTGCAATCTGCCGCATAGGAATGAAACATACATGTTTATCGCAACGTTTGGAGGCTCTCCAATGCCCTCACATGAGTCCAGTGCGTTTTCCACCAGTTCCCGAACTGTGGTGTACAAGCTCTTGCCAGGCTGCAGAACAGCGGAGTTATCATGCCAACTGCCACACCACAGTTCGCTCGTTTTCATGCTGAATAGGGTGTAAAACTCTGTTCGACGTGGCCTGTTGCATGTGTTTGTCTCTGCGTGCAACAATTCTAGACATCAATTATTCATAGGCACCATGATTTACCCATTCAGAGGTCTTTGTTTGTCCTGGAAGGCATTCATCGTGGCTGGTCCGAAACCCCTCAAAATGCACTCCATTCATTACTTGTATGACACCACCGGATCGGACATGGAAACGCACTGCCACTCCAATGGCCCTTCAGTGACAGTACACGGCACAAAAAGCAAAATCCCACTGTGAGTGTAGGGCTCGGAAATCTGGGCCCCAACGTGCAGGTTCACTTGAATGCTGGTCGAAAGTGTGCATAGGCAACACATGCCAAGACCATGAACATCAGCATTGTCCGAACTGTGTACACGCTCGACTGCCATGTGCCCACTAAGAGCACCGTAAAGTTGAAGTTCCAGGTGGCGTACATTGTCAAAGCCTGCTATGTTTTTATTCTCCGCAAAAAATTCTGCCGGACTCTTCGACTTCAGACAAGGAAGATTGGTCTTCATGCCCATCAGGGAGGGATAATTTTTCGCCTAATGGTATCACTGAGACGCAAATGTCGGATACAAGAATCAAGGAGTCCAATCGTCCTGATAGAAATGTGGTTGCGTTTGTTTCGGTATATCTCTGTATCACACTCTGCTGGAATGGAAGACTTGCGCGGCAATCCTCAATTACATCACGCGACGAGTAGATGTCTTTGAGCAGCATCGAGCCACCGCTGTGTTTGAGGCCGCAACTCACACTTGGGCTCAGAACAGCGGACACAATACGTGGCACGGCGCACCTTTGAACGCCGGTCGTCGACACAGCTCTGCAAAGGTTCATGCATCATGAACAGATGTATGCACGCTAACCAACATCTGTTCCCGCACTTGCACGCGTTACCGACCTGTGGTGGCCGCGATTACCGACCTGTTGCGCAGTTGCCCCCGAGACGAAAAGAACTTTTAAACTACACATCACATGTGTGCGGGGTGGATCCCTGCCCATCGAAGGATCAGGCACCGCTTGGCCTATGGCTAGAAACCTCTTCACGCAATTATGAAGGGGATCCTGAAGAAAACGGCTCCTGGATCGTCATCTGGTCGCAGGGCCAGGTGGAATGAGGACAACTTGGAAGCAAATGAGGTGATCAAGAGCAATCTCAATCCGACCAAGATAGATGAACCCAAAACCCCATACTGGTCCGCGCTGGACATCGACGTAGGTACATCTGGTGCCAGTTGGACCTGTGATACGCGTTTGCTGGTGCTGGTTCACAGGCTATCTGCAGCGCTGCAACCTGTCAACCTGTGGGCCAGCAATGATACCGTAACGTGAATATTGTGCAGACATCGAGCCTCTTGACCTTGAGGATGCTGAAGCCTCGATTATGGTCCCAGATGTGTCGGATGGGTGCGATTTGTTCCTCTGTAGAGCTTGGCTTCTACTGGCTGCACCCGTCCTTACTGGAGTTCCTGTTGCAGGCCATCAGAAGTCGTGCCCGAAGTCTCAAAGGTGCAGTATCCTGACCGCAGCATGAAGGGCAATTGGATGTCATGTGGGGGCCTGAATTTTCCATGGGACAGTGGCAGCCAGTGTTCTAATTTCATCGCTTTACCACTCAAGATGTAACAGTTTGCAGGGAGACTTCTCCAAGAAGAGACTAAAACATTACGACATGAAGTCTGCCCTTGCGCTGTATGCTTCTTGTGTTGATGTCTTTCGTCTGTGAGTGTTCAGACTGTGCGCATGTGATGGATCCGAGTAGGAAACAATGAGCCACATCAGCTCCTGGATATCGATGGACTGATCCATTGCTTTTTGGTGGCGCTGAACGGAATTCTGTAGAATCTCACAACTCGATGCCATGATGCAGTGGGAAGAAGCTGTACAGCAGAGAATGTGGTGATGATAGGGAAGAAGCACATATGGAAGGACAAGTGCCACACCATGGCAGCACAAAAAGTTCAGGTCATCATAAGCACGAGCCTCACGATGAAGATGATGAAAGAATGTATGTTAAAGACTTTTGCGAAAATGGCAAAGATGAGATCTTGCAAGGACAAGACCCACAGCATGGCAAAACGAACAGGGGAGATTTTCAGAAGGATCAGCATTACGACGGAGATGAACGTTGAGTGCATGACGAGGCAGGTGGCTACCATAGGTCGCCAACTTCTGACAGTACTTCATTTATTATAAAAGAGTCTGACAGTACTTCATGGACAGACTTTGGCATCGGGCAGCCTGTGAAACTTTTCGCTACATGTTAGCTTCATTGCATGTGGACCATGTAGATGTAGGACATCCAAGTTGAATCAGACTTTACTGAATCTCAGCTCTTCGCCGAAATGAGCAAAGATGTTGCATTGCGCCATGTTGCATATCAATTTCTTGTCCCAGTCCGTCACATGGTGTTGTCTGTCTCACAAATGCTTGAACTATATGACCATATGGAGGTGTCGTGACTGGACATTTCGAGCTTGCAGGGCAGTGCTTCGTTGTTTTGGTAGACGCTTTGATTATTGGGGTAAATTAACGAGAAAGCAACCACTTTGGTCAGTAGCCAAGAGGCAATCTGCAACCTCGATTGAGCGCCTTCGAGGGAGCAAACTACAGTGACGCGAAACCGCTTGACTGCTCGCACTCAAACTTCCCCGTTCTTTCCTAAAATTACTTCAAGGGCACCGAGCTAATCCTAGCCTATAGAGACATGGCAGCAAGGCAATAAATCGACAGAACATCGGAGTGACTGATAATGGAAGGTTTACGTGGTCAGCTTGTAGCATGCGCCATCGAACGGGCATCCCATGCTGGCTTGTACATGCTAGCGCTCTGTGTAAAGACTTGTTAAGTCAAGATTCATGGAGTATGAGATCCGTCGTCTAGCCTGTAAGGTCCAGCTGGTTATATAGTACAAGCAAGCCTGTGTACGACACCGGCCACAGTGCGCTACGCTCAGCGCACTGATCCCCGTACACACCAGAGACTCCCATCGCGTTAATCCGGCAGAGCTCTCACTACGGTAGGCAGCTCAGTAAGGAGCTCCAAATATCGTAGGAGACATATCCAGGATGTTTGCGATAGCTCGTCTTGCATAAGCAAGACGGTCTGGCGACCACTGTTAACAGAGACCCGCGCGCCGTAAGGCATGAGCTCATGCGCTGACGTGGGGGTCATTCCGGATGCTTCCGGAACACTCTTATGCATCTCCATGCATGTCCGTGACGTATCGTCACACTCTGCTAGTATTGCGAACTGTCAAACGTGGCTTTCAACACATTCGCAGCCCCCATTTTGACCGGACGCTGCTCCATTGTTGTGAGATACTAGTGCAACTCCGAAAGAGTGAAAGAAGTGTCCAAAGGGCACACCATGAGATGGCGTTGCCGCATGTGTATGTTACAAGGACAAAGGCAGCAAGGCGGGCAGCACCGCGAACGAAGCAAACATACGAAGCAAACACACAGACACCCACGCACGCGACACCCATCACGCCCAGAAAACCCATCACCGGCGCAGCAAACGACACAGATCCGCAGACCGCCAAGCACACACCCACACACCCATACACGCACGCACAGACCCCACGGCCTACACACAACACATCCGCTAACACCACAACGCTCGCCGCCGTACGACAGGGCCATACCCAACACACTGCTGCCTGAGGCCGCCCATCATGGCCGCCCGATTGCCGGGGCCCGCCCTAGCCCCAAACCCCACCCCCCGTCATGAATTCCGTCGAAACTAGGTCAAAGCGAGTCAAAGCACTCACTGTGCAGCGAGAGCTACTCGCACCTCTAACAAACACCTAGTTTGTAACACCCCCACCTCCCCCTGAGCCACAGCACACCACGCCAGCCCGGCACACCGCCGCGCAGCCTCGCCGGCCCACGCCGCACCGTACCCATGACAATGCATCGCCCAAGCCGTCTCCGCAATCCCTGCACACGCCAACGAAGGCATCCTGCACGCCCATCGGACCCGGCCTAGCTGGAGTCAGAGGCCATCGGTTGGTGGCGTCAAGCGGACGGGCCTCCCGAGGGGCAACCCACCGCTCAGGCCGGATGGCCAATAAGCAGCGAGAGGTCATTGGTGTTGCCGCATGTGTATATATCGAATATTCGTCCGGTGTGAGAGGACAAAATCTTTTGTGATCTACGAACAGAGCTACTCCTTTGAAACACGATGTATCACAACGGCGTTCTTCACCTACCCGTGTCGTTCTATGGCAACGAGCGGTTGGCTCCGCACATGCTCTCACTTCTGCTCGTGGTGTGATGTCTGTCAAAAACGCTATCTTAATGCAGATCATGCCAGGACAGCCAGCATTCCACACCTTCTGCGCACAGAGGTAGAACCGAGGAATTCAAGAGGGAGACGCTAGTTCCGTGAAACGGTAGAGAGAAAAGGTTACACATCACATCCATATATGCACACTGAATAGTCAAGAACGGCGGGAGATCTTCGCCAGGATTTCCCTCTCTACATTGGGACAATCCCGCGGCTTACCCTTGCAATGGATCCGCGGATCGATCTGTCACAATGCATGAGCCTGCGGGCAGCAGTGTGGTGACAGGTGCACCCATGCACGGACGATCCGCGGATCCATTGCAGGGGTAAGCCGCCAGCTGAGATTGTCTCGATGTAGTGAGAGAGATCCCGCAAGGGTTTCCCGCCGTAACCTTGAGTGTTCAGTGTGCATATAAGCTTGTGCACACTGAGATCTGTAACCATTCTTCTTACTGTTTCACGGTACTAGCAGTATCCGATCTCTCCCTCGCATTCCTCGGTTCTACCTCTGTGCGCAGCAGGTATGGAATGCTGGTTACCTGACCTGACTTAAGACTGCGCGTCTGACCTGCAGATAGAGTACATTTCTGACATGGTATCGGTGAATGTTTGCGTTATGTCTGTTTATGGTCTTGCTCAGGAAGGCGTCGGCCAATGTCTGTGCGCAGACACGGCGGGCATTCCACTGTTCTGCCGGCGCTCAGACTGCGGTCAAAAGCGCAGGCATCATTTAGCTATCTCGTAGTATATTGTTGTTAGACACAATTCGAGAAGCTTGTTTAATGATCAGCGCTGAGAAAAGCGAACGCGTTTGCTTATTTTTCTCAACCTGTCTGCTTGCGAGCAATCCCATCGGTTAGTTGCTGCGCGCGACAAACAAACGTCTGTTCCTATTGCATGATGTCTCTTTCCAACGCCAACTCCAACGCCAACTCTCCTCGCGAGGAGAGGCGTGACGATGCTGACCAGCAGCCTCTCGTCGACAGGGACGCTGACCAGCTGCTCCCTGACGGAGAACAGCCCGCGGGCATGTTGCTCCGGGGCGGACGAATTGTCCGGCCACGACCCTCTTCCCATACTGGGCAGAGCAGCCAGCAGGTGCCCTTTTCCTCTCATGCTGTGAACGATCCTGGTCACACTGAGTCTCTCATATCACTCGAAACGTTGACCGAGGCGCTGCGTGCATCTCGGGGACGTAGCGAACCTGATTTGACTAAAGGAAAACTCCATGAATGGAATTTTAAGACTGAAAGTTTCGTTGCGTACGAGCAGAAAGTCTTTTTGTGGTTAGGTCAATTCGAGTTAGACCACTTACTGCAGCACGCACCGTCTGCGGACGAACAGCGTGTCCATGCTAGGGCGAGGACACAGGTCCTGATGTCTTTGCCTGACGCGGATAGGACGACTGTCTATCGCATGTCACACCTGTGTGAAGCATGGGCCTATTTGACTGCAAAGTATAGGCCTAGCACCAAAGCCGAAATCCACAGACTGTGGAGTCGGTTTAATTCTTTATCACAAAACAATAGAGATGTTGCGACATATTGTGGTGATGTGATGAGTGTTTACACTCAACTGGAGGCACTAGGTGCCGATGTGGGCCAGCGATGGCTTCGTTTGAAACTGTTAGAGGTGGGGGAGGAGTTCAACGCTGTGCGCGGCGAAGTCCAACACTCCTCCCCCCATGTGATCATATCACGTTTGACTGAGCATGCTGACTTGCTCAAACAACAGCGGCAGCTGCAGGCTAGGTCTGGGGCGCCCGCGGGCAAACCAGGCCATGGCTGGCGCAAGCAGCACCGTGGTGATGGTCCTGTGGTCGCCGCTCTCGCGGCCGGCCAGGCTCCTCGCGAGGAGACCAGGACCTGTTTCTTCTGCAAGAAGAAGGGACATTTGCGTGCGAACTGCCCCCAACGCAAACAGCTGCGGCCAAAAATGTTTGCGCTATAGAGATGCCTGCCAAGTATCCGCAACCGGACGCGTCTCTGCCATGGAACATCATTCTTGATAGTGGTTCGGACATGCATATAGTAGGAAATCGTGAAATGTTCACTGAGTACGGCCCGTGCCAGAAAGTTGCCAATCTCGCGGGACCAGGGCAGCTTTCTATCATGGGCAGGGGAACCATTCAGGCGAACCTGGGTACTAATGTGGACAAACATGGGAACAAGCATCCGCTAGATGTGGAAATCCCTGGTGTTTACTATGCCCCTGAATGTCCGTACAACCTGCTCAGCACGATGGGCCTTAGACACGAGCAGATGTTCTTAGACACGCGTAGGAATGTGTTGTATGTCCCTGGTCTGGGTGATATGGCTACCGACGTAGAGGACGATGCCAAATATCAGGAACTAGATGTGGATGGTCACCCTGTCTTTGCGTTTAAAATGGCAGTAGAGACCAAACCTATTCTCGTCGGTGCGCCTGTCAATAGGGGGGTAGTCTGGTCTAACCAGAGCAGTCCGACCTCAGTGATTGAGGAACAACAGCAGTGGCATCATGTGGCGGTTGCGGCCATTGACCTGCAACGACCCAATGCTGGGGGAGCTGAGGTCCCGCATGATGCATACTTGCTGGAACCTGCTTTTCTTGCACACTTGTCTTTTCATCAGTCGAATTGGGTCCTCAAGCGCATGCAATCCAACGATGAATTTTATGGTCATTTGAATTTGGATGTCGATTCCGAGCCACTGGGAAATCGGTGTCACGGCTGCAGAATTGGCAAAGTGCCTGCGGGTAACTTTTCTGCCAATGATCGTGAGCTCATGGGTCAGGCCAAGTGGCCTGGTGAGCAACTGCACGCCGATTTAGCTGGTCCTGTCTCTCCAGTAGGAATTGGTGGTGTGAAATATGTTTTGTTTGTGATGTGTGCCTTTGCCCGTTATACTTTCGTGGTCGGTCTGCGCAAAAAGAGTGAGGCTGCGGCCATGATCTCTTACGCTATTGAACGCATTCGGGTGAATGTGGTGAAGCCAGGTGAACTGGGTGTGCGCATCCTACACACCGACAAAGGGGGAGAGTTCATGGTCGCGGCCTTAAAACTCTACCTCCAGCGTCGTGGCATCACTCACCGCTTGACCCCCACAGCCGCTCATCGCTGTAACGGCATGATCGAGAGGAGGATCGGAGTGGCCTTTGAGTCACTCCGTGATGTGCTGCTCGCGAGCGGCCTGCCTCTGTTTCTGTGGATCGAATGCCTCGCCAGTGTTGTCCATGGTCACAATCTCACGCCGTCGTCGGCATTGTACCATGACAAACTGGCGAGCATCCTCAAGGGCCTGAAAGGTCAGCATGCTGTCAACGCATCTGCGGATGTTGACGAAGCTGAGAAAAGCCTGGGGAAGGGAAAGCGCATGAAAAAGGCCGAGCGCGATAAGTTGAGGGATGAGGAAAAACGCAAGTACAAGTTGCTTGCGACGACAGAGTTAGACGAGTTTTTAGTGCGGTCTTGTGATAAGGATATCATTCCTTATATGCATACCCTAGGGATGACAAGCTGCGGAAGTTGTCCCAAATGGGTGTCCTTGCATACTGGGTCGGGGTGTCGTGGCCTAGCTATGTAACTGAGCCATGCTCGTTGCTAGCATTGCTCGAGCCAGCGCAGTTGCGCGCAAATGCACTCACGCTGCGTGCATCCGTCTGCACATGCATGCATGCGCGACTGTGCGCTCAGCCGTGCCATCAGCTCTGATGCACGCTTGTCTCTGCACTGCTTGATGTAGTTGCAGTGCTCATAAGCCTTCTCATCCTTGAGGAAGCTCGGCTTTTTGGTGGCTGGAACTTGACAGTGCGTATGCGATCGCTGTTTGTGTGACCGGAGGTCGATTCCTTCTGAATTTTTGAGCAGTCTTTGAGGTTTGGTGGAGCTACAAGAGAAAATTACAACATGCCAGGACCTTTCAAACAATCAGATGCTGCTCGTCCAGATATGCGTTGCTGAGTAGCGAGCGAGAGTCGATCGAGCCGCACACCCGACCTTCTTGTGCACGCACCCGCGTCCGCTAGCATCGCCGCGCCGTGAACTGCTGCATGCACTGCATAGATCTGTCGATTTAGCAGCTGCCCTGCGTGTTCACGTGTTCCTAGAGTCCTCGAGTGCAGCGTGTACGGCTGGCCCGGGCGCTCGACGTGCTCTCTCATCGAGCCCCGTTCGCCTCACCTGCCTCGATTTGTCATGAATCATACAAACGCATTGACACTGCAAACATCTGTGATTGTTGCAGCCTTTGTTGTGCATCATTGTGCTTGCCGCACTGCTCTGCATTGCCTGCACGCTCACTCGCACCGTAATCTAGGTGTCATCGCATAGGGGTCATCATTGAACCCGATTACCAGTGATAGCAGCGTCACGGTGGCACCCTGACATCGGCACTTGTGCACACGAGCATCAAGGTGTCATACTACACTTGCATCACAACACGCACAAACTAACCTTGCATTGTGCCTCGCGTCGAGCTGTGCTCCGTGCCGCGTTGAGCTGTGCTCCGTGTTTATATCATAGCGTCTGTGCTAGCGAGCTCCAGCCACCGGCTGTTGAGCGTTTGTAGCTACACAGTGCCGTTGAAGAGTCTGGACGCCACGGCTCCCACGCCTGTCCAGGACGCGCCTTCGGCACTCCCGATTGTTGCGAATAAGGTGGAGTCTGCTGCCCCTTCTGGCGCGGACGACCGCGCAGCTACGGCGGGGGGGCGCAAAGGCAGACGTAACAAACGCACAAAGACGCCCTCCCCTGCTAGCGCCAGCAGCTCGCACGGCGGCACTACTGATGCTCTTGCTCAGAATTCTCAGGATGGGGTCATTGCCCCTCCCGTGGGTGCCAAAGAAGTGCACCCAGCCCGCCTAGCGCGGAAGCCGTCGGCACGCCGGCCCAATTTGCAAGCGGACCGCGGGGATGTGTGTGATGAGCAAGACTCCGACACAGTCGCTGCGCGCCGAGCGCACCTCGATGAGTTCCGTCGCGAAATGGCAGATCGTAAAGTGCTCACGCGTGTGTACCGCGCAATTCTGCAGTCCACGGTCACCCTTTCTCTGGCAGAGCTGGCTGCGCTCGCTGTGCATGACCGACTTGTGACGCTCCTTGTGCAACTTGCCGAGACGCTGCGTGAAGCGGACGATGCTCATGCGCTCGACGGCCCACGCAAACGCGTTGATGCTGTCCTGGCTGCCGCGCTCCGTCGAGTCGTGACTGCCCATGCCGGCGCCACTCCGGACACGATGAAAGTGTTGGCTACTGCCATTTCCACGTGCGCAGACCCTAGCGGTGTCAGCGCTCGGTGGTCCAAGATACTCTGTTCCAGCGCAGAATGGACAAAAGTGCCGGGCAAGACTACCAACTTTAAAGTTCCGTTCGCTGGAATGCGGAAGTGCACGGGGTTCTTGACATCTCAGGTTCCCCGCGCCGGCGCGCCAAATCACCCTCAGGGGTTGAAAGTCGCTTTCGATGAGGGCGCAGAACTCAATACCATCACCAAATCTGCCTGACAGAAGCACAAAGCGGATTGGGAAAAGGGTCACCCTGCATGCAATGACAACCATGACATTGGCAAACCTCATGGTGTTAAAATGCAACAGCCTGTCACCCTCACTGGTTTCCATGGGGACGCGACGCGGCATGACCATATGGTTCTAATTCACTTGCGCCTTGGTTGTGCGTGCTATCCAGTGTATTGTACGCTCGTCGACGTCGCCCCGGCAGATGTTGTCCTCGGACTTGGGTTCCGCAGGAAATTCAATGCCCCCTATCCGCCGGCATACCCTTTGTCGCAGTCAATGGGAGTTACTTCCATCTGCCTGGGCGTGCCGAAAGGATATGGGCTGTATTTTCCTAAAGGGCTTCAAAATCTGTTTCGGGGCCGCGACCCCGCTGATGCTGGGTTCTGCCAGATTCTCCATCTCCAGACCCCCTGGATGACATGGAATGTTACCGGCAAACGCCTCACGCCCACGCAACTCAGTGGAGCCGTCACCGATGCATCTCAATGACTGAGTTGAGAGTGTCTGCACGGCGCTGGGTCCGCTCGTTTAAAGACCCGTCCCCCACAAATGCTGCATTGGCGGGTGTTTTCGATAGCATTTCGAAGGGGACATATAACTGTTCCATAGACTCTCAGGGTTGTGCCCTTGTGGATATGGCCTTAGGCAGCAAAGCTTTCTGCAAGCCGCGCTTGCCCTTTATTATTACACCAGTCATCGACGGTGGTGATTTAGTGGGTGACGGGTTCGCCCACGTCAACTCGTGTTGCAGGTCGCACACGATGTGTGACATGCCTGAGGAGGGGGAGGACACTGCGACACAATCTTCGTTACGTGTGCCTGACCCTTCACACGACCAGGCGCTAGGATTTGACCCTGGCGCAATTCCGGAGGAGCACCGCATCCTGATCGAGGCTGCACCTCCCGGAAATAATTTCACGGAACTGCCGAAATCTGCAGCAGCTTCATGCGCGGAGCATTCAGGCGTACCCCGCACATTCTGTAGGCGTACTCAGTATCACCTTAGGCAAAGGCAACTGCGCACAGAAGAGTCTATCCGTCGAGCTGCGGTCGAGAAAGCACAACTCGCCAGTGCCACAGCGGAGGTAGCTCAAGTCACGAGCGACCAGCTCACAGACGAGCAGACTCAAGAGCTACAAGCTCTGATTGAAAAGCACAAGGACCAGATCTCTTGGGACCCTAATGACATTGGGTGCCTATCTGAGGATTACAAGGAGTTCTACCTCCAGATTCCCACGGAGGAAGGTGCCAAATGTAAGCAGAGACCTTACAGGCTCTCATACAAAGAATTGGAAGCTTTCAGAACGCAAGTTTCCCTGCTCTTGCAACAGGAAGTTATAAAGAAAGCTGACGGTCCAACCGACTTTCTCTCTCCGGTGCTATTTGTGCCGAAGCCACGTAAGCCGGACGAGCTGCGTATGTGCGTAGACTTCCGCAGATTGAATGCTGTGTCGAAGCGCGACTACCATGCCCTCCCGCATATCCGTGACCTGCTTCAATCCATGTCCGGCTGTAAATACTTCACAGCCCTGGATTTGACCTGGGGATTCTGGGCCCTTCCAGTGGTCGAACAGGATCAGCACAAAACGGCCTTTACGGGCCCCGATGGAGAAGTTTATGTCTGGACGAAGGCTCCTATGGGTCTCTCCAACTCGCATGCTGCCTTCCAACGTCTCATGGCACATGTGCTGAGAGATATCAAAGGCGTGTCAGTCTACATAGACGACATCACAATCTTCTCCAAGACATGGCAGGAGCACCTCAGCATTCTTGCCAGGGTGTTTGAGAGACTGCGCAAGTCAGGTCTGAAGGTTAAATATGCCAAATGCGTCTGGGCAGCTGCAGAGTGCCGAGTACTGGGCTCTATTGTCAGTGAGGCCGGCATTGCGCCCGATCCTGACAAAGTGGCTGCGGTAAACAAGCTGCCGGTGCCTCGAAATGTTGCGGACGTTCGCAGCTTCTTGGGTGCCACTGGATATTTCCACGAGCACATACAAGCGTATGCGGACAAGTCAGCACCTTTGAGGGCGCTTCTTAAAAAGAACGTGCAGTTCATCTGGTCTGAGGAATGCCAGCGCGCCTTTGAGCAGCTAAAAGCGGACCTCGTGTCTCCGGCGTGCTTGCGCATGCCAGACCCAGAACGACCGTTCATTCTCACCACAGACTGGTCCAAACTAGCCGTTGGTGCGGTTTTGAGCCAGATCCAGCCAGAGGATCCTGCAGATCCGGACTCTGCAGAGAAAGAGTATGTCATAGCGTACTCTAGCAGATCTCTGAACCAAGCTGAGAGCCATTATGCTCCCACGGAAGGAGAGTGCCTGGCCCTTGTATGGGCCACCAGAAAATTCAGACCGTATTTACACGGGTACAAATTTCGTGTTCGCACTAACCACGCGGCCTTGAAATGGTTGTCCACGGCTCGCTTCGAAAATTCTAAGCTAGAGCGATGGGCGATGCGCCTGCAAGAATTCGACTATGAAGTTGAATACCTGCCAGGAGATCAAAATGTTGTGGCCGACCACCTGTCGAGACACTACTCCCACATGGAAGCGGGCAGCGTGACCGCAGTTGCTAGTCACCTGGCCTTTGCCACCGAGGGCCGCGTTCTTGATATTGAAGACGAGGGCCATGATGTGTTCGATCCCCAGTCATGGTGCATGCATAGCCTGCAGGAGCTGTGGTCATCGGGCGACACGCAAGCAAAGAACAAGCAACCCTGCACCATTTGCGGTGCTGCAGAGGGTTACGCTCACATGGTGTTATGCGATACCTGCAACCGGCCATACCACCTGCAGTGTATGCACCCCCGACGGTCTGTGGTACCCGATGGAGCGTGGCACTGCCATCAATGCGATGAAGCGTATTCCAACATCGACGAACTCCGCCGCAACGACCCTATCTTGTTTGCGCGGCGTGGAGATCCGCACCACCCAGATCTAGTGGATTTGGTACGTGCGT
Source organism: Ulva prolifera (assembly GCA_023078555.1). NCBI lineage: Eukaryota > Viridiplantae > Chlorophyta > Ulvophyceae > Ulvales > Ulvaceae > Ulva > Ulva prolifera. The sequence continues at coordinate 5,578,870 of CM041201.1, read as the reverse complement.
ATGTTGAGCGACAGGAGCGGGCAGTGGTCGAGTCCTTGAACTGCAATGCATCAAGCGGTGACCGCGACCCGGAAGCAGCGTCGCAGCACGCGCGTGCTGCGGCGGAAGCAGTGTTCCACCCCGATATGCCCAAAGCGCTGAAACGCAAAGTCCGTAAGAAGGCTGCCACCTTGCGATTGCATCCGACTCGCCCAGAATGGCTGCTCGAGCATACGCAATTGCGCACAGGCGACCGTTTGTGGCTGGCAGTGCCCCCTGTGGAATTCCGCTGGGGACTGATTGGAGCGTATCATGATCGCATGGGACATGCCGGCGTGAGCCAAACACTGGCCGTACTGCATCAGCACTACCACTGGCAAGGCATCAAGCTAGATGTAGCAGCTTATGTTGAACGGTGCCATGCTTGCCAAGTCAAGCGGTTGGAATTGCAACATGTGGCAGATGTGCAGCTTCCCCGCATGAGCAAGCCGTTCTGCCATGTGCACATTGACCTGGCTGGCCCGTTTCCCCTCCGTGAGGTGAAAGCGGCGCCAGTGCGTGGCAAGGCAGGGCGCACCAAAGCCACCTTGTCCACGGCACAGACCGGCCAAGGGTATGTGTGCCTAATGGTGGATTATTTCACAAAGGCAGCGGAATTCACACCGCTGCGAGACAAGAGTGCCGACACAGTTGCTCGTGCCGTGCATGACTTCTGGTTCATGCGCTACGGCATCCCGGAATGGGTGACCACGGATAACGGGACAGAGTTTGCTGGAGCCTTCCGGCACCAGCTAGAACGGTTTGGCATTGACCACGTCCAGACCTCTGCGTACCATCCCCAGTCCAACAGCGCCGTCGAGCGACTCGTGCGCACAATGAAGACCATGTTGGCGGCAAAAGTTGCCGGTGCCATCCATGATTGGCCCGCGCTGCTTCCGCAGACACGCATGGAATACATGCAACGCCGGCATACAGTGACCGGTTATGCGCCGAATGAGTTGGTGATGGCACACCGCATCCGGCTGCCGCCTCCGGTGGGCGCGCGCGATGCGCACCCCCGCATGGCAGCCGTCGAGATTTCGGCCATGCCCGAGGACGATTATGTGCGTGAGCGCGACGCCCGCGCAGAGCGTGTGGCTGCGCGCGTATACGATCGCATCCTCCGTTCGCAGCAACGTAATGCTGACAGGCAAGCCCACCTTCTGGCCATTCGCAAGCCTAGGAGGGGGAGGAAATAGCAAGCTGGGGACCTTGCTTATGTCCTAGAACGCGGACTGGGCAAGAAAAATGCGGTCACAGGCCCATTTGTTGTCGAAAGCATATCTGAAAATCAGGCTTTCCTGCGTACAACGCGCCAAGTGCCAGGTCAGGAAGTGCGCCACTTTCCAATACACTTAGAACGTGTGGCCCGATGCAAGACTGTGCCGGACGTGTTAGAGAAGCTCTTGCACGCCGCAGGCATGTCGATGTGGCCACCGCCCGATCACGCGGCGGCGCAGCTCACGAGCTAGCGCACGCTGGCCCCATCGGCGCCTTTGTAAGATCATGACATGAATGTCGTGGCCTAGCTATGTAAATGAGCCATGCTCGTTGCTAGCATTGCTCGAGCCAGCGCAGCTGCGCGCAAATGCACTCATGCTTCGTGCATCCGTCTGCACATGCATGCATGCGCGACTGTGCGCTCAGCCGTGCCATCAGCTCTGATGCACGCTTGTCTCTGCACTACTTGATGTAGTTGCAGTGTTCATAAGACTTCTCATCCTTGAGGAAGCTCGGCCGATTGGGGCTGAGAACGAAATTAAAATACTATCAATTACATCGGGATGAACCGCCTCTATGTTGTGACGTGCCGAGCTGACAGTGAAGAATAGGCAGTGCTCTGTGTTATGAGCATGTAAGGAGAAGCAAAGGCGTCGGTGCGGAGCGGTGTTGAAAGGGAGTGTAAGATGGTGCATTTAAAGTAATAAAGATATCAAGATACAAGATTCAAGTTCAAGTCAAGCAGTACCAAGTCAAGATCAAGCAAGACTGGCGTTCTCATAGGTACTTTAGGGCATTGTATTAGCACTTAAGACTGCATCAATTCGCATGGTGACAGTTAGTTCAGCTTACTCCCTATTAATTGAACTAATAAGCTTGTGTTGTCTAGGCCACTCACATGCCTAGCTGCCTTGGAACCATCCTGGTTCAGGGCCTTTGTAAGATCATGACAGGGGCTGGGCTGGGCCCCAGCATGCAGCGTGTGTACTCCCAGGATGTTCCTGGGGGTAGGGTTTTTTGTTGTGCGCCAGGTTGTGTGCACTGCGGATCATATGATCCGCCACGTACGAAAGTACGATGCGTCCGCCGTTGTGGACAAGAGGGAGCCTGAGGAGTTTGCAAACTCCTATACGGTTGCCTTCGAGGGAGACAATGAGGGTGAGCGTGTGACTGACGCTGATGTCCCTCCTTTCGCGGCAGAACACACGTATGACGGGGGAGTGTTGCGTCGTCTGCGTGACCAGCTTCACACCCCCCCTGGTCATGGTAGGGTCCCTGTCATGGAAATGACGTTCCGGCAGGACAACCCTGAGCCTAGTCCTGCTGTGTACTCTCCGCGATTTGGAGCTGGCTCCTCTGAAGAGATAATCCGGCGTGACCCTTCTCGGGCCACACCGGAAATAGCCAGATCAGCTTTTCATCGCACGCGTGCGACATCCAGAGCTGCTGCTCACCCTGACGTCCCTGTCCCCCCTCGTGTGCGCGGCGAAGTGCATCATCCCGTCGCCACTCCCTCCCGCACTGCGCAGTATGTTGTCACGCGCAATGCTGTGTTACACGACCCTGGTGTGGAAGCTGCGTTCCCTGTTCCAGTGTCTGTCAGTGCGTCTGATGACGACATGGATGAGGATGATGACAGTCCTGGCATCTATGACGACGATGATCAGCAGCGCATGGACTACACCGTCTCAGATGATGAACGGGCTGCGGCCCATCAAAATCTGGAGGCTCAGCGGGTCCGTTCCGGGAGTAATTCGGCAGCGGCCTCAGCATCTGGCGCGGGGGCAGTTGCTCAGTCCTTGCGAGGAGCTGAGGCGCCGAGGCCCTTCTGGGAGGATGAGCCAGATGAGGTGGAGACCGGGTCCGAATTAGGGGGAGAGGATCCGGACCCCTCAGCCGCAGTTGGGGTTGATTTGCCTGACGAGGTGAGGGCCATTCCAGCTGCCTTACCTCGTATTAAAATCAATCCTCTTGTACGCAGACGCCTTGTTCCATTGGCTGCGGATGTAGCAGCTGTACAAATGCATGAGCCTGCGGGCTCTGACTTTGCTAGCAGTGAGACAGTTGTAGCTGCTATTGATGTTTCAACTTACGATCAGGGCACATCAGCCGCGGCTGACTGTGGAGAGTCCTGTGCAGGCCTGAAGCCTCAGCATGTGGAGTCTGGTGAGCAGCAGAATGCTCAGCGTCGTGGGTCGCGCAGAGCAGCTGTCGCCAGGAAGCAGAAGCCCTCCGACCCTGATATGCCTTCTTTGAAGGAAGCACTCGCGAGTGCTGACAGGGATGCATGGCTGCGTGCCATGCAGGAGGAGGTAGATGCACTATGTGAGCACGGGACTTTTATGTTGTGCTATCTGCCTGCGGGTAAGAAAAATATCTCGGGCAAGTGGGTGTTCAAGATCAAGCGCGGACCCGCTGGTGAGATTCAGCGGTACAAGGCACGATATGTAGCTCGTGGTTTTTCTCAGGTAGAAGGAGTTGATTTCTTCGAGACCTGGTCCCCTGTCGGTAGTTATGCGACACTGCGTGTGTTGCTGTCTATAGCTGCTCAGGAGGATTTGGAGATTAGGCATATAGATACAAGCGACGAGCCCCCCTTCGGGGGGCTCTTACGCTTTGATACTCGAAGCTGAAGCATGAAGCTCGATGCTGAAGTGGAGCGCTGCAGCCAGCGTGGCCAGAGGTGCATCGCAGCCGCGGCGCTCTGCTGCTCGATGCACGGTGCTCGACGCTCAATGCGATCGATTGCTGTTGCTGTAAATATGATGCATAAGTTATGTTCAGAATATGTGATGCTTTGGCAGCGCCTGAAGCGGCCGCGTCCGTGGCGGAGCGCCGCTGAAAATGTAGACAGCCAGTAGACGTGGCCCGAAGGGGGGCCCGACGGGGGTCCGTCGGTCCTCGACGCCAGAGAAGATTGATGCTTGAAACCGACGCAAGCGATGCCTGACACGCAGACAACAGTGCAAGCGCTACACATAAGCTATGTGATGCCTCGGCTGGCTCCGAAGCGGTCGCATCTGTGGCGGAGCGCTGCAGCCAGCGTAGCCAGAGGTGCAGCGCTCTTCCGCGCGATGCGTCATGCTCGAAGCTCGATGCGAATCGTTTCTGATGCACGAGATATGAAGTATATAATCAAATTAGAATATGCGATGCCTCGGCCGGACCAGAAGCAGCCGCGTCCGTGGCGGAGCGCCGCTGAAAGCCGCGTGGCCAGAGGTGCAGCGCAACTTCGGCGCTCTACAGCGCTGCAGAGGAACGACGCGAACGCGAAGCGACCTGCGTCGCGGGGTTTCCGGACGCAGATGCACTGACGCGAAGCCGACGCCGAGGCCCCGACGCGGAGGCGAGGCCGGAACGGAGCAGCCGCCGGACAACGGATACATAGATAGATAGATACATACAGTGATGCTGAATATAATACTTATGATAGATACATACAGTGATGCTGAATATAATACTTATGATACAGTGTGCTTTTCTGAACGGTGACCTGGAGGAAGAGGTTTTCGTTGAACAGCCCCCGTACTTTACAGACGGGACAGCACGTGTATGGAAATTGCATAAGACTCTGTATGGCCTGAAGCAAGCCGCTCGCGAATGGCATAAAGCTTTAGTAAAGGTCTTGGCTGAACTGGGATTTGTGTGCGCACAGAGTGATCCCGGACTGTATGTCAGTAAAACCAGTCGCTGCTTTATTTTTCTGTGGGTAGATGATTTGTTCATTTTTAGTTGCTCTGCGGGGCTGCAAGAAATCATCAGTGTCATTCTCACGAAATTTGAAGGCAGAGACCTAGGTGACCTGTCTTGGGCACTTGGCACTGAGATCACGCGTGATCGAAAGGCCAAAAACATCACAATGACACAACGTTACAAAATCCAGAACTTGCTGGACAAGTACAGTATGTCTGACTGTCGTAAATCTCCCACTCCCTTAGTGCCGCGGCAACAGCTAAGGAGTGTGAAAGAGTATCCTAACCTGGAGAAAGCCAGTGCTGCTGAGCATTCCAGGTTCATGAGTGCTGTAGGGAGCATCCAGTATATTGCAGCAGTGACACGACCTGACCTGAGCTATGTGGCACATGCCCTGGCGCGGCACATGTCTAGTAGTCTGAAGGAACATTGGTCTGCCGTGCAGCATGTTCTGAGATACCTGCAGTCCACGAAGAATTTAGGAATAAAATTTGTAGGCTCTGAGGGACACGGGTGTTTACTAGAGGCATTTTCAGATGCAGATTTTGCGAATTCTGCAGATCTGAAGAGTGTGTCTGGTATGATTGTTCGGGTGTATGGGAACCGTGTTCTCTGGCGCTCGAAGAAGCAGAGTATAGTGGCTGGGGATACAACAGAGGCTGAGCTCATCGCGATGAGTGCAACTGCCAACGAGCTGATGTGGATGAAGCAAATGCTTCTCGACGTGAAGCTTGTCCCACATAAGCCGACTCTGTGGGGTGATAATAAGAGTGCCAATATCTTGGCCGTGAATGCTGTGTCCACTGACAGATCCAAGCACGTTCGTGTGCGGCACTTGCGAGTGCGGGAATATGTCCAGATGGATGAACTTAAGGTAGCATGGGTAGGCACTGTCGATCAATTAGCGGATGTGTTTACTAAAGTGCTGCCCGGGCCTGCTTTGCAAGAAGTTCGTAATAAACTCCAGCTAGTGGAGACGTAGCAGGGTTTATGGGGGAGTGTCACAGTGCATGCGCCTGCGGGCAGCAGTGTGGTGACAGGCACGGACGATCCGCGGATCCTGTGCAGGGGTAAGCCGCCAGGCGGGATTGTCTCGATGTAGTGCGGGAAATCCTGCGAGGGTTTCCCGCCGTAACCTTGAGTGTTTCAGTGTGCATATAAGGATGTGCACTGTTGTGAAAGTGCCTCATAGCGCACAAGGCATGTGCACATGCGGATGCACGCACGGGGTGACACGTGGCAGTCACGAGCCCGCGAATGAGAAGACACATTCCAGCTCTCTGTATAGGTCGAACAAGGTCATGGTTCAAGTATCTGAATCGGATACTGACCATGCAGGTGTGATCCCAGATCTCAGGCATCATGTGCTCAGTACTCCGCACACATACTTTTTCGCCCAACTAAACTTACGGTATGACGCTTCCACTCGCGCTTGCATTCGAACATGCACACTGTGATCTGTAACCATTTCTATCACTGTTTCACGGTACTAGCTGTATCCTGATCTCCCCCTCGCATTCCTCGGTTCTACCTCTGTGCGCAGCAGGTATGGAATGCTGGCTGCCTGACCTGACTTAAGACTGCGCGTCTGACCTGCAGATAGAGAGCGTTTCTGACAATGGCACCAGTCGAGTGTGGAAATTTTTTAAGACCCTGTATGGCTTGAAGCAAGCAGCACGTGAATGGCACAAGGCGCTTGCACGTCTACTGGGTGAGATGGGCTTTGTTCGCTCACACTCAGACCCTGCACTGTATGTTAGGAAAACTCGTAGATGTTTCATCTTCCTATGGGTTGATGATTTGTTTATCTTCGGACGGTCCACGGGCCTGAAGGAGTTGATAGACCGAATTCTCAAAGTGTTCACCGGAAGGGACTTAGGCGATTTGTCTTGGGCACTAGGCGCCTCTATCAAGCGTGACAGGAAGAAGAGAACGATCACGTTGTCCGAGGAGCAGAAGATTGTGAATCTGCTAGAAAAGTTTAGCATGGCAGATTGCGGACCCAGTCCGACTCCACTGGTGCCACGGCAACAGTTGAGGAGTGCGAAGGACTACCCTGACCTTGAGGTTGCCACTTAGGCAGAGCAAGCTCAGTTCATGAGTGCTGCAGGGGGAATCCAGTACCTGGTTGTAGTTACACAACCTGATATTTCTTATGCCTATAATGCTTTGGCCAAGCATATGGGGTGTAGCTTAAAGGAGCATTGGTCAGCGGTGCAGCATGTGCTGAGATACCTGCAGTCCACGAAGGGACTTTGTATGGTGTTTAAGGGCTCGTCTGAGAAGACTTGTTTGCTTGAGGGATACACTGATGCTGATTTTGCAAATGACAAGAGTTTGAAGAGCATAAGTGGCCTACTCCTACGGGTGTATGGCAATACTGTGTTCTGGAGGTCAAAGAGACATGTCAAAGAGACATGTCAAAGAGACATGTCAAAGAGAGATGATCACAACCGGTGATGCGACCGAGGCAGAATTGATAGCAATGAGTAGTGCAGCAAACGAGTTTATGTGGGCCAAGCAATTGTTGCTAGACTTGCATCTTCGTCCAGAAAAACCGGTGCTTTGGGGAGACAATAAAAGTGCGCATATCCTTGCAAACAATCCAATCTCTAGTGATAGGTCCAAACATATTCGAGTGCGGCACCTACGGGTCCGAGAATTTGTAGAGGCGGATGAGATCCAAGTGCAGTGGGTAGGGACCAAAGACCAGTTAGCTGATCTTCACTAAGGTTTTGCCTGGACCTGCATTGAAGGACGAGAGAAGCTGCATCTAATTCAAGATCAGAAGCCCTTGTAGGGGAGTGTCATAAATCAGTGTCTAGGTACACCTGCAATGCATGACGCGCAAGTCTGCGCATGGGTATGGTGGCCAAGGGCCCAACCCGTGTCATGTTAGGATAGTATGCATGAGCATACTTGGGGCGCTCCGTGAGCGGCTCGCCCCGGGCCATTGTCATTGGGCCACGTGAAGGCACACATCACAAAAAAGACATATTTCATACTGCCGATCCCAACTGGAGTGATGGGGCAAACACTCACGCATTCCAACGCGTCACCACAAGTTATTGGAGATCCATCACTTATTAGTGATTCCATCAGCTGATTGCATAGGGAGCACTGCATCTTGGCGAGGCCACCATTTGTAGCAGGGGGTAGTCTTGGGCGCATCACAAGCAACATTTGTGTTGCGCGTTTGTTGGGTCCGACACAATTGACACTAGTCCAAATGGGGCGCCCCTCCTCCGTTCACGCATCCAAATCCTTGCTTGTAACTCTGGCCGCATAGGTCCTCGTGCATGGCCGTAAGCCCAAGCTTCCACCGTCGTTCATTCCAATATTTCATTCCCTTAAGGTACTCCGCTCAGAAACTTGGGACCTCGCGTCCTAGACAAGATGTTTGCGGAGTACCTGTGCACTTGCATGGACTCGGTGCATACTTGCATTGGCACATGCAATGGTTTTAGATATCGTTATTGCGTCGCGAACGGCTTATATGTAGCGCTCGCGGAGCCATCTCGAGTGGCGGGTCTTGCGATGGCACGTGGTTCTCCTCAGTTGTATCCGTCAAATCTCCGTGCGGCGGCGACTGAGACCCCGCTCGCCACGCCTAAGGTGACCTCGTCCCCGGCTGCCACGTCACAACGTTGGTGTCCGGCATGCATATATGACTTCTAATGTGTGAATCGCTCACATAGCCACACGGTCGTTAGAGACGACCGGCCCCGTTAACGGTAAACATCGCTATGCGCTTCACAGGGCGGAAATTCGATAGCCCACTCCGATGTTAACCATCTTGAGATGATATTATGATGTCCGAAATCCACATACCGTACTAAATTAAACCCATCGACATCGAGGCCAGCGTTATTGTGTACAAAATATATCTGGGGCACGACAATTCGTCCACCGTTATGCGTTACATCTGTTAAAAAAAATTGGAGACTCGGCGTAACAGCTGAGCGTTACACATGACGAAGGAGCGTGCGCAGAGCGCGCGACCTGCCGCACCAGCGGTGCAACGCGCTGTATCGGGGTGACACACGGCACGTGTTTGAAAATCAGCACCGAAGTACATGTAAGGGACATGCTGCAGCTAGGTCACATCAGCTGATGTGTATCTATGCCAACAATTGGCACAGTGAACTTGTTTTGTCGCCAAGCGTGAAGTTGTGTGTCTAGCAAATATGTCCGACAGTGACAGCATCGGAGATGATGCCGACGTAGACGAACAACAGTACGGTGATACTCACTACGATTACGATGAGTACGTCAACTATGACCCAGATGTTTATGCTGGAGTGTACGAGATTGGCGATAGTCAGTGCAGCATCGAACCGAGTCTGCCTAGCGACGATGGCCAGCAGAGTCGTGGTGAGGAGCAAGATGATGTCGCTCAGCATTTGCACGATAAGCACGGGCACACACACGGAGTTGTTGTAAACGTGCTGGACGGTGAGCTACGACATGCAGTACGTGACGTGAGGTGCCTTAAGCGTTACGGGTGAACGAAATATTCGTGAAGATACGGCCAATCTGGCCACCGTTATCCGTTACAGCGAGGTGTTTCAACGCCACTTCAAGCCTGCGTTCTGCGTTACGTGTCGATGGGTTTAATTTAGTACGGTATACGTGCGATTTAGCAATGAAAGGCTGTGACTAATTGCATGCTCGTGGCCACTTTATGTGAGTCACATGCATGTTGATGTCTTTGTTTTCAGTATCATTGCGCTAGTGCATGATGCACATTCCACAACACCAATATTGTATAGGCTAAACATGCACCATTTCAGGAGGTGATTCCATCTTTGTGTTCGAATGCAAGCGCGAGTGGAAGCGTCATACCGTAATTTTAGTTGGGCGAAATGTTAAGTATGTGTGCGGAGTACTTAGCACATGACGCCTGAGATCAGGGATCACACCTGCATGGTCAATATCTGAGTCAGATACTTGAACCATGACCTTGTTCGACCTATACAGAGAGCTGGAATGTGTCTTCTCATTCGCGGGCTGGTGATTGCCACATGTCACCCCGTGCGTGCATCCGTATGTGCACTTGCCTTGTGCGCTACGAGGCACTTTCACAACACTTTGGCATCTCAACCTGTGGTTCGCTCCACGCCACACCCACTGAGCGTGCGTGTTGTGAAAGTGCCTCGTAGCGCACAAGGCATGCGCACATGCGGATGCACGCACGGGGTGACACGTGGCAGTCACCAGCCCGCGAATGGGAAGACACATTCCAGCTCCCTGTATAGGTCGAACAAGGTCATGGCTCAAGTATCTAAATCAGATACTGACCATGCAGGTGTGATCCCAGATCTCAGGCGTCATGTGCTAAGTACTCCGCACACATACTTAACATTTTGCCCAACTAAACTTACGGTATGACGCTTCCACTCGCGCTTGCATTCGAACGGTGCGCAGCCTCCCGCAGAGGTCCTCATGCACTGCGCAATGTGCATGCAACACATGCGAAGATGCACGTTTCAGCGTTTTTCACATTTCAGCATGTAGCGGTCGTATGACTTTACGATGTGGTAGGTCTGTCAGTTGATAGGGCTTCCAATAGACGTCCGCGCGGGTGCATAGCATCTGCGTGGCCGCCCACAGCAAGGGGCGATCCTGGGCGCATCACAAGTGGCATGTGCTGTTATGCGTTGGGGTAGACACCATGCTTGTTGGGTCGGTGCCACCACGCTTCAAATGGGGCGTTGGTACTTGCACTCTTTCCGCATTTTGCTGACACACATGCAAGTGCCATGTCTGCCTTCTTGCCACGTATTTCGAGAGATGGGTCCTCGTGCCCGGCCGCAGGCACGTCGCTTCCATTGCACTGAGTTACTCCGTTGAGAGCGCTCGTACGTGCCTAGCAGCTCCCGTCCTAGGCACGTACGATTGCTCTAGGTAAAATCGGTGATTCAGCGTACGCATCACATTGCAACATATTGACGGAGCGCTTCGGCCGTAGGATGCTTGGTGGATGATGTTGCCAATTAGTTTTGCCATGGTCCCCATTGCCACGGTGCGCGTGCTTATACATGGACACATGCATGCACATACTGATGCTTGTTCCATGGAGCCCGTAATAGTGACAACAAATGCTATACGAGCATCAAGGGTGCATTGAAAAGCTCACGGGTAGAGATTGCAGCAGCCAGTGTTTCATCTACAACAAGTGGAGATCCCGTATGATCAAAAGCACCCAAATCAGAATTATGCCTCAACCTGACGAGCAACAGCACCGCAAGGAGTGGACAAATCAATCAGGGAGATCCAATTCGGAATGTCCACAGGGGCATCGGGAGCGGACACGTCACAAAACCATTTTTTCAGACCGGGCATCACAAGTACCGTCGATGAGGGCTTGAGTTGGCCGCAGCAACATCCTGAGTAGGGCAGAACTTGCGCCAAATCCACACCCCAGACCGCGCCGCCATGCAGATCTTGAGTCATCACCACCCTTTGCCTCGAACACCTCCCCTGGATATACCTCGGATGTAGCGGTGCAGCTATCAGCACGACTGTGGATGCTGTCGCCTGTAAATCTCGCGTTATCTTTCATACACACGCTGCTGCCCTTCGGAGTGATTAGGTCCGAACACATCGGAATAATCGCGAAGCATCCGTATATGCCGTGCCTCACGTGATGTGCCAGAACGGCATCTATGCCTTCGAATAATGTTCTTTGCGGGATCAGCCGATGCTCAGCAGCCATTAGCTGTTTCTGACATAGTGCGAGCTTTGTTGGAGGCATATTGGGTGTCAAGCAGCAACGGGTTGGCTGTCTTGTCCGCGGAACGTCTGTGGTACTAGCGCCACGCACCTGTCTTCCAAACTTTCGTGTCTGACAGACCGATTCCTCTCAATTCTGCCTGCAGCCGCTGCGTACGCCGGGTTCGCTCTTTATACCCCTGCGGGGGCCTGGCGGTGTAGAGGCGTTCGGCCTTGCGCTATGGCCTGCCATGCACATGATCATGTCAATCTAGACTTATACCTGTAGTATCGCCAGGTGGACAGATTTTTGGGGCTTTGGAGGTGTACATCCCTGTAGCGCGGACGGCGTAGTGTACAGAAGGAAGCAATGAATGTGTAGTGTGCCACCACTAGCGCTCCGGGATGGCGCCTCAGTTCGAAAGTCACCGTCACATGAATATTAACTCTCTCACTGCTATCGTAAACTGCTGCTATGCTGCCGTTCGCGCGGCAGCTGGCCTTGGCTTCCGCGGGCCCTCCACTGCCGTTGAATCGGAATGCGCAATGCGCTAGGAGATTCTTCACATCTCGCGATGTACCATTACAGTATCCATGATGTTCTTGAGAGCGTTGGCGCTCAAGTGCCGGCAGCAGCACAGTGACAGATTGGGTGTCTGCATGCAGGTGTAGAAGAATTGCCGGTGCTGGGTCGGCAAGGACATGTATCACTCTAGATGTAGAAACAGCTTATGCTGGGGGCTTAAGGTCAGTTTTCTTGGACACTTGGCGAGCGTGCATGGTGCTGTGATCATCGGCCCTGTATACATGCTATGGACAAGGTGTAACTGCTAGTCATCCGTTTAGTATACACTCTATGCTGATCTATCTTGAACATCGTTCACTGCCCATTATTTTCAGGGATCCCAGAATATTTCCAGCCGTTCGGGACGATCTGGCTGGCCCCATCATGGTGTGAGCTATGCATATGGCAGTGGAGAGCTCCATGGAAGGCCTCGTGGAGACCCTGATTTATCAGCAAGCCAACCGAATCGAGGTATAAGAGGTGTCAAACCACACTCAGTGAGCACAATCCTCCAGATGCGTGCGTCAGCTATGGGAAGACGCCATTCACACGTATGTCATCATCTCTTCCTCAAGGCTGTCGAGAATGTATAGACAAACAGCACCGCATGTCACTCTATGAGTTGATGCAGTCCACCATTCAGAAAATTACTGAGGCGATGCAAGGCCGGACTGTCTCATCATCACATCGAGAAGCCATTGCTGCTGGACAGCGCCGCCGCCATGCTCGGCGACGTGCGCTGGTTGCGATGGAAGCCTTGCACCAAGAGCTGACTGCAGCGGACGCGACCTGTGACAGTCAAGTATCTGCTGATGCTGCTGACGCTGCTGCAGCAGCCTTGCGTCAGTTGCAATCATCGAGTATACAAGGACCCATGGATTCTGTGTCGGTTTCTGCTCGCGTCAAGAGCCTCTCTTCCACGATGACCAGTGAAATCGTAGATGATGTCCATCAAGAATATGCAATACGTTTGCGTTCGTTTCGGCAGTACGTTTCACGCATAACTGTTTTGTCAACATAGGCACCATGAGATTGAAGGAACATTGTCAGTGAGCTGTGCCTGTCGCTTGTGCAGTGCCCAGCAAGAGGTCCGACCGTGGATCGACTCGTTTCAGGCCATACATGGCCACAAACCCACTCTACAAGATGCTCTTGCATGTGGGGATGCACAAGTTGTTGAGAAGTACAAGCGCTATCAGGTACAGAAGGATGGTCTCACATCTGAGATTCCGACAATGCGTGATGCACTGGCCACTCGCACTAAAGGCCACTCTGGGTCAAACAATAGAGGTTGGAAACGTGGTCCCGGTTACAATGGTAACATTGTTCCTGTGAGTGCTGCTGAAGCTACAGCACGTGTGCAAGCTGCCATGAGCTATCGTAGAGAGCACCAGGAAAACTGCAGCTCTCCAAGTATAGAGACTGATGCAAGCTGTGATGAATGCCAAGCATCTCGGGCAATGCCAGATGCAGCTGCACGGATTGCTGGGCTACAAGCCAAAGTGGAGAGATCTACTTCAGCAGCCAACGGCCGTGCCAAGTCTGCACTTTTGAAAGCTCTGCAATACAAACAGCGGGGTGCAGCTTCAGCACAGATTGCGCATGAAATCGGCCCTCAAGAAGCTAGGACAGAGTCTGCAGTACGACTTGTGTCTGTGGAAGGGAAAGCAATTGGTGGTGTAGACTATTCGGCAATTGATGCAAGTTCCGCAGCTGCAGGCGAAAGCAAATTGATTCGGGCAGGCCATATGCCTGTCACATCTTATCGCAATGCCCAAAGTTTAGGCAGTTCTGGCTCAGACACTTGCTGCGGGCTTCAGGATCTAGGTGCAGAAGTTCAATGCGGCGAGAATTCTGCAACAGTGGATGCCACTTTCAAGCCTGCCACATGTACTGAGCCTGCCATCGCTTCGCCAAGATCCGTGCAGAAATCTCCAGCACATCTGTCTGGCGCAGGCATCCCTGCTTCAGGTGACTCACATGATGTCAGCCGTCCAGGTTCTGGTGCAGAGGGGCACAGCTTGAAGCACCCAGGTAAGAGCAAGTGCATGAAGCAGGACGAGGGCAATTCGGGCAACATTTGCACTGCCCCGATTTTGCAACCTAGCGCAAATTCTGTTATAGAAGCATCTCCAGATTCGCCAACCACATTTGCTGGTGCTGATGGCACCACCGCGGCTCTGTTTGAGCTGCGAGGGAAGCGAGCGGCTGTAACTGAAGCAGCTGCTGCAGCTGTGGTGTTAACCATCGCATGCGAACACAATGGTGTATTTTTGAAGCAAAATATCAGAGAAGGAAGTTTGGTGTCCATGGCATTGGCTGCTGCTAGGCAGGCTGAACAAGTGCACACAGAATTCGATGAGGCGCGAAAATCTGTGATGCAGCTTCTACGAGATGGAGCCGATACATACTGTGGCGGACTGATGCTGTTGAGACGTCTGTTTTGATGTCCGGGAGCACCTGTATGCTTCAGGCAGCCGTAGGCACCTTTGCGTGGAGAGATTCGGCTGTTGTGGTTGCAGGCCCTTTTTCGGGTTTGTGTCGTAAGCCTGGTGGTTGATGTTGCAGTGGATAGACAGGCACATGTGGGTTGTACACCCAAAGGAAGCCTGCTGTTACGTCTGCTGCCAATAATTGAACGTGATAAATTTTTTGTTCTGTTAACGTCTCTTTTGATCATGTCATGCGTTGATGCCCGGACTATTGTCGCATTGCATGCAGCAAGCGGTGGACATGTTGCGTCTGGAACACCGGTCGCCATGGTCAGAAGCGCGAAGTGGTGCCAACCTGCAACTACCTTGATTATATCTGCTGTACACCACACAAGGCCTCACAATGCATCAACATGTTGCACACGCCTGTCGGCTACACGGCGCCCCGGCGTTGGAGTCTGATCGGCTGATATGTGCGCGGAATGCCCGTCTGGGCGGGCCACGCCAATATATGTTCCCGGAGTCACGAATCGGAGAGTTGTGGGTGAATTTGTGTCTTCAAAGCTCTCAGCAAGCAGCGAAAGATGTTCACGATCGAGGTCGAATGATCAGGATGGTGAATCAAAACAATTCATCTTGTCTGGCTATTAGGCATCCAGATGTTCGAAAGTTTTGGTGCAAGGCGTTGCATTTCGAGACTGTGAGTTGGCCTTGTTTCTGGAACGCGCTGCTATCATGGTTCACTCCCCATGTAGACACGGTGGCTGCGAAAATTCTTCTAAGCGACTGTCAGCTCCGGAAGATTTGCCAACAGCGCATATGTCAAGGTATTGGCGAGCATGTGGATGTGCGCAGTGTTGATGAAGCTTTCCCGCCACATGTGCCAGTCATGCAGCGGTTGGAATGCTGGGTTACGTCAGCAGCACCCGCATCACAAGTGCGACCAAGCCATGGTGGCACAAGTCTGTCTCCATGTCCAACATCATTACACCTCTTTGAATCTCCACCGGAATTTTTGCACAGCAGCCGACACCTATGTGATGTCTGCTTGGAGCAAACATCTGCTAAACTATGTGTCATGGCTGTGAAGAAGCTACAAATCTACTTGTCAGACCTGCACAATCGGGAGCATTTTTTCAAGGAATCGACTTTAGTCAGGCATGGCGAGCTACTTGGTGCACACCTGCGTGAGACCTCTGATGGACGCTTATCGTTGGAGCCAGCGTCTGCTACATTCACCTCAGGTGAAGGAAATTATCAGCAATGTTCGGTGGACGCCACCAGGTCATGCGCGCTCAGTTTGCTTTCCAAAACTCTTTTGAAGCTGCATCAGGTGATTGCTGATGTCAAATCAAGACTGATCAATGTTATTGGAGTGTCAGGGCAGAGCAATACAATCCGTCATCATAGACAAGTGATCTGTATTACCGGACCAGCCATGAGCGGAAAAACCCGATTTGCAAGCCTTCTGGCCAATGCAGTTCATACAAAGGCCCTGAACATGCAAAACGGCAGTCAGTGCCCAACATGCGCCCACCATCTTGACATGGCTGGAATCTTTCACCTAGAGCAGGCCATTGACAAACTATCTATGGCTTTCACCTGCACCTCATACAAGCGAGACCTTCAGCAACCATTTGAATTTATTCATGAAGGTGGAATGCCGAGAATGCCTTGTGTTCTCGTCCTCGACCAAGTGGACGCTCTACCAACAAACCATCTAATCGACTTCGTGCGGTTGATCCTGTACGCGTCACCGTCTACAAAATTGTTGATAACCAGCCGGGTGATGAAGCTCAACTCCAGCCAGCTTGTGTGTCAGGAAGTGCTGCAACCATGGTCAAAGGTATTTCTCTCCAATGGCAGTACATAGACTCATGCACTCGAAAGCTTGACTAGCTCAGACAGTGAATCGCCATGCAGATACTGACTGCAGCATGGGTAGCTCAAGCTTGTGACGGCTGCTATGCTGGGAAACTATCTGCCTCTGATACGGTGCTTCTCATTGCCTTCTCCCGAGGCATTCCTGGGGTTTTGAAATGTCTGACTCAAATCGTGCGAAGACATCACTGCATTGGCCAAGTGAAGTCTATGCTGTCTGCAATGTTGCCGAAGGTGGAGGCGACCATCATGAAACCTAACGAAGTTGCCACGGTCTTGAGAAACGTAATGGTACATTTGGAAATGTCAGGACTGTCTGACACTCATGGTGACACTCATGGATCGGCTCTCACCTCCTTGACCAGGGAAGTCTCTGTGCCACCTTCCCTGGGAATTGTGCTGTCAGCATCCAGTTGCGCGGAATTTGAACATCGGGCCCACACCATGTGCTTGAAGGTGCATGCCCTTGACTGTCCTGTATCACACTTCACCAGGCCACATCATCCCTCGCCTGCTTCGAGTGACTCTACCTCAGTGCTGTCGTAGAATTTGACGAGCTCTTGCCACAATGGGTCATCTGTCCAGCTATGTTTGTCAGAATTGCACGGAGACGACAAATCCTCAACAGATGACACCATCTGCAAAGTCATTTTATGGCGACACAAACAATCTCCACCCACCGTTGCGCCTGCTCTGTAGAGTTTTGCATGTTTTAAATCATGTAGCTGCCCTAATCCGCATGGTTCAAATGCATTAAGGACATGCATATATGTGTGCATTATGTGTTGGGTGGGAAGATGATCATTCTCCATCACACTCAGATCATCAGTTAGCTTTCCTGTGCTAATTCCTGCATTATTTGGTCAATCCTTACGCTATGATTCGTCGGGACAGGCAGCTGATGCCTAAACTTGCTCTGAAGGAGGCTCCTGCTGTTGAAGAGGTGGCGTTGCGTGCTCCGAGAGCCAATTTCGATTTGCCATTTGGATGTCGGTTATATTCTGTGCCTGATCAAGCTGCAACGTTCCAACGCGGTGCCGGTAAGCCAATGTCGCGACCCAACCCAATGGATTCCTGCCACAGAATCCTGGACGCAAATGTGTTTTCAACCGGCAAATTTCTGTATCTACCTGTGGCTTCCACGCTTCTAGCTCGGTCCAAGTCTGGCATCGCATTGGCTGCGAGAGATCACTACCCTGCAACAAGCATTAGGCAGACCAGGAGAATTTTGACCAAGTACATTGCCAGTCTGGCAGGCACCTGTGTGAGCTTGTATGATCAGCACCCGCTCAGCACAGTGTTGCTCCTCAGACGATTTCAGCCAGTACTATGGGCACTGTTTTCACGCTGTGTAAACCGCCAGGTCATTCACGCTCTCATTGACAGTTTTGAAGTTCTGGGGCTTATGTGGGGTCGAAGATTTACTGAACGGGTGCTTGCTAGAGCGCTCCGGGCTGCAGCCCAGACCAATGGACTTCTCCATGCAAGGGTGTGCTAATTGCGATTTGCCACACACTCGTGGTATTGTCATCTTGAATGGTCATGTGCCGGAGTGCAAGAGTGTTTAATTGCAATAACCTGTTGGGGTCGATGTGTCCAGGTGCTAGTCCTTTGTGCCAAGGTACAGAACTGCTGTGGGCCGACAAAGCCCCACACTCCATGGCGAGAAATACAGCAAGTCATTGAAAGACACTTCCCATGGCCATCTTACCCAGCAATTATGCTTTTGCTGTGGGGACCTGTTGGTATGCTGAAACAAACCTGTACTGTGCTTGGGTATACATATATATGAAAACACGGGCATGGTAACATGCAGTAAACTGGCTACATAACACATGCCTTTGCATGCAGAGAGATTGATTGACAAGAGAAGACCTGAGGTGAGCATGAAGCAGATGCAAATTGCTTGCAAGGTTCAGCGTGATGCTTCGTTCCAGCGCCGCATCGCTGCACACCTTTGTGACTGGTATGTTGTGAAGGCAAAAGTCGATATAGGTGGACTGAATGCCAATGAAAGCATCTTACAGTCTCTCGACTGGGCCATGATAACGCGATCGCATATGTCTGGATGGCAACATCCTGCAACATGGAAGGTCATGCATTGCAAGTTGGCGATGCAGCTGCTCCATGAGAAAGCCGCCCCGCCGGCAGAAAATCTAGTAAGGCAAATTATCACTGCTCAGATTCAAACACTGGGAGCACAGCATGAGCAGGTCATGCTGTCGCAGCAGGCTTTGGCACATCTACTGCTGCAGCAGCACAATTCCGGCGAAGCTGGAAGACTTGTTGCTGTCACATTCCAGCATCTCGTCCGGCATGGCAGAAGAGGAATGCATTGTCTTCACCTTCGTGTTGCAGCGGCGTTGAACTTGTGGGCCATGAGGCATTCATCCAAGGTCAGAAATATAACCAGGGGTATCAGCATTTGGTGCTGGAGTGTTGCTTGTATCCTTCGACGTTTGATTATATTGCAGGCCATCACATGTCTGATACCAGTGGTGAACGAAGTTATCACAACCGCACACACGCGCATTTTCAGCATATTCATCAAGATTTTGGCGGGAGCTTTTGCAGAACAAGACAGACTGGAGGAAGTTGAAGCACTGATGATGTTTGTGTTGCAACATGAACGGAGGCGAGCAAAGGTCAATGCGCCGATACAAGACTACAGTAGTGCGATGACACAGGATGATATTATCTGCTGGATGATAGCAAAATTTCCCACCGAGGACATCAAGCCATGGCAGATTATCTCCACAGCATACCGAAAAGCGGGTCTTCATGATCAAGCCATTGCAACTGCATCCCTGATCAAGCCTTCAACTGCTCCAGCGTATGCAGAGGCGTGTGTTACTATTGCTGAGGCAAGCTTTCACAGGGGTGACCTGCAGGTGCTACACGGTTTCTGAACATTCAAATGCAGAGATTTTGTGGCTGCACCGATCGGATTAGGTACCAAGGCTCACATGCAGGGGGCACAGCGAGCATGCGCTGCATGGTACAAGCAGAACAAGGAGTTGCCTGGGGTCAACGCGCATCTCCTCTTTGTGTCTGCCAGGGTACAAGCTCGCCAGGGAAATTGGGAAGAAGCATGTGCTGTGCTCAGTGGCCTTCAAAACGCATGCTTTGGCATGCTTGAGCCTGAACTTGGTGCAAGCATACTGCACCTCAGAAGCTCCTGTCTCACTAAGCTTGGACAACTCCATCTTGCAAGAGAGTATTTGTTCGAGAGTGCAATGGTTCGCTAGAGCTGTGCTGTTATTTCTCTGGTGCAGCTGTCGCCGAGTAAATTGCTGAGGGCTGACATATATCTTGTTTAACAGGTGCTAAGTAAGTCCTACGGAGAGATGAGTGCAGAGCTGGGGCAACATCTTGAAGTAATATCTGATCAACTTATCAAGGATCGTAAATTGAAGAGAGCTGCATCTATGATTGATCATGCCAGGAACATCTATGAACGCAACGGGTCATGCAGCAGTGAAAGCTGCCACCGTCTTGCACTTGCCCGTGTTAGTCTCCTGTTTGCGAAGTTACAGCAGGCGCAGCTGGAGTTCCACAAAGCTGAGGACTCCATCAACAATTCGCTGGACCTTTGTCACCAGCTACTGCACACCAGCATAGACAATCAGGGCGTGCCAATGTGTACACATCTGGCTGTTGAAAGAGCGTGGGGGATCCAGGAACTTTCGGTAATTTGCAGAGCGTTCCAGAAGTTCACAATATCTCAGGACAACGCAAAGCTTGGTCGTTACCAACTGAAAAAGATTGCAAGAGTTGCTCGGGATGCTCTCTGTGCATATAGTGCTATCTTACTTGAGCAAGCCACGGACACGCACAAGGCTGTGCTCTGCGCCATTGCTGCGGCCAAGATATCACGCAAGTGTGATGGTCCTGCAGCAACAAACACTTTGTTGGCAGAGTGCCACGTCTGCACCAGCATGGCTCAACATATCCTCAAGCAAAGGGCTTCGCCATTCTACATCCTATCGCCATGGCATTGTAATCGGCTTGCTGCAAGATACTTTTTGATGGACCAAGTATCTCATTCCATCATTGAAGCCAATCCCGCAATACAGCATCGTGTGAGAGCATGTTGGATTAAGTTTCTTGATCAAACTGGCTTCGATGCAGAGGAGCATGCACCTGATGGCTACAGCCCAGAGTTCACTGTATACTGTGCTGCCGTACAAGAACACAAAGGCAAGCAAACTGAAACTGCATGCCTGAAGTTGCTGGCGGAAGGTTGCCTGCATGCAAAAGCCATCGCTGGTACGGCGCATTGCGGGGACAGGATGCGGATTCAACTGGCGACTGCGTACATGGCGTTGTCTGAGGTCAGACACCCCTTACAAGTACCTTCACCACTGCACTAAACTGTGTGCTGAGGTCAGTCATGATTAATCGATCAATTGAGGTATCTCCTTCTCATTGCAGGGTGAATCATCTGTTGCGATCCAATTGCTTAAAGCAATTATCCATGGACTTGACACAACTGTGATAAACAAGTGTGACACTGTGATTCGTGTCGATGCTTTATGCCTGTTAGCTACAGTGCTTGGGAAGGACAAGCTGCACGACCAGGCATTGGCCGCGTGGGACCAAGCGCTCAAGAGTGTTCGGTGCTGCACCAGGTCTTCGGCAATGCTGCAGCAGCATGGGCTTCAATGGCTATGCATCATCCATATGAATGTTGCAATTCTACACGACCGATACCTTGGCAACCTGAAATTGGCACAAGACAGCTTCCAACAGTGCCTTCAAGTTTTGACAGAGGTCGACCTGGAATGCTGCTCACAAAAGTTCCGCCAAACACAGGCGTATGTATGCACCGTGCTTGTGCTCCGCTGCAACGTTGGCGATTGGACCTGTACGCCAAACTTTTGTTTCATGATGCAGGTGATGCTGTTCCTTGCTATGTCGTTCACAAAAAGCGTAACCAAAAATATGAGTTCCGGTCCTGTGATGCCTGTTGAGGTATCTGGCATGCCTGGCTGCATCAAGTCTGTTCCCAGCAATTCTGATCCCAACAGCACCAGTGGCACCGTCCTTGCGAGAAGGGAACGCCATCCGATGATTGGTGCCAGGAACATGGAAATCATTAGTCTATCGTGGCGTGGAGTTGGCCTGCTGCAAGACTGTAGAGTACATCGACTGTACGTTTGTGCAGCCTATATGTGTGTATCCTCTGCATGCCAGGCACAAGCTTCACAGCCCGCCCTCAGCACTTCAGTGCAGTATGCACTTGTGTCCAAGGCTTGCAACGCGGCTGAACAGGCATGCAGCATTATGGGACTGTCAGAATCAGGCTGTCACCGGGTTCCTATGTGGGACAAGGCTAGTTCTCCTATAGATCATTCAGAGTGTTGCATCTATGAAGCTTCCCTGCTGAACCGTGCAGCTTGCCTGTCCGCATATGTGCAGATGTGCGCTAGCAATCGAAATCTTCCAGCTTTGGGAAGCAACACTGACGCACTGCTGTTGCAAGCGAGCTGCCAGCATGTAAACGTTGCCTGTGCTGCTGCAAAGAGCCTCTTCTGCAGCTGCCACCCCTTGCACGCAGACACCAGAAGGGACCTGGAAGAATTGTGGTTGGAGAAGCTGTCTTGCCTTGCAGCATGCACAGAGGTGGAAGAGATGATCACACAGCGCCTCGCAAGTGCTACAAGTGATAAATCTCCTTCTCCATTTGTGGGCAATGGACCACGTGCCGTGCTTGAAGAAGCCATGCAGGCAATTCGAAAGACCAGATGAATGTGGCAACAGATCCATCCGCCGCATTATGACCTGCGTATGTCGACTATTTATACATAAATCATTGTTGAATTATGATTCTAATACTACATCTGTAACATTATCAGTCACATTGACATGTGGCGAGAATGAGCAGCTTATTTTGGTGAAACACGCATGGTGCTGAAGCTGGCTTTGTCCGGATTCCTAAACTCGTGATTACCTACCGGTATGCCTGATCCATCGTGCGGAGGGTCATACGCATGAGACTGGCGTATGATGCGTGCTACTGCCTGGTGCAGTTACATTGTACATGCAGTGTATTTGGTGTTTGGTGAGTGAATTACCCTCCAGGCCGGATGAACTTTTAACAGACAGCTCGTATTTCAGTGGTCCTTAACATCTAGCAGTCGTTGTACATACACACAGCGTGCACCCTCACTCACAGCTGAACAGAGCCTAAATGTAAGCTTTCCATTGAATGAATGCGTATGTATGAGCCTTGAATGTGCATGGATCGCTTGCAATGAACTCAATTACATGCTGCACCAAATGTCAAAGTAATTGCTGGCAATTCGAAACCGAAAAACCCGCGATTGTATGCTTCACAGAACTTCAAGGACAAGTGCGTGTGATTGATGCTTGTTTGTGTAGCCGCTGACTGTCCTTGCACCCGCCACGGATGCCTGCTCGTGACATGTGATCTCGAAAAGTTCATCAGTGTTTCATTTTGCTGCATCACGAGCACGTCACTTCCTGCGCCAGCTGGTACCTCTATCCTAGTAAAACACATGTGACTGCCTCTTCAGCGAGAACAGCCTCATTGTTATTATGTAGAATCTTTCCATCGTGCCCAATGAGCCGCCACCATCGCGTACTCGATTCCTTTGTAATCTGTACACGTGGCATGACTGCGGATGTCTCATGTGAATGCATGCATGGGGAGCTAAGCGCTCCTTGTCTCTTTCATGCTGATTTGCATGCTAAAAAAAACAGGATTTGGTCCATGTGGTGAGACAAGGCGTTGGAAGATAATCATAAGAATGACTCAATGGCTAGGAGGCTGCTATGGGGGAGCTGGAAGGTAGTAAATCAAGAGCAGCTTGTCTACATGATGAAGACAATGTGGTTGGTATCTCAAGGTGCTATGCAAGCGTTGGTGTAAACGCGCCAGGCGCATGTTAAGAGGTGATGGGATTCTGCAAGCGTGACCATGGTCACGCTTCGAATGCATTCGGTCATCTAGGCAGCGGACAAACGCGGAGTAGCCGGTGGCACCGCCAAGGCAACAAACAAGCACGCCAACGCCCCCAGTGCATGCACGACAGGAGATGCCAACCCATTGTAGGGTAATATCTGCTCTCTTAAACTCCAATCAAGTCAACTTTTCCAGTGGCTACAGGGGGAGTGCGGAGCCGGCCCAGCATCATGTATTTTCTGTTCCTGACAAGCCCGATCAAATAGAATTCGCTACATGTGCCAGGTGTATGATCATGTTTTCAGCAGATCAACTCATTGCGACAGACACACAGCCTTGCGGACGATCCGGCACATGCCACTGCAATATTAGAGGAACAGAGTAGTGCCTTGGCTAAAACAGTAGCTACATAGGCTCAACAACAATCGTATAAATTTTTAGGATGACATTTCATTCGCAAGTGGATTGTTCCAGGCTGCGAGGCCTGCTGTATGTTCTCGGGAACATCGGCGTGCCGCTGCGCAGGAGCGTTCATGTCACACAGCGCTGATCAATGTCCGAGATAAACATCGAGTATCATATGCCATGTGTAGTATCATATGCCATGTGTCTTACAGCGTACCGCCATGAGCGCCAGCGCCACCGCGGTGGAGCATGGCGGAGGGGCTAGGAACATGTCATGCTTGCAATGCTGTTGGCACAAGCCACAGCATTCATCAGCTCTGCTCCTTGCTGCTCACATGACTACACTTGCAGCTGCACAGTCTCATTGTCTGTGTGCCACTATGTGGCAGCATGCTGCTGTTAACTTGTGCATGTGGCAGCAACTCATGCTTGCAATGCTGTTGGCACAAGCCACAGCATTCATCAGCTCTGCTCCTTGCTGCTCACATGACTACACTTGCAGCTGCACAGTCTCATTGTCTGTGTGCCACTATGTGGCAGCATGCTGCTGTTGACTTGTGCATGTGGCAGCAGCTCATGCTTGCAATGCTGTTGGCACAAGCCACAGCATTCATCAGCTCTGCTCCTTGCTGCTCACATGACTAGCATCACTTTGCAGGTATGTCTTACAGATGCAAGCAGAGAGGCTGAAGCAGGTCCTTTCTGGCAGAGTAGTCCCGAAGCGAGTAGGTATACTATACTAGTAGTCCCAGCTTTGTCTGCCGATGGGTGTGTAGATGGCAAAGTGTGTTATCTAGGCACGTGGAGGCCAGGTAGACGACAGCCTAGAGGCTGCCCTCTTCATGGGCCTGGTTGTAATCATACTCAACATGACGAAATATGTCGTTGCGTGGCCGAGATAGTGTATGCAATGTCCTGATGCTTGCATGCTTCCAGAGTTCCCCATAGGCTTCATGCGTAGGAGTGCTAGTGGCACGTATGCACCTGGCCCCTCACACCGAGTAGATTTGCTTGTGGTGATAGGTAATATGACTATAATAGCAGTGGAAGTGGATGGCAGTAGCCACTGCCATCCACTGCTCGAGCAGCTGTTCATGCAACATCTCAAAATTCTCGTATGCCTTCACCCGCCCACGATTTTTGGGAAGCTCGCCAGTCATAATTGCTGGAACAATGTCTTCTTCTCTCATGCCCCGAGCGAACATGACTACCCCTAACATGTGCTGCATCTCGCACAACCTGAAGCGGGGGCGTTCGGCCTCTGCCTCATTGGCGGCACCTGCAACAGGAAAATGAATGGCCCCATCTAGATCTAAAAGGTTCTAACTATTACCTCGTGCAGTGGCGTGCACTTTAGCGTCCGCATACCATCCATCGCGAATAGTGACACCGGGCGGTGCCAAGCGAGATCAGAGAATGCGAGAGCCACGCTCAAAAGGCAAATTAAGAAACAAATAGGACCCATATTGACCGTTAGAACATGGAGTAGGGGCAGTGAGGGTGCGTGCGATGTTAGATATTACACTGGCCGGCACTCCACCGGTTTTCAGCCAAACTCGGGGTGTTGGAATCTCGCATGGGGCGTGCGTCACGCGACACCACTGACCACACCGCCACGCCATGCACTCCACGAGATCAGTGTTGACAATTGGATTGCAGATTCGCGAAGCACGCAAAAAAGCTGCTGGTGAATGCATTCGATTTGTGAGACTGAGTGCACAGCAACTTTCAGCACCGAAAATGGTGAAGCACACGCATGTTCGGGCTCGATAGCACACGCAGAATAGCTGTTGGAGCTGGTGTGCAAGGATTGAGGCTCAGATTCGAACAGGAGATCACTTGAGGTATATGTGAAGTGCTGATCGGGCGGATTTTGGTCGAGCTGCATGTTGGTTATTTGGCCTTGAGGCTGCGAATTTTCACAACACAACATCAGTGGTAATGCACTCTGGGGTGTCACAGTGGCCTGCCGCAAACATCCTTGCACTGAGAATTGAAAAACGCAGTTTTTGGGCATATTTGGAGGTGGACAGCACCACACATGGATCCCACCTGCCACATAATTTACATGTGCTACTCATACAAGTGCCAGGCAAGCCAGCAAGCTGCTGGAATTGGGGGCTGGCATGGCGGGCTCGCTCGGCCTCACTCTGCTGAGTCATGCCAAACCTGGATGTGAACACAACGAGTTTGGCAGAAAACCAGAGACAGCGGTGTGCAACGGTCTTCTGTCAGTCACGGTATACGTATGACTGTGAGTCATTGACTCATACCCGATTACACGTAGCATTGCAGTGTACGCACTCCACGGACTGCTGGGTACATGTGAACTCACAAAGCACAACATTTGCCATAAAGCTGACCTTGTCACGGTGCGGTGTTCACTTCGCGTCCGTATGACATTGTAGAGGGGACTCGTGCGAGCGACACGTCCTTCCCATGAAAGCGACGTGTTACACGTCGCAATCATAGGAAGCTTGCCGGTCATCACTGCGATCGTTGCAACGCGTTGGTGCGTCGCGTCGTCCGTCTCGTCTCGTGTGTCGATGCCATCGATATCGCGCTAACGGTCGCCATATATAACGTGCAGCACCCACGGGACGCACTCGTTCGGTTGCAAGAGGGCAGCGGAATGTGCTCTGGTGTCACAGAAGTCATGGCCCAATGTACTGCAACCAGCTACGGACAGCGCTGACCTAGTAGCGCCGGTGCATATGCGAATGTTCGCGATCGCAGATGTGACGTCGACTGTTGGTTCACCGTTGTGATCACGGTCTTCCAGCATGCACATGTCTAAAGCATCGCTGTATGTCTCTGCTGTCTCAGTTCCAGCTATTGTCAATGCTAGCAGATACCGCTCCCGTTGTTTAGAGTCTGTGCTTGAGTTTTGAAACGTTGCTTCGGGTCGACACAACGCTGTCTGGATGGCCAACACACCTGACACGGCTTCCACAGGGGCCGGGACAGACGTTGGTCAGCGAATGCATGGTATCATGCGAAACCTCGTGCATCGGGACGTGAGATCGTATACAGTGCTCATGCGGGGTCTGGAGAGCTTTCGTGCCGTATCCGCAGACGGTTGTCAGCTAGTCATCCCAGTGGCCACGATATCTCTTAGCACCTGTCTACAGACCATCTTCGACAGTTCTGACGCAGAATTATCGATTCCTTTGCCGTTTGCCTGGGTGCGGGCTTGGCTGAGCTTCGTCAGCGGAACGCCTGGAGACAGCGACAAGCCCGACCAGCTGCCCGTCCGGGAGCTTTTGCAAGTTCTGCAGGCACGGCACAACTGCCCCGCTGACGTTGAAAACTTCAATTTTCCATTGCTCGGAAGGAAGCCGCAACTGGGGCCCTGGTCACAGTCTGATGCAGCGGGGGGGGGGGGCAGATTCGAAAAGCCAATGTTAAGTGACGAGATATGGCATAGCAGGAATGTACAGTTGTGGTTCAGACACAAAGGAAATGTGTGCTTCATAAATGTCCAGCGCAGGACCTCACGCGTCACTGTGAACAATATATACTCTTGACCGCCAGCAGAGACTGCTGAAGAGTGAAAGTTTCTGCCAGATCGGACAGGTCAGGATGCACATAGACCGTGTTTTGCAGGTTGCGGACTTTCTTGCTGACCCTGCAACCGTCAGCTCAGCTTGCAGACAGCTCGCGCTGCAGCTCACCTCTTCTGGAAAGCCACATCATGAAACCGTTGGGCGTGGCAAACCAAGCCCACATTTGCGACATCCTGATGTTGTCGTTGCAGTGCGCCCCTTCTGCCATTGTGTCAGCCCCAACCTTGATGCTCTTGACAGGCGAGGGCAAGCACATTTCGGACGTATATCATCTGTCTGTAGGTGCATGCTCTGCATGGTGGTGCATTTCTAGAGGCATTGTCGTTGTTGTTGTAACTTGCGATCATGCTCACGAATGTACATACACAACAGGGTGCAGTGAACATTGCCTGCACACCATGACGTATGCATGCGAAACCGCCATGGTCATGGGCCCACGTGTGCATGCTTCGGCGGGAAGCCCATCTCATGCTATCATTGTGAATGCAGTTGGTGCATCTAAGTAGGCACAATGTGGTGTAAGAAGACCGACCCGTCGTGTAAATCTGCTTCTGCTATGCATCAATCAATGCAGTATGCTTGTGTCAGTGCCCCAGTTGGTATGCGCCAATCCTTTTACACCTGTGGAGGCACAAGAGTCTGATGCCCACGCATGTGCAGGTCCTTCAAAGCATCCCCAGTGCCTTTGCAATGCTCATTCTTGGTGCTATGTTTACAATGCGCCCCGCTGGCAGGCGACCGGCTCAAGGCTCGGGTGATGCCTCGGCGCTGCCGCTGGCAACTGTTTTGCTGAGCCTGCCGCCGTCGTTGCGGCCCCTGGCCATCCGTGCACATGACCCCGCCGTCGACCGCTGCTGCTCCCTCCGCATCTCGGACATGAGTGCAGAGGCAGCGGCTGCCTGTGCAGCTGCTGCAGGGTCCGGGTGTCTCCATCTCACAGACGTGATTCTACAAAATATATTCTTTGCGCCCCGGGGTCATGATCCAGTCTCTGAGAATATCTGCGACCACTCAGCTCTGCATTGCGCGCTAGGCCACATTTCGACGCTTCCAAAACTTGTTTCTCTGAAAATTTCGAGAGTGGCGCTGAATTCATACGAGGAGAATCATGAAATGACCTTTCCAACGGTGCTCCGTCTCCCTGGGCTCACCCACTTAGAAGTAAGCAACTGCGCTATCCTGGGAAGCGGGGCCTGCATTCTGCGCTGTGTGCATACAATGATCAAGCTTCGCTCGCTCACCCTGAGCATGTGTGGCCTGAATGGTTGCGAGAATGCTCCTGCACAGCACGGTGTTGAGCTGGCCGTGCTAGCGGAGGGGCTGCGACATCTATCTGCACTCCAGCTCCTATCGTTTGCACACAACCCTCTGACGAATTCGGGCCTTCAAGTTTTAATGCCATCTCTGGTCGGCCTGCCGTTGCGGTCGTTGGTGCTGCGTGGTTGCTCACTGGAGCTTGGGGATGATTGGGCGTGGGGAGATCCAGGAATCAGTATCGCCTGTCTCTCCACGCTGAGCCGCCTGGACTTCTCAGAGAACAGTCTGCGCCTGCCTGGGCATGCTTTGGGCCGAGGGGTCCTGCAGCTATTCCGGTTGAAACACCTGTACCTGAGAGACATGCAGGCCGTCACGAAGGCGCAGCTGTGTCTGCTGTGTGAGCTCCAGAAATGTCAGCTGGGCCTGGTCAAGTTCCACATGTCCAAGGTGAGCAAAGCGCAGCCCGTGCTCAGAACACTGCAATCCTGCCTGACCCAGTGCCACTCATTGCAAGAGATCATGCTCGGGTTCACACAGCCACTGCCGCTGATGAGCTTTGTCCCAGTCTGCACAACGAGCCAGAAGCCGCTGCAGCGGCTGCAACGCTTAACACTGTCCAGAGTGAGCCTCTGCGATGACACCGTGAAGCTGCTGATCGAGGGACCCAAGCTGCTTGCGCTAACGAAGCTGGCTTTGAAAGGCGTAGATGGCAGCCAGAAGGGTGTCAGTGCATTCGGTTCCTGGATCGCATCCTGCCAGGCGTTGGAAGTCCTGGTGATTGAGACAGTGCAGGCTGGGATTATGGGCGGTGCTGTAGTAGCGCAAGCGCTTCAGGGCTTGCAGCGGCTGCAGCAGCTTCGCTGGCATGGCCTTCAGCTTGGCTACATGTCCACGGGCGTGCTCGCAACCAGCCTACGTCAGTGCCAGGGTCTGCAGCAATTGCTTCTTGGGGGCACTGGCCTGGGGCAACAGTGCTGGGCCGAGGTTATGCAGGTGGCTGGCCAGCTGCCGGTGCTAAGAGTGCTCGGTGTGAGCGATGAGGATGTAGGAAACTCTGCCGTGCATGAGCTGCTCCAATGTTTGCCACGGATGACAAAGCTGTGTCAGCTTACAATGCAGAGATGTGGCTTGAGCTTCAAGCAGCGTACGAATCTTACATGTGCGTTGCCGCCATGCACACGGCACTCAATTAAGTAATCTTCTGTACTACATGTTTTCAAGTTGAATCAGTCCGCGGCATGAGCAGGCAATTCGTGTGATGGGATCCACAGCTGTTTTATTGCAGATAGCAAGAGGACATAAAACACAAATATAAACCGACATGTCATGCTGATGAAGCGTTTGAAATATAGCATAGCAGTGATGACACAAAATTAACAGGGACAGCCTGACCAGATCACGCTGTAAGCACATGGGTTACATCAGGTGCATCTCGCACATACAGTGTAGTAGCTGCAATGCCGGACTTGGTACAGCAAGTATGACGTCAAAACACCATCTTCAGAACACTGTGCACTAGCACAAATCTAAACAGAGGTGCAAGGCTGTGCAGAAAAACTACCAGACAGTCAGCTACTCCTGGGTCAGAACACCCTTGCTGGACACTGCTTGACCAGCACGTCGTGGATCGGATTCTGTGGCCATGCGCAGTGCCCGTGCAAATGCCTTAAAAGTCGCTTCCACGATGTGGTGGGAATTATGTCCAGCAAGCTGGCGTACGTGCAGAGTCATGCCAGATGTATTCGCCATTGATTGAAAGAAGTGCTCCACCATCTGAGTGTCAAAGTTTCCGATTCGCTCGGTGGGTATTCTCAAATCATAGCCCAGATACGGACGGCCTGACAGATCCTGCAGAACAGCGGCAAGATGGCCTACACTACCAAATGACAACTGACAATCGCTGCCACAGGACCCAGGTAGCTATGATGAGCTGCCGACATGGCTATGACGATTTCTC
This sequence comes from Ulva prolifera, assembly GCA_023078555.1. Lineage (NCBI taxonomy): Eukaryota > Viridiplantae > Chlorophyta > Ulvophyceae > Ulvales > Ulvaceae > Ulva > Ulva prolifera. Next base: position 5,548,233 of record CM041201.1, on the reverse strand, counting down.
CGGCAGTCAAACGCAATATGCAGCAGAAAGCAAAAGTCATGGGGGAGCACCAGGGCGACATGAATGAGTGCCTCGTCTAGGGGAGCTGAAAAGTCTCCAAATCGGTAGATGCCCCTGCGGTCACCAAGCGCTTGTGACAGCGCACCACCGAAGGCAAGTGCTATATCCTCCACAGTGTGGTGGTCATCAATCCAAGTATCTCCCTTTGCATCTATTTTGATGTCGAGCAGTCCATGAGATGATATTTGCTGTACGATGGGCATGCCATGAGCCGATGCAGCGCCTTAACATATATCCAAGAAGGAAAACGCATGTGATAGGTGATGGGAGTAAATTGCGAATCAGGCACATAGTCTATTGATGTGCCACATCCCTAAGCATGAGCTGATGGCGCCTCTGTGCAAAGGCAGTGCACGCCGTCAACGTCATGCGGTGCAAAGCAGTGCACATACTTGTGCCATAGCAGATTTTGTGCCACCACAATGCTTGGTGCAGACTTGCTTAGGTAGAAATGAAGCGCATGGGGCCTCAAAGTAGGAGCGCACGTCAAGCATGTGATTCAGAAAGGGCACAGGCGTGTTTGCCGAGCACTGTCCTGACCCGTCAATGTTGATCCTCACAGACACCTCCGTTTCATTCGTCTTTCTCTCAACTAATCCCGTTCTGTCATCTGCTTGCATACCAAACGTCAGTGAGGCAATCCCGCGCGGCCGGAATGAAGGCGCGGCACAACGACGCGTACACGTATCGCGCACCCGCTCGACAACCAGCACGTATTCGGCGATGTGTCTGCTGTGTACGAGTTCGCGGTGTTGAACGTAGTTGGGATGGCGCTGCCCAGAACATGAGGAGCCGTGCTTGTTCGGGCCGAAACACCTCAGGTTAAGCTTATGCTGAAAGTGTCGTCACCGATCTGTACCGAATTGCGTTCGTAAAGTGTTGCGCGTGTCTTCAGCAACCACGACTGGCTTGCGCAGCAGCTTTCGATGACACAGCTGCTCGTTGCAGAGTGGCAATGCCAACAAGACAGCAGCAATGTACAATCCACCGGGGGAACAAGGCACGATTCAAGATGAAGCACAGAACGGAGGACTTACTCGCACGTCGCACAGGCAGGATCGACAAATGGGTGAACTCGCTGTATCGCGGTGGTGGTCTCGTTAGTTTCGGCAAAACTTGGAAATGCATCAAAAGCACGTGCATTCAATTGCTTGTGTTCTGCGCTGCACGATTATGTTTTTTGCGCCTTCAGATGATGCCTATGCGCGCAGCTGGATGTATTTCTCTATCAAGGAGCGCACCGCATTACACCGTGCTACAGCGCAACACCGCTCGAGTACAGCGGAGAGTGTAAAAGCTACGCGGCTCGCTGTGAAATCAGTCGATATGGACTGCTGTTGCTGTAAGGAGCGCAACTACGTTGATTGCATTGCAAGGAGAGCCATGATTTTGTCTGGCGGTCTCTTGCAAGCGCGTCCGGTTACCAGCACGTACCACTGGTTTGTGTCGGTAGAGCTCGAGCAGGTCTCCTGCCGGCCTGACCGGGCATCGTTTGAACAAGAAACAGCTACGGCCGCTCTTGCGATGGATTTATTAATGCTTCTACCTACTTTTATGGCGAATGCGGAGCAAAATCACTGTCTTGAGTGACTGTCCACGTACGCGGCAGTACCGTAGACGTACATCACGCTGCTCCTAAAGAGCCACAAAGCGAAGCCAAAGGTCTGTAAATATAATCAGGAGCTGGCGCAGGTCAACAGCTGATCGTGTGATCGGAATGGGAGGTGAGTTAGGACCAGCAATCAACCATGACAAGATAATCTTGCCCATGACTAGTTTGATGTGATATTTCCACGTTACACAGTTCCATAGACGTCAATGGCGTGGACACAAGCGATCTACACTAACCGTGTGATGCGTGTTGTCAAAGCAGTGAGCGGGGGTTTGAGACATCACCACTGTCCATCTCATCGAATGTGACACTGCCTCAGAACAAGTGCCGAATACGTATCTGGTAAGCCCGAATCGATCATTCTATGTTTTAAAAGATGGCTTGCTGTGAACCCCATGCTGTTGCTGCCGAGCGAGACTGGCTGACAAGCAGGATGCCGTTTTGGTTGCAGTCACCGCCAACATACACCCCCTTGTAGCCACAGCACGTCGCTGCAATCGCATCGAGTTACGCGCTCCGTCTGCATTGCTTTAGCATATCAACGCTCCGCGATGCGTTGAACGTCACAGCTGCTGTTGAGTGGATTTTTATGCGCACATACTGACCGCGTTTGATCGTGCACTACCAGTACTCTTCGCATATGTCTGTGAATCAAGTTGCGCTCGGCACTCGCTGACTCCGTTATGTTATTGCGTTTTTTTCTTTAGGAAGCGGGTGCCCAGAGCTCATAAGATTGTGCAGCATCGCAGCGATCGTTCGTGCTGCCACGGGAAGCGTGTCTTAGTACATGAATGTGAGACCCTTCGACATGCATATTCGCTGCTTATTGACCGGCTGATATTTGGTTCTGGAGCCTCTGACGACGGTGCAATTCAAGGATGGGACAGTGGAGAAGCCATATACAAACAGGCTCTCAGCCGGCGTGAAAGCAGCAGGCGGAGTGAAAGCCTTCAATTCTGGTCACAGGTGCTCTTTGAGTGTCGCTCTCGCCCGGATCTTGAGAATTCTAGAGTGCTGACGAAAACACAGTGCCGAAGCAAACTGCGGCATCAGCACTTAAGAGGAATTCAGCATGGATTCTCCCACAATCAATCCGCTACCACTTGTGCAGCTGAGCAATATATTGGGGTATATTGGATGATCACCAGCCTGAATCAGCAGCACAGGTGCCATGTCCATACTCTGTGTGGCGACAGTCTGGTGTGTAGTCCAGTCTAGGTCTGATGGTTGCTCGGATTCATTCTTACAGGCCTTGGACCGCAACGAATTGGCAGTGGTCGGCTCTGGAATTGACAAATCTGGCGTTCACAGACGAGCAACACAGATCACATCTTCAGGTACCACGAATGAACTTGGTCAATGGCTTGTTCAGATGCCCTTGTAGGTCGTCGCCGATAATACACACGCTCTAACAATGGAGTAATCTTACGGGACACATGATGCAAGTGTCAGGCTTACAACACAATGGCTGATGTAGATTTTCTGTTGTCTGTATGACCACCCACTGATACATTTGTGGACTCGACACAACCTGTAGCAGATATAAGAATTCCATCGTGATGTCATAATGGCTTGCGAATGTGGATGGCTGACTGTGTCAAGTCGCACATGAAGTAGTGTCAAACTGTTGTCGATGCTGCTGCAAGCTGCATGTCAACATGGTCGAGCACACTGGATCCTTGAAGTTTGATCATGCTGTCAGTCTGGGCAGTGTCTCAACGGTATGAGCCGCTGCACTCCAGGTGCTCACCCCAAAGTTATATGGCTGGTGTCATGCACCTTCATACAGGCCCGCGAATGCTCCTGGCTGTTGCTTTGCATGCCAATGCACCTCACAGAAGTATTGGTTGCAGAGCTGGTCGCAGGCGACGTAGGCACCAGCACAAGGACATTATCGGGTAAGTTGCAACCAAAGCAGCAAAGGTTCTGCCCTCCAGTGTTTGGGCAGCAGCCGTGACTTTCACAAGACGAATCAGCTTAGTTTCCGGGCTGCCTGAGCAGCTGTGGGCACGCTGGTGGGCAGCCTGATCAAATGTTCCAGTGGATTCCTTTCAGGCTGCAAGACATCAACTGCAAGACAACACAGTCGCAATACTTTTCAGCGATTGCTTCTGGCAGGAGATTCAAATCTCGGTGTACCACCATGGCGAGGAGAAGTTGATATACCCGACGTGTGCGTAGACGGTGTGTCGACCGCTTGAGCAGCCACATGTTGATAAGGCAGACGATGACAGAAGAGTGTACACATTATATGCGCCGCAAGCTGATGCTGGTGCTGTGATCTGCCGGTCGGGCGGGCTGGTGGTGCACAGAGCATACCCCTTAGCTGCCCGATGAAGGGGGTTCGGGCGGGTCGGGCGGGCCCTATATAACGGGGTTCGATGCTAAGCTAAGCTTAGCTTGGTTGCCACCAAAGTGAACGCGGGAGCCACTCTTGCAGCACAGTATGCTTGGTAATGAGTTAATTATTGCATCTGCATGATGTTGGCTAATGTTTGCCGTGTTTTTCTGGGCCCGTGTGAGTTTTTTTTAGTGTGTCTGTCCTCGTGCTCCCACTCGGCGTCGTCGAATAAAGCGAATTCAATATGCTATAGCACTCAATCCAGATTTCTTATTATTTGAGCTGTCATGGAGCTGGATGACGCTGTACCCGGCGACGAATGGTGGCCGGATTTTGAATTTCCCGGTTTTGAATCGGATGCAGACGCAACTGAAGGTGAATTTCCGTGCAGCGAGGCTGGCAATGAGGGTGACAACGAGATGCATTATCTTATGCGACTGGAGGATAGGCTCGCAGGTGTGCACGATTGCGGCCTCTGTCAATTGCTGCAAATCTCTTTGCACCTCACGGAGTGGCCACTGGTGTTTGATATGCAGGGAAGCCTCGATACAAGCCTCTATACATTTCTTTGAAGGACACAGCACTTCACATTTTGAAAGGCAATCTCGATAGTGGTGGGATGAACCATTATCTCATTCAGTTTGCAGCTATGTATTTGGGCATTCACATCGAGGCTGAATGGCTCGACGCCAAAATTGCAGCGTGAGCTCCTCACCTTCACTGTGCTCCATGTCTGTGGTTCCGCTACCAATTGAATTTCAGTCATCTTTGTTTGTGTGCAGCCACAAAGATACAGGAACAACCAGCGTTCGTGACAACCTAATGTCTATAGTCAATGATGTGGCCTCGATAGTGTTCGACACAGACAAGCACACTGCTGATAACAAGCTCATGAAATACAGCAAGGTCATTTCAGAGATGATGGTGTATCTGTCCATCCAACACCCGGATGCATGGAAATCAGTCACACTGGTCAGGGACGATGGCGAGGTAACATCAAGCTGACCCTAGTCTATGTGCATGTTCTGTGTGTGCTATGTGCTGATGGTCAATGATGACACTCTGCTGCAGGAAGGTTTTATGGTGGTGCCAGTGCCGCAGCCTCAGCTGTTGACAACCTACATCGGTTCAGTCAAAAAGCTGAGGGATCATGCTGTGGATCTGAAGCATGCTGCAACGGCAGGTGCCAAAGACAGCGAATGCCTGCGCAAGAGGTTCCTTGCTGATGCCAACATAAAGAATGGGATGGCGGTTGTCCTCAAGGTCGCACTCGGTGACACTGAGGACCGCATGAAGAAGATGTTGAGCGTTGCATTAGATGACTCAGCAGCCACTAACCAGGAGGGCCTAGTGGCTGCCTTCTGGAGTGCATGTCGTGCACCGGTGGGTTCAACAACCGTGGTTATGACTTTTTTCCAGATACATAGCAATAATACTCATCAAGACTACATGTAACATGTTTGCAGAATATAAATGCTGACAACAATGAACCGGACGAGGACAGGCTGCTACCAAGACTGCTCAGAGGTGAATTACATGTGTTGCTGCAACGCCACCAGCCGTCCAAGATAGCCATGGTCCGTCGGAAAGCAATCGTGCAAAATGTGCGATCTGTGTTCCCCGAAGCATTGGCATATCAAGCCGACTTTTCTCAGGACGGTAAGACATCCTCTCACTGTAAGGTCCACGCTTCAACTTGTATATGTATGATTGTCCAAGCAACATTCAATGTTCAATCAGCATCAAGCTGGAACACTCACAAAGCAGCTGTTTGCAGTCCTTGATGCGCTAGCATGGATGGCCGCCTGTTTGCACAAGGCACAAGTTCCAAGTTCAGAGACTGGGGCCATGCCGTCCGAAGACGTGTGCATTGCCGCCAGGGCATTGCACACTTTGTTGTTTTTACAATTTTTCCAGTATCATCTATGGGGCACAGCCCGCGCAGGTACCCGATTACCTTATTGTCAATGTTTGTGATCATGCTCAGCCTCTTATGTCTCTTGATGTGTGACATTGACTTGTTGTGCAGGTCAGAAATGGCTAGATCTGGGCTTGTCACCACACACCACAGGGGCTTGGGCAATCTTGCTCAACCAGTTTATTGATGAGTGTGGAGATGTTCAAGTGGATGTTACAAGTACAGAAAAGTTGGAAAAGTTGCCTCTTGACGAGGTGTGCCAAGCATCTGATCAAGTGGCTGAACAGCTTGGTGCACAACCAAGCATTCACAGCTTTTTGGAAGCTCTTCACACAGACATGATCCAAGATATGTTGGCATCGCTGAGGGAGTGCCGAGAGACATTTTGTCAGAAGATTGAAGACAAATTCATGAGTATTTACGAGAAGTTCTCAAGCGGTGAAAAATACAAAGGTGCGATTCATTTGTTTTCCAGGTTGCCTGGAGTAAATTGCATGAGATGATGTCATCGCATACAGCCTCTGACCAGCACCGCGTTGCAGTGTCAGTGGGATCTCTGGATCCTGAAACTCTGAAGGATATACGTGAATTAAATGATGCCAGCAACATGTTACGGGGTGTTCAATGGAGTGACATGCCCACACTGCGATATCTTGGCGAGCTCAAGCGCGGCAATGTTGCGAACCTTGGGTTTGAAGCGATGTTACTGTCTGGAGGCGTCTGTTTCAGCCAAGAAATTCAAAGCAATGGCTTCTCATCGGTAATGTCCATGTCGATGGACCACCAAGTGTTGTGTGCATCATGTGATTGTGCCAGCAGTGTGCGGTTGCGTGCAGGGATCACTTTCATTCTACCAGAATATGGCCAATGGAATTGCGCATTGGGGTAAACAGGTGGAAACAATGTATGGAGGCCATTTTCCAGTTGGTGACTTTAGAGGCACAGCGGCATTCAAAAATTTCTGGCCATCTCTCGCCAAACAGATCGATGCCGGTCGGTGCGTTCCATGCTTCAGTCAAGTACAATGCTCAACATGTTAATTCACGGTGACAATCACTGCACACTCCTCAACATCAAAATCTTTGCAATATGAATCAGGGATCCAGCAAGCGTTACCAAAAAGTCGTGCCTGTACTTGGCCACTTTCCGAGAGAAGCTTGAGCAAGCGATGATATTATTTGAGCTGGGCATAAAAGATCAAAGTAAGAGAGGTAATTGCCCTGTTCAAGTTCAGAAGGCAGTGTTTTCTCCTTCGACCCTGTCACAATGCATGAGCCTGCGGGCAGCAGCGTGGTGACAGGTGCACCCATGCACGATCTGCGGATCGCGTACAGGGGTAAGCCGCCAGCCAGGATCGTACCGAGGTAGTGAGGGAGATCCTGCGAGGGTTTCCCGGCGTGACCCTCGAGTGTTTACAGTGTGCATATATTGCGGTGCACACTAAGAGCTGTAACCTTTCTCTTTACTGTTTCACGGTACTAGCTGTACCCTGTCTCCTCCCGCATTCCTCGGTTCTACCTCTGTGCGCAGCAGGTATGGAATGCTGGCTACCTGACCTGACCTAAGACTGCGTGTCTGACCTAACAGATAGAGTGCTTTCTGACATGGTATCGGTGAACGTTTACGTTATGTCTTTGTATGGTCTTGTTCAGGTAGTCATCGGCCAATGTCTGCGCGCAGACTCGGCGGGGCATTCCACTGTTCTGTCGGCGCTTAGACTGCGGTCAATAAGCGCAGATATCATTAGCTGTCTCGTGGCATATTGTTATCAGATACAATTCGAGCAGCTGTTTCAAATGATTAGCGCTGAGAAAAGCGAATGCGTTCGCTTATTTTTCCAATCCGACGGCTTGCGAGCCAAACCTTTGCTTCGTTGCTGCGCGCGACGCACAACCGCCTGTTCTACTGTAGGATGTCTCACTCTAACCGCTCAGCTTCAAACTCTTCTCGCGAGGAGAATCGCGGCGAGGCTGATCAGCAGCCTATCGTCGACAGGGGCGCTCACCAGCAGCTCCCTGATGGAGAGCAGCCCGAGGGCATGCTGCTCCGTGGTGGACGAGTGGTCCGGCCACGCTCTTCCGCTCAGACTGGACACAGCAGTCAGCAGGTGCCCAATCCTTCTCATGTCGTGAATGATTCGAGTCACGCTGAGTCGTTTATCACGCTTGAAACGTTGACCGAAGCGCTGCGAGCGTCTCGGGGGCGTAACGAGCCTGATTTGACAAAGGGAAAACTGCCTGAGTGGAATCATAAGACCGAAAGTTTCGTTGCGTACGAACAGAAAGTCTTTTTGTGGTTAGGACAGTTTGAGTTAGACCATCTGTTACAGCACGCACCGTCTGCGGACGAACAGCGTGTTCATGCTAGGGCGAGGACACAGGTCCTTATGTCTTTGCCCGACGCTGATAGAACGACTGTCTATCGAATGTCGCATTTGTGCGAGGCCTGGGCCTACCTTACTGCCAAGTATAGGCCCAGCACCGAAGCCGAGATCCACAGGCTGTGGAGCCGGTTCAATTCCTTGTCACAGAACAATAGAGATGTCGCATCTTATTGTGGTGATGTTATGAGTGTGTACACTCAACTAGAGGCACTAGGTGCCGATGTGGGCCAGCGATGGCTCAGACTCAAACTGTTAGAAGTGGGGGAGGAGTTCAATGCCGTGCGCGGCGAAGTCCTTCACTCCTCCCCTCATGTCATAATTTCACGTTTGACCGAACACGCCGATTTGCTGAAGCAACAGCGGCAGCTGCAGGCTAGGTCTGGGGCGCCCGCGGGCAAACCAGGCCAAGGCTGGCGAAAGCAACCCCGTGGTGATGGTCCTGTGGTCGCCGCTCTTGGGGCTGGCCAGGCTCCTCGCGAGGAGACCAGGACCTGTTTCTTTTGCAAGAAGAAGGGACATTTGCGTGCGAACTGCCCCCAACGCAAACAGGCTGCGGCCAAAGATGTGTGTGCGGTTGAGATGCCTGAGCAATATCCAATGCCTGACGCGTCTCTGCCATGGAACATTATTGTAGATAGTGGGTCGGACATGCACATAGTAGGGAATCGTGAAATGTTCACTGAGTACGGTCCGTGTCAGAAAGTTGCCAATCTCGCGGGACCTGGGCAGCTTTCTATCATGGGCAGGGGAACCATTTTGGTGAACCTGGGTACTTACGTGGATAAGCATGGTCAAAACCATCCATTAGATGTCGAGATCCCTGGTGTATACTATGCCCCTGAATGTCCGTACAACCTGCTTAGTACAATGTGTCTTAGACACGAACAAATGTTCCTAGACACGCGTAGAAATGTGTTGTATGTCCCGGGTCTTGGTGACATGGCCACCGACGTAGAGGATGACGTCAAATTTCAGGAACTAGATGTTGATGGTCACCCTGTGTTTGCGTTCAAAATGGCTGTGGAAACTAAGCCTATTCTCGTCGGTGGGCCTGTCAATAGGGGGGTGGTCTGGTCTAACCAGAGCAGTCCGACCTGCATGGTCGCGGACCAGCAACAATGGCATCATGTGGCAGTTGCGGCTGTTGATCTTGCGCGCCCCAATGCTGGGGGGGCCGAGGTCCCACATGATGCGTATTTGCTGAACCCTGCTTTTATCGCGCATTTGTCTTTCCACCAGTCGAACTGGGTGCTCAAGCGTATGCAGTCGAACGCTGAGTTTTATGGTAGTTTGAATTTGAGTGTCGATTCCGAACCTTTCGGAAATAGATGTCATGGCTGCAGGATTGGCAAAGTACCTGCGGGTAAATTCTCTGCCAATGACCGTGAGCTCATGGGCCAGGCGAAATACCCTGGCGAGCAACTGCATGCCGATCTAGCTGGTCCTGTCACTCCAGTAGGAATTGGAGGTGTGAAATATGTCTTGTTTGTGATGTGTGCTTTTACTCGTTATACTTTCGTGGTCGGTCTGCGCAAAAAGAGTGAGGCTGCGGCCATGATCTCTTATATCATAGAGCGCATTAGGGTAAATGTGGTGAAGCCAGGTGAACCGGGTGTGCGCATCCTTCACACTGACAAAGGGGGCGAGTTTATGGTCGAGGCCTTAATTAAAGCTCTACCTCCAACGTCGGGGCATCACTCACCGCACTACCCCCACAGCTGATCATCGCTGTAATGGCATGATTGAGCGGAGGATAGGAGTCGCCTTTGAGGCACTCCGTGCTGTGCTGCTTGCGAGTGGCCTCCCTCTGTTCCTGTGGATTGAATGCCTTGCCAGTGTTGTTCATGGTCACAATCTGACGCCGTGTTCGGCGCTGTACCATGACAAGCTGGCACGTATCCTGAAATCCCAGAAAGCTCAGATGGCCATAAACGCTGCGGCGGACGTGGCTGAGGCTGAAAAGGGTCAGGGAAAGCGCATGAAAAAGGCCGAGCGCGACAAGTTGAAAGAGGAGGAGCAACGCAAATATAAATTGCTTGCAAGTACTGAGTTAGATGAGTTTCTAGTGCGGTCGTGTGATAAGGATATAATTCCTTATATGTCTTTTTTCAGGGACACCTCCGTTGAGGTGCTCCAGGATTTGCTGCAGCAGCAGCGTCCATGGGGGGTTGAGGTGTATGCATATCCCAGGGATGACAAGCTGCGGAAGTTGTCCCCTAGGGGTGTGTTAGCACATTGGGTCGGGGCTGGGCTGGGCCCCAGCATGCAGCGTGTGTACGCCCAGGATGTTCCTGGGGGTAGGGTGTTTGTTGTGCGCCAGGTCATGTGCACTGCGGATCAGATGATCCGCCACGTACGAAAGTACGATGCGTCCGCCGTTGTGGACAAAAGAGAGCCTGCGGAGTTTGCGAACTCCTATAAGGTTGTCTTTGAGGGGGATAACGAGGGTGAACGTGTGACAGACAGCGATGTTCCTGATTTCCTGTCTGATCACACATATGATGGGGGAGTGCTGCGCCGTCTGCGTGACCAGCTCCACACCCCCCCTGGGCACGGTAGGGTTCCTGTCATGGACATGACGTTCCGGCAAGACAACCCGGAGCCAAACCCCACGGCATATTCACCTCGGCTTGGGTATGGCGACTCTGCGGAGGTGATTCGGCGTGACCCTGCTCGGGACACACCGGAAATAGCCAATGCAGCTCTGCATCGCACGCGTGCGATGTCCAGGGCTGCAGCCCATCCTGACGTCATCCCCCCTCCCCGTGTGCGTGGTGAACTGCGTCATTTAGAGGCTGGTCCCTCGCGCACAACTCGTTATGTGCCCACACGTGATGCTGCATTGCACGACCCTGGTGTAGAAGTTGCGCTTCCCGTTCATGTATCTGCGAGCGAATCGGACGACGACATGGACAGTGATGGTCCTGGCGTCTATGATGACGATGATGAACAGCGCATGGACTACACCGTCTCAGATGATGAAAGAGCTGCGGCTCATCAGAATCTGGAGGCTCAGCGGGTCCGCTCAGGAAGTAATTCGGCTGCGGCCTCAGCATCTGGCGCGGGGGCAGTTGCTCCGCCCCTGCGAGGAGCAGAGGCGCCGAGGCCCTTCTGGGAGGATGAGCCAGATGAGGTGGAGACCGGGTCCGAATTAGGGGGAGAGGGCCCGGACCCCTCAGCCGCTGTCGGGGTTGATTTGCCTGACGAGGTGAGGGCCATTCCAGCCGCCTTGCCCCGCATAAAAATCAATCCTCTTGTACGCAGACGCCTTGTTCCATTGGCTGCGGATGTAGCAGCTGTGCATATGAATGAGCCTGCGGGCTCTAATGCTAGTAGTGAAACAGTTGTTGCTGCTATTGAAGTTTCAGCTTGTAGCCAGGACACATCAGCCGCGGCTGACTGTGGAGTGTCCTGTGCAGGCCTGAAGCCTCAGCATGTGGAGTCTGGTGAGCAGCAGAGTGTTCAGCGTCGTGGGTCGCGCCGAGCAGCTGCCGCCAGGAAGCAGAAGGCCTCCTCCGACCCTGATATGCCTTCTATGAAGGAAGGACTTGCGGGTCCGGACAGGGATGCATGGCTGCGTGCCATGCAGGAGGAGGTAGATGCACTGGGTGAGCACGGAACCTTCGGGTTGTGCTATCTGCCTGCGGGCAAACGGGCTATCTCGGGCAAATGGGTGCTCAAGATCAAGCGTGGGCCTGCGGGGGAGATTCAGCGCTACAAGGCACGCTATGTAGCGCGGGGTTTTTCTCAGGTAGAGGGTGTAGACTTTTTTGAGACTTGGTCACCTGTTGGGAGCTATGCGACACTTCGTGTGTTGCTGTCAGTTGCTGCTCAGGCAGATTTAGAAATTAGACACATAGATATACAGTGTGCTTTTCTGAATGGTGAGCTGGAGGAGGAAGTGTTCGTTGAACAGCCCCCGTACTTCACTGACGGGACAGCACGTGTATGGAGATTGCATAAAACCCTGTATGGCCTGAAGCAAGCTGCTCGCGAGTGGCATAAAGCTTTAATAAAGGTCTTAGCAGAGATGGGATTTGTGTGCGCACAAAGTGATCCCGGACTGTATGTTAGAACATCTGGTCTTTGTTTTATTTTTCTGTGGGTCGACGACTTGTTCATATTCAGCGGCACTGCAGGGCTGCAAGAACTTGTCGACATAATTCTCACAAAATTTGAAGGCAGAGACCTGGGTGAACTAGCATGGGCACTTGGCACTGAGATCATGCGTGATCGTAAGGCCAAGACAATCACCATGACACAGCGAAACAAAATCCATAGCCTGCTTGAAAAGTATAGTATGTCTGATTGTCGAAAGTCTCCCACTCCGTTAGTGCCGCGGCAACAACTGAGGAGTGTGAAAGAGCACCCGGACCTGGAGAAAGCCAGTGCTGCTGAGCATTCCAGGTTCATGAGTGCTGTAGGAAGCATCCAGTACATTGCAGGAGTGACACGACCTGACCTCAGCTACGTGGCACATGCCCTGGCCCGGCACATGTCCAGTAGTCTGAAGGAACATTGGTTGGCTGTGCAACACGTTCTGAGATACCTGCAGTCCACAAAGAATTTAGGAATACAATTTATAGGCTCTGTGGGGCATGGGTGCCTGTTAGAGGCTTTTTCTGATGCAGATTTTGCGAACTCTGCTGATTTGAAGAGTGTATCTGGTATGGTTCTTCGAGTGTATGGGAACTGTGTTCTCTGGCGCTCGAAGAAACAGAGTATAGTGGCTGGGGATACGACAGAGGCTGAGCTCATTGCGATGAGTGCAACAGCCAACGAGCTGATGTGGGTGAAGCAGTTGCTTCTCGACCTAAAGCTCGTCCCGTATAAGCCAACTCTGTGGGGTGATAATAAAAGTGCCAATATCTTGGCAGTAAATGCTGTGTCCTCTGACAGATCCAAGCACATTCGTGTGCGGCACTTGCGAGTGCGGGAATATGTCCAGATGGATGAACTTAAGGTAGCATGGGTGGGCACTGTTGATCAGTTAGCGGATGTGTTTACTAAAGTGCTGCCCGGACCTGCTTTGTTAGAAGTTCGTAATAAACTCCAGCTAGTGGAGACTTAGCAGAGTTTATGGGGGAGTGTCACAATGCATGAGCCTGCGGGCAGCAGCGTGGTGACAGGTGCACCCATGCACGATCTGCGGATCGCGTACAGGGGTAAGCCGCCAGCCAGGATCGTACCGAGGTAGTGAGGGAGATCCTGCGAGGGTTTCCCGGCGTGACCCTCGAGTGTTTACAGTGTGCATATATTGCGGTGCACACTAAGAGCTGTAACCTTTCTCTTTACTGTTTCACGGTACTAGCTGTACCCTGTCTCCTCCCGCATTCCTCGGTTCTACCTCTGTGCGCAGCAGGTATGGAATGCTGGCTACCTGACCTGACCTAAGACTGCGTGTCTGACCTAACAGATAGAGTGCTTTCTGACAGACCCTTCACGCCCGACTTGCCCTGGAATCTATAGGGTGCGAACACAAATCATCTCGTAGGGATAGCGGAGAGCAAGGTCAGTGCACTGTGTTTCCTCAGGGCTCAATCACTGCTAGTGTGCAGGCGGCAACAATACATGATGAGAGTCATGTTGCTCAGGGGCAAGGAATTCAGAGACCTTCCAATCGGACATATCTTCACATATACCAACTATTATTCATTGCCTACGGTGATGCCCATGTTGATTTTTGCGATCCATGGTGCAAAGGCGAACAAGGAGGGCAAGCATGCAGATTGTCGAGCTGTTACATATGGCAATGAGCTTCTGCGATGCCCACTGCTGCATTTGGCTATACACGTAGCCTGTCGCCTGTTCCTTGGCAATGGGCAGCCGCTGCCAGAGTCGGTAGCTGAAACTACATCTTGGTAGGCAACCTCAATCGCATTCACAAACATTCACACTTCCGTGAAACTTGTTCACAAGATGACCGTCACCCTATTCATATGCAGGATGCAAGCTCCGCTCGCTACCCACCAATATCCAGAACCCCCATTTGATCCCGACTTGAAGAATCCATCATCTGCTATGGACAATCGGATCCGCAATATGCAGAAGACATGCTTCGGTCGCAACTTACCAAAAAAACAGCACACAAACCGGCGTGATGGAGCAGAGGAGATTGTTGAGCGAGGGTATGTGGAAGAGAACATGCATGCTGCGTCCGCGATCCTTTGCTGAATGAGATTTGTTGATCATTGGTGCAGTGGGAGTGAGGCAGATGCTGCACGTGCTGGGAAGTGGAATCAGACCACCTTGAGCCAGTCCTACAATACAGTCCCATCAACGAGCACCGTGTGCTTGACACACGGTTACGAATCAACGAAGCATTTCTTACCAAAGCACGGATATCTGGTTGCCCCGGCTGCAATCAAGGCTAAAGTTTTCACTAAAGTGATCGAGCTGACTGATGGAACCACGCTCAACATCAAGCAGGCACTGGAATGGGTGAAAAGCAAAGAGGTGCGCATGCTTATCCATGTGCATGTGCAGCTCATCTTGTTTCCTTCAGCGCTGTCGCAAAATAAGCCTTAGACAATGAGTGTGCAGGTACAAGAGAAGTTAGCCACCCAAGAGGGCAACTCCCTCGAGAAGTTTTTGGAGGTCTTGGACTTTCTTGCCAATGTATTGGCGCAAGTATGTGGTCCTCGCAGCTGTGGCTAGTGGCCGTCTGGAATGACTCCATGTTGTCTTGATTTTTGACTGGTACAGGTTTTACCTATACTGAAGATTCTATACCCCCATCATTGGTTGTTTGATGACCACCCGTTATTCGATGATTTGGATCGATACACGCTGCATGATGACCAGTGGACACAGTGGGCAGACCTTCAGTGGGATGTACGAATGTCTGAATCTCTGTTGTTGCTGGTCAACTTGTGACACGCCCTCGGAAGCGGTTACCGCATGCAAGCTGTGATTGGTGACACTTCATATTGATGTGCAGGTGTTCTGCCTCTTGTTCGCGCATGAGGACGAGTGCAAGAGGTTGCAGATGACAGGGCATGAGCTCCCAGCGTTCGTGCCACCGAGCAGTGTGGTCAGAAGAGCAAAAGCAATCGGTGCCACTTTCATCACAGATCAACAGATTCCAGAAGAGGTGATGGACCCTGCAGCCGCAGTTGCAAGGAGATTCAACCGGAAAAAGCAGGCATTGGAGGCTGAGGTGCGGCTTGCACCCCATTCTTAGCACAAGCCTTGCTTGTTGAACCCATTCAAGTACACATGCTTGCTGCCACCATTCATGTCGTTGTATTGGCATTCATGCAAGATGCATGTAACTATAGATTGGAATTGGAACTGCAGGTCTTGTTCAGGCAACGCGCACCACCGCAGGAAGATGAATCAGCAGAGGCCATGCTATATCGAAGTCGAACGGCCCTTGAAACGGTGCATCAAAGCCTGACGGTGTGCTGCTTGCATGCCACTACTCGTTCGTGCTTGCTCATATACCGTTCATATCAAGTGCATGGAATGACAGCCATCTGCATTCTCTTCGCAGGCCTTTGTACAAGCTTCGGACAACCCTGTCGCCCGAGCCCAGGCTGAAGGGACCATGTTGAACTTGAGGACTGCCCAAACGCAGCTTGCTTCACTTGCTCAGACGGTGATCGCAGAAAACCAGGGGTCGATGCTGCTACAACAAGACCGGCGCTTGCAGGTGTTGATGTTTTGATGTTGTCGCAGTGATGGGACGTGATTTGTAGCGAAATATAGCAATGTGTGTCTTAGTGTAGGAATGGAGCGGCCTCACAGTCGAAAAACGTCTACACCAGGTGATCATGTCAGTAGGCAAGCTCGCAGCAAGCAATCACAGTGACAGCGTGGCCATGGACATCCGACTGCAAGGAATTGAGAACATGATTATGAAACTGGAAGCAGTTCGAGGTGTGGATGATCCAACACTGCAAACGATCTACAAGATGAGCAATGCGATCGAACATCATCATCGGCAGCAAGAAGGTGTGGCTGCCACTCATGCAACGTATGATAACCTGTAGCATCAGCTATTCGTTGATGATCACTTGTGACTAGATCAAGGTATAGGGGTGCTGCTCTGTTGCCCTGTCCAGAATGCAACTGTTGATGCGGTTGCACTGGATCTGTTCTGCTCTGTTGTTCTGTCCAGAATGCAACAGTTGATGCTGTTGCACTGGATGTGTGTTGCTCTGTTGTTCTGTCCAGAATGCAACAGTTGATGCTGTTGCACTGGATGTGTGCTGTTCTGTTGTTCTGTCCAGAATGCAACAGTTGATGCTGTTGCACTGGATGTGCGCTGTTCTGTTGTTCTGTCCAGAATGCAACAGTTGATGCTGTTGCACTGGATGTGTGTTGCTCTGTTGTTCTGTCCAGAATGCAACAGTTGATGCGGTTGCACTGGATCTGTTCTGCTCTGTTGTTCTGTCCAGAATGCAACAGTTGATGCTGTTGCACTGGATCTGTTCTGCTCTGTTGTTCTGTCCAGAATGCAACAGTTGATGCAGTTATTTATGGTGGGGTGCGCTGCCGTCGTGCGCGCGCCTTTCCCGCAATTGAAGAATGCAAAGATGGCAACGGTGCGTATCCGGCATGGCCCCCCTACGCCACAGTTTACTCGGTAGAAACCTGTGAGTATGTCGAAAAGTGCATGTCTGGTTGAATTATCGGAAACGACCACATAGCGGATTGCACTTTGCATCAGCAGGGGTTCTATTGAACGATAGCAGCCTATCGGACCGCGTGGGTTATGGACGCAGCGAGCGAGCGTTGGTTATGTACGAAGTCAACACGCCGAGACCGCTCCATCCCTCAACCGCCCAAAACCTAGTCAACAGCCACAATGGTGTAGATGGACGTCCGACTGGGCGTCGATCTGGAGGGGGTGGAGCATTGGCTGGTAGCAGCCCTGGGCAGAGGTTCTACGACGGTGCGGCGAGGCCTGGCCGGACGACCGCCGACGACATCGAAGAGCACGTCCAGCGCTACCTTGCCGCCAGAGACCTGTATCTCTTCCACCGGTGCGCCGCGCGACGCTGCGGATGTTTTCGGCCAGGGCTGGGGGGCTAAGGGGCTAAGGGCCTACGGGATAACGGGAGCCCGACGCCCGCCACGCGCGAGTCGGGCAAGTAAGATAACACATGCGTACCGAGCGGTACGCTGTCGTACATAGGCTGGTCAGCACTTGGCTAAATGGACACACAGACAGCCATTTGGCATGCCATAAAGTTCTTTGTAACGACAACACAATGTGGGTGGTCATAGGGGCAGTGCAGCGGGCATTGCCTGCTTTGCGCTTTTACCTGCGCAGGCATGCGTTGGTACGTCGTCGTAATGTGGTCCCTCGTCAGTAAGGGCCACCGTGGTCGCCCGGTAGGTCCATGTACCGCGGCTCCGAGGTAGCAAGTACAAGCCGGTAGTGTCATCGGTAAGTGGTTTACCATCATGCTACCGCCCGTTCACCCATTTGTCGATTCTGCCTGTGGTCTGCAATTGCAGCACTCACTGTGTCACGGTGACTCCGGATCCGCGCGGTGCTGCAGCTGCTTATTCTGCAAATGCGCAGTCTTGAAAGATGGACAGCACACTGCAGTGCCCTGCGTGTTCATCTGTTAAGGGTGTCGTCTTCCGTGACCTTGGCGTTCTGTCGGGATAGCCACGTTTCCCGCTACTTGGGGTCGTCTGGCACCTTCCCTATCGGAACCCTATCGGGAACAAGCTACTATCGTGCCTTACGACACACGCACGCAATTGACGAGCCGTCCCAACAACGCTAGCGCCGTTGATGTCCGCGACAGACGAGACTGGGATTTATCCCAACGCGAACGACTCCTTCTTCTGCGTCGGATGGTTGACCAGCGCCGTGCAGCTTGTTCCGACGTCGACATGCAGCTCTTCAAGCGAACATACAGCGGGGTCTGCAGTCTGGAACGGCTTGATTGCAAGTAGAAAGTATAATTTCTCATATTTGATATCATATTTATAATATCCCGCAGGCGCAGCTCCGTGACGACGCCAGCTCTGATGTGACAGTATCCATTGCTACAGCATTCTGCAGCTGGGATCGTCTGAAAGTCTGGAGCGCGCCGAACGTTTAACCAAATACGTAAATATCTACGGTACTTGAACAAATTTTGATGACCTGGCGTCTGAGACAAAGTCGGGTATCGTCCCGAATGTTAAGGCAAGGTCAAGAGCCACCGTGCAAAGACACCAAGTGCTTGGCACTAGCACGCGACGGCATTGGACGTCACCCAGCACAGCCCTAGCGTCCATTTCCGTTCTTACATATACACCATCGAGGAAATGGCATTGTGCAAGTGCCAGAGTCTGTTCTCGGTCTCAAGGCACACGAGGCTTTGATGCAGTTATGAGTGGGGATGGCACAAAGTCTAGGTCGAGGACCTCGTCTTAGGTCGAGGTGCAAAAACTCGACACGAGTCTCGAACCGATTCCGAGGTGAACATTTTTTGTCACCTTGGATGGGGTCTAGGTCCCGTTATGTCGAGCATCACGTAAAGGGTGTTGAAGCACCAGTAGACACGGTGTGGGAAGCACACAGACAAATCCACAGGCCTAGGCTATGAACGTTCAGTATGTACATACTACCTTGCATTATTCAAGGACACATGCACCACCGAATAGGTTCTACTAAAGCCGCTTATGCAGTGGCCGGGCCAATAGTTTATCAATATGGCAGACCAAAGTAGGTCTTCCGGGTATCCAGGACAATGCATGCAGCACAATGCATGCAGCAGGTTTCGGCGGGCCTGGCCAGGTTGGTGGGACAAATGTCACAGGTCTGGTCCGGCCACCACATGCAACACTACTGCTATCTTGTGAATGTCCCCAAGAAATCACATTGCTATGCTTGCCGCAAATGATTGGTGCTTGCAGCGGCATCGATGCAAGCTACTGTGCGCGTCAGGGCTGTCGCTCGACAAAGCCGCTGCCTTGCCTTGTAGCCCAGTGGCTAAGCCCACTGTCCGGAGTAGCATCAATCTTGACACCTGGTTGCAGTTGACACCTGGTTGCACTTTATGTTGCAAATGATTTCATTGTTGTCTTGTTACGTGAATCATTGTACTGGTAGTGGAAGAACGCAACATACTGTTGCCGACGTATCCGCCCCACAACACGGGCCGCAGAACTGCAGAAGTAAAGCATACATGGCTGGCTGTCCGCTTCACTGCACATAGATACCCACAAGATGTACCGTAACAGAGTTGAAATCCGATCATCACCAACATGAATTCTGCAGAGGAAGTACATGCCTCACCAAAAAGTCAGCAACGGTGCATACGCTACAGTCGGTTCGAATCACATTAGCTGTCCATGCGTCAGCATCCATGCATCATGCCGCACGCCGAAACTCCGCTCAATCGCACAGAGCGCAGTAATATTCAGCTCGGCGCGAGATCAGCTGCGATGGATTTCACGGAAATGACTGCTGCCTTAGTTGAGATCTGGAGATGCGTTTGTAACTTGGCGCGTAACGAATGAGCGATCAGACAGCATGCGCACGGATGAGAGATGAATTGATGGGATCACGGGAATTGGGGATGCGAGGTGATAAATGTGCTGATTGACAGGACATGAAACACATATGCTGGTGGTGTTGGCAGAGGCTGCACATGCCAGAACCGACATTGCTGCAGCCCCACAACCGCCTGAAATTACCAGATAAGTGCAGTGGGCGCAATCGTGGCGGGCATGAGTGCCCAGCAGATCCTTGCTGCGGCTCAACAGGCCATTTTGGACCTCACCTTTCGCACAAACACACAAAACATGCCTCAACTTCAAGGCTCCAGCCTTTCACAGTCACAAATCAACCGTATTGACTGCCGCTTTTTGCCGCCAGGTGGCCATGTATCTCACACAGTAATCAATCACTCTCTCTCAAAGTCGGCCTTCACACGGCTAATGTAATTCAGAGGGACAGGCTACAGGCCTGTCATGATTGAGAATCCTGCTGCATCGGCAGACGCACCGGAACATATCAACCCTGCAATGGAATGGAGAGATGCTCAACCAGATTGAAGTGTGGTTGTGTGAATGTCACAGAGCTGCTTTGGCACAGACACGGGTTGCCACAGTTTCCACAAGCTGAAGCCAAAACTTGGCAGTCATGGCCACTGCCATATTTACATGAACAGAATTGCAATTCAGTGCTGTCTGATCTCAAGTGCCAGAGTGGTGAGGTCGGGTGTGCTGCATGAATGCTGCAGATGTGCTGGCAGAGGCTTGTGATGTGTGTGCCAGCAGAGATGCAGATCATCACCATCCACTAAATTTGTAACATTGAGAGCTGAGCGTTTCTGGGCAAAGTCCGTGCCTGTGTGCATCAATAACCCTTGCAATCTGCGGCATCCTATCTTGAGTCACAGCCGATACACCCTTCGCAACAACAGCACGGCACACCAGTGTGGAATATCAAAGCAACGCTGCAGCCTAGGTGGGACATATTGCAATCACACATTCTTGACCGATCGCCTAGGAAGAGCCCGCAGCCTGACAACAGTTCACTGCTCTTCAAACATTGTATCCCATCACGGTGACGACTCTGACGTTCGTGGCGAGGGAAGTTTTGCTGCAGAATTGCTTAATGCTCAAAGTCTGGAGACCATAATGGCTCCACAATTGGCACGTGATTCTAGGTTGCTCAAGTTTGTACCAGGTGATCCAACTTGAGGTGCACTAAGCTGATCAGTGCATTTTTGGTCAGATTTTTGCTGATCATAGTTAAAGAGTGCCAGCTTCGATTTTATATCGCTTCGAGAGAGGTGCAACAAGTTACGTGCACAAGTGTTACTGAATCCGTCCTCAAACATTGCAAATCTTCTCGGTGAACAGGTCAACCAGATGCATCATTGTGACAGGGAAAACTAGTAAAACGATCGCAGCCCGTAACTGTGGGTCGCACACCGCTCAGGTGGAAGCAATTGTAGTAGATACAGCACCACTGCAAAATGTGATATCATACATTCCTAGTACAAGCAGCAATGGTCTTTCCTAAAATGCTCCACAGAATGCAATTCGGATGCAGGGTCATGGGCAATGCTTCGCTCTCTACTGGGACCGCCTGACTCACACACGTGCACAATGGAACCTATGTGTGCAAGCATCGCGACAGCAATAAACTGAACAGCGTCTGTGGTGTACCTGTCGAAAATGTTTATATTTCCGGCGATCGGAAGGTACGACGAATCGCGCGCACGGAAGTCGAGCTCAGAACAGAGATGGCATGCTTCGTACCATGTGAGTGAATCCGATCATACATCATGTGCACACGACATATTTGATGCAATATAATCACGCATAGCAGCGGCTATTTGGAACGACAGTCCTGATGCATTCGTGCACGATCGCTTGCATGGTTGCATCGATGCCGCTGCCGACGCCAAATCTAGGTTCAGCAGCAATCATGCAATGGAGTGTGTTTGGGACATTCAGGCGGCAGCAGCGGTGTCGCAGCAGTGTGGCTTGTGGTGGTCTGACCAGACCAGCTGGCCTGGCCTGCGGCCGATTTGCATGCATTGTGCTGCAGTGTCTGGTGTGTACCCGGGAAACCCAATAGCGGGAAACATTGACTACACGGCACGCCGCCCTCGTCGAGGAGTAACACCACAAGGGGCACGCGGTTATCGTACACTACTTGATTATGATGCGGGGCCGTGTTCCCATCTCGAGATAGTTCTCGGGTATGACCAAAATTATTTTGATTTGCACCACCTATCAGGACGCGGTCCACGGTGGCGCCAAAAGCAATCGTAAAATGCATGGATCCAGCAGTGCTTACCACACGACATCTGCAGGATGGTGACAGAGCCACAGATGACTCGTGAATACAAATGCGAGCCCTCCGCCAAATTCTGGCACCAGAAACTACTTCGCCACCGAGTTAATCTAGAGTGTGCAAGTACGTTTGATCGCTGGTGCTCCGTCCCATCGCACCTTGAAATCTCGCACCTGCCTGTAAATTAGCAGCACCATACCTTTGGTTTGCAGGAGCCCAAGTGAAACGGCCGTCGTGAGGATAAAACAGGTGTGCTTCGTCTGCGCGCTGTCTGGGGGTTCGGCGAGGCCAGATCAGAGCCGGAGCAACACTCTCCGCGGTGTATTGCAATGGGAGCAGCACCTTAAATCAAGCATTAAGATGCGACAACATTCATTGTTGTGCTTGAACTGTGAAGTATATTTCCTGCTTCAAATTGTTGCTGTACGTTTGATCAGCTGACCTTGCGATGTGCGTCGTGCTCAACGTGGGATGCGCTGCGTCAATGTCTGCTCTTCACTTGTTCAACCTGTTGTTTTACAGACAGCGCTCTCTGGTCAATGCTAGGGCTGCCGTGCGCTGCCCTTGGCGTTAGTCCCGCCTAATCTGGTTCGACGGCCCGTCCTGAATAGACTGATGTGTCTGATGATACCTCATCGGAGGCATAACTGTGCTCAGATACGCATGTTTGTTACGACCGACAATGGATGCAATGTATTCCGCTGATAATCCGGTCACAGGAACCGTGCGTATCGGATATCACGGAGCGTGCCACGCGGAAATGGTCCACCCCCCGCTCCCTGCAATCCACGATGAACGATTACGCAGCTGAAAACATTGAATTGAAATTGATGATCTGACACTATTGATCATATGTGGGGCCTCTGGCAAATATGGCAGCCATGGTGTGAGCTGCAGGTACAGCTGCAGTGTCGACACGTGAGCCTCGCCCGCCTGCATACAAATGGCACAGATTCTCGCGAAGTCCACCAGCTATCTCCGGCGATATGAGCGTGCAGCTCAAAATCATCCGCTAGCCACCAAGTGCGCGACATGTCTGGTCGGGTTCGCCATTGGCGATGTCGTAGCCCAGTCAATCAGCCGTCCCCCAAGTGTGCCCATTACCACAGATGGCATCACCATTAGACAAGCTTCCATGTTTGACGGCATTGACCCGTTGCGGACCGTCCGCATGGCACTATTTGGCGCTTTGATCGCAGCACCCCAGATGCACGTTTTCTTCCACTGGTTAGAGAAGGTACGCATGGCTCACTGCAATCTTGAGCAGTCGGGCGTTAATATTGTGCTGGAATTCCTGTCAAAGGCCGTACCTGACCAGTATTCATGTATGCTTTACAGAGCAATGTCTGATTTGCAGTTTATCATGCCGAAGAACCCCACCCACCCAGTCGCTGTTGCATCGAAGGTGGCTGCCGATCAGTTGATCAATTCTCCAATTGGGACAATGACGTTCTTCGCATGGACTCAGTCATTGCGAGGCACGCCTGATCGCATTCCTGCCGAGGTGTCAGAAAAGCTGGTCCCAACCACACTAGCGGGATGGCGATTATGGCCTGCCGCGCAGGCGGTCAACTTTTTCTTGATACCAATTCAGTATCGAATCATTTTCATCAACATCGTCGCTGTAGGATGGACGTGCATGCTTTCTAGAATTGGTAACTAGATGAGTACTATGGGATGGACGGATAGAACACAAATTTCCGCTTGGGTGTAGTTTGGTGGTAGTGCTAGATAGTCATGGCACAGCATCATTTGATCGGCCCAATTGGCGCATAGAGTCATGTTTCATGCGAGGTTGCTTGTGAGGTGTGCCGATGGTTTGCTTACGGCATATACATCAGCTGCAAACAGCACTCCATATATTTGCCTCCTCTCGGGGCTACAGGTCAAGGCAGTATCGGTGGCCGAGATTCAATCAGCAACTTGTATGATTTTCTTGGCAACCTGTATGCAAATGCAGTTCGAAGATTGTAGTGATGTGGGACAATTGAAACAGACTCATGCTAGACCATTGTGAGCAGCCGGATCAGCCTCCACTCAGCAGACATTGGAGGTTGAGGATAAATGCCACACCACACATCTAACCCCAACTGTCTGTGTGCTTTGGTCGGGTTATATTACGCAAAACATGCGGATATTGAAGATAGATGACATATGATACCGACATCTTCTTCACTGTAATGATGCAAAGCAAAAGAATGAGCAGCGACAGATTGCTGAGGTGGTGACAGGGGCAGACGAACAGCGGCTCGCTGCACGAGAAACGAACCAGCAAGAAAGCGCAGACAGCGTGCTGAGCATGGAACAGACAAGTAGCGAACAGCCTGCACAATGCTCGGCTGACTTGCTGTACAGGCACGCTGTATTCTCATTGATACAAGAGTTGACGGCTGTCAACCGTTCAAATAGGATCGCAGACACTGATCGGGGATGCTGGACCCACGCCTACCTAGCGCCGCGAAGCTGGAGCCACATACATTCTTCGTGCCACAGCTGTCGATTGATGCAAACAGCGCGCTCATTGCTTTCGAGCCGATTCGCGTCGACCAGTACAAAGATCTTCTCTAGAGACGGCAGCGAAAGACGTCAGACTGGCACGGATCCGCTTCAGTGGGCTCGTGCGCACCATTCCGACCACGCTGGTGCTGCTAGCTTCTGCTGGTTCCGAGATGGCTGGGAGAGACGTGGACGACCTCGCTCTGATGGACTCGGAGCAGCGGGCCTACGAACCCGACACAGCGCTGGCGCAAATTTGACGAGGAGAAAGATGAGGAGAGGCTCAGCAGTAGCCAGGGCAGCTGGTCATCTGAGAATTGGAAGTCATTGACCAACCCGCTGCGACTCCCGACGAGCCGCGCACGCCGGAGACCAACTCGTCGCGAGAAAAGCCGTTCCGAGTCGGGCAGAGCATCCAAGATGTGACTCCTCATGCCCCGAGAAGCCGGCAGTGGTGCGCCGCGCTCTTTTCCACTCGTTTCCTGCTCACCGCTGCCGACAGTGACAAACGCATCGGGACATCTTCGGTGCAACGCAGACAGTCCACTCATGTGCGTTGTGAGCGCTCCTGGTGGACGGCTGCACACCACGCTGCCTGCAGCTCTGCTGCTGCCTGTCGCAGACCTGCTGCTCGCCCTCTGCTAACCCACAATCAATGCACCCGCACACATCGCCTCACCTTAACGAAAAATCACCTCACCACTGTACTGCTGCCTGTTCCTGGCCCGCCGCTGACCTGCAAGCTACCCTGTTGCCGTCCCGCTGACCTGCTGCTGACGTATCTCTAGAGATACTGCTGACTCCCTGTCAACTGTTGCTGACCTGCTGCTGACCCATTGCTGATTCGTTGTCAACTGCTGCTGCCCTGTTGCTGACCCACTGCCGACCCGCTGTCAACGGCTACTGACCTGCTGCTGCTCCACTGCTAACCTTCTGCTGACCCACTGCTGCTTCGCTGCTGGATCTCCGCTAACCTACTGCTGTGTTACAGTGAACGGGAATAGACACACACACAATAAAAGATTCGCATCCGGAGCCACACACAAAGGCCACATTAAAACAGAGCCCACAGCCCGCTGCTGACCCCGCTACTGGCCCGCTGCTGACCCTGCTGCTTACCTGCTGCTGACCCTGCTGCTGAACCGATGCTGACCCTGCTCCTGCCCCCGCTGCGGACCCTGCTGCTGACCTGCTGCTGACCCTGCTGCTGACCCTGCTGCTGAACCTGCTGCTGACCTGCTGCTGACCCGCTGCTGACCCTGCTGCTGACCTGCTGCTGACCCGCTGCTGACCTGCTGATGACCTGCTGCTGACCCTGCTGCTGACCCTGCTGCTGACCCTGCTGCTGCTGACGCTGCTGCTGACCCGCTGCTGACCCTGCTGCTGACCCTGCTGCTGCTGACCCGCTGCTGACCTGCTGCTGACCCGCTGCTGACCCCGCTGCTGGACCCGCTGCTCGCTGCTGCCCCTGCTGACCGCACGGGAAAGCGCTGCAAAAATACAGGCCGCGCAACGGCGACTGCTCCCCGGAGAACGCAGCATTCCAAGCTGGAGTCACATTCCTTCGCCGGTGATCAGGTGGCCGCAGCAGCCGATTACGAGCTGGAGCCGGGCTGAGCAGTGCGTGTCGATCGCGCTGATCGCAACAGGTGGATCACTACGGCTCCACCGTTCTCCCCGTCACCGCAGGACTGGGAAGCGACCGGCGTGCAGAGCGGCTGGAGTGCGGAGGCGGCCGACGTGGGCCTATGGCTGCAGGTGATGGTAGATGTGTTTGAAGCGGGCCGTTGGGTCTGCCGGACGCAGTGGGCACAGAGCATGCGTACGCGGCTGCACTACAGCGCAGAATGCGCCCGGAGAGTAGCATATGTGGGGGCCAACTGTCGGTATATTCGGGTGTGGGGGGCTGTGCGCGCAGCCCTGGGCAGGCCTGCGCACTGGAGAGATGTGTTGTGCTGGGTCACGGGATTCCCTGGTTTGTGACCCTCAAGGAGCTGGAAAGTGTGCGGTTCCGAGACATGACAAGCGTGTGAATGGTGTGAGGTCTGCGTTGAGGCAGGCAGGGTTGCGCAATGGAGAGATAGACATGATGCTGGCACGGGCCAAGCCGCCGCCTGTGGTGTTTTCGAATAGGCTGGAAGCGGGAGAGGACGAATGCTTTGCACGCCAGGAAATAAGGGCGAATGTTCGTAGGGGTTCTGTGCTTCTGTGGCCATTTCGAAATTGTCGCCCACCAGTGGTACTGGCGCTGGCGGTGGCCAGGCACGCTGAAGGTAAGCCGCGATTGATCTTGGATGCGCGGAACGTGAATCCGTGGCTCGCATACATGCCGTTTTCGTTCGAAACATTAGCAGACTGAGTGCAATTAGGCGAGCCGAACGCATTTATGGCCACGTGGGACCTCAAAGCGGGCTATCACCATGTTCCCCTGGCGGCTCATCTGTGGCCGCTATTGGGGTTCCAGATGGACAATCAATGTTATGTGTTTTGCTGCCTGCCGTTCGGGCTCTCGCAAGCCCCGTATGTGTGGACGCTGGTCATGCAGTGCGCTCAGGAGTGGACTAGGTCATAGGGGCATGCGCTGACGGCGTTGGTGGATGATGCAGCAACAGTGCATCGCATGCGGAACGGAGCTGCTATAGCCGCTGGTGCAACAGTGTGGGCGGAGGCTGCCCTGGGATTTGTGCATGCTACAGCCAAGTGTAAGCTTTGGCCAATGCGGCAGCAACAGTTTCCGGGTTTGTTTGTTGACTGGAGCCGCAGTGAATTGAGAGTACCTGAGCGGAAGCTAGCGCGGTTGCGTAGTATGGTGGAGCGTGTGGGCGGAACTTATGAGCGCACACCTCGAGCATTTGAATGGGAGGCCGATGCAGGCGGCCGCACCCGTGCTAGAGTTGAATGCAGACGCTGCTTTGGCAAAGAAAATGCCTGCGAGTGCAGCAAACCGCCTAGTATTGGCGTGTGATGCCAGTGAGAAGGCGTTCGGGGGGCTCTTGTCCGGGCGTCAAGAGTGGACCATGGTAGCGGACATGAGGGCAGAGGAAATACGGGCCGGACTGTCTGGTACGCTGCGGGAGGTTCGGGGCTTCAGAGTGGCCATGCAAGGATTGGCTGCAGGTGGCAAGCGGAAAAAGGGCATGCAGGTTCAGATATGGACGGACTCGCACGCAGCGTACGCGTGCTGCGTGCGTATGCGAGGGATGGGCGAGATTTTTGTGGAGGTTTGTGGGCTGCACGTGCGAGCGTGGCAGGCTGGCGTCGATCTGTCGTTTGTGTGGGTGCCGCGAGAGCATGCAGCGCTGCGTGGCGCGGATGCGTTGTCGAAATGGGAGGATAAAACAGACTGGCGCTTCTCACAGCGCATGGCACAGGAGCAACTGTTTGCTGACATGAGAACGCCGGCCGTCGATTGCCTGGCCAGTGCGCAGGCGCACATGTGCGACGTGTATTTCAGTGACATGTACAATGGGCGCCGGCGGTGTGTTGCGGTGGACGGCATGGCGCAGACATGGGATGCGTGGCTCCACCGGGCTGGTCACCACAAACCTGGTCGTCCGCTGTTGTGGCTGTTCCCGCCAGTGTCTATGCTGTTGAATATGCTGCGGAAAGTGGAAACAGAGCGCACACAGGCGATAGTGGTACTGCCGCGGCGAGTGTCGGCGGAGGTCACCACATTGCTGCACGGACTGCCGATCGTGCACCAAAGGCAGCTGACGGGACCACACAGTGTGATGGTGCAGCCTACTAGCCGAGTGCCGGCGCAGACCGCAGTGAGTGGATGGAAGGTGCCCATGCAGGCAGTCCACGTCCGATGGCCTGAGGCCTAATGGGTGTAAGGATGTAGGTTGATTACAATTGACACACGCTATGCACATAAGCACTGCATGGCCCCTGGCCTGGGCGACTGCATATTCTGCAAGAGAGCAGTGTGAGCACATCCTTACCACCGCAGCCCTGCTAACCTAGATGCCGTCCCGGATCCAAATACATGTGGGCTACAGATTCAGTGCTCAACCCAGCTAGCTGCATGATGTCCGGCACAGAGCCGCCAGCCTCTCGCTCATGCTGCATGCGACCGCGGCGCAGTCCATGCACAGTGTACACCTGGGGCCCCGAGCTGGGTAGAGCAGCGGTAGCAAAGCGGTCAAAACGGTTAGCGAATCCGGATGTGGTCAGAGCCGTTCGTGGCGGATTGACGGTTGCATAACTACAGAAAACGGGCTGCCCCTCGGGCTCGCCGTGGCGACGCTGCAGATTGAGCAAATGCCGCAAGCGCCTGACCGCACATAACTCTGCCGTAGCGATAGGCTCTGTAGTCACCTCTACGGATAGGGGTCGCAGCCGCTTCGCATTCTTCAGCTCGTCAAGGGTGAGCAGTATGCCGCTCGGCAGCTCCGCAGCACCGAACCCCTCCCGCCAGTAACTGAGAATCGGGGAACTGTCCACGGGACGAGTGCCCTGTGCGTACACGTGGTGCCAGCCCAGCCGCAACAGATCCGCACCGCGCCGGCCGCTGTGCCACAGCAGCGCTAATAAAGCAGCGTCTCGGGCGCAACGCAACTGTTCCAGGACAGAAGGCTGCGCGCCCGCTGCGGTTTCGCAGGCGTCTAAATGGCGCAACAACTGTCCCACAACTCCTAGGGTCACCGGCACAGCGCTGCGCTCGCGCACGCCGTTCGCGTGCTGGCGCCGCTCGGCCATCTCAACGTGGTTGCGCACCAGGCTGCTGGCAGCGGGATTCCCTCTGTGGTCTAACTCATCCCATGGTTCGCTGCGGCCGATCTTGCAGAAGCACATGCTGAGGTTCGACACTAGCTGCCTCAACGTGGAGGCGGTAAGCTCGGCACCGTCCCGACCGGTGCGTTGAGACACGACATCGCGGAGGTAGACCAACACCAGCTCGGGCGTGCATGTGGCCCATTGGCCGGCAGCGTTGGTGCGCCACTGTAGCAGAAAGTCGCTGAACTCTCGGTGCGCCCGGTCGATGTTCGCCACGGTGCGGGCGCCGCGCAGCAGCGCACGCTCATCGGCGATGTGGCCGCGCACAGCGCCAGAAAGCGCTGCCTCCTGCTCGGCCTGGGTCAGTCCGCGCGGGGCCCCGGCTTTGCGTAGGTCGGGCGTCGACCGCCCGAAATGCCGCAGCGACAGGTGCTCCACACGCGCACGCTGCATTGCAACATATTGTTGCGAGAAGAATGGGAACGTAAGCGAGGAGCTGGGCAGTATGAGGGCAGGTCTGAACGTCAGACCGTGTAGACCCCGCTGACAGCAGGTTCATGCTTACGTTTCTAGCACATCTTCTCGTGAACAAGCCGTCACAATGCCGGCGCAGTGCAGTAACAATGTCTTCTTCACTGTAATGATGCAAAGCAAAAGAATGAGCTGCGACAAATTGCTGAGGTGGTGACAGGGGCAGACGAACAGCGGCTCGCTGCACGAGAAACGAACCAGCAAGAAAGCGCAGACAGCGTGCTGAGCATAGAACAGACAAGTAGCGAACAGCCTGCTGTCACAATGCATGAGCCTGCGGGCAGCAGTGGTGACAGGTGCACCCATGCACGGACGATCCGCGGATCCAGTGTAGGGGTAAGCCGCCAGTTAGGATTGTCTCGATGTAGTGAGAGAGATCGTGCGAGGGTTTCCCGCCGTAACCTTGAGTGTTCAGTGTGCATATAAGCATGTGCACACTGAGATCTGTAACCATTCTCTTTACTGTTTCACGGTATTAGCACTCTCCTCTCAACATCTCTCGGTTCTACCTCTGTGCGCAGCAGGTATGAGATGTTGGCTGTCCTGACCTGATCTGAATGAGGACTGCGCGTCCGCCCCTGTACATAGATAGCTTTTCTGACATGGTATCGGTGATGTTAGCGTTATGTCTGTTTATGGTCTTGTTCAGGAAAGCCGTCGGCCAATGTCTGCGCGCAGACACGGCGGGCATTCCACTGTTCCGCCGGCGCTCAGACTGCGGTCAAAAGCGCAGGAATCATTTAGCTCTCTCGTAGTATATTGTTGTTAGACACAATTCGAGAAGCTTGTTTTAATGATCAGCGCTGAGAAAAGCGAACGCGTTCGCTTGTTTTCTCAACCTGTTTGCTTGCGAGCAATCCCACTGGTTAGTTGCTGCGCGCGACAAACAACCATCTGTCCTGATGCAGGATGTCTCTCTCGAACGCAAACTCCAACGCCAATTCTCTTCGCGAAGAGAGGCGTGACGATGCTGACCAGCAGCCTCTCGTCGACAGGGACGCTGACCAGCAGCTCCCTGACGGAGAACAGCCTGCGGGTATGTTGCTCCGGGGCGGCCGAATTGTCCGGCCACCACCCTCTTCCCACACTGGGCAGAGCAGTCAGCAGGTGCCTTTTTCCTCTCATGTTGTGAACGATCCTGGTCACACTGAGTCACTCATATCACTCGAGACGTTAACCGAGGCGCTGCGCGCGTCTCGGGGACGTAGCGAACCTGATTTGACTAAAGGGAAATTGCCTGATTGGAATTACAAGACTGAAAGTTTCGTTGCGTACGAACAGAAAGTTTTTTTATGGTTAGGTCAGTTCGAGTTAGATCATTTGTTGCAGCACGCACCGTCTGCGGACGAACAGCGTGTTCATGCTAGGGCGAGGACACAGGTCCTAATGTCTTTGCCTGACGCGGATAGGACGACTGTCTATCGCATGTCACACTTGTGTGAAGCATGGTCTTACTTGACTGCCAAGTACAGACCTAGCACTGAAGCCGAAATCCACAGACTGTGGAGTCGGTTTAATTCTTTATCACAACACAATAAAGATGTTGCGACATACTGTGGTGAAGTGATGAGTGTTTACACTCAACTGGAGGCACTAGGTGCCGATGTGGGCCAGCGATGGCTACGATTGAAACTGTTAGAGGTGGGGGAGGAGTTCAACGCTGTGCGCGGCGAAGTTCAACACTCCTCCCCTCATGTGATAATATCGCGTTTAACTGAGCATGCTGATTTGCTCAAACAACAGCGGTCGCTGCAGGCTAGGTCTGGGGCGCCCGCGGGCAAACCAGGCCATGGCTGGCGCAAGCAGCCCCGTGGTGACGGTCCTGTGGTCGCTGCTCTCGCAGCTGGCCAGGCTCCTCGCGAGGAGACCAGGACCTGTTTCTTCTGCAAGAAGAAGGGACACTTGCGTGCGAACTGCCCCCAACGCAAACAGGCTGCGGCCAGAGATGTTTGCACTATTGAAATGCCTGCCAAGTATCCACAGCCGGACGCGTCCATGCCGTGGAACATCATTGTTGATAGTGGGTCGGACATGCATATAGTAGGAAATCGGGAAATGTTTACTGAGTACGGCCCATGTCAGAAAGTTGCCAATCTCGCGGGACCAGGGCAGCTTTCTATCATGGGTAGGGGAACCATTCAGGTGAACCTGGGTACTTATGTGGACAAGCATGGGAACACGCACCCACTGGATGTGGAAATCCCTGGTGTTTACTATGCTCCCGAATGTCCGTACAACCTGCTCAGCACGATGGGTCTTAGATCAGAGCAGATGTTCCTAGACACGCGTAGGAATGTGTTATATGTCCCTGGTCTGGGTGATATGGCTACCGACATAGAGGACGATGCCAAATATCAGGAACTAGATATGGATGGTCACCCTGTCTTTGCATTCAAAATGGCAGTAGAGACCAAACCCATTCTTGTCGGTGCGCCTGTCAATAGGGGGGTAGTCTGGTCTAACCAGAGCAGTCCGACCTCAGTTATTGAGGATCAACAGCAGTGGCATCATATGGCGGTTGCGGCCATTGACCTGAAGCGACCCAATGCTGGGGGAGCTGAGGTTCCATATGATGCATACTTGCTGGAACCTGCTTTTCTAGCGCATTTGTCTTTTCACCAGTCAAATTGGGTCCTAAAACGAATGCAGTCCAACAGTGAATTTTATGGTCATTTGAATCTGGATGTCGATTCCGAGCCGCTGGGGAATCGGTGTCACGGCTGCAGAATTGGCAAGGTGCCTGCGGGCAAGTTTTCCGCCAATGATCGTGCGCTCATGGGCCAGGCCAAGTGGCCTGGTGAGCAACTGCACGCCGATTTAGCTGGTCCTGTCTCTCCAGTAGGAATTGGTGGTGTGAAATATGTTTTGTTTGTGATGTGTGCCTTTACCCGTTATACTTTCGTGGTAGGTCTGCGCAAAAAGAGTGAGGCTGCGGCCATGATCTCTTATATTATCGAACGCATTCGGGTGAATGTGGTGAAGCCAGGTGAACCGGGTGTGCGCATCCTACACACCGACAAAGGGGGAGAGTTTATGGTCGCGGCCTTAAAGCTCTACCTCCAGCGTCGTGGCATCACTCACCGCTTGACCCCCACAGCCGCTCATCGCTGTAATGGCATGATCGAGAGGAGGATCGGAGTGGCCTTTGAGTCACTCCGTGCTGCGCTGCTCGCGAGCGGCCTGCCTCTGTTCCTGTGGATAGAATGCCTCGCCAGTGTTGTCCATGGTCACAATCTCACGCCGTCGTCGGCATTGTACCATGACAAACTGGCGAGCATCCTCAAGGGCCTGAAAGCTCAGCATGCTGTCAATGCGTCTGCGGACGTTGACGAAGCTGAGAAGAGCCTGGGGAAAGGTAAGCGCATGAAAAAGGCCGAGCGCGATAAGTTGAGGGATGAGGAGAAACGCAAGTACAAGTTGCTTGCGACGACAGAATTAGATGAGTTTTTAGTGCGGTCTTGTGATAAGGATATCATTCCTTATATGGCCTTTTTCAGAGACACCTCCGTCGAGGTGTTCCAAGATCTGCTGCGGCAGCAGCGTCCATGGGGGGTTGAAGTGTATGCATACCCTAGGGATGACAAGCTGCGGAAGTTGTCCCCGCGGGGTGTGCCTGCATACTGGGTCGGTGCCGGGTTAGGCCCCAGCATGCAGCGTGTGTACGCCCAGGATGTTCCTGGGGGTAGGGTTTTTGTTGTGCGTCAGGTGATGTGCACTGCGGATCAGATGATCCGGCACGTACGCAAGTACGATGCGTCCGCCGTTGTGGACAAAAGGGAACCTAAGGAGTTTGCGAACTCCTATACGGTTGCTTTCGAGGGGGACGATGAGGGTGAGCGTGTGACTGACGCCGATGTCCCTCCTTTCGCGGCAGAGCACACGTATGATGGGGGAGTGTTGCGCCGTCTGCGTGACCAGCTTCACACCCCCCCTGGTCATGGTAGGGTCCCTGTCATGGAAATGACATTCCGGCAGGACAACCCTGACCCTGATCCTACTGCGTACTCTCCACGATTTGGAGCTGGCTCCTCTGCGGAGATAATCCGACGTGACCCTGCTAGGGCAACGCCGGAAATAGCCAGAGCAGCTTTGCACCGCACGCGTGCAATGTCCAGAGCTGCTGCTCACCCTGCCGTCCCTGCCCCCCCTCGTGTTCACGGCGAAGTGCATCATCCTGTCGCCACGCCCTCTCGCACCGCGCGGTATGTTGTCACGCGCAATGCTGTGTTGCACGACCCTGGTGTAGAAGTTGCGTTCCCCATTCCAATGTCTGTCAGTGCGTCTGATGACGACATGGAGGATCCGTCCGATGATGACAGCCATGGCATCTATGACGACGATGACGAACAGCGCATGGACTACACCGTCTCAGATGATGAAAGAGCTGCGGCTCATCAGAATCTGGAGGCTCAGCGGGTCCGTTCCGGGAGTAATTCGGCAGCGGCCTCAGCATCTGGCGCGGGGGCAGTTGCTCAGCCCTTGCGAGGAGCTGAGGCGCCGAGGCCCTTCTGGGAGGATGAGCCAGATGAGGTGGAGACCGGGTCCGAATTAGGGGGAGAGGATCCGGACCCCTCAGCCGCAGTTGGGGTTGATTTGCCTGACGAGGTGAGGGCCATTCCAGCTGCCTTACCTCGTATTAAAATCAATCCTCTTGTACGCAGACGCCTTGTTCCATTGGCTGCGGATGTAGCAGCTGTGCATATGAATGAGCCTGCGGGCTCTAATGCTAGTAGTGAAACAGTTGTTGCTGCTATTGAAGTTTCAGCTTGTAGCCAGGACACATCAGCCGCGGCTGACTGTGGAGTGTCCTGTGCAGGCCTGAAGCCTCAGCATGTGGAGTCTGGTGAGCAGCAGAGTGTTCAGCGTCGTGGGTCGCGCCGAGCAGCTGCCGCCAGGAAGCAGAAGGCCTCCTCCGACCCTGATATGCCTTCTATGAAGGAAGGACTTGCGGGTCCGGACAGGGATGCATGGCTGCGCGCCATGCAGGAGGAGGTAGATGCACTGGGTGAGCACGGAACCTTCGGGTTGTGCTATCTGCCTGCGGGCAAACGGGCTATCTCGGGCAAATGGGTGCTCAAGATCAAGCGTGGGCCTGCTGGCGAGGTTCAGCGGTATAAGGCACGATATGTAGCTCGTGGTTTTTCTCAGGTAGAAGGTATAGACTTTTTTGAGACTTGGTCTCCTGTCGGTAGTTATGCGACACTGCGTGTGTTGCTGTCAGTTGCTGCTCAGGAAGACTTAGAGATTAGACACATAGACATTCAGTGCGCTTTTCTGAATGGTGAGCTAGAAGAAGAAGTGTTCGTTGAACAGCCCCCGTTCTTCACTGACGGGACAGCACGTGTCTGGAGATTGCATAAAACCCTGTATGGCCTGAAGCAAGCTGCTCGCGAGTGGCATAAAGCTTTAATCAAGGTCTTAGCTGAGATGGGATTTGTGTGCGCACAAAGTGATCCCGGACTGTATGTCAGAACATCTGGTCGCTGCTTTATTTTCTTATGGGTCGATGACTTGTTCATATTTAGTAGCTCTGCGGGGTTACAAGAACTTGTCGACATCATTCTCACGAAATTTGAGGGCAGAGATTTAGGTGAACTTGCATGGGCACTTGGCACAGAGATCATGCGTGATCGCAAGGCCAAAACAATCATCATGACACAACGAAACAAAATTCGAAACTTACTTGAAAAGTACAGTATGTCTGACTGTCGTAAATCTCCCACTCCCTTAGTGCCGCGGCAACAACTAAGGAGTGCGAAAGAGCATCCTGACCTGGAGAAAGCCAGTGCTGCTGAGCATTCCAGGTTCATGAGTGCTGTAGGAAGCATCCAGTATATTGCAGGAGTGACACGACCTGACCTGAGCTATGTGGCACATGCCCTGGCCCGGCATATGTCTAGTAGTTTAAAGGAACATTGGTCTGCCGTGCAACATGTTCTGAGATACCTGCAGTCCACAAAGAATTTAGGAATAAAGTTTATAGGCTCTGAGGGACATGGGTGTTTGTTAGAGGCTTATTCAGATGCAGATTTTGCGAACTCTGCTGATCTGAAAAGCGTGTCTGGTATGGTTATTCGGGTGCATGGGAACTGTGTTCTCTGGCGTTCGAAGAAACAGAGTATAGTGGCTGGGGATACAACAGAGGCTGAACTCATCGCGATGAGTGCAACAGCCAACGAGTTGATGTGGGTAAAGCAGTTGCTTCTCGATCTGAAACTCGTCCCACACAAGCCGACTCTGTGGGGTGACAATAAGAGTGCCAATATCTTGGCTGTGAATGCTGTGTCCACTGACAGATCCAAGCACATTCGTGTGCGGCACTTGCGAGTGCGGGAATATGTCCAGATGGATGAACTTAAGGTAGCATGGGTGGGCACTGTTGACCAGTTAGCAGATGTGTTTACTAAAGTGCTGCCCGGACCTGCTTTGTTAGAAGTTCGTAATAAACTCCAGCTAGTGGAGACTTAGCAGGGTTTATGGGGGAGTGTCACAATGCATGAGCCTGCGGGCAGCAGTGGTGACAGGTGCACCCATGCACGGACGATCCGCGGATCCAGTGTAGGGGTAAGCCGCCAGTTAGGATTGTCTCGATGTAGTGAGAGAGATCGTGCGAGGGTTTCCCGCCGTAACCTTGAGTGTTCAGTGTGCATATAAGCATGTGCACACTGAGATCTGTAACCATTCTCTTTACTGTTTCACGGTATTAGCACTCTCCTCTCAACATCTCTCGGTTCTACCTCTGTGCGCAGCAGGTATGAGATGTTGGCTGTCCTGACCTGATCTGAATGAGGACTGCGCGTCCGCCCCTGTACATAGATAGCTTTTCTGACACCTGCACAATGCTGGGCTGACTTGCTGTACAGGCACGCTGTATTCTCATTGATACAAGAGTTGACGGCTGTCAACCGTTCAAATAGGATCGCACCCGCCCACCGCCCTGGCGATCACTAACGCTGGTTGGAGCAGCCGAAACGGAGGGGGCCGGAGCTGTGGTTGCAGGGACAGCAGGAAGGATAGCCTCGTCGTCACTGGAGCTTTCCAGGTCCACCAGGTAGGTGGGGGTGGCTGTCAGAAAAGCTATTAATTGTGCAGGGCGGACGCGCAGTCCTCGTTCAAGTCAGATCAGGACAGCCAGCATCTCGTACCTGCTGCGCACAGAGGTAGAACCGAGAGATGCTGAAAGGAGAGTGCTAATACCGTGAAACAGTAAAGAGAAAGGTTACAGATCTCAGTGTGCACATGCTTATATGCACACTGAACACACAAGGTTACGGCGGGAAACCCTCACGGGATCTCTCTCACTACATCGAGACAATCTCGGCTGGCGGCTTACCCCTGCACTGGATCCGCGGATCGTCCGTGCATGGGTGCACCTGTCACCACACTGCTGCCCGCAGGCTCATGCATTGTGACAGTGGCAGGATGAGCTGCGCAGCCGGATCCATTCGAAGGCGCGGCCTGGAAGCTCCACAGCACGGCAATTACGACCAAGAGCGGTGCACACCGGCTGCAGCAGGCATGCAAGCAGAAGGCAGTAGTTTGTACTGCTGGGTTTGTGATTTACATGAGCGGTTTCAATTGGCGAGCTTGTTCACAGCTGCGGCGCCGCCGGCGTCATACTGGCCCTTCCCGCCCGCCGCCCGGGCAGTATGAGGGCAGGTCTGAACGTCAGACCGTGTAGACCCCGCTGACAGCAGGTTCATGCTTACGTTTCTAGCACATCTTCTCGTGAACAAGCCGTCACAATGCCGGCGCAGTGCAGTAACAATGTGTTCTACACAAGGATTTGCTTACGCATATCTTGGATGTAGACTATTGTGCATGTTAGAAAGTCACTCTATCTGTCAGGTCAGACACGCAGTCTTAGGTCAGGTCAAGTAGTCAGCATTCCATACCTGCTGCGCACAGAGGTAGAACCAAGGAATGCGGGAGGAGACAGGGTACAGCTAGTACCGTGAAACAGTAAAGAGAATGGTTACAGCTCTTAGTGTGCACTGCAATATATGCACACTACAAACACTCGAGGGTCACGCCGGGAAACCCTCGCAGGATCTCTCTCGATACCTCGATACGATCCTGGCTGGCGGCTTACCCCTGCACGTGATCCGCAGATCGTGCATGGATGCACCTGTCACCACGCTGCTGCCCGCAGGCTCATGCATTGTGACACTCCCCCATAAACCCTGCTAAGTCTCCACTAGCTGGAGTTTATTACGAACTTCTATTAAAGCAGGTCCGGGCAGCACTTTAGTAAACACATCCGCTAACTGATCCACAGTGCCCACCCATGCTACCTCAAGTTCATCCATCTGGACATATTCCCGCACTCGCAAGTGCCGCACACGAATGTGCTTGGATCTGTCAGAGGACACAGCATTTACTGCCAAGATATTGGCACTTTTATTATCACCCCACAGAGTTGGCTTATACGGGACGAGCTTTAGGTCGAGAAGCAACTGCTTCACCCACATCAGCTCGTTGGCTGTTGCACTCATCGCAATGAGCTCAGCCTCTGTTGTATCCCCTGCCACTATACTCTGTTTCTTCGAGCGCCAGAGAACACAGTTCCCATACACTCGAAGAACCATACCAGATACACTCTTCAAATCAGCAGAGTTCGCAAAATCTGCATCAGAAAAAGCTTCTAACAGGCACCCATGCCCCACAGAGCCTACAAATTGTATTCCTAAATTCTTTGTGGACTGCAGGTATCTCAGAACGTGTTGCACAGCCAACCAATGTTCCTTCAGACTACTGGACATGTGCCGGGCCAGGGCATGTGCCACGTAGCTGAGGTCAGGTCGTGTCACTCCTGCAATGTACTGGATGCTTCCTACAGCACTCATGAACCTGGAATGCTCAGCAGCACTGGCTTTCTCCAGGTCCGGGTGCTCTTTCACACTCCTCAGTTGTTGCCGCGGCACTAACGGAGTGGGAGACTTTCGACAATCAGACATACTATACTTTTCAAGCAGGCTCTGGATTTTGTTTCGCTGTGTCATGGTGATTGTCTTGGCCTTACGATCACGCATGATCTCAGTGCCAAGTGCCCATGCTAGTTCACCCAGGTCTCTGCCTTCAAATTTTGTGAGAATTATGTCGACAAGTTCTTGCAGCCCCGCAGTGCCGCTGAATATGAACAAGTCGTCGACCCACAGAAAAATAAAACATAGACCAGATGTTCTAACATACAGTCCGGGATCACTTTGTGCGCACACAAATCCCATCTCTGCTAAGACCTTTATTAAAGCTTTATGCCACTCGCGAGCAGCTTGCTTCAGGCCATACAGGGTTTTA
Organism: Ulva prolifera; assembly: GCA_023078555.1. NCBI lineage: Eukaryota > Viridiplantae > Chlorophyta > Ulvophyceae > Ulvales > Ulvaceae > Ulva > Ulva prolifera. The sequence continues at coordinate 5,509,111 of CM041201.1, read as the reverse complement.
TGCAATCTCCATACACGTGCTGTCCCGTCAGTGAAGTACGGGGGCTGTTCAACGAACACTTCCTCCTCCAGCTCACCATTCAGAAAAGCACACTGTATATCTATGTGTCTAATTTCTAAATCTGCCTGAGCAGCAACTGACAGCAACACACGAAGTGTCGCATAGCTCCCAACAGGTGACCAAGTCTCAAAAAAGTCTACACCCTCTACCTGAGAAAAACCCCGCGCTACATAGCGTGCCTTGTAGCGCTGAATCTCCCCCGCGGGCCCACGCTTGATCTTGAGCACCCATTTGCCCGAGATAGCCCGTTTGCCCGCAGGCAGATAGCACAACCCGAAGGTTCCGTGCTCACCCAGTGCATCTACCTCCTCCTGCATGGCGCGCAGCCATGCATCCCTGTCCGGACCCGCAAGTCCTTCCTTCATAGAAGGCATATCAGGGTCGGAGGAGGCCTTCTGCTTCCTGGCGGCAGCTGCTCGGCGCGACCCACGACGCTGAACACTCTGCTGCTCACCAGACTCCACATGCTGAGGCTTCAGGCCTGCACAGGACACTCCACAGTCAGCCGCGGCTGATGTGTCCTGGCTGCGAGCTGAAACTTCAATAGCAGCAACAACTGTTTCACTACTAGCATTAGAGCCCGCAGGCTCATTCATATGCACAGCTGCTACATCCGCAGCCAATGGAACAAGGCGTCTGCGTACAAGGGGATTGATTTTTATGCGGGGCAAGGCGGCTGGAATGGCCCTCACCTCGTCAGGCAAATCAACCCCGACAGCGGCTGAGGGGTCCGGGCCCTCTCCCCCTAATTCGGACCCGGTCTCCACCTCATCTGGCTCGTCCTCCCAGAAAGGCCTCGGCGCCTCTGCTCCTCGCAGGGGCGGAGCAACTGCCCCCGCGCCAGATGCCGAGGCCGCAGCCGAATTACTCCCTGAGCGGACCCGCTGAGCCTCCAGATTCTGATGAGCCGCAGCTCTTTCATCATCTGAGACGGTGTAGTCCATGCGCTGTTCATCGTCGTCATCATAGATGCCAGGACTGTCGTCATCCTCCTCCATGTCGTCATCAGACGCACTGACAGACACAGGAACGGGGAACGCAACGTCTACACCTGGGTCGTGCAATGCAGCAGCACGTGTGGGCACATAACGAGTTGTGCGCGAGGGACCAGCCTCCAAATGACGCAGTTCACCACGTGCACGGGGAGGGGGGATGACGTCAGGATGGGCTGCAGCCCTGGACATCGCACGCGTGCGATGCAGAGCTGCTCTGGCTATTTCCGGTGTGTCCCGAGCAGGGTCACGCCGAATTATCTCCGCAGAGTCGCCATACCCAAGCCGAGGTGAATATGCCGTGGGGTTTGGCTCCGGGTTGTCTTGTCGGAACGTCATGTCCATGACAGGAACCCTACCGTGCCCAGGGGGGGTGTGGAGCTGGTCACGCAGACGGCGCAGCACTCCCCCATCATATGTGTGGTCAGACAGGAAATTAGGAACATCGCTGTCTGTCACACGTTCACCCTCGTTATCCCCCTCAAAGACAACCGTGTAGGAGTTCGCAAACTCCGCAGGCTCTCTTTTGTCCACGACGGCGGACGCATCGTACTTACGTACGTGGCGGATCATCTGATCCGCAGTGCACATGATCTGGCGCACAACAAACACCCTACCCCCAGGAACATCCTGGGCGTACACACGCTGCATGCTGGGGCCCAGCCCAGCCCCGACCCAATGTGCTAACACACCCCTAGGGGACAACTTCCGCAGCTTGTCATCCCTGGGATATGCATACACCTCAACCCCCCATGGACGCTGCTGCTGCAGCAAATCCTGGAACACCTCAACGGAGGTGTCCCTGAAAAAAGACATATAAGGAATTATATCCTTATCACACGACCGCACTAGAAACTCATCTAACTCAGTACTTGCAAGCAATTTATACTTGCGTTGCTCCTCCTCTTTCAACTTGTCGCGCTCGGCCTTTTTCATGCGCTTTCCTTGACCCTTTTCAGCCTCAGCCACGTCCGCCGCAGCGTTTATGGCCATCTGAGCTTTCTGGGATTTCAGGATACGTGCCAGCTTGTCATGGTACAGCGCCGAACACGGCGTCAGATTGTGACCATGGACAACACTGGCAAGGCATTCAATCCACAGGAACAGAGGGAGGCCACTCGCAAGCAGCACAGCACGGAGTGCCTCAAAGGCGACTCCTATCCTCCGCTCGATCATGCCATTACAGCGATGATCAGCTGTGGGGGTAGTGCGGTGAGTGATGCCGCGACGTTGGAGGTAGAGCTTTAAGGCCTCGACCATAAACTCTCCCCCTTTGTCTGTGTGAAGGATGCGCACACCCGGTTCACCTGGCTTCACCACATTTACCCTAATGCGCTCTATGATATAAGAGATCATGGCCGCAGCCTCACTCTTTTTGCGCAGACCGACCACGAAAGTATAACGAGTAAAAGCACACATCACAAACAAGACATATTTCACACCCCCAATTCCTACTGGAGTGACAGGACCAGCTAGATCGGCATGCAGTTGCTCGCCAGGGTATTTCGCCTGGCCCATGAGCTCACGGTCATTGGCAGAGAATTTACCCGCAGGTACTTTGCCAATTCTGCAGCCATGACATCTATTTCCGAAAGGTTCGGAATCGACACTCAAATTCAAACCACCATAAAACTCAGCGTTCGACTGCATACGCTTGAGCACCCAGTTCGACTGGTGAAAAGACAAATGTGCTATAAAAGCAGGGTTCAGCAAATACGCATCATGTGGGACCTCGGCTCCCCCAGCATTGGGGCGCGCAAGATCAACAGCCGCGACTGCCACATGATGCCATTGTTGCTGGTCCGCGACCATGCAGGTCGGACTGCTCTGGTTAGACCAGACCACCCCCCTATTGACAGGCCCACCGACGAGAATGGGCTTAGTTTCCACAGCCATTTTGAACGCAAACACAGGGTGACCATCAACATCTAGTTCCTGACATTTGACGTCATCCTCTACGTCGGTGGCCATGTCACCAAGACCCGGGACATACAACACATTTCTACGCGTGTCTAGGAACATTTGTTCGTGTCTAAGACACATTGTACTAAGCAGGTTGTACGGACATTCAGGAGCATAGTATACACCAGGGATCTCGACATCTAACGGATGGTTTTGACCATGCTTATCCACGTAAGTACCCAGGTTCACCAAAATGGTTCCCCTGCCCATGATAGAAAGCTGCCCAGGTCCCGCGAGATTGGCAACTTTCTGACACGGACCGTACTCAGTGAACATTTCACGATTCCCTACTATGTGCATGTCCGACCCACTATCTACAATAATGTTCCATGGCAGAGACGCGTCAGGCATTGGATATTGCTCAGGCATCTCAACCGCACACACATCTTTGGCCGCAGCCTGCTTGCGTTGGGGGCAGTTCGCACGCAAATGTCCCTTCTTCTTGCAGAAGAAACAGGTCCTGGTCTCCTCGCGAGGAGCCTGGCCAGCCCCAAGAGCGGCGACCACAGGACCATCACCACGGGGTTGCTTTCGCCAGCCTTGGCCTGGTTTGCCCGCGGGCGCCCCAGACCTAGCCTGCAGCTGCCGCTGTTGCTTCAGCAAATCGGCATGTTCGGTCAAACGTGAAATTATGACATGAGGGGAGGAGTGAAGAACTTCGCCGCGCACGGCATTGAACTCCTCCCCCACCTCTAACAGTTTGAGTCTGAGCCATCGCTGGCCCACATCGGCACCTAGTGCCTCCAGTTGAGTGTACACACTCATAACATCACCACAATAAGACGCGACATCTCTATTGTTCTGTGACAAAGAATTAAACCGGCTCCACAACCTGTGGATCTCGGCTTCGGTGCTGGGCCTATACTTGGCAGTAAGGTAGGCCCAGGCCTGACAGATAGAGTGACTTTCTAACAGTGCATGCATGATTGATAAGGGATCTCATACACTCACTCCAGCATGATTGCGCGGGGTACACACTAGTGTATACCGCTCGCATGACGTGCAGTAAGTGGCGTATGTGAGCAACTGAGACATGACCGTTGCGTGTTAAACCTAGGCCCTGTAGGGTTTGTAAGATGTTCTGAAATCAGGTTTGTTCATGTGTAGTTGCTTTCATGTATTCTTGACACTGGCATAAGCGACGGCGAATTCGTATACAAATAGTCCGTTCCCCAGACGCACACCACCCACACACCTGGGGATGATGTGGAGATGCTTCCAGATGTATCCGCGTCCCACATCCTTTGCAAACTTCCGATGTGAACTATTTGACAAAAGCAATTTTTGCAGTTCAGTTCGTTGAAGATCCAAGGCGGATGTGCCAAAATTTCGAAATGGACTGACGAGGCTTAGACAAACAAACAACATAAATGTCTTTTGAATCAGTTGTCACACACCCAACAACACTGCAACAGCACCACACATATGCACACACCCCATCCGAAAGGACCGGGATCTTATGCCGCGAAGTATAGTGCGGTTCCCGCTCACGCAAGATGACCAGCCCTACATTAGCATGCACCTCCGCATGACTATAAGCGCGTCACCACCCCCAACTCGCCAATGATGCGCACAGCAGCCTTGCCCATCAACCCGCACAATTTTTGAGAGAGGGGGAGAGCTTCATGGTGCTGGAAAGTACCTCGATGTGGAGGATGACTAGGATTCGATGGGCCTTGCGTCGCCGACGGCAGCTTCAAGGGGCAAGACCGGCAGCAGAGATTGGTGTTGCGTGAAAGCGGAGAATGCAAGGCATATTCGTAGTGTATGGAGGACTTGGAATACCCCGATTTTGACTCTGAAACAAGAGGCCGGATCCCAACAATTGGATTGCACCCACGACACCCCTCGCTAAAAAGGGGTGTCGTGGGTGCAACATCGTGGATGCAACATCCCTTGTTAAGGCTGGCAGCGCCGAAGTGCTAAACAGCGTCGACAAGCGCAGGGAGCCGGAGTCGGCCTAGCGCGCTATAGTGTCGTGCTGTACTGGACATGTTTGTGCTCATCAATCCATGCATGCATGAATATGGTCGCCGATGCCAATGCCGGACACAGCGCCGAGATGGGGCGCCATGCGCCGGACGCAGCGCAGGCGGCGGCGCTGGCGGCGGCAGCGGCACCGAGTGGCCAGGATGCGGCGGGGCCTGGGGAGCAGGCCGCTGCCGCGCAGGCGACGGCGCTGGAGTGGGTGCCCAGGGCGGTGGCCCAGGAGAAACTGGGGGACATCATGTTTATGCCGCCAGGTGACGCTTTGTGCATAGGGGATGTGTCGGTTGTGAACCCCCTGTGCTGATACCTATTGCGGGACGTGCAGAAACGCAATGCTTATCGCTTGCACGACCCTGATACATATAGCTTTGTGACGTTGTCGCATGAGACGCATGGTCGCTTGGGACAGCCAGCTATGGATCACTTGAATCAGCTGGCGACGTTCGCGTCTCGGTGTGGTACGGTGAAGCGTGCTTTGTTTGTGACGAATGCTCTGCGCCGGTTGAGTGTGGCGTTGTGCAAGGGGAATGCTCTTGTGCTTCGTATGGGGCTTCGATCTTTGGCTGGCATCACCGGCAGGGCTGTGGTGCGTGCTCGTACCCGGCCTAGTGCCATGCATGAGTGAGAGATATTGCGTACGGATTCCTAGGAACGGCCCGTTGCAACGCGTTGCCCGGCCTCTTTCCGTTGTGACTACAAATGGATGGTTAGCCGCCAGGCTGACTGTGCGTGTGGGAGTATCAAATGTATGCCGGAATACAAATTGCCGACGGGAGTTTGATTTAATTGTTTCGTTTGTGTGCAGATCGTGGCTGCGGCGTCGCGGCTTCGGGAAGCAGATGTCTGAACGCCTCCAACTGACATGTACACAATCCACATGTGTTGAACGTGTTGAACATGACTTGTTAGTGCGCGATTGCCGAGAATAGCATTACATTACATGGTATTTCTAATTGTTGGTATGCCGACGTTTGACTCGTTTCAAATTGTGTTGGCACGATCAAGTGCGCGACTAACACCATGTTCATGATCTACCATTTTCCGCATGATGAATGAACTTTACAGATCGCCGAAGCCATTGGATCCTCGAACAGTTTATAACAGTGGGAGCAAATAAGCAGTATGATTCATATAAATCTTGTATGGAGAGTTTACCAATCGGTAGTCACACATTAGCACAGATGTGTTTGCATAGAAACACGTGTGACTCATGTAAGCGACAACAACGCTCTCTACCGAGACAGAATATTCTAAGGCAGCCTGTAGCCAATGCGGTACTCTTGGCGCGAGACCAATCGGCAGGTGCAGAGGTCCAGGTATTACGGCGCTGAACAGAACACAAGGAGCAGACGTTTTGCATATTTCGTGTCTTCTGGTGTGACTCTGCCTTTCTGTGTTTTGATAACACTACACGCTCTGCTTAAACGTCATCATAGGCACCACAGCGATGAGCGACGCCCATGCATCTGTCACATCCTTGACTCGAAGAGCATCAGCAGATCCTAAATGGAACACTAAATGTCTGAGGCATTTGCCACATTGAGTAAACGAGTGTTACATCATGGTCGAAAAGAGCGTGGCAAGCGTGACAACTTCATGCTCAAGGTGGTGGTATGAACGGAACATCATCTACAACATCCACCTCATCATGCAAAGCCTCGACTTGATGTTCATGCCCCGGTGCCCCGATGTCCGCAGCTGAATGCACAGTAGGCACAGGTGCAACCTTAGGGGCTTGCTCTGGACCATCGCGCATATCTGTGTCCATCGCTGATACCACAGGCACTGTATAGCGAACTTCAGGTGCTCCGGCTGGCAGAGGCACACCCGATGGTACTGGGACAACAGGTTCTGCAGGCACAGCGCTTCCTGCTATTGTGGAAGGGTCATCTCCATCCCGACGAAACTGTGCATTTGCTGTCAGCAAGGTGTTGGTTGGGGGAAGAGGTAGACCAGGTGCATTGATGATGTCGGGAAGACTTTGAGAGTTAACGCGGTCTGAGTTCGCGAAAAGTGCCTGCACCATTAGTGTCCTGCCATGCTTCCGACGGTATCCATTTGGCAGGATATCTCCCCAAAATTTTTTGAGGACGATGAAGCGAACTCACCTCGAGATTGGGGGATTGAGCAAAGCTCATGTCCGCGCGCGAATGAATTGCCAGCTCCACATCGGCGAGGTTGACCTTTCCCTGGGCTTGTCCAGCAGCATCCCCGAACGCTTGTGCATCTCTTAAAACATCCGTAGTATACGAATATATGAAATCGACAATCATGTCTGCAACTTGAGGCTCATACTCCTCAAAACCCTGCCCATGGGTTTCGAGGTGACCCCGTGGAAGTTTGTGCCATCAAAACTTAGGCGCACTGTCTGCCAGCAATACTGAAACTCGCGCACCACACTCTCGATGAGCTTCTGTATTGATGCATACACGTGAGGTCGCGGCAAATCGTCAACATTGTTGCCTGACGTACTGCCTTTAGCAGCTTTTGGTGTTGGCTGCCGCGATGACGTTGTTCCTGACTTTCCCGGCGAAGACATGGCACCGAAAGAAGCTCAGAGTCTTTACGAAATCACATGGTGCCGTCTGACGCGATCAGTTTGCAATAACATTGCCAGCCGGTTCAATGCCACCTTGGAGATGACCTGGGCGCACGCTTCTCTACACTATGCGCCTGGGGATACTAATCTTTGATGAAGATCGCACTTACTGTGTCTGGCGATTCGTCTGCTGCTGGTTGTTCGGCTGACGGAGATCCGCGACAGCGCATTTCTGTCACAGAGGACGTGGAATGCATGCGTACCCGTTATCCGAGAGCCAGCAGCCTTGCGAGACCGCACCTGAACAGCCATAATAAGTATACGGTAGGCGCCACTACCTCAACTTTTCGTTGCGCAGGTGCATCATAGTCATCCGTTGCGGGAGCACTGTTGTGTGTGCATCTGGCTGTGCAACTGCCATGGTTCACGCTCTCCTGTCACGCTGTACCACCTTATGGCGCCAATCGGTAAGTCGTGCAGCTTCAACATTTCCCGCAGGCGCTGATGCTGTGACTCTACCTGATCTTCCTTATGAGTACTCGGCTCTCGAGCCGTATATCTCCGCTGAGATCATGGAGCTTCACCACAGCAAGCATCACCAGGCGTATGTCACCAACTACAACAAAGCCCTAGAACAATGGGTGGAATCGGAAAGCCGGCAAGATGCTGTTTCTGCCCCGAAGATCAGCAGCGCGCTACATTTCAACGGTGGAGGTTCGGTTTTTGACCGCCCTATCTCACCTATCTTCGCGCGATCTTCACCGATGTGCCAAATCTGTTCCACTGGATAGATCTGAATGTGAGAAATTAATCGTGATGAGCAACCATTGTGACGCACCCCTATAAACTGTAGACAGATATGCGCTGTTTGCAGGGCACTTGAATCACTCAATTTTCTGGAAGAATCTCTGTCCTGCAAAGGTGCGTAAGCATCAGCCATGATGAAATATTTGTCACGGTGTGTCCGAATTGTGATCGATGCCCTTACACCAGTCTGGTCGAGCCGGGCACATGCACAAGGGGCATGTGCACAAAGTGCTTCAACAACGGATGCAGGATGCACATCCTTGCTCAGGCAATCTTCTTGACGCAATCAAGCGTGATTTCGGAAGCATGGAGCAATTGCAATCCAAGCTGTCGGCTGAATCCGCTGCGGTCCAGGTGCGTGTTCACGGCGTCATTGTTACAGTGCCGGTATGCATACCTGGGCCGTCAGGATGGCCATGCGTATGGCTACACTAAGCTTGGACTAGTTGGCTCGATTCGAGCATCGTCTAGCGGGTAGCAGCAGATCTATGCCATGTCCAACAAATTGCAATCTTATGTGGTACCTTTTTGCAGGACCTTGTCTGCAGCGTGTTGAACAAATTTGGCGGTCTGATTTATACTGGGTTGTTGAGGGAAAGTGAATCTTTTCATAGTACCCACAACACCTAAATCTGCCTGCCCATGGATTTGCATTCCACTTTCACTCTAGCCATTAGCGTCTAAAAAAACTTGTTGCTGTCTCGAGATAGGACACGCAACACAATTCACCCACAACATGCATGATCGGCCTTTCAACTTCGGCTTCTTACCGAGGGTGATTTTCTTTCGTCCCCAAACGCAATGCCACATGACATCGTCCATACATCCCACCCTGTACAGCTTTGTGCATGCAGCTGCCGCGCCTCAGCCCAGTTTGAACAAGCTCGCGTGACAGAGAAGTACTGGCACCAAGTTATGGTCTCACCCAATTCGAGACCAGCACTTGCTCTATCATGGCTTTGAGACAGATAATCTTGCATTCTAATGTATCGAGTCGAAGCTGCTACGGGGTAATCACACTTCTGTACAGTGCATGCTATGTGAGCATGCTATGGGAGGTTGATGACTGGTGCACTTGCGACAGCATCGCGTGCCATCTTTCAGTAGCATAATCTTGGCCACTGACAAAACCGTTTGAACTGCAAGCCAAATTTGTCTGAAAATTGTTGCTGATGCAATGCTGTTGGGTATCATGTGCGGACGCAGATTTGCTGTTGATAGCACCGCAAAACCAATTCCCTCCGCTGGATGTCTGCTGGAATCACAACAGTGTGATAGACATTTCTCACATTTATCTGATTTACTGCCGTGCACACACTCAAGGTGGTCACTGCGGGTGCTCAGATGTGCAATATGACTGCGGCTGCAGGGCTCAGGCTGGGGCTGGTTGGCGTGCAAACGTGAGACTGGACGGCTGGCGATTATAACCTCTGCTAATCAGGATACTGTGGCTCATGTTGCACCAGTGCGTCGTCTGTGTCACTTGACGATGTCGGTCGTATCTTTTCAGGTTCATCTGGTTGACAATTTGGCCCTGGTCAGTAGAAGCCCGGAAGTCTATTTATGTGCCATCCGCTCTGAAGCAAAGTAGTGAATCGGACATTGACTTCTTGCTTGTCAAAGCTGGGTATGATGTTGCTATTCAAGATGTGCTGGGGACACCAACAATTTGGGAATGTGCAGGGATTGGATCCTATTCTCGGCATTGATGTATGGGAGCATGCATACTATCTGCAGGTGCGGATTACTGGCGCATGCCTATTTCACTGCAAAGCGAAACTCTCAATAGTCGGTTGATTTACAGTGTCTATTGCTGTTGCAGTATAAGAATGTTAGGCCGAACTATCTCAAAGCCATTTGGAACGTCATCAACTGGGAAGATGCGGCTGCCAGATATGACGAAGCACAGCGGAAGGGCAAGTAAAAGTGTGTCATAGCCTGGCGGACATGTACAAGCCACTTTTTGTTTGAGAAAGTTTTTGAGTGCTGCTGTCGCCACTCACCAGCTCGTCAGTGGCTTGCGGCCGTGTTTTTTTTGCGGTTGTGAAATGTTGAAGTGGGGCCCTAGCTGCTGTAATGTACGATTCAGGCCCAATTGATGCAAAGCGATCGAGACATAAGCTTTGAAAGCATGTGGCATGATTCTTCCACTTAGATTGGCTTGTCTGTGTATAGTTCATGACCTGCAGTGTGCAGACGAACATCATCCAGCATGCATTCGTCTTGACTCTTGATCCACACCGCAGCACAAAGCGCTTCAGCAAGTCGACGCCCTCGGCTCATGTGATCTCAGTTCGCGTGCAACTGTCTCCATCGTTGTAACGTCTCCATGGTCGAATCGTAGTGCCTCCTTGTCATCTCGTCGATGCCCACCATAAATTCACACCTTTTCGCCTTGTCGGACAGTTGTGTTGGTCTGGCATCTGAACACACGTGAAGAAATTGCAATATATTTTTTTATCACAGGTTTCTAGCTATTATCATTACTTCTGCTCTTCTGTGCCTTTTCATTGCCCCGGCGCTGCGCCCCAGATATCGTGAATTTTGACAGAAGCGACACCATGAATCCTCAAGTGTGCAGCCTACTGAAGCAATGCCATATACGTTCGCATCATGTCAAAGTCTTGGCTTGCTCGACGCGGTGGTGACCTTGGACTGTATGGCTCACCGCACGTACACCGCATGCGCCATGTGCACACGATATGCAACCTTGCTGGCACAAAGACTAGCTTTGGCAACGCTGAGATTGTGCACTCAGTGCAGATGATGGAACAAGCTCAGAATATGATGCGCAATATGAGTCCAGAGCAAATGGCAAATATGAGACAGATGGTGAGCCAAATGTCACCCGATCAGATGGAACATATGCAGCGTATGGTCTCGAACATGGGAATTGGTGGCTCACCTGGGGCAGCTTCACAGTCTAGCCAAGCTGCATACCATTTGTCTGGCGCCCGTGCGCTCAAAGAGGATGGAAATGCTCTACATAAAGCAGGCAACCATGCTAGTGCCTTGGTGAAGTACGACAAAGCTTTGGAAAACCTTGCTGAGCAATCATGTGAAGAAGCGCTATCACTGATAACAAGCTGTGAACTGAACAAGGCGATCTGTCATTTAAAACTTGAACAGTGGCTTGACTGTGAGAAGATTTGCTCGCAAGTGCTCATGCGTGCGGTCTCCCTGTGTACCCTTGTGCTGACACTGACCGTTGCACAAGATGTGGTGATCACCAGAAACGCATGAATGTGTGCAGCGCAAGTAATCAAGCCACACCCACTCCTCGCTTGCAGGCGGTCCAAACCTCAAAGCTCTCTACAGGCGGGGGCAAGCACGTTTAGGCCTGAGAGATTATAGATTCTCTGTTCAGGATTTGCAGCAGGCATCACAATTATGCCCGTTGGATGACACTGCACAACAGGCTCTGATCGAGGCGAAACTGGCAGAAGCAAACAGGGGTCTTGAAGAGTACCCTGATGCCTCTGAGCCTGCCCCACTGTCATATAATGATGGTAGTGTGACTATTGAGGAAGTCCTCTCAGACACCCATGTGCCAGGGCAGTCTACCATGGCTAGTGCGCCACCGGGCATCAATTCTGATTCAACACTAGGGAATCGCAGCGATGATGCTTCTCGGGCACGGCTGGATGCTATGTGCAATATGTCAGAAGAGAATCTCCGTCACTCAGCAAAGGCCGCAGGAATGCCCGAAATGGATGGCAAAATGGCGAAACAGGTGTGTGTGCGGCATAGCATGCAGCGTGGCACAACATTCCCCAACACGTGATGAGCTTATATCACCAATTTAGGTGTGCAGATGGCAGAGATGATGCGCGGGATGGACCCAAAGCAACTCAATGACATGATGGCAATGAGCGAACAGCTTCACAGCAGCGGAGCAGGTCCAAGTCATGCATTTGGAGCTGCCGGTGCAGCATCCATGAATCCTGCTGTTGCAGTTGACATGATGCGGAACATGAGCCCAGAGCAAATAGAACTCATGGCCAAAGCGGCTGCAGATTCTGGCATGATGCCTCCTGGTGCCGCCATTAGTCCTGAACTGTTGAAGGTTTGTCCCCTGAACTTCCAGATCTCAAAATGATTTTTGAAACTCTTGCAGTGTGAATTTGTTCGTCTTGCATGTTGTGGCTTTAGATTTAGATTGTTGAACCTCTGCATCACTCTGCTTCAGCCTGAACCTCATGACGTGCCCAAATCTGACCAAGCTGGACGGTCCCAATGCTCTACCCATGCGCTGTTTGACTTTTCCCCAACACCATGACCTCGTCGCAAAGCAGTACATAGTGCTGTGATCAAATCTGAGTTCAAGTGCGTCTGCACTTCTCAATGGTCATGAATTGTGGTGAGCTCCTGGGGCAGCTGAAGTGCTCCATGTGTTGGTCAAGGCCAGCTACAACCTTCAGTTCATCATTTCTACAATGCAGCAATCTGCGGAGCTGATGAAAAGCATGACTCCACAAGAGTTGCAGCGTATGCAAGAGATGGCCTCTTCTACAAACCAGACCTCTTCTCCCCCTTTTCCTGTACAAGCTGGTGCTGGCAAAAAAGCTGCCATGGATGTGGGGGGTATGGCTGATATGCTGAAGGATCCAAAAGCCATGAAGCAAGCTATCAGCATGATGAAGCAGATGGATGAAGGGCAGCTGGCTAATTTGATGAAGATGAACAAGCCCAACATGACAGATGAAGACGCGCGCCGCATGGCTCAGCAGATGAAAGGCGCAGATGATCGAGTCATGGGCGTGCTGCTAGGTGGCATCTCAGTACTGGCACAAGCTCGGGCCAAGGTTCTCTGTGTTACTGAGTGGTTATTGAAAAATCCAGTTGCCCTCGTCTCAGTAGTGCTGCTCGTGGTTGCAGTCGCCCTGAGGTTCATTGGCATTATGTGATCTGATTATGCTGCCGACATACACCGTGTTCTCTGGATACTCTTGTGATTGTGCAAGAATAGTCCCATGTGGCAATGTAATGCACTGCATGACTATTGATTGTGTGCGTTTCCGCGTATTAATAACGGAGGCAGGAAGTAGCACACCAAGCAGGTTGCAGACGTGTTGACAGCGATTAAGGCTTTACATTTTCGTTACAAGTCAGTCGGTAGAACTGCAACCAGCATGTTCAAATCAAGTGGACCAGTCAGGATTGCAACTGTTGCGTTGAAAGACAGCAACAAAGAATCCATCACCGCCGTCCAACTCAGGATGCACTCGTACGACTTTTTCGGCCCATGGAAACAATGCCGACAAGCCGCGTCTGTGCCAAAAAGGTAACGCATGATCCAGATACAACCCCGCAGCTTCCGCGTCAGGCATCACTGCTGCAATCACATTCTCATTCTCTTCTACGTACACACTACACGTTGAATACACCACCCGGCGAACATTAGGAAAGGACAGTGCATGTTGCAGTGCACGTGTTTGGAAAGAGGCCAGCGACTTGACGCGTTTGGTACCACTGCTGATTGGCCCCGGGAAATCACTGGAATTGTGCAGAGCGTCTACTGTGACGACATCTGGCTGGCCCACACTTTGAGGTATCAAATAATCCATTCGCGAACTCATCGTTCCAGATCCGCTGCAAGATGGGTCCAAAAGGATCGCCTGAACGCCCATAAAATCTTTGGAGTGTGGATCAACTTTCAAAAAATCCTGCATAATAAAGTTACAGTGTGAGATATGAGCCATCGGCCTGCACGCTGTGCACGGCTGCAGCCAAATCGGTGTGGGAAAGTGACATTGGTCCGCAAGGCTGTGGTGCGCAAGACCTTGCGATGCAAAGCATCTGTATGCCTATCCACGAACTGGCATCCTCAGATTTGAATACCATGAACTTGGCAGGGCAAGACGAGATCAAAGGAAACCCCATGAAGACATCTGCTTAATGTTGAAGGGGTAAACTAAAGCAAACACCACGTGCAGATGCTGCTAACTCAACCCTTCCCATTGATGATGCAAAGCAACACAACATGCATCTGCAAGCCGATGTTGGATGCCCATCATCAGGACTAATGCTGCAGAGAGGTTCGTTTTACTCAGAACCTTGTAGACTCACCTGGTGAGTGACCTGCACATTTGAAGCTTGACACCGAGCAACAGTACGTCGAAGCAGTTCACAGCGTGCTTGATCTTTTTCGCATGCTATGACAGTGCCTTTTTTACCAACCATTGCAGCAATTTGCGTTGTCTTGTTTCCTGGGGCAGCACAGCAATCCAAGATGGTCCACCCTGGCTGAGGTGATAGGGCATGTGCTGGCATGCACGATGAGCGTCCCTGCATCACACAGCTAAACCTGGACATCACAATTGGATCAACACATCATCACTGCAAAACAGGTATTAAGGATGGAATGCAGAAAATTTCTGTTGCTATACCACCAGTGTGAACACATATCACAAAAAAAGGCCAATAAAGCACCTGTATAACCACTTGTCCGGCTGTGACCATTGGGTGATCATAAACAATCACACCTACAGGCACCGCCAACACGGTTGGCATGCCCGGCTCATGATGAATGTCTTCCACCGCAGTGTGGTGCTGGTGCCTTGATGACCATGAAGACGGCGGCTGATGCAGCCGTCTGACAACGTCTTTGGTTGTTGTCACAATTGTATTGCATCGGATGTACCGACATGCCTGTGACTGCGTCTCATCACCTTTGTGCTGCTGTTCCTGAGGAATAAGTTCGGACAATGAAACAGCGCCAGGGTGTGCCGCCAGAAGCTGTTCTTCCTGTTGCTTGAAAGCAACAGAATATGACAACACAGCCCGCTCCACTTTCCCATGAGCCTTGACCCCTTGTCCCAGGAGGTGATCGTATAGAAGCACTAGAGCCGCTCCAATGTGGATCTGTAACGCACTTGATGATATGCGGTTCTTCACAACATCACAGGAGTGCAGACGGACAGAACAAAGCTGGCACTTGTGCGCACCCAAGGATGCACGTTCAGAAATCCGCTCGAGTCAAGGATCTTGGTTAGCAATGGAGCGTGCTTCAGAGTCTCACATACAACAGCGTATACAGCTCGTTTATGCAGTATGTGGGGGGCCAGGCACAGGCCTTTCACCGTTCCCCCTGAGGCACCAGTCTTTGCCGCGCACAACAGCTTACCCACGATCACCGAGCACTGCTGCTGCAATTGTGACTTAATTATGCATCCCTGAGCCGTCCGGGAAGCACGTGAGCCTGCGGCGGCGAATCGCCTGCCTTCGGGGGGCGGACTGCCCTTGAGCCTTTTCTGATGTGCCGGTGGGCCGAGGATGCCCCTTTTTCGTTTCTTCATTCTAATGTAATACCTGGTCACAACGAATAGAGCACAGCTTCCGTGCCGTCGGGTTGTGATGCGTGCGCTTCAACGATTGGAAGCTTATCCTTGTCCTGAACAAAGATACCACAACGCCTGCTGATATCCGTGGCGTCAGACTAGCATGCACTTTACGAATCGCTGCAGCAGGTCCATGGGATAGCACAGCACGATGTGGGACTAAACGATGCACAGCATGAATTAAGCCTACAGCAGTGCCTACTGCGCCTCACACCGATATTGATATGGCGTTGTCAAGCTGTATGGTTTTTCAAGCCACAGGTGTTGCCAACACACGCTCGGAAGTGGTGCACTGTTCATGCATTACATCGAAACGATTTGCCTCCGCTGTCCACGCATCGCACGTCCCCGCGACACTGGTCACGCTACGCGGCTACTTGTGTCTATGGTGATGACAGAGTACCTGGCTTAGCATCATGCAGTTCGTGGTATGTTCATCGCCGAGTGTCATGATGATCGTGCGATGTAGTATCGTTCGAGCCATATACGCCTGAGCATGTCAATTTTGCCAGTGTACGCCTGAACAGGTGGCATGGTGGTAGAAGTCTGGCACTGTGTATTGTCACGGCATAGATTTTGAGTGCAGCGATCCGGCCTGCTGATCGGGTGGATGCCGATATGATGAATTCGATGTGAGCATCATGTTTGCGGAATAGGCACACAAATGAAAGGAGCAGCAAGCATGAGCATGCAAGCCATGATCGCAACAGCTGCGACGCTGCTGCTCATCGCTCTCTACGCCGCGTTGTGCCAGGTCCTGAACCCCCGACCTTTGTTCTTTGTGGACCGTGTTAAACGTCTAATCACAGTGGTAATTTTGCATGCACATTGCTATCTTGGGAAAATGTAGCGTTGATCAAAGCTGCTGCATGCTCTTGCTTGCACCCGTGCGCGTTATTGTGCTCGTTGCGCAATTGCGTTGCTGTCGCAATCCGACGTGTTGCGACATCTTTGCAGCGATGCCAAATCTATGATGCCAGTACTTGCATTTGGTGTGCTGCTAAGTGTCAGGTACATGTATATATATATACATAGTCGTAAATGTTTCTGGCATGACGCATTCTTCCCGTTTGGCGATGTGAAACACATGGTCTGTCTGAATCATAGTCTCCAATCATAAGCTGCCAGAAGCGTGAATGTGTCTGTGATAACTTGTGATTTGTTCAAGTAGCTGGTGATCTTGGGTGTCTGCTTACGTGCATGCATTATGATGTTGCAGATGACCGAACCCCCACAAGTACTGCACCCGTCATCAGCAGAGGTATCTGGACAGCTGCCAGGACATGAGCTATCGGGGCCACCATCACGTCGCATGGGAATAGCACATGATGGCAATCAGGCTGGGGCATTAGATGAGGATTACCCGGGTGCAATACAGACATGGTGTCCAGCGCATCTGCCACTGTTGGCCATCACATGCTCAACAAACGAGCCTCTACCCAGGATTATGCAGTGGATACGATATCACCAGCTGCTTGGTTTTTCGCTGTTCTACTTTTTCGTTGAAGGTCACGCTCAGGATCCGGATGTGGTTGATGCGCTGAGGGCGCTCGTTGGGGTCAAGGTGTCGACTGCTGAACTCGCGTGTGTTGTCCGTTCTATCTGATGCGGTTCACCTCCGTGAGGCTCTCTTAGGACTGCGTCTTGCAATGAACGAGATCTGGCCAAGTTCATCAGCACCTGTTGGAAGTCAAGACAACCTGGTGCAGGTTTTTCTGCGTAATCAAAAGCTCCAATGGTGGCATGATCACGACCGTTCACATCACGAGCACTGGCTTTCGAAGTTTTTTGGCCAGCCGTGCAACGGGGAGCTTTTTGTGAAGCAAAGCATAAACATGGCAGGTGTGATCGTGTAGGAGACTCGAGGAGTTTGTGCCCCATTCCAATTCCTCAAAACTCTTTCTATATTGCATTTCTACCACAGAATCTGGGTGGCTTGTTCTAGCTTTTCCAGTGAAGATTTCTGGGTAGGCGTCAGTATCGACCTGTACATGATTCTGGTACTGTCAAGCACATTTGAAAACGGTGCTGTATTGGACATTTTGTGTGCCCCTTTGCGCCTCTGGTATCAGACACAGACGTGCGCATCTGCAGTGCTGTGATCACATGAGTGTATTGCAGTTGCTATCAACCAGGCGCGAGTGGATGGCGCAGCATGGATAGGGCACATTGACACAGATGAGCTACTCTACCCTGCTAGTAGCCCAAGCTTCTCAATGCATGAGGTGCTGGGTTCAGTGTCCAACGAGGTGCGCTCTTGCTACAATTAGCTCCTGTTTGGCTGAATTGGGGTGTGCTTCAGCCACACATGAAGATTTTCATGCTTTGGATTTTGATGGCCACAAGGGCAGCTTTGCTTCCTTTCGTCATGCCATATGTCGGGCACAACCTCTTCCTTATCACAGAGCAGACAGGGGCACCATCCTGCCCCAAACAGATCACTGCCCATGGACGGCTGCACCTGCATGTCCACATGCCGAACGTGTCGATGCAAGACCCACATACTTGCAGGTGCACTCTGTAATGTTTCCAAATTACGAAGCTCTCCCGGAGCATGAGAATGTTGTGGATCCAGCAAAGGAGGTGACACTGTTCAAGGTCGCAGTGGATCATATTGATAGGACACCTATGATGCAGCACTACAAAGAGATATCACATGGCAATCCGAACTATTTTGTGGCTTACAGCAATGGCAAGAGCTTGGCGCGTGTTTTGCCTGGTTTGAGATCACATGGTGCCCATCGCTGGCAAAGCTACAATGGCAGCCATGAGACATACACCCATCCTCAGGCAGGAGTGCTTCATTACACATACAACCGGTATGGCACTTCATCAGAATAGGCTCACCGAGGCCGAGCTATACCACAAGCCTAACATACAATTCTGCATGCTAAACAGAGTGTCGCATTGATACAGGCACTGGTTTTATGGTGGCGTAACATTGATCCCAATGTGTAGCATTATTGTCAATTGTTGTTCAAGGGCTGTTTATAGGCATGCAGCATGGGTAGATATGTCAATTTTGCCATGATATGGAGCTGTTCGCAGATTATCGGATCTGGTTTCTCGGAGAGATCGTTGTGAATGTGCACCCACCTTGGTGGACTCCAAGCGCTGCTTTTGGTTGGTGTTTGATCAAGAGGCTTTTGTGGCCGCATCCTTGAAGACTGACGCAGAACTACGGCAGATGTTCAGGGAGCGCTTGGTGTGGGACAATCCATCTGCCATCTCCAGTCTTCGTGCCAAAGGGCTCGTGCAGCGTATCTACGCTCCTTCGGTCCGTTCTGTTGTCGCTGCCATGGAACTGGATCATGCTATGCAGATCATCACAAATTTATGGTGCATTGTCATAAAGTTCTGGGATCACAGATTTCAGTGCCTTCAAGTGCGTTAAGGAGACCATTTGTGCTGTTAGCAGTATCGTTGGCACTATGGCTCAATCATCAGCTTATGAGCCATGCTTCTTTCAGGTGAATCGATTGTGCTCCATCACGCTCAGTGGCAAAACCCCTGCTACTCACTCCTGCTTTGCATCAGATCATGCTGAGCTGTTGTGTTTGATGGACGGTGTGGCTTGCAGTTGCTGATTCGGCAGGATGCACCACGGCTTGCACAGAGCCTGCCACGGCGAAGTTCACTGCGGCAGTCAGAAGATGCGACATTGCGCAAGCTAGAAGACACAGCGGTGGGAAACTTCACATACTCTGAATTGCGACCAGATGGGGCTCCCACTTCATGTGGGCAATTTCTGGCCGAAGACAGCTCTCTCAACATTTTGGAGCTCATGGGTCCACTTCCTGGCAAAGATGATACCCGGGACAGTGACGTCGTTTTGACCTCACGAATGTCTCAGTTCCCTGGAATGAATGCAGCAACGGCTGCTTGATACGTCATTGTCAGACCAGGTCATCCAACCGCATGCAGTGCACAATTCGTGCGTGTCCCGTCTTTGAACCGCACGATTTGCTTTCAAATGGCCTGGTAAGGTGTAACCCCTGACACCACACCGTGCCAACATGCGACATGCTAGTGCAGTCGCCATTTAGGGATGTGCCGAACAGTCCTGAACACTGCGCTACCCTGGACCATGCACTTGCGATGTGTTCTTGTCTGCCACTGACATTATTGCCAACATGTCCGAGCGCGTCACCCCAGCCACACTACAACGACATCAATGGCAAACTGGGGATTGCAGCGAACAAGGTACTGAGTGCGCAACCCATCGCCCCCCTGCTGGCGTTTCCTTCACAAAATTGATCAGGTCAATAACTTATCTATGTGAAGAACAGGAAGCGCTTAAACTCGCCAAAGTTGAGGAGGAGCACCTTTGGTGCACTTGATCTATGTTCTTGTATAAGAACTGCGTCGGGTATCCACGCAACGACACTTGTCACGTTGAGGAATCCAGACCATGATCCTGCAGTATACAACCCGTGTCAAATAGTCTACTTCGAAGCGCGCAATGTGGTGGCCATACATGGGATATGCCACATAGCATATGCGTCGCGGCTCGCCGGCACATTGACACCATGCATGATATGGATGCATATTTCTTTCGCAGAAGCATGAATCTTAGCGTGTGCCACTGCCGTACACGAACAGTAAATCGTGATTTGTTCAAACAATCATCCATGTCATTGTCCCGGCGTCGCTGGGCGTGAAGTCTGCGTGATTTGCAGAACATCGCTGCGCAGGCAACCGCTTTGCAAGCTGTTGGGCTCGAGAGACCAGGCTGACTTGTCTGATGTCCGTGTTCAATGCCGCAAGGCGCAGTCTAAATTGTATATTTGGCGTAGTTGTACGTTATGATAATCATGTTCAGCCATGCAACAAGATGTGGCCCAAGGCCGGCGCTGACGAGAAGTTCATGCAGAATAGTCCCCGTCATGGCGGCATTCGCAGCTTCGGATCTTTATCAGCTCTGCGATATGACTTCTCATCATGGACACTTTTATGCAAGAATAGTGCTGCCGGGTGCGTCAACGGATCAGCTCACGGTGTCGTGTCTCAGAGTGGTTCGTGATGTGGTAAATTGGTCGCAGGTGCAAGGCCGCACGGAAAACACGACAGATCGTGCCTGGGCTGTCATCGGATTTGACGTTAAGATGCATCCACGTCGGAATCCCGGCAATGGCAGAAGTCAGTATCACAGTTCCGTCAATGGGCGACTCCATTACGACCGGCGTAGTCGCGGCTATCCTGAAAAAAGAAGGTGAGACATGCTTCGGCTGAGTTTTGAGCTCATCGAAGGAGCCACTTCGAGAAAGTGCCTGTCGTGTGTCAGCTGAATATGCTGCTCACCTGCAACCTGTTCTGGGACGTCTATTTGCACAGAAAGGCAGTTCTACGGAGAGGTCCTCCGTGGCTTGCAGGCACTATTGTGCAGACTGATGACATTGTGGCACAGATAGAAACTGACAAGGTCACGATTGACATGAGGTACACAGGCTCGAAGCCTGGTGCTTTGAAATCGTTGCAGATTTCGGAAGGCCAGGAAGTGGAGGTGAACCAGGTGGTTGGAGTTGTTGATGATGATGTGGCAGCTGTGGAAGCAGCTGGCGGGACCAGTGCACAGCATGTGCGTCCATCTTTGAGCAAATCTGTTTCAATGATGTGGTTCAATGTGTGAACAGCTGTCCAGCAAAAATGTCGAAATGCAAGATCTGCTTTGCTGATTCCAGGCTAGCGTGGTTAAAGAGGAAGCTGTTCCAAAGCCGGCCCCACCACCTGCGCCTGAAGCGGCACCTGCATCATCAGCTCTTTCAGGCCCTTCAGGAGGTCCGCAACGTACCCCTGCATCCGCAGAGCGTGGAGAAAGGCGTGTAAAGATGTCCCGTCTGCGTCTGCGCGTGGCAGACCGTCTCAAGGATGCTCAGAATACGTGCGGTGCCAAATGTACTCTGCGTGAATCGAACTCTTGACATGCAAATAGCAACGAGAGCGAGGTTGCTGTTGGATCTCATATCATCTCATAATGTTGATGTGAAGCGAACATGTGTGTCACATTGCATCTTGGTTCATCGCTAGGGTTTGCACAGGTATGCAATGCTGACAACGTTCAATGAGATCGACATGACCAACATTATGGCAATGCGTTCCAAGTATAAAGATGCTTTCCTGGAGGCTCATGGAGTGAAACTTGGTTTTATGTCCGCATTTGCCAAGGCTGCCTCGAGTGCTTTGGAGATGGTACCAGCTGTCAATGGTGTAATTGACAACAATGAGACGGTGCATCGCGACTATGTGGACATATCCATTGCAGTTGCAACTCCGAAGGGGCTTGTTGTCCCTGTAATACGGGATGTACATAAAATGCGCTTTGCTGATGTGGAGAAGGTGCGGTGCTCTAGGCTCGCCATCACCCCAGGGTATTTCATTTTACCTTGCAGGTGCTTGTACCATTGCGATCTCTTTGCGTATAGGAAATAGTAGCGCTAGGCAAGAAGGCTCGAGATGGAACTCTCGGCATTGATGACATGGCAGGGGGCACATTCACTATTTCCAACGGTGGTGTTTACGGATCATTGCTTTCAACCCCAATCATCAATCCCCCGCAGTCAGCTATACTGGGTATGCACAGCATCCAGCAGAGGCCAATGGTTGTTGATGGAGTGATCATGCCACGGCCGATGATGTATGTGGCTCTCAGTTATGATCACCGCCTTATCGATGGACGTGAGGTGTGTGTGTGTGTGTGTGTGTGTGTGTGTGTGTGTGTGTGTGTGTTTGCTGACTGTGTTGCTGATGCTCTGCGAATTCTGGGCACATGTGTGTGGCCATGGTACTACATTTGTGTTGTTGCTGCAGGCTGTGACTTTCCTTCGACGCATAAAAGATGTTATTGAGGATCCCCGCAGGTTGTTGTTGGACATCTGAGGTGAGTACCGCCAGGACCTGCACCTCTCATGCCGATGAGTGCATGTCTGCATCAGTGTGGCTTTCTTTGCGAGGGCGATATGAGTTTTACTAGGATTCGTGGGAGCATCTCATGCATACAGGAGCTGCCAACTGTTTTACGTTTGCTTTCCAGCAACGTCAAAGCATTGACCATTGTAACCGAGAGTCAGGTGTATCACGTAGTCCACAGTGCCTGCCAAGCAGAAGTCATCACAGAAGTCGGCAAGCACATGCCGTGGTGTCACAGGTGCAGATGAGCGTTTTATCGTCGCCATTGTGCACCATGAAGGTGTTGGATGTAGCCACTCCAAGCAATCATGCTTCCCTGCATCTTATTAGGGCATGCAAGAATAGTGCGAAGTGCAGCAGACCTGAGATCCGGATTTCAGTGCCACTCATGCCAACATTTTGACACTTGATTCCTTGCACACAGCAACACTGATGACAAATCACACATCATCCCGTCACACAAGAGATTTTACACCTTGGCCATGAATAAACTTGGGATTGTCTACTGAAAGTATATGCTGTTCTTGTTCAATGGTCTGACGAACGGGTTTTGGGAGAGAGCATATGCGCTGCCATGTGCAACCGTCCAGGAACCACATGCTGTCCCCGACCTTGTCTGCTATACCTTTGTCCATGTCTGTGCCTGACAAAATTGGAGCTGGATCTTTAAAAGCGATGTTCCAACCCTGCATACGGGCGTACAGGCATTGTGGTAGGGCATGTGACGTGCGAAGAAAAAAGGCTGAGTGATGAGGTCGTACCCATTCATCCGCAAATGCGGGGATGTGACAACAGTATGGGACCACCTTCGGAAAACTTGACTTCAGGGTGTTGTGTATGGGCGTGAAAACCTCATGTGAAGTCAGGACGCCGCAGGGTCCACTTTGAGTCACGAATATACCCCCCGCATTCAATTTCTTCATGACCACGTTCTTGTAAAAATCGTCTGTGTACAACTGATAGCAAGGCCCCCCAAAGACAGGATCTGCCAAGTCTCCAATAATGACATCAAATGTGCCAGGATACTGCTCCAGCTGTTTGCGTGCATCATCACAAATGAGTTGCAGGCGTGGGTCCCTGAAGGGCAGTACATGTCACTGTGTATCCAGGATCCACATGAACACTGCCCCCAACACAAATGAAAATAAATTTTGCTATCAGGTAAGGAGCAGAACACAACGTGAACGTAGCCACAGATTGAATTGTCAATGACTGGCACGCACTCAGAGTGTTCAGGCGCTGCACACTGCCCGGGACATGCATGCAAGGTGCAACTGTCAGTGCAGTGGAGAGTGTGCAACGGGAGCGCACTCAAATGCGGGCCTGTTGATTTCAAGATTCTCTCTGCAGAAATTGCAAACAGCTTCATCAATGTCCACCATGACACATTTTTCCACAGTTGCATGTCTCAGGACTTCGCGAGCAGTTGCGCCTTCCCCACCTGCCACGCGAAGAAAGTTTCAGCAAGTGATCAGAGGACAAGTGTCTATGCCTGATGAGATGCAGGTCATCAAACGCACAGTGGAAGTGGAATTGCAACCTCCGCAGATGAACACATGGCGTGGGTTTGGATGGTGAAGCATAGCTGGCTGCACAAGGCACTCGTGGTATGCTCGCTCGTCTTTCTCGGCACTTTGAAGCTTCCCATCAAGCATCAGCAACTGCAAAGCGGCAGGGTTCCTGTTCACACAGACATCTACACATATTGGCACTGGCTGGCACATGTCTACACATCATGTTGAGAGTCGACAGCATCTAGTCACACCTTGCCGAATTGATATGAGTCAACAAGTTCATAGGCTTGGAATTCGCTCATGCCGGCATTGATAATGCTCTTCAGGCTGATCGACCACCGCAGGTGCTCAGATATGTCTTCTTCGAGCTACAGGCGAAAGCAATACGACGTCAAGTCAAACTTGTGCCATACAAAAAATCTGAATTTCTGCCGAGTTTCTGTATGAGAGATTTTGCAGAATGACCATTCAGCTGGACCTCCACTGACGCCTCTGAACTGGGCGGCTCCTGCAGTGGGCCGTGCCCACGTGTGCATTCCATACACGAATTGGTAGGATGCCTAGAACATACCCATATTCTACGGCTGCCTTGCTCACCCATGTCTGCCCCTATCCGATTCACGTCAACGCACGAGGTGTAGCGCTTGCGGTGGACGGCAGTCCCGAGTCGTTGGTAAGGGACAAATGAATCACCATGCAGTCTTACGAGTCTCACGGTATCGGTCAGTGACACAGGCCATTACATCTAGTCATCCGCCAACGTTTCTGTGTCCGAATGCATTGACAGGGCTGCAGCCCGTTGCGAATCTGCCGTACTTCCCTGGGTGTGGTGCCTGTAGACACATGCAGCGATCCCAAATCTTTCTCGCGAACTTGAGTTGAGAGGTTGATCACATTGGCGACTCGCAGTATCTACGCACATATGTTGCTGTTGAATCAGACTGTAGGATGTTCCGATGTGTGAAGCCTCAAGCAAACTCGGCTCGACCTTTCTCGCGCGCCATTTTCACGCACCACTCTCCGGGCAGTTTGGCTTCGTCTGATGTTCTCCCGTGCAAGAATATTATAATCTAGTGGAATCAATTTCTGTATAAGGAGGTGGAAAATGGTTTCACGATCATGTAGTTATTCAACGTTGTTGTATTGTGCGAGTGACAACTAGACATCAATAAACTTGTTGTTTCGGCGTTGCCCCGCTCTTGTAGCGCTAACACTGAAACATGTCAGACAGAGAACAGAAAGATTTATTCTTGCTAGCATGCGCTCGTGGTCTCCTGGATGACGTGCGTCCGCAAAGCAAAATATGTACCCGCATGGTCGCTGAGAAACATGCATTGTACAAGTAGTCCACCTATGGGATCAACACACATTTATCTGTGCGTATAACGGGTCCAGCATCATCTGTGAACCAACTGTCAGACCTGTCGCAGCTGTGCTGTCGTGTACCTTTTGTGACAGCTGGTTGGCCTTTCAGACTCGGTCAACTTGGCATTGTGCAGGTGAACGATCTCCTCGGTGATAGTGTGCAGCCGTATGTGATGGACAAAGACAAACGAAATGGTGCACACTTCGCAGCAGCAAAAGGAGAGCTGGAAGTCCTTCAGCTGTTGCACAGCAAAGGCGTGGACATGGACGCGGAGGATGTGCTTGGCAGAACACCCATCCACTATGCAGCATTGCATGATCACGAATCAATCGTGTCATTCCTAGTGTTGAAGTCAGCGTGGCTAGATGCATGTGATGGCACAGATTGCACAGCACTACATCTTGCAGCCAGGGGCGGCGCCGCTGCTGCTGCACGCCGGCTGGTTAAACTCGGGGCCAAAATCAATTTGCGCAATCAATGGGACCTGACTCCCTTTGGTGAGATCCCGCCTGCACCAGATATGGATGTGCTCGAATTGCTGAAGTGCAATGGCACAAATGCAAGTGAAGTGACATATCCCCGGGGTGGTATATGCATTCTGTTTCATGCGGTTTAATTTTTTGCCTTGGTTTCTGTGTACGTACTTCAATGGCGAGGCGCTTCTGTGATATTTTGCTCCAGCTTTGCATTGTTGTATTGATACATCTCATGCGGATCTCAGAAACACACCGTTCAGGCGAGGCAGCCTTTCGAGGCCACACTGATGTATGCGAAGCACTAGAGAGATCGAGAATCGCTGTGCCAGATGATGATGATGCATTGCGGATGAATGGTGGCTACACGATTTGTCACGTAGCCGCCGCCGCCGGCCACACCCACCTATTGGATTGGTTGCTGCGCCATTCTGAGTCTGTCGCAAGTGACTTAATCAACAACCAGGAAAATACGGAGCAGCTGACAGCTTTGCACTGCATGATCCTGGCTGGAAATTTTAGTGTGGCTGGACTAGAGATGCTCATTGGTGTTGGCGCAGACACCTCAGCCAAGTGTGAATACCACTACCCATGTTTTTGTTGACAGCTCCTGCGCAGGTGAATCAACATGACCACAATGACCCGATCTCAGCACTCAATCATTGTACCCAGCGTACTAGTGTAATCGAAGATTGAGAATGAAGCCGCCAATGCAGTGCATGTGAGTGGTGTTCACATGCCATACAATGCTGCAGGGACACAGCAGGCCGAACTCCATGGTCTATGCTACAGTCAGCAGAGGCAACCCCCGAGCTTAAACATGCTGTGGCTGAGGTTGACAAAGGCACTTTACACAAAATGCAAATTCTACTTACACCCAAAGGATCAGTTTTGAGGAACACCCTACTTGGCACCGGATTTGGCGGGAAGCCTCCCAAGAACCACGTCAATGCAGTTGTGACTAGAGGCAGGGAAGAGTACATCGAATATCAAGATGTCAGTTTAAGCGTAGCTGCGCGCCTGCAGGCAGCGACCTGCCCAGCACATGTTGCAGCTATCATGCAGTCAGTCCCTGCAAGCGATCAAGTGCACCGTGTCAAGGTTTGGGCCAAACTTAAGCCTCAAGATATTTATGGTCTATCGGCCCTGTCTCTCAGATCTAGACGATGCCTAGAGCAGGTATTCGTCCCTATGATAGGCAGCATGCCGCATCGATGTTGATTCGCCAGCTCATAACACCCACGCACTGCAGGTCCACAAGGTCACCCTTGATATCAACCGTGTGGCTGCCGAGGGGTGCCTGCGGCGTGACGAGAGGTTTCAAGAGGCAATGCAGGATTCATGCGTGCGTAAGATGGTTGACGCTGTGATTCAAGACCCACATAAAGGCCCCCTTGTGCGCGACCAACAGGCGCTGGCATGTTTGAACAAATTGCGTGGCCTCCGCGATGTACTGTCATTGCATGGCGGAGGCCAGTTCAATCTATCAGAGGTGCTGCGGCCATGGGACCATCAAGATGTGCAGCGAGCAGCTGGTATGGGATGGCTTGGTTTTCAGCTTGCCCGGACTTGCTTGCTGCCATGCTTGTTGAGAGAGTATAGCCTCAATGCCATGATTTCTCAGAACACTAGCAAGGTGAACAGTAGAGTGCTTTACCTACTGAATCGGTCAAAGTAGTTGTGCACTTTAAGTCATGCAGTATTCTGCAAAGCATTTCTATGCTGTGGAGTCACCTCAATGTAATTGTCAACGCCCTGCAGGTATGTCTGCTGCGTTGGACTCAAAGATCGAGGAGGCGATCGATGCAATGTGCAACCCAATGGCTAACGATGAAGGGGCAGAAGACATGCATGATGCGGGGACCTTGGCGAACGTGCCCAAGATGGGTGAATCAGAGATACAACCCGCACCGCCCAGGGTGTGCCGGGAATCCAAAGCAAGCATTGGGTGGGAGAGTGATGCTGACTATGACTTTGGCGACGACTCAGCTGCACTGCAGCGACAGCCAAGAGTGTGGCACCAGACTCTGTTGAGATTACTGCAGCAAATTGCGGTTGCTGGTATTGTTATTACCCTTCTTTGGGCGCAAGGCAGGCTTCCCAGTCGAGCAAGCTAGATTGCCCTGATACTGTTCGGCATTGTCTCAAGTGCAGGGACATTTTTGTCCCCGACTCCGGGTCTGTAAAACAATCTCAGGGATCTACGTTGCATCCCTCCGAAATCGTGTCTGTGCTGTTCCTCCTTGAATTTGCTGAGGCGTAGATGTCAGTCGATTGAGGGATGATCCCAGCACATCATGGACAAACTTGCAACAAATGGCTGGACACCAATCCTACATGCTGTGTCCACAACCCTATTGACATCATATCGCCTTTCCATTCGCTTTGATGTCATCAGTAAAGCCTGGCGACATGAAAGCGCGATGCAAACGATCGTGATTATGATGTGCAAGAGGCCCTTACTGTGTTGCCCAGAGCTGTTGTCGAAAGGCTAGAAGAACCATGTATCTGTTGCTCATGCATTTGAGTCAATTACTCGAAGTATGGCCGTTGACGATGTTTGCTTCATCAAATCTCAACAGCAAGTCCATGCTTCTTGACTTGCAGCCCCAAGAGCTGCAAGCCATCTGCTCAAACGCTGTAGAAAAAAACTTGAGAGGATGGCATGCTGAGAAGTAAATGGGCTTTCAGAATTTGGCGCAGGAGCATGCCTGTACGTGTGCCACACATGCATGCGACGGTACTGCTGCGCATCTCCCGGCAGGCTACATTGCTATGAGATGCTGTAGCATCACACGCACCACACCTACCTCGTATCTGACACGCCCTCTAGCCTGACCCCCCTCCCACCCCCCACCCAGCACGCTTCGGGTGGCTGCCGACCGCTAGGGTCCGGCACTCCCCGCCGCTGATAGAAATGCACTTGCATCTAGGCGGCTGCCTGCCGGCCCCCCCACCAGGGCGGTGGCTCAGCAGGCTGCAGGCCAGCTTCAGGAGCTGCTGTATGGCTTCTGGGTGATGGCCGAGCCCTGCGCAAGCTGCTACAGCGGGTGGTGTCCAGTGCCTGGGGTTCGCTGGGTCTACTGCTGCGCCTGTGGGTGCATTTGGCCACGTGCGGTGCGTGCATATGGATGTGAGTGTGTGGAATGTGCATGGGTGTGGGTATGAATGCGGGCAAGGGCGTTTGGCTGTGTATGTTGTGCGTGAGGATGGTGCTTGCATTGTGCATAGCCCACGGGCATGCTCCAGTTCTGGTGTGCGTTCGGGTTAGGTGTCGTTGCTGCCGGCTGGTGGGGTCATTTCTAAGGGTGCCTCCCTCCCGTCACACAGGCATGTGAAACATCGAAAAGGTGCCCCACCATGCTGGGCAGTCTGTCTTCGTACAAGCCACGCGTTTGCACCTACCGTAATAAATGTAAAGGTTCGTTGGAATTTGTCCGTCCAGATCCCAGAGCGACGAAATTAATGCAAAATCCCGTCCCGTAGGCGACCGCAGCGACGAAATTGACTAAAATAGTTTCGCCTTGTCCCGGCTTCTCGTCGCTGGCGCGACGAAGTGCAAAACAATATGTACTGTCCTGGCGCTTGCAACTACAACACGACAGCGGCAGTATAAATTTTAAATGGCATGTGTCCCGTCTACTCAGGGCAGCTGGCGCTTGGCGACTTGTATAATAACGCAAGCTGCTGTGCTACACATCCATCACAGGCCCTGTCAACCGCCTCTCCTCGTCGTCAATTGGCGTGTCATCAGCCTCCATGTCGAGGCTATCATTTTCAATTAGTTAAAACTTTTCGTAGCTGCGCCTCCGCCCGTGCAAGCATCCCTTCCGAACGATTGAGCTGTGTACGCTGTGCGTCTTTGCGCTCTCGCGCTGCCTTTTCAGCCACTTGCTTGGGATCATTGGCATCAAATTTCTTGAAGTAGCTAGTAATTAATTTCGGCACCTTCCTAACTGGTTCGTCGTCTGATGTGACATCAATGTATTCACTAGACTCGCTCATAGGGAGTACGCAGATGTCAGCAGCGAACTGACCAAGCCACGTGATGCCAGTACGACGACTGCTAAAAGAATAAATGTGGCTTGTCCAGTCCCGCAATGCATGCGCGCGACGAACTGAAAAACAATGAATCGCCTGTCTGTCCCGTTCACGCCAAAATCGAATGCCCCGAAATTAAAAACAATTGTTCCCGCGTCTTGTCTCACCTGGCCCGCAACGAACCTTTACATTTATTACGGTATGACTGTGCCAATTCGTTAGTGTTCCAAGCCTAGGCCCCCCAGGAGAATCGCTTTTTAACATAGACAGCGTTGCCGGCCGCCGCCACCGATCACCAGGAGGGTTACAAAGACTTGACAGCAGCTACTCGTGCGGTCGTCTGTGTCAAAGCTTTCGCAATCACTGTTTCCATCAAGCGCGCGACAGGCACATCTTCTGAACGCTTGACGAGCATATCGAAGCCTATCAAAAACAGCAGCCTTCCAGCTCGCGACACGGCGCTCATCTGTAGCAATCCGTTGCGTCGGGCTTGGCTTCTTGGTGCTGCCATCCGAACATGTCGGGCTCGGTGACCGCTCGACGCCGCGGCACTGAACTTGATACGCAACCACAATGACCACCAAGCTGTCCAATTCACCCGCTTCCAAGCCCAGATAGCATCAGCTCGCCAATACCCATGTGCACGCAACAGCTCACTGCCTGGCGCTCGCTGACAGCTCACTGCCTGGCGCTCGCCACCGCTCGCATGCCAGCGAGAGGTGGCTGTTTTTGCCTCTGCTGATTCATTTGACCGTTGGCAATGGCGCGCAGCTGCAGCGGGTTGCTGCCCTGATTTGTTCGTGCATGGGTCTGTTCTTGCTATACGCTGAATCGCAGCGAGCCGCGATTCGCTTGCAATGCACAATACATCCGGATCTGAATGTTTGTTCTAGGCTAGGAACACTTTCGTGCACCTACTGATGAAGGGCCACCTCACACCGCGTGCGCAATGCACAAACCAGCTGAATCCAGGTCAAAGTACACGCTGCACCAAGCACGGCCGGGCAATATAACAGACTACTAGTTACTGCTGGCTACTGTGTATGACAGCACACATGTTGGGAACACGCCAGAGCGGAAGCTGACGGCCGATCCGAAACGCAGAGAATGGCTCGTGCACTTGGTCTGTAGACGCAGGCTTGAATGAACTACTGTAGCACAGCTGGAAATATTCCTGGGACTTCATGCATAGGGCCAGTGGCTGTTCGCACTTTTCGACTCATGCTCAGCACCGTCACAACACGGCTCTCAAAGATCAGCAGAGGCGCACGCGTTGCATTTGATTGGGCAGCAGCCTTGGCTTGCAGCAAGTTCGCTTGAACAAACCTGTTGTGGATGCATTTCACAGGGCTTTTGATTGGCTAGTTAGACTGGTGCATACGTGTGCTGATTGTCATGCATTCGGACGTACGTGCCGGGGCTCGGTTGGGTCCCTGGTTTTCACCGCTCTTTAACAGAAGAACAGTGACAAGAAGGACGGTGAACGCAGGCGCATTGTCACGCAATTGTTGAGCAGCTCTCTGCCCGCCATGCGTTCGTGGTACCATGCCGCATACAATAAAATGTAGCCCGCGTTTGAAATTGGCAGCTAGAGGCTGTGCGCATAGCTCTTCACGTAGACGCGTAATCACTGCTGATGATGGTTTAATCAAAGCATCCCATGGGGGACGTTGGCTATGCTGTGCCGCTCCATCGCCGTTTGGTCACCACGTCGATGTGAGCAGTGCTTGGCGATCACTCGCTTCAGCCGGCTTGATTGCAAAGAGGTTGTGCTTTAACGTTCTTGGATTGTTCATGATAGTCGTTGGGGAGTCTGTTCCTCTATGTGCAGCAGATCTCCGATCGCTGCCGACTCATGTCTCGCAGATGGTGATGAATACCTCCGTGGCAGCGTGTAGTACACAGGCGACCCCCCTGTTGCATGTCTTCATGTTAGGCATTGTTCCGTACGTAGAGGCCTCTATATTTATTCAACTGTTGACTGCAACGGTGGGATGGCGGAGGCTGCCATTGCCCGAAAGGTATCAAATGTCTCAAGAGCAAGCACAGACATCGTATGGTCGAGCAGCTTCTCTATTTATCTCCACCATCCTAGGCACAATAATTTCGTTTGCTCTGGCAGCAGTTTCTGTGAGACACTTGATCATGCACGGTGTTGTTGGGCAAAAGGACTTCTGGAGCCTGTCGACTTCTCTCGTGGCTGGCAGCGCCATGGTCCACATGTTCTCGGATATGCTGACAAGATTTGGATTGGGGCAGGGGATAGGCTTCATCTACATGGTTCTTATTGCATCACGTGCGCCCACCCCTGCATGAATGTTTCGCGAATTGAGAAGCCCTCAGCTGACTTGATGATGATGTGAACGAAGGCATTAATTACTTTGACATCATCGCATGCAGGTATGCAGACGCAGTGGCAGGGGGCACAGGCGTGTCTCTCCGGTGGACATGCTGTACAGTGTGCTGCCGTTGTAATTTCATTGACAGCCGGGTGTGTGATAGTGTCAAACCTGAAGCATTTCGTACCTTTGGCGTCAGCTCGTATAGGGAATGATGGCAACGATTTGGAAACTCCTCGTTTGCCTGTTGTTCTTTGCCCACACAGCACTATGGTACGAGGTTCAAAGGCTATTATTGCAGTTCTGATCTCAGCTGCAGCAAGTGCCGTCGGTGGGGACCCACAGTTCTATGTATTGTGGTTTTGCAGGTGTTCATCGCTGCACACTGGCTTGGAACCATCTTTGCCGGGTGGTCGATGCAAGTGGTCAATGCTGTAGTCGCAGTGACAATCGTTGCAGGAAGTGTTGTTGACATTGGCCCGACAGCTTCATCTTATTCCTCGTCTCTCCGTGACGTGCGCTTTTAAAGAATGCTACATGCGGAGTTGTAAGGCACCTTATAAGTCATGCAAATAGTCAAGGCCAAGGGCATCGAATGTTTCACGTGCAAGTGCACCGAATTCGACGGCATTGGCACATGCCTCGTCATTTTTTCACAACTACTGAGAGTTGTGGACGCTATGGTCGATGATCTGCTCAGGTCGAATTCACTGCAGATGCAATTGACGATTCCAGGCATTACACAAGGGGAGGAGACACGGGAGATTCTGGTTGCATCGCTGATATTCCTCAGGCTGCTAGGCGCACTGGCTCTCTTCTTGCTGTTTGCATCGTCAAGAGTGGCAGATAAATTTCTGACCTCTGTTGCTGGGGTGCAAATGTCAGTCATTGAAATTCTGATTGTCATCAGCACCGTGACTCAGAGCTTCCGGACGGTACGCTTGTTTCCTTTTTACACGATTTCTCCCAGTGTGCCCATTGAATTAACACGGGGAAACCGCATACAGGTGGAACGTTCAGTACAAGAGTCACGGACAAATACCGTTATGACGAGACAGTTTCAACCGTTTTTGAACAAATCGTGAGCAAGTGTACAATGCAGAGCCTTGCAACCAAAAAAAATTCAAACACACACACACACACACACACACACACACACACACACACACACACACACACACACACCTCTGCAGTCAAGAATTTCATGTAAATCTTCATCACAAAGATGCACACAATCCACTCATGCATCATCCCCTGGGGTTTCGACTTCTACAAAGGCTGGTAATCATGCTTTCCCGGTGGCTGCATCTTCCCTGACAACAAAGTATCGATTAACCAAGTTTCAAAGACGATAACAGCTTTGACTGGGAGCCGGAGACGCCCAGCATGAATTTTTGGAAACCGATGTCTGCACTTCTGAGACTTGCCTGACTGTACACCCATCTCTTTGATGCCTTGCCTGGGGTTTCCCTGCCGCCCTGGCGATGCAAGAGAGATGACAATACAGAAGTCACAGCGCCGGGCTGGAGTCACCTTACCCCCCAGTCGGTGCACAAGCTCCTTGCATAGTTGCATCCTTGGACAATTACCTTTTACAAGCCCGGAAGTTGTTATGAGATGGCAACAGGCATCCTCGAGTGGCGGAGACCTTGTACCAGCTGCCCACTCCCTGGCTCTGATAGGTGCCTCCACTGGTACGTGCTGCACACGCTTCACAAAGAAAAATTGAATGGAAATGACAACATCTGTGTGTGTGTGTGTGTGTGTGTGTGTGTGTGTGTGTGTGTGTGTGTGTGTGTGTGTGTGTGTGTGTGTGTGTGTGTGTGTGTGTGTGTGTGTGTGAGAGAGAGTGGTGTACAGCCAGACGAAGGCATGATGAATACGCTGGACTGGACTCGGTCTGGTCACATGTAAGCAGAAATATTCGGAAATGCCATGCGGTAGTGGCAGCAAAAAAAATTGATGTGGTCCATCCACAATGTCTGTTGCTGCGGGCCAAATAGCCGACTCGCTTCCCCTGCAGGCTGGTGAGCTCACGGATAGTCAATTTGCCACACCTTGCTCAGGTAATTGTCGCAAGAAATCCAGCCGCGCCAACGAATGCACTGTACCAGCCACGATGGCGTCACAATCTTGGCACCACATGCGATTGCATGCAGAAGCTTGGAACTTCGTGTTTCATTGCCAATGACCAGATGCGTCACTCCGATCGAGAAACATTCTTCTTCTGTTTCAAGCAACCTGGCCTTCCCTAGATTCTGGACTGCACGTCTGCACCTCTCAAGCACATCATTTTCGACGCCACTGCAGGCAATGCACAACACGATGTCGCCTGACTTGGCTATCTGCTCTTCTGAGGAGATTCCGTGATCATAAGATTCCTGTGTGCCTAGATGAGCACGTGCATGTGAGGACAGAGCAGGGCTCATGCATAACAATCTGTCCCTCCTCATTGTCCTCAATGAACCAGCTTCGCGATTCTGGTCTTCATGTTTGGCCTGATGGCAGGGTCTTTGAGCACAATTATCCTCAAAAGTCGCCTGCAAACAAGCATGGGGGCACATGGCTGCTGCAGATCGAGGAACTGGCACGTGAGCACGGCTCCCAACGTAATTCCCTACCTGCATAGGCATGTAACGTCTACTACAGTCTGAAGCATGCAATCCCCCAAGTATGATCTTGTGTCTTGCATGTTAACAGTGTAACACGCCTGCTCTGCGTCATCCGGTGTGCGAGTCTTCAATGGATTGACTTCCAAACGGGAATTCCGCTTTAATGCGACAGCACGTGCAACTCTTGCACACTTGATGCGATCTCGTGCCACGCCAGACGCAGGCACTGGCGCACAGCCCACTGGGAGATCAGTAGCTGCACGCTTGCGTTTGCGACAATGACTGGCCTTTAGCCCCGCCCGCAGACGGCTTTGTACAACGTGGACTGCATCGATGGAATGGCGCTCCACCTGTCGTGCCATAAGCGTTGGACTGTTGCATCGCCTTGATGCCCGAGTGACACGTTTAGATGGCCCAGCTACATCAACCGGGATCGCCTTGTACACATGCAAGTTCACGTCTGCAGACGTCGATTTTTCCCTCTGATCGACATCATTGTAGCAGATGGCACTTGTGGCATGTGATAAATCACAATGTCTGGTACTGGCCGGGACACAACCACTACACTGCAGGGGCCCATGCAGGCCTGAAGGTCCTGCGTAACTTGTGCTTAGTGCATCATTCCGGCTTTGAGATTCTTGGCGGATACTTGGAGTGCCATGCCGACATCTGGACCTATGTCCCGTGCTTCCACCGTTCCTCATGACTTGCTTTACATGAGCCACTGCAGGACTCCGTGCGCCCATTATGGTGTATGCTCCTGCTTTCTGCGCTTCAGTGTCTGTGATAGCTTGCTTGCTTGGTATGCCTGCACCTGTAAATTGCGTCGGTGCTGCTGCTGTGGGCAGATTTGTACTGCCACTGGCCACCTCAGGAAGAGATCTGCAATTCTCTGGCCTGCCGGGCAAACCTCCAGAATCAAGCAGAGCCACCAAAGCAGACAGCCTGCCTCGCGTCCCGTGGCCCATGGATGCCAGGGCTGGAAAGCCTTCAGCAGCCATTTGAGGTTTAATTTGAGGATCAGCCATGGATGTCAATGGTGCAGCATGTTGACGCGCCGAGTCAGAAACAGGAGCCTGTCCTGCTGTATTTGCAGCTGTATCCCTCGACGTATGTTCCAGGCATTCTTTGGCAGCGAGAGAAGAGCCTGCAGTCTTCAGCTAATGATAGAATGCAATCCTTCATGTAAAAGAACCATGCAGCAGTGAGCCATCAAAGCACACAGAGACAGAAGCAAGCACACGCCATTTAAGGCAAGCAGAAATTAACACACTTTTTGCACGATGGTGGGCACAAGGCCAGTCCCAAATCCTAAGATCTGTCCAGACACCTGTCAAAATGGATTGCTTTGAACGGATTGTGTTATCCTCTGCACTGTCATCCCCTGTGCCCATAAGCGCAGCTTCAAGGCCTTGCCGCAATGCAGCCTCTGCCTGTGCTGCACATCGCCGACAACGCGGCAGAGCAGGCGAATCTGGCCAGTCCACCTGGCGCACAAATGGCACTGGTATACTAGTTTTCTGGGGCAGTGACTGCGCCTGGCATGGTAGAAACTGCGGACCATCTGCAATATGGCCACCAGTTACAAGCCAAGCGGACACAAATGAATACATGCGAAATTCAACCACGATGTAGGACATCATGATTGATTATATCTCACCATGCCGTCGTCCTTGGTTGACATCTTCTTTGTTGATGGGCATCTGCATGGTTGCACGAGCAAGCATGAAACTCAGGGCTGGCGCGCGGGCACGAGTTCGAGCTGTTCCTGTGTGAGGCCCTCGAAATGGAGGATTGAGGCCCACACAGGTAGAAGTGAGTGCCAAAGCATCTCTGCCCATGCCGATGTTGTCTAGAGCAGTATTGCATGTCGGTAAAGGAGAGGTTCCATTCCAGGCATGTACATGGCGAGAAACTCCGAGACTCTGCAATTCCCTTGAGCATCGATGTTCGGGCATGCTGTGCGCTTTCCTCGATAGCTGCACCACTGGCACTGATTTTGAACCTGTGGAAGTGACTGCTGCTGAAGGCAACGCCTGCGCAGTATCCGCATTTACTAACCCTGATCATGCATGTATCTGAGCATGCACACGTCCTTGATATTATGCTCGGATGCCAGTAATTGCCTAGCGTTCTGTGACAGGCCGAAGAGGTGAAGCGATGGCCTCAGAGCCTGGCGAGGCAAGCCGCTGTGGACGACAAGAGTTCAACAACTTCTTGCGGCCAGATTCAACGAAAGAATTTTTCATCCAGCAGGGAATTTTCCGCGAGCAGTTCAAGGCTGCTTGCCCCAGGCGACACGGATGCTGTCTATGTCAACTTCAAACGACTATTCCTGAAGACCCAAAATCGATGTAAAAAGGAAGTATCTGATGCCAAATGATGTTGTACAAATCTGAAGGTCCATTGCATGAGTCCTGCAAATCGTGTGATGCGGGATTATCAATTCGAAGTTCAGGCCGCACTTGCACGAAAGACGCCGACTCTGCACACTACCTGGCCCAGACCTGATCAGAAACTTCTGCATCTGGAGCTGCCTGCAAACATACGAGAACGATTCTATGGCGTTTTGTTGCGAAAATAGGAGCCGCGCGAGAACCACTACGAGTGCAGCCACACGTACTCTCGATATCCATTGGATCCTGAATCGTAAGCGATGTTGAGCCTTCTGAAGTTTTAGCAGTATAGCGATATGAGTTCAGACGTTGTTCTGGCCGGACCTCAAGCAATGACCACTCGGCGCTCCCAACGCGACCAATTGACTCTCAGTAGCGCCCTGTGCATCGTCATCAGCGTCCTGAACAACAACTACTACGTTGACGCCGGTTAGTGCTCGACTGGCCACATTACGTGCAAGCGTCATGAAATGTACAATGGTACTGTATCGAAAGCTTGCCTATGTCTCACCAGTCAGGCCGAACCATACATCTAGAGGCAAGAATGAAGCCGATGGTGCGGTCTGGAACGGTCAAGAAGCACCTGGATCACGGAATTCGGCTGCCTGGGGCAGAAACTCTCTCGAGAGTGGCTGCCATGGCCTTGAGACCCAAACTCTTAGGCAAATTGCGACGCCCAGTCTTGACAGGCCAACACGACCTGTCTTCACGATCGTGGTCAGCTTGCTATTGAGCACAGTCGTGAATGATACACTGCGAATCCGTTACCATCGCGCTGCACGCTCCTTTCCACATGCAGCTGGTAGCCATAAGCACAACTCTCGACTGCACATGCCGCGCGCGGTAAATGTCACTTCACGACAAGATCTCGTGCTTATATACTGCTAGTCGCAAACTCCATTTTGGGTACATACCTGGCTTAGATACATGTTATAGTCAATGTTGTTCCGATGTATGCTTTTCGATCTGATAGCTTTGTGGTTTCAAGGACAGTGTAGGCTACGCCGACCCTTTGACTTTCCGCGGACTTGGTGGAGCAGTGTGCTTAGCCATGCTTCGAACATCGCCTCCTTCTAATGCTGTCATATCGGCAAAGTCTAGCAGAAAGTCGCAGACAGTGCGGCCAACCATGCGGCGAATGCGATGGCGGTGCCCTTCTTTGCCCCAGGATCTGCTGATTGTGGGTCCAGGGGTCCTCGGTGGTCTCGTGGGAAAGCTCTGGAAAGACAAGCATGCAGACGCTACTATCCTTGGGCAGACAAACACATCAAACAATCATGAGAGGTGAGCACGCTGGATGGCTAACAAAGCCAGCTTCAGTGGCATCCATTGCATGTGACAGTACCCCATGTTGTTGTATGCATCCAGGCTGGCCAACATGGGATTTAATCTTCGTACAAATGATGCGGTTGATGACAGTACCTTCCCCAACGTGGTGATTGCCGCTCCCCCGTCTGGGAGTGATGACTATGCTGTCGAGGTGTGCCCGCAACGCTGTGAAAAACATAAGCAGTCTTCTGAGATGTACCACTTCATGGATGTGCAAATAAAAATACACTGAAGCGCATGGGAAGCATTCACCAGCTGATCTGCAACTACGGCAACTTTCATAAACTACAAACAAGTGTTGCAGCATCTGCAGCACCTTCATCGACACACAACTCGGCCTGAACAGATCTGAAGCCTGGATAGTATTGCAACCTTTTGAGCCCGTGAACAAACGCTGGCATCTGTCAAAAGCTCATGTATGATTGTTGTCCTGTATGCTTGACATGCTCGTTGTATGTTGGCGTCATTCAGCCATCCCGCCGACCTGATACCTGGCGTTCCAACATATCAGAACAACATGTAGGTTGCTAAAGCTGCTAACCTCTGGGATGGATCGGGCTCCCTTGTGTTCACCAGCAGCATTGGTGTCTATGATGTGCCTGAGGGCATCTGCCGCGAAGATAGTCCGGTCTTGCCCATAGATCACTCTGATCGTATCAGGAAGATGCGCACAGCCGAAGAAGCTGTTCTAGAGGCCGGTGGCAACGTTATCCGTCTAGTTGGCTTGTATCACGCACAGCGTGGAGCTCACACATTCTTCATCAGGAAGGGAACAGTTGAGCGGGATGGTGGGAGTATCATCAATTTAATTCACTACGAAGACGCAGCAAGCATGGTGATCTCGGTGAGTGATTCTAAGCCAACATGCGCTGACACTGTTGGTGACCTGATGTGGCACCTCGGATCGATCTTCTAGCGGCCGATTTTTGTGTGAATGTCGCAAGCACATAAGCTGTATGCAGGTTCTGGAGGGCTCTTCTGCAGGACCATTCAGGAAGGAGGTTTTGATCGGTGGTGATAACAATCCGTTGACGTTTCAGGAGATGATGGACGTGTGTACTGAGTATGGACCATTTAAAGGCGATGTAAAGTTTACTGGTGCCCCTTCAGCACCAGGAAAGATAGTTGACAGCAAGGCAAGTCAAGACAAACTGCAATGGACCCCCAAATATAGTAGTTTCCATCAGTTCATGAAGGCCACTGGAGGTCAAGATTGGTATGCAAAGCATGAATAACGCGTTCGGGAAATACGATGATAGCAAAAGGGTGTGGTTGTGTGCCGGAACGATGCTGCAGTCTGGATTTCTAATGGCAATGTGGGGGTCGAAGGCTGTGCCATCTGATAGCGGTAGTGCGCTAAATCTTGTGCTGCGAGACACAACGTTGCTCACAGCAGCACCTTGCAGCTGTTGTCAATCTGTTGGCTGACCTGAGGCTGACCTTGCGGGGTCTGATCGCCACAACATTGACCGGTCAGCCATCATACTGGCGGCCACGTCCCTTTGTTGGTGTTGCCTTTTGCAACATAATTGCGCGGGAATATATGCACACTGTGTGAAATTTTGATGCGTGGCATTCACGCCGTGCTGTCTGTGTATTTACGATGAGATGATGTGTGTATCACTTCCACATTGAATAAGCTTAACTACCCGACCATGCAGCACAACTTCTACATACACATACTGTCAGCAGATGATTGTATCATCCTAGTGTTGTAACAACATAAAGTGCTGAACACCCGGCTTGTGAAGTCATTTAATTTCCCACATAAGGCCAATATGTGCATGTGGCACCAGCATGATAGTGGTGCATTGGCATTGATGAAGCTCCAAAGCCGGATCATAGCCGAGGACACGGCATCTCCAACGATGCCCTACTGGGTGGCGTTGCAGGTCCTAAGGGGGAGCACGCTGAACAGTAGCATCAGGGCCTTGCACGCCCGGGTGTACAGGACAAGTTGGTAGTGCCGGCGTATGCATTTCTTCGAAAATTGTAGGTCGATGTATCACAGACGTGTTTTGATAGCCCCTGCGTACGTGGGACTTTGCCTCAGCCATATCCATACCAAGCATGGCGGCTGCAGCCCTACCTCACCGCACGTCTGTTGCATTGAGAAATGTCACGCGACTAAAAGATTTTAATTTATTCCAGAACGAAACCTGCAGACATCATTTTTTCCTTCAGGGTGCAATGCATCATCGCAGACATGGAAGCACCTGCGCAGGGCTAATACGCAAACTTCCCGGTATCATGACCGGCACCGGCCATGAGCCATGGCCTTCACACCCGAGGCCAGGAAGACCAATATATCCGTCCACAGCTGCCCCAGCGCGCAGCCCACCTACATACAGAGTACACCACAACGATCTTCGCCGCGCGTGGCTGCCCAGGGAAAGGTGTCTGCGGCACACACCACCAGCATGTCACAGATGGGCAGTGCTGGCCACAGCGTCCCCCAACGCCAGACCACATTTCAGGTCCACAAGAAAAATTCTTCATACAGCGACCGATAAATTCTGCTAAAAGAAGCGGACAAGAAACCAACGACTTCCATAGGCTGGACGAAGCCAATTGGGGATCGACCAATATCACGTGGCCATCTTTAAGATA
Source organism: Ulva prolifera (assembly GCA_023078555.1). NCBI lineage: Eukaryota > Viridiplantae > Chlorophyta > Ulvophyceae > Ulvales > Ulvaceae > Ulva > Ulva prolifera. The sequence continues at coordinate 5,467,836 of CM041201.1, read as the reverse complement.
CTTATACACAGAAACGTGAACCGCTATCACCCGATCGTGCTGGGATCATGTCACCTCTGGGTTCTCTGAGCCGGTGGACGAGTTGCAACTGCTCTGTTGAAGGAGTTTTGCTTGTGGAGGACAGCCTTTGATGGTCATCTGCTCTAGGCTGCTATTTGGGTCGTTTTTGGTTCATGTGATTTGTGCGTCGTTGAAATCAGTGTCTATGATTGCGATGCTATGCAATTCTTTTCGTTCTGTCATGCATTGGCCAGAGCTCGTGTGACTTGTACTGCATCGTCATTTGGTGCATCCAGCCCAACACATGCGCATCATGCACTCAGCAAAACGTATCCCTGAAGCCCTGCACCAGCTGGGACAAGCCGCGACGAGCATTGCAGCTCCCGCTGGCAAACAGTGCCACTGCTAACGCCTGATCCTCACGAATGTAACGACAACAGTGATCCACGGGATTTTAGAGTATATGTGGCTTGCTGAGGCTCGCGGGTTGCGGAATCTATGAGCCTGCCTTTGTTCCGTATCAGCTCTAGTGTCATGTCAGCTGTGCACCGCTGTGCGCGTGCGGCGTGCAACTTTTTCATGCATGCGGAGGTGTGCAGCAGTGCAATTGCACCATGCCACATGTCGGGTTGTCATGCAGCCGTTGTAGAATATATGGGCAAGCTGATGTGCTGAATAGAGTTTGTGTCTTCCATCATCCGATCTCTGCTGCTGTGCTGACGGTGTTGCCTACATGGTCAGTGGGTGGAGCTACTGAGCGCCTGTAGTACAGAATACCGAGTTTTAGCCCGTCATGACGCCACTACGCACAGTAGCATTGTCTTATGGGCTACGCAGCCCTGTGGCGAGGCCCGCTTTTACCGTGCAGCTGGTGTCGCACACGGACCCCCAGCCCGACCGCCCAGGAAGTATTCAACTGAAAAACACAGGCCGCAATTCCGTTATGATGAGGGCTACCACACAAGTCAGCGTTGAGGAGCTGAACGGGCTGTGCATGGCGTCATTGCAGACCTTGGGCTACACACGTGACGAGGCATCCGTCCTGACGGAGGTACGCGAGTAGCCACCGCATTGCCCGGGATCTGAACAGCACCAAACTACACGCAACACACGCCTGGCATGGCATGAGAGTAGCGGTGGGTATTTGATGATGGCGGCGCAACGACAATTGTTTTGCACCTACCATGATGCTGCAGCGCCACATCAGCCAGTCTCCAGATTCATTCAGCCTTGGCGCAGCCGAGCCTTGACTGTAGGTGATGATGTATGCACAACTACGTGAGAACAATCAAGGGATCATCAAGATCACGTCAGGGGGCATGAATCGGGCTAAAGGTGCCGGGCCAATTGTGGTCGAGCGTGAATCGCGTTTGTCGGCAATTATCAACGGTAACGGCGATGCGGGGATGCTTGTGCTCAGCAAAGCACGTGAAATGGTTGCAGCAAAATGCCTGGAGCACGGTTTTGGCATCATAGGTACCAACAATACATATACATCAACGGGCTGCTTGGCCTACTATGCCGAGAAACTTGCAGAGCAAGGCCTGATTGGCGTAGTGCTTGCACAGTCACCTGAGTTTGTAGCGCCAGCAGGTGCGATACAACGCGCATTGCAGCTGGCGGCTGCGCCGTACTGCCTGTTGCGTCTGCTGCGTGCAGTTGTGAGCGTGCCCTGCCCATTTCCACCATTTCAACGATTATTTTGCAGGGTCCAAGCAAGCAATTTTTGGGACAAATCCGATATGCATTTCTGTGCCTGCTGCGGACGGCCCCGTGACAATGGACATGGCCACTGCAGCCTATGCATGGTTTGGTGTGCTTGAGGCGAAGACGGCAGGAGCACAGCTCCCCCCTGGAGTTGCCATGGATTCGGTGGGCCACGACACCACTGATCCCAATGCGGTCCTTTCGGGTGGTGCCCTCAAGGTTTTTGACGGGTCATACAAGGGTTCTGCTCTGGCACTCTTCGTGGAACTGCTGGCTGGGCCACTGGTAGGTGCTGCAGTTGCTGATAAGATGGAGGAAAAGAGCTGGGGCAACCTGATGATTGCAATCGACCCCTCGCTGCTACAGGTGGGCTGTTGACATTTCCAATAATGCTTGTAGGGCCAAGTTCTCATAAAGTGAGCCACATTTGAGTGGTGCCACACTGAAAGTTGGCATCAAACTTGCCTCAAGCTTCATTTCCCAGCCTCTTGACAACTTGAGCCAACAGCAGTCCGACATGTAGGAACCAGGCACATTTGCTAGACGTGCCCAGGCTGTGCTCGATCGCGTTAAGTCAGCTGCACGGCAGCCAGGTGTCGATGAAATTCTGCTGCCCGGTGAGCGCTCCGCGGCGAAAGCGGCGGCTGCGGCTGCCTCAGGTCAGATCCATGTTGAAGCCAAACTCCTGCAAGGGCTTGAAAAAATTGCTTCATCTGCACCAGGGAATGCCCCGTTGATGGGCAAAGACACGTGGGGAGTCTCGACACGTCTCGTGCATCCCAGCCCTGCGGACGATGGAGTTTCTGACCCGGCCATGTCGATGTCAGCGCCCATTTATCAGACTGCAACATTCAAGCAGCCAGGCGCTACTCAAGGTGGGCCATATGACTACACACGCAGTGGCAATCCGACACGGGCAATTCTGGAACGCAACATGGCTGAATTGGAGGGCGGCGAGGGCTCACTTGCTTTTGTAACGGGCATGGCAGCGATAAACGCTGCTGTCCGTTTGGTCAAGGCAGGTGTGAGCTGCCTTGACAATTTCCATGCATGTACACTCTGCTTTTCGGTCTAAGATTCCCCAATCCTCGGAGTACATGGCTTCCTGGACTCACGATGGTATCACCGAGACCAAATCGACACAGGCACTTACAAATGTGATGACACGTCTCATGCAAAGGCCTTCTTGCTGCAGCTGTCTTCATGTACCTCTGCTATGTATTATATGACTAAAATTGCAGGTGAGCACATCCTGGCAGGTGATGATATCTATGGCGGTACGTCGCGTTTGCTTGGGTCAGTGGCCCCAGATCTTGGAATTGAGGTGTCTAATGTGGATCACACAGACCTAAATGCCTTCAAGCGCGCATTTGTCCCCAAGAAAACCAAGCTGGTGATTTTAGAGTCTCCGACTAATCCTCGCATGCGGGTGTGCCTTCAGACTTTGTCTGGTCCGGCGACGTCTATCAAATCATCCCCACCCTGGACCACACTCACTGCAGTTGACATACAATGCAGGTCTGTGACCTCAAGGCATTGACAGACATTGCGCATGCCAACGGTGCAATTGTGATGGTGGACAACAGCATCATGACACCGATATTTCAGAAGCCCCTAGAGCTTGGAGCTGACATCAGTATGGTGTCTGCCACTAAGTTTGTTGGCGGGCACTCTGACGTGACTGGCGGCATCCTGGCATTCAAGGACGTAGATCTGGCAAATCGGTATGTGTTTTCTTGGTAAATATGCTGCAAATTGGTGTTGTGTGCGTATATCTATCAAGAACACGCACCTGCCGTTTGCTGCATGTGCGTCCTGGGAAGGTCAACCGCATCACCAGTGTTCTGCGGAAAACCTGGGTGCGTTGCCGTCTCCACCAATTTGGGCAGTAAATTGAAGCATTGTCACAGGGTTTACTTCTTTCAAAATGCGGAGGGAACTGCACTTCCTCCGTTTGAGTGCTGGCTTGCTCTACGTGGAATGAAAACAATGAAATTGCGGATGGATGCTGCTGTGAAAAATGCAGAAGAGATCGCGCGGTTCCTAGCAGCTCATCCTCTCGTGAAGCAGGTCAACTATGCAAATTTGCCAGGTACTGCGGACGCGGCTCTAAATGCCCGTCAGGCCACCTCTGGAGGGGCTCTGCTGTCATTCACAACGGGAGATGTCGCCATTAGCAAGTACATTGTTGAGAAGACACAGCTGTTCAGCATCACAGTGTCGTTCGGTTCGGTCAGCAGTCTGATATCTATGCCATGCTACATGAGCCACGCTTCAATCCCACCTGAGGTTCGCGCCGCACGCGGGCTGCCGGATGATCTTGTCAGGATTTCTGCGGGGATTGAGGACATCGATGACCTTCTACAAGACCTATCTGTGGCTTTAGATGGCGCCAGCGCCGAGTTTGGGATGACTGAAGCGGCTGCCAATGGAAACGGGAGTGGTGGCAATCGTGCTGGGACAGCGGCGGCAGCAGACACGTCACGTGAGAGTGCTCTGTTGCATCGGGTCAAAGAATTAGAGGCGGCGCTAGCGTCACAAAACGGGATATCAGTCTCACGCTGAACTAAGGCATGAAGCGGCAACAAAGATTGCTGTGCCAAGGCACGTCGCTGTGACGTTTTCAGCAGTACCCTATTGCTTATGGGCTCGAGCGTTCACAATTCTACATGTAGCCCGAGCGCTGTGTGGCGCTGTCGAACACATCATAGCGGCAGTTTCAGCGGTAACATGCGTGGCGTTCGTGTGGAGGCACCATACTATTTTGAGATGGCGGGAGCATCACACAAGACCTTTCATGAGAAGACTTGTGGCGAGCCCCAATCGGAGCAACTGTTCAGTTCAGGGTTTGTCGATCAGCTGAAATGTTACTGCCCTTTGTGTGCACATTTGGCTGGGCCAGTCGGCACACATACCGCACAGATAGAACCAAGGGACATCTGGTCAATTACTGTGATTCTGCATGATCTTGAAGTGTCTGTGAAACCAAGTCCTACACTCTTCATACCCACTCGAATAACGTGGCTTGCGGCAGTGCGGTGCTAAAGTACTGTCCGCGTCACTTGGGTATGGAACCGGCTGTGCTGCTGACAAATCCCGATGTGCCGATTTGCAACATGTCATTGGTGCTTCTCCTCCCTGATGACCGGGTGAGTGATTTCAGTCATCCGCTTTGCTGCCTGCCTCTGAAAGCTTGCGTGAAAAGAATCGTTGAGATGCATTGGAGCTTCTTCGTGACACTGGTCATGTTGACAAGCCCTTCGCATAACCCAGGCAGCTTGCCAGATGGAAGAAAGGTGTATCATCATGTACGCAGTGGCATGGCATGCAGATTAAAGGTTTCAGTGCCGCCTCCCTGAGAAATGGGGTATTGTTGTCCGTGACCTTGTCGATACATTAACCAGTCTTGATTCAAAAGTGCTGTGTGGACCACAGTCGATGCATTGTGTAATGCAAATATGGATTTCAGCGTCAAAAATGAGATGGCTGTCCGTGATTATAAATTTCAACTCTGCCATGTGGTGTCATGGAAAGCACTGGATGATAGCTCACAAGATAGGAGGGGTGCCAACCAGTGCTCGAATATTCGGACTTTGGTGGATTAAAGTCCGCTCAGAAATAAAATTTTTTGTTTTTCAACGGCTAAAATTTTTTTTTTTGAAGCTGTTTGAACGGCTAGCCATCCGCAAAATGAACAATGAAAATGAGGCCTCCAGCGGCTAGCATCCTGCGCAAATGTAAGTGAAAATATACATGTGACGGTTTATTTTTCAACAAGTTCTGTACGTCTGTGTGCGGTCGATCTGTGTGCGCAAGTATGGAGTCAGAACACGAGTGTGCGCGAGTGTGCGCGGTCGTCACTTGGGACCCAGCCAGAAGTAGCTGGTGTGATCAAAGCGACCACTGACGACACACAATGGGTCGGTCAGGTATGACCATCGGCTAGCACGGGCGCATAAATCAGTATTTGTCCCGGTCCGCCGGCTAGCCCTCTGACAAACATATAATGCTTCTCTAGTGAAAACTCGAGCACTGGTGCTAACCTACTATTCGGCATATGCATGTCCAAAGCTGCACTAGATACTTGGACGGTGACCGCCTCCCTTCAGCAAGTCATGAGCTGTAGACTCGACAGAGGCGCTTGGACTCGATGATGCCAGGCCAACGCCTCAGGCAGCACTGCTGCTCGTGGGCCGCACAAGAATTTCACAGAACTGCACAGAACATTCGATCTAAAGTAACATGGTCGTACGACTAATAGCCGAATTACACATTCTGGATGCTATGGGTGCACATTTGTCCATTCCTCAACTGCGTGGATGACACGAATGCTGTGGCTTTGGAATCGCCCTGGTTACTGCCGCAAGAGCTGCCAACAGAATCGTGACTGACATGATGGCCATGCGGTTTACTTAGGAAGCGTCACATGTCCCCACCCTGCAAGCCATCGCCCAGCCCGCCATCGCCAGGGCCTTGAACTTGTTCAGCACCACCTGCAACATCAATGTCTTCCACATAGTCCTCTTCAAGATCTGCGCTGTCATAGTCTACATGGTCCCCAAAGTCTTCACCACCGTCTAGCTCTCCATCTTCACCAATGCGGACCCCATAAGACACAGGCATGGCACTGACAGGAAACTCAAGTACATGACCCGGAGTCTCAGCAGAGCCTTCTTGACCACTCAGCTCAATTGTCAGTGGCATGACAGAGTGCTCATCTGCCGGTGCGTCTATTGTGTCGGCCGATGTGTCCATATTGTCATTAGTCTCAATTTCGCCATGTACATCATCCATCATGGCGGCAGCAGCTGCTTGCTTCTGAGCTAATGAAGATCGGAAATCCACATTGTTGAAACTCCTGCGCAATGCAATATTTTTCCGTGTCGTTCCAGCAGCATTGTCGTGCGTACTCAATGCCACGACAGGACTCACCTCAAGTCGACCCCCTCACGTTCTTCAGGATGATAATAGTTCAATGTTGCACGATGGGCCGAGGCATGTATGTATCCCACGTGACCTGCAGACGAATGGCAGTGCAATAAACAGAGGCAAAAAGAGGATGTTCCTCGAACTTGGTTCCCGATGTAGGGGGATGTAGGGGGGCTGCTGCCTCGCGGAGAACCATGGCATACGTGGGCATGTGGGACTACATGCTCCTGGGACTGCACGCCTTGTCTCCCATCGTTGTAATGTTGGAAAGTGAGGCTGAATATGTCACTAATTGTAAGAGCCACTTGATCTCATCGGCGTTGACACAGGAAGCTCACCTAAACGGCGCGGCAGTGAGGCAGACTTGAGTGCAACGTCCGCAAAAGTGTCTGCGTGACCGTTAGCTTCAGCCAGCGACCAAAGGCACGAGAACACAGCAAGAGCAAGAGTCATGATTGCTCAGAATTATTGGAGTTCCTATATACCAGATTGGCTTCGACGATTACGCCTCGCCAATGAGCGGGCACACGGATGCCAAGCGACGAGCCACCCCCTTAGGGCTAGACCCACGACAATATATGTCCACAAGATGATTTCCGATTCCCGACAGCTATGACGCCAAGTGAGATTGTTGTGGCAACAAGCATGCCCTTTCAGATACCTCCCCCGGCAGCACGCAGAATGAACGATGCACAGATATTGTTGTGGTACATTATTACTCACTCATCACTGGCTGGTGGGGAAGCCGCCCAGAGCAACGGAGCAGGTGCATGAGCAGTACACTGCGCTTATCTCGAGATGCAACGTGGTCACGCGTGAGGGCGCAAGCGGTACAGCGCGGTTGACGGTGTGACAAGGTTGCGCCCTGCGCAATACGCACGCAATGCACATGCTATACATTACCAAGGACAACCTCTGCTCCAAGGTGTTGTCCCAGGTTTGTACATTGTACGACATTGTCATGGAATATATGCGGGATGACGTCATTTACGCAAATTTACGCATTTACGCAGAAAGTTTCTGCGGTTCGATCCTCCTCCTCCGTCTGCACGTGCACTCACAGGTGCGTAGATCTCGGAGGAACATGTGTGTCGGCCACGTGCTCAGTTCCCGGCAGCGGACCCCGCGCTTCCTCTTGACACAGATCCGGACGTGTCCGCCCTGGCAAGCGAGTTTGATCCACAATCGCTCTCCTCGCGTCAGCACCATGCATCATGCCGCAAGCCAAAACTGAATCGAAAGCCTCTCAGCGCAATGTTACTCAGAAAGACGCGAGATCAGCTACAGCTGCTTTCACGGAAACGACAATTGTCTAAGTTGAATTCCGGTGGTGCACAAGGGATTTGGCGCACAACAAATGGGCGATCAGGCAGCATGCAGAGCGAGATGAAAGCTGAACTTGAGGGATGGCGGGTTTTGGAGATGCGAGGCGATATAAATCACGATTGATAGGCTGTGAAACACATATGCTGGTGGATTTGGCAGAGGCTGCACATGGCAGCATCGACATTGCTGCAGGTCCACAACGCTGTTTAATTGTCATATGAGTACAGTGGGTGCAGCGGTGGTAGCCCTGGGTGTCATGCGGTTTCATTCTGAGGCTGAACATGCATTTTTGGACCTCACTCGAGGCACAAACAGCCACAACATGCCTCAACTCCATGGCACCAGTCTTTCACAGTTGCAACTCAACCGTTTTGGCTGCGGATTTCAGGGGCTAGGTGGCCTCATAACTTACAAACCATCTATATACACTCCCTTGAAGTCGGCCTTCGGAGAGCCAATGTGAATCAGACCGCCAGCTGGGCACCATGCGGGAGGCGCTGATAGCTGCGGTGGCGTCTGAGTCGGCACAATACAGGCGCTCAGCTGCCAGATCGTCCAGCTGGACGGTCGAGAAGATCTGTGCCGCTTGCCAGGCATCGGACGAGGCAATCGACGTGGCGCTGGTGCTCGTCAACCACGCCTTGTCCGGCGTACTGCGGCGGGACACGTTCCTGCTGGACGGGCTCTTCGTCGCCCTGGAGAAGCTGGACGTGGCACTAATTTGTGGCCGCGTACGCCCTACTGGTGTACGACCGCGTCATCAGGGAGGACCTGGTGGCGCTGCAGGTTGTCGTTGGCGTACACGGTGGGACCCAGACCGCGGTGCATGGGCCCTCGTCCGCCCTTGCGGTGGGCGGGGGGGTGGTCGGGGCGGTCATGTCGGTGGACATGAACAATGCCTTCAACACCATTAGTTGCGTGGCTATCTTTCCGGCGGTGAAGAAGCGAGCACCGGCGCGGCTGCCCTTCGCACAGAGGGCATCCGGCGGCGGCACTCCGCTGCGCACCGCCGGCGCCCTAGACGACGTTGAGCCGGTCTTCTACCAGCGCGGCATCCGCCAAGGTGACCCCCTTGGGCCCCTCCTGTTTGCTTTAACACTGCAGCGTGTCCTTGAACGCGTCCACGAGCGTGATGCCGTCGTCCCTGTGGCGGCGTATCTGGATGACACCAACGTTACTGGCAAACTTGCTGCCGGGGTGGCGTTGTTCCGCCCGCTCTGTGAGCACACTGAGGGCGTGCACAGCATCGGCGCCGACGTCAGCCCTGCTAAATGCAGGGTCCACGGCGGTGTGCCTGCAGCCAGTCGCCACCGTGGCTGCGGAGCTCGGCATCCACGAACAATGGCTTCAAGACGGTCGGCATGCTGCTGGGCTCGCCGGAGCATGTCGCCGGAGTACTTGACGGTCGCACGAGTTAGGTCGCAGACCCCGTGGAGACCCTTCTACAACTTCCGCTCTCAGTGCAGGCTCAGACCCTGCTGCTGCGTACCTCCCTGTGCATATGTACGACGCACCTAATATGCACTATCAGGCCTCACGCGGTGGTCACGCCTCACAGGCGCAGGGCAGATGATGATGTGTGGCGCAGTGCCGCCGGAATCCCGTCCATGCTGCCTGGGGTCGCACGCATCGCAAGCATGGAGGACGGGGCGGACGCCGACCTTGCTGCAATGGCAGCGGCCGGCTACATGGTGTCACAATGCATGAGCCTGCGGGCAGCAGTGGTGACAGGTGCACCCATGCACGGACGATCCGCGGATCCAGTGTAGGGGTAAGCCGCCAGTTAGGATTGTCTCGATGTAGTGAGAGAGATCGTGCGAGGGTTTCCCGCCGTAACCTTGAGTGTTCAGTGTGCATATAAGCATGTGCACACTGAGATCTGTAACCATTCTCTTTACTGTTTCCCGGTACTAGCACTTCCCTTCAACATCTCTCGGTTCTACCTCTGTGCGCAGCAGGTATGAGATGTTGGCTGTCCTGACCTGACCTGAACAAGGACTGCGCGTCCTGACCTGCACATAAGATAGCTTTTCTGACATGGTATCGATGATGTTAGCGTTATGTCTGTTTATGGTCTTGTTCAGGAAAGCCGTCGGCCAATGTCTGCGCGCAGACACGGCGGGCATTCCACTGTTCCGCCGGCGCTCAGACTGCGGTCAAAAGCGCAGGAATCATTTAGCTCTCTCGTAGTATATTGTTGTTAGACACAATTCGAGAAGCTTGTTTTAATGATCAGCGCTGAGAAAAGCGAACGCGTTCGCTTGTTTTCTCAACCTGTTTGCTTGCGAGCAATCCCACTGGTTAGTTGCTGCGCGCGACAAACAACCATCTGTCCTGATGCAGGATGTCTCTTTCTAACGCCAACTCCAACGCCGACGCTCCTCGCGAGGAGAGGCGAGACGATGCTGACCAGCAGCCTCTCGTCGACAGGGACGCTGACCAGCAGCTCCCTGACGGAGAACAGCCTGCGGGTATGTTGCTCCGGGGCGGACGAATTGTCCGACCACTACCCTCTTCCCATACTGGGCAGAGCAGCCAGCAGGTGCCTTTTTCCTCTCATGTTGTTGACGATCACGGTCACACTGAGTCCTTCATCACGCTCGAGACGTTGACCGAAGCGCTGCGTGCATCTCGGGGACGTAGCGAGCCTGACTTGACCAAAGGGAAATTGCCTGAGTGGAATTTTAAGACCGAAAGCTTCGTTGCGTACGAGCAGAAAGTCTTTTTGTGGTTAGGTCAATTCGAGTTAGATCATTTGCTGCAGCACGCACCGTCTGCGGACGAACAGCGTGTTCATGCTAGGGCGAGGACACAGGTCCTAATGTCTTTGCCTGACGCGGATAGGACGACTGTCTATCGCATGTCATATTTGTGTGAAGCATGGTCTTACTTGACTGCCAAGTACAGACCTAGCACTGAAGCCGAGATCCACAGACTGTGGAGTCGGTTCAATTCTTTGTCACAACACAATAAAGATGTCGCGACATATTGTGGTGAGGTGATGAGTGTTTACACTCAACTGGAGGCACTAGGTGCCGATGTGGGCCAGCGATGGCTACGATTGAAACTGTTAGAGGTGGGGGAGGAGTTCAACGCTGTGCGCGGCGAAGTTCAACACTCCTCCCCTCATGTGATAATATCGCGTTTAACTGAGCATGCTGATTTGCTCAAACAACAGCGGTCGCTGCAGGCTAGGTCTGGGGCGCCCGCGGGCAAACCAGGCCATGGCTGGCGCAAGCAGCCCCGTGGTGACGGTCCTGTGGTCGCTGCTCTCGCAGCTGGCCAGGCTCCTCGCGAGGAGACCAGGACCTGTTTCTTCTGCAAGAAGAAGGGACACTTGCGTGCGAACTGCCCCCAACGCAAACAGGCTGCGGCCAGAGATGTTTGCACTATTGAAATGCCTGCCAAGTACCCACAGCCGGACGCGTCCATGCCGTGGAATATCATTGTTGATAGTGGGTCGGACATGCATATAGTAGGAAATCGGGAAATGTTCACTGAGTACGGCCCGTGTCAGAAAGTTGCCAATCTCGCGGGACCAGGGCAGCTTTCTATCATGGGTAGGGGAACCATTCAGGTGAACCTGGGTACTTATGTGGACAAGCATGGGAACACGCACCCACTGGATGCGGAAATCCCCGGTGTTTACTATGCTCCCGAATGTCCGTACAACCTGCTCAGCACGATGGGTCTTAGATCAGAGCAGATGTTCCTAGACACGCGTAGGAATGTGTTATATGTCCCTGGTCTGGGTGATATGGCTACCGACATAGAGGACGATGCCAAATATCAGGAACTAGATATGGATGGTCACCCTGTCTTTGCATTCAAAATGGCAGTAGAGACCAAACCCATTCTTGTCGGTGCGCCTGTCAATAGGGGGGTAGTCTGGTCTAACCAGAGCAGTCCGACCTCAGTTATTGAGGATCAACAGCAGTGGCATCATATGGCGGTTGCGGCCATTGACCTGAAGCGACCCAATGCTGGGGGAGCTGAGGTCCCATATGATGCATACTTGCTGGAACCTGCTTTTATAGCACATTTGTCTTTCCACCAGTCAAATTGGGTCCTCAAGCGCATGCAGTCTAACAGTGACTTTTATGGTCATTTGAATTTGGATGTCGATTCCGAGCCACTAGGGAATCGATGTCACGGCTGCAGAATTGGCAAAGTGCCTGCGGGCAAGTTTTCCGCCAATGATCGTGCGCTCATGGGCCAGGCCAAGTGGCCTGGTGAGCAACTGCACGCCGATTTAGCTGGTCCTGTCTCTCCGATAGGAATTGGTGGTGTGAAATATGTTTTGTTTGTGATGTGTGCCTTTACCCGTTATACTTTCGTGGTAGGTCTGCGCAAAAAGAGTGAGGCTGCGGCCATGATCTCTTATATTATTGAACGCATTCGGGTGAATGTGGTGAAGCCAGGTGAACCGGGTGTGCGCATCCTACACACCGACAAAGGGGGAGAGTTTATGGTCGCGGCCTTAAAGCTCTACCTCCAGCGTCGTGGCATCACTCACCGCTTGACCCCCACAGCCGCTCATCGCTGTAATGGCATGATCGAGAGGAGGATCGGAGTGGCCTTTGAGTCACTCCGTGCTGTGCTGCTCGCGAGCGGCCTGCCTCTGTTCCTGTGGATAGAATGCCTCGCCAGCGTTGTCCATGGTCACAATCTCACGCCATCATCGGCATTGTACCATGACAAACTGGCGAGCATCCTCAAGGGCCTGAAAGCTCAGCATGCTGTCAATGCGTCTGCGGACGTTGACGAAGCTGAGAAGAGCCTGGGGAAAGGTAAGCGCATGAAGAAGGCCGAGCGCGATAAGTTGAGGGATGAGGAGAAACGCAAGTACAAGTTGCTTGCGACGACAGAATTAGATGAGTTTTTAGTGCGGTCTTGTGATAAGGATATCATTCCTTATATGGCCTTTTTTCGAGACACCTCCGTTGAGGTGTTCCAAGATCTGCTGCGGCAGCAGCGTCCATGGGGGGTTGAAGTGTATGCATACCCTAGGGATGACAAGCTACGGAAGTTGTCCCCGCGGGGTGTGCCTGCATACTGGGTCGGGGCTGGGTTGGGCCCCAGCATGCAGCGTGTGTACGCCCAGGACGTTCCTGGGGGTAGGGTTTTTGTTGTGCGTCAGGTGATGTGCACTGCGGATCAGATGATCCGGCACGTACGCAAATACGATGCGTCCGCCGTTGTGGACAAGAGGGAACCTGAGGAGTTTGCGAACTCCTATACGGTTGCTTTCGAGGGGGACGATGAGGGTGAGCGTGTGACTGACGCAGATGTGCCTCCTTTCGCGGCAGAGCACACGTATGATGGGGGAGTGTTGCGCCGTCTGCGTGACCAGCTTCACACCCCCCCTGGTCATGGTAGGGTCCCTGTCATGGAAATGACATTCCGGCAGGACAACCCTGACCCTGATCCTATTGCGTACTCTCCACGATTTGGAGCTGGCTCCTCTGCGGAGATCATCCGACGTGACCCTGCTAGGGCAACGCCGGAAATAGCCAGAACAGCTTTGCACCGCACGCGTGCAATGTCCAGAGCTGCTGCTCACCCTGCCGTCCCTGCCCCCCCTCGTGTTCACGGCGAAGTGCATCACCCTGTCGCCACGCCCTCCCGCACCGCGCGGTATGTTGTCACGCGCAATGCTGTGTTGCACGACCCTGGTGTAGAAGTTGCGTTCCCCATTCCAATGTCCGTCAGTGCGTCTGATGACGACATGGAGGATCCGTCCGATGATGACAGCCATGGCATCTATGACGACGATGACGAACAGCGCATGGACTACACCGTCTCAGATGATGAAAGAGCTGCGGCTCATCAGAATCTGGAGGCTCAGCGGGTCCGTTCCGGAAGTAATTCGGCAGCGGCCTCAGCATCTGGCGCGGGGGCAGTTGCTCAGCCCTTGCGAGGAGCTGAGGCGCCGAGGCCCTTCTGGGAGGATGAGCCAGATGAGGTGGAGACCGGGTCCGAATTAGGGGGAGAGGATCCGGACCCCTCAGCCGCAGTTGGGGTTGATTTGCCTGACGAGGTGAGGGCCATTCCAGCCGCCTTGCCTCGTATTAAAATCAATCCTCTTGTACGCAGACGCCTTGTTCCATTGGCTGCGGATGTAGCAGCTGTGCATATGAATGAGCCTGCGGGCTCTAATGCTAGTAGTGAAACAGTTATTGCTGCTATTGAAGTTTCAGCTTGTAGCCAGGACACATCAGCCGCGGCTGACTGTGGAGTGTCCTGTGCAGGCCTGAAGCCTCAGCATGTGGAGTCTGGTGAGCAGCAGAGTGTTCAGCGTCGTGGGTCGCGCCGAGCAGCTGCCGCCAGGAAGCAGAAGGCCTCCTCCGACCCTGATATGCCTTCTATGAAGGAAGGACTTGCGGGTCCGGACAGGGATGCATGGCTGCGCGCCATGCAGGAGGAGGTAGATGCACTGGGTGAGCACGGAACCTTCGGGTTGTGCTATCTGCCTGCGGGCAAACGGGCTATCTCGGGCAAATGGGTGCTCAAGATCAAGCGTGGGCCTGCTGGCGAGGTTCAGCGGTATAAGGCACGATATGTAGCTCGTGGTTTTTCTCAGGTAGAAGGTATAGACTTTTTTGAGACTTGGTCTCCTGTCGGTAGTTATGCGACACTGCGTGTGTTGCTGTCAGTTGCTGCTCAGGAAGACTTAGAGATTAGACACATAGACATTCAGTGCGCTTTTCTGAATGGTGAGCTAGAAGAAGAAGTGTTCGTTGAACAGCCCCCGTTCTTCACTGACGGGACAGCACGTGTCTGGAGATTGCATAAAACCTTGTATGGCCTGAAGCAAGCTGCTCGCGAGTGGCATAAAGCTTTAATCAAGGTCTTAGCTGAGATGGGATTTGTGTGCGCACAAAGTGATCCCGGACTGTATGTCAGAACATCTGGTCGCTGCTTTATTTTCTTATGGGTCGATGACTTGTTCATATTTAGTAGCTCTGCGGGGTTACAAGAACTTGTCGACATCATTCTCACGAAATTTGAGGGCAGAGATTTAGGTGAACTTGCATGGGCACTTGGCACAGAGATCATGCGTGATCGCAAGGCCAAAACAATCATCATGACACAACGAAACAAAATTCGAAACTTACTTGAAAAGTACAGTATGTCTGACTGTCGTAAATCTCCCACTCCCTTAGTGCCGCGGCAACAACTAAGGAGTGCGAAAGAGCATCCTGACCTGGAGAAAGCCAGTGCTGCTGAGCATTCCAGGTTCATGAGTGCTGTAGGAAGCATCCAGTATATTGCAGGAGTGACACGACCTGACCTGAGCTATGTGGCACATGCCCTGGCCCGGCACATGTCTAGTAGTTTAAAGGAACATTGGTCTGCCGTGCAACATGTTCTGAGATACCTGCAGTCCACAAAGAATTTAGGAATAAAGTTTATAGGCTCTGAGGGACATGGGTGTTTGTTAGAGGCTTATTCAGATGCAGATTTTGCGAACTCTGCTGATCTGAAAAGCGTGTCTGGTATGGTTATTCGGGTGCATGGGAACTGTGTTCTCTGGCGTTCGAAGAAACAGAGTATAGTGGCTGGGGATACAACAGAGGCTGAACTCATCGCGATGAGTGCAACAGCCAACGAGTTGATGTGGGTAAAGCAGTTGCTTCTCGATCTGAAACTCGTCCCACACAAGCCGACTCTGTGGGGTGACAATAAGAGTGCCAATATCTTGGCTGTGAATGCTGTGTCCACTGACAGATCCAAGCACATTCGTGTGCGGCACTTGCGAGTGCGGGAATATGTCCAGATGGATGAACTTAAGGTAGCATGGGTTGGTACTGTCGATCAGTTAGCAGATGTGTTTACTAAAGTGCTGCCCGGACCTGCTTTGCTAGAAGTTCGTAATAAACTCCAGCTAGTGGAGACATAGCAGGGTTTATGGGGGAGTGTCACAATGCATGAGCCTGCGGGCAGCAGTGGTGACAGGTGCACCCATGCACGGACGATCCGCGGATCCAGTGTAGGGGTAAGCCGCCAGTTAGGATTGTCTCGATGTAGTGAGAGAGATCGTGCGAGGGTTTCCCGCCGTAACCTTGAGTGTTCAGTGTGCATATAAGCATGTGCACACTGAGATCTGTAACCATTCTCTTTACTGTTTCCCGGTACTAGCACTTCCCTTCAACATCTCTCGGTTCTACCTCTGTGCGCAGCAGGTATGAGATGTTGGCTGTCCTGACCTGACCTGAACAAGGACTGCGCGTCCTGACCTGCACATAAGATAGCTTTTCTGACACATGGCACTGTTCCTGTGCAATGGACAGTCGAGGCTGCCAATGCTGTGTTCCTGGGAATGTGGCCATTGTGTTCGCGGCCTGGCGCTTTGCTGGCGTCCGGACTTGTGCCTCCCCCAGGGCGCCACCCGTGCTCGGGCGCTGCGGCAGTGGTGTCATGTTCGACAAGATACGTGAGGCGATTGCCTAGGAGCCGGGGGCTTGCAACCTGCCGGCCGCATTTGGAAACCTAGTATATAGGACTTTTGGGCGGCCCGCCCCGCGCGCCGGCGCTTGAACGTCGGCGCGCGCAGCGGCGCCCCCAGTGGCCACTCCGCGAGCTGCGCACCGGGAAAACTCGGCTAAGGAGCCCGTGTCGCTGAAAGAGCGGCGGATGTCGGCAGGGGACGTTATTGATGTGGGATCGGTGGTAGCTGACGGCCGCGATCCTGCCCGGTTGATGTGTGGGCGGTTGTAGTGTGATCGTGTGTCTGTAGCCATTTCGTTCCAGATGAGAGGTGTCTGTCTTCCCTCGCCTACTCTTTTAAAACTAGTCATGGATCGCGGGGAGGTGGTAGCTGGGGTCTGAGGTGGCTTGCACGCTGTAACCCGGGGACATGAAAGGCTGCTCCGCTCCGCCCCACATGCATAGATGCGGTCACCACTGTTTCAAGCCTCTGCATCACAGAAGTGGATGCGCTGCAGTGTCTGGGGATAAACAATAACCCCTGTTTACATTGTAGCAAGTCAACCGAAAACCACACAGTCTTACCGGATAGAGATAGATGTCGCGACTGTTACAGCTGTGCTTGCCAGAAACGCTGGAATCGTCTACCCATACCACCTGGCTGGTGCACATTGAACATACTACTGACATGATCAAAGTGGCTTAGTTGGAGGCGTGGGAAAAAAAACGGCTGCATCACTCATAAATTGCATTCTTCTGTAACAGTATTCACAACTAAATGTAGCTAGCAATGTCACCTCACACCTGAGGCAAGTTCTATTCACAAGTCTCCATACAGCTGAGCCGGCCGTGAGCTTGCTGTCCAAAGATCAGAGTACATGCGTGTGGATAGATAACGTTCCCCACAGCTAGCTAGGACTGTAACCACCAGCTTATCCCGGGACTCGGTTCGTTTGGCGACTCGCCTTGCCGCTGCCAGTGCTGCCCCTGAGCTTGTCCCCACCTGCAAGGACCTGAGCGTCGAGTGCATGAACAACACTCTTTGTCATGACTGATGCGGCCTGCTTCACCTGCCAGAATCTTCCAACAGACGTAGATATGGCATGACCAGGTCAGTGTCGTTAACGCTGCTTGTCAAAACTATGTGAGGGTTCATCTGTGTTGCTTTCAGACCATCATCAGGTGGGAAAAAGAGACAAAATCGCCAATGGCAGGACCACGAGGGTTGTACATGCTTGGGAACCATGTTGCAGCTGTCATACAGTAAACAGTGGCAGACACACCAGCAGACCATGATTACGGGCCGCCTCTCTTGCATGCGCCTCTGCCTCCTCTGTAGATACGAGCACCACATCGTCCACAATGCTGGTCTGCAAACAGCTGTTAGAATTCAAAATAGACCAAAGCGCAGTCACAACAGTACATTCTGCCTACTGGCTAAGCTCTAGATTTCTAATTAGGGACGCATCCCTGAAATATGGTACAGCAAGCCAATCCACTCTGTTACACTTTGTTGTCCTGAGTCACAAGGCTGTGCCTTTTGGGTGCAATAAGGACACAGTGTGGGTGACGTACATCAAGCGTCCTCGGAACAAATCCAGCACCAATGCCCTGCATGATGTGACAATTTAAAGGTCATTGATATAAAGGTCAACTTCTCAGCGGCATCTGATGGCCCGCAAAACTGCTCAATGCGTATGTATATACAAAATGTCTCAAATGATATGCCAAACATGTGCCAAGGAAGAGACCACACTGCAATGCCATGAGAGCCAGCGGTGCCTCCTCTGATGACCTGTACATGAACATCACGTTTGCACATGCATGATATCCACGCACCCTGCAGGCGGGCCAGTTGTTTTTCTGTCAAGTTCGTGCTGAATTTGCAAGGCATGTGCACCAAGTGCAGTTTCGACTCCGAATTGAACGTGGCTAGGCACGAGAGGACCATCTAGAATGTCCCCAGAGACCCTCCCCTTCGCCCTTCGTGCAGCTTTTTTTGCAACCGTGGACGCACCGGACTCTCCCGAGGCTCCACCGCAATGACTTTAATCTTTGGATTTTGCTCCTTTAGGTACCTGGAGGCACGTGTGCTGTCAGGGCACAATCACAAGTAAGGTACGAATCAGAATTTTCAATCTACACCTGTCAATCAATTCCAGGTGACCGGATACAACAACGCACACCATGGGATGATGCAGCAATGCGCATGACCTGGGGCGGTTGCGGAGATTCTATCTGGCAAGAGACCACAAGCGGGCAGCTCCTGTCAGGCTGTGCAGTTGTCGGCATTATAATCAAACATGCCCAACCACCTGCGCTGTGGCCTGTAGATTGTGTTACCTGTAAACAGAAACATCTGCCATCGATGGATGGGGACAATGCAGAACTGCTATGCAACTACTTGCTGAAGGCTTCCGGTCAAACGTCAAGACAATCAATCATGTTTGCATCCCATGTCCCATGACACCGGGCAATTGCCACTCCTCCGTCCAGTTCAAGAAGAAGAGCAACAGACACAACGAAGCAAATGTGCTGGAGATGGGATTGCCCTGCAGGTCCCGAACTCGACCACTTTCTTCTAATGCATCCAGCTAGCAGGTAGCGTGACCAGACTTCGGTACGTCAAACACACTTGAGGCTGTCTGGTTTACGCATTCAATACAGGCAACCCTAGAACCGCATCATAGGCATGAACAGCCGAGCTCTGCATGCGTGATGCTGAATGTGGTGCAAGGGCACACTATCACACCAAGTTAAAAATCTATGACAGCATTCAGCGTGTGTGGTTGGCTGGAAGCAGCCGGGACATCACATGCGCCTGATGCGGCTGCGACCACTCAAACCCATGGGAAATTGCAGTTTCTGCAGTGCAATCGTGCCAGTTCAATTATCCCACAGTCAGCCTAATAACCCACGCCGTTGCAGCGTTGTTATGAGCAAATCATAGGGCATCCTAATCATCTCATGATCATGCATGATGCAAAGGACGGCGTGCATTCTGCGTCTTCCAACTGCTCCTGTCGGGTCAGTGTACGAGATGGAACGGAGGGCGCAAGAGCTGATCTTGCCACTTCAGCTAGCAGAAGTGCTTGAGACATGAACAACAAGCAGTGGAAGAGAGTTAGGAAAAAGTACGAGCATGACGAGCAGTGCAGAATTTGTCATCAAGACCAACAGGCTTGCTTATGTGGCATGGACACACCTGCCCGCTCCGGTCAGAGTCCCGCCTGTGCCAACGCCAACCACAAGGTAGCCAACTTGGCCAGCTGTATCACTCCATATTTCTGGGCCGGTCGTACGGTAGTGAACCGCAGGATTAGCTGCATTGACACATTCACACCTGGAGATCTGGTGCATTTTCTGACACATGATGCATCTTTGCCATGCTGGCTCTGATTCATGTATCGGAACCGGTCACAAGCGGAAAAAATAGCCTCCTTCATTAGTGAAGGACTCGCATATTTAACTGCAATGCTTTGTTTGTAGGGCAAGCATCTAGGTCGAATTCTTGGATCAAATTTACAGGTCTCCTTCAGAAAATGCGTCGTCAGTGCCAGCATGAGTCACACCTGGGTTGTCAAACTGAGCAAGACAGAAGCCACCAGACGTACGATCACACAATTTTTGTGCTTCCTCGATAGCACCTGCACCATGTCACCCTACAACTCCATTGCATAGGCAGAAATTGGAACAGGTGAAAAATGTACTCCGAGCAGGCCATCTACCTCCACTTGCAGTGACCAGAGCTCAGGATGCTTTGTATATAAACACAGTGGTCACACTCATGTAATAACAGCAGTGTCACACCTCGCATTCCCTTTGCCTTGGGAGTGCAAAAAAGCTCTGCGCCATACCCTTTGAGTAACAGTTTGCGTTCCTCACTCATTGACTCTGGCATCGTCAAGATCAGCCTGTACCCTCTTGCTGCCGCAACATATGCCAGCGCTATTCCGGTATTGCCAGATGTTGGTTCAATCAGTGTCGTCCTCTCCGGGGATATGAGTTGCGCTTGCTCTGCATCCTCAATCATAGCGTGTGCAATTCGATCTTTGACACTGCAATATTCACGATATGTTAGCGTAGGTCAAAGGGTAGCTGTAGTCACCACATCTCATCTCTGCATACATGCATGGACGCAGTCTAAAAAGTGCGGTCCACCGTTGTGACAGAACAGCAGACTTGAGTACCTTTTGGAACCGTTCATGAACTCAAGTTTACATGCGATCGTGCCGAAATGGCGGCCATTTGTTGGATAATAAACCTGAAGCCATCAGCACGTGAAGCACAGGCTCTGCAACTGCAGCATGTCCGACAGAACCGTGCATAAATCACAGTTCCCGCAAGTAACGGCAGGCATAAAGTCACTCACCATAGGAGTGTTTCCAATCAGCCCCGCAGCGGAGCTGAGAATGTGTCCTACATCTCGGCAGCTGGAAGGGCTCACAGCTTCGGTGCCCATGGCACGGACTATGGAACATCGACGTCTCTTTCTGGATTTGCGTGTCATCACCGAGGTTTGAGTAGGCTTAGTGCTGGATACATTCATAATCACAGCTGCTGGAACATCAGGAGTGTGGCTCACTTCTGCCAGCAGAGCAGGACCGGCGGTACAGTAACACAGAGAAGACTAGAACACAGCATCAACGCATCAGACATCATTTGAAGACAGCGATCACGTAGCCTTTGGCGTGATCGCTGTGTTGTTCCGACTACACGTTACACTAGCTGATTGTCGACCATGCATGCCGTTTCTCAGTCAAGCCACATACACACGCTCGGTGCTCGCGGCTATGAAAGGCGTCAGAATGGATCCAGCTCACGAAGGCTCGCAGAAGTAAGCCTGACGGTGTAATCTTAGAAGCACTGCATCCTGATATCAGTGATCACACATGTGTAGCAGTTGGAACCTCCCGCCATCTTGCATTTGCCTGCAGTGAGAGAAACAGATTCAAATAGACAGAATCCATCTTTGACAACGAACGTAGCTCCGCAAACATGGCGACGCTGCAGGACCGTTTCAACATCAACAGTCAGCTGGAGCACTTGCAGACCAAGTACGTGGGTACAGGTGTGCCACCGCGTATGGTGCTTTCCTACACATACAAACGCAAACTTGTTGTTTTGGATAATAATTATTGACCCGAGGCTTGCTCGTCAACACCCATGTTCTGCTTGCAGGACATCCAGACATCACCCGATTTGAATGGGCGTTAAACATCCACCGTGACAGCCATGCATCGTATGTTGGACGTCCATATCTTCTAAGCTACTTTGCTGCAGCGGAAAATGAATCCATGGGACGGGTGAGGCATAATCTGCTTCAGAAAATGCTCCTGCCCTGTGGGCTGCCACCAAAGCTTCAAGAGGACGAAGATGAGGATCAGATGTCTGAATGATTGAATGACCACGTGGATCGAATGCACCACCATCAACCCGCACTTGTGATGTCGTGAGATCAACAAGAGGACGACATGGCATCTGCGGTGATGAATGGCATCGTTCAGGTTGCGCATGGCATGTCCTTGCAACAGGAGGGATTTAGCCTAGCTGTACAGTCACCAGCTACATCTTACCTTGGAGGTAAATTGGCAAGGCAATAGACGTCCTTGTCATGGGACACAGTGTTGGCAACGTTCAGCTGTGGACAGCACAATGACCAAGGGTCACAGACTGGTCTCCCAAGCAGATGTGGTTGGGTCTGGCCTATATACAAACGCATTCTTAAGCCACACCAGTGACGCTGCAGTCTCCAGTGTGCGAGTGTACTATTATAGACCTTGTCTGTATGGTCGTGATGAGCCCAGGGACATGCGATCATCAACAGGAGGGTGTGTTACAAAGGAAAAAGCACAGGAGGGTGTGTGTCCGGTTAGTGAAAGCATACATGGCAGGAACATGCAACAGTAAATCGTCATGTTCCCATGTCTACATGGCCGCCATAGCTCTCTGCCTGTGCCAAGTTCTGTTGATGATCACTGGCTGTACTGCATCAGAACTGCAGATGAACTGCAGATGGCCAGTTTCTGGCTACATGCATGTCCACTGAAGTGCTGTTTCTACATTGCTCACATGTAGCTGTTCTAAACACTTGTTTGTAAGGTGCCCCCCGCCACCCCCATTCATGGCTGGTGAGCCGCTGCTGACTGGATGGTAATTGATGAAATAACATGCCTCGTCCATGACATCATTGCCGTTGCTGTTTCTTTGAATCAACTCTCGCTAGACGCAGGCTCATTTGGCCTCCTCTTGTGTTCATGCATCGTCTTTGCAACTTCAGAGTCTACACTGGCTTCTCCAGCGGGGGCCTGAACATCTGCCCCAAACGTTTCCTCAGCTTGTCGATCAGTTGAACCCCTGTTAAACGGGGTGGAGCATGCAAGGGTGCTGTGTGGCGAGTGCTGCGCAACATCTGAAGCCCGAGCTGCTCATTTCGTGAATCCTACCACTAGCTTGTCAAAGTCTTGTGCTCGAGCTAGTAACAACCGGGCTACTACGATTCAGAGTTGAGGTATTCGGAGGCCAGGACTGTGCCACATGAAAGCGAACACTTGAAGGGATGCGGCTTTTGCTTTCCCAGTCAATCGAACAGCATTGTGGACCTGTATGTCAAGGCACGCTGATATACAGAACTTCGTGTGCACACTGGGCTGGTGAAACGCCGAGGAAAACCGATGCAGCCAGTCGGCTCGACTCGCCAGTGTGGCACCATGCAGGCGCCGCATGCTGCATCATACCCTGATGTGTAGCAGACAGTTTCAAATGTTGCATCACACGGGCGTCCAGTTCTACCGATTACACTAGATGCGTAGCTGAGTGGCCAATGTTAAGACTGCTGTTTGCCAGTGAATCCCAACGACCAATACCTGCACAGTGCCGGCCTCCGACAGGATGCGGGACGTATATTTACAGCTACCTAGGCCTAGCTAGATTGAAGACGCCATTCAGCGATGCAAGTATATGGACTGTGTAGTTCTGCTGGAGTTTCCGTTGAAATTCAAGTTATGTGATCACGCAAGGGCAGCCAAAAGGCGAGTTGATTGGGCATACCATGAGCAGAATGGACTGCAGGCATTCAGCTGCTTGGGTCCTTGTCATGAATTCTCGCTAGTGCAGTTAAAAGGTAGAAAGTCACAATTGACAGATCTCCAATACCCGTGGGTGCAGCAAGGGGACCTTTTGGGGGCGCGATTGCTGTCGCTGGGCCCAGCTGGGCCGTCTTGACACAGAGCACAGCGGTTGTCCCAGAAGACTCCGGTCCGTCGCACCGTGACAACGTTTCCACTACTGCCTGCGCAAAGCACTGGGTCATCTCTGCGGCGATGGTGCGGTCATTGCATGGTGCTGCCACGTGGCAGTGCCCCGCATGAGCAGGGTAGCAGGGTGCAAACTCCCAGCACTGAGGAACATGGATGTTGACTTTTCCTCTAGTTCGCCACAGGTGCCTGACTGCAAGCATGACATCACAAAATGCGGATCTTATGCCAGGATCTAGAGGATGCCGCAAATGCAATCAAGCATAGCGACCAGCTGAAGGTCTTCATGCTCTCCTGGCAGGTGCCGTTTCAGCTGCTACAGCAGCCGCCTGCTGTCCGCTTGGTACACCAGCAGATTATTGCAAAATGGGCAGTGGGTGTCACGTCAAATTACACCGTGATCTATGATGTTGATGCGACTTAAACTCAGCTCCTCTGCAATGACCTCATGCACGCCATCCACCCTCTGCCGAGGGCTGTTTCGACGGTGCAGCGTTTCTCGCCGGCCAGTGGTGCTGCTGTAAGCTGTGCTGCCATGTGCCGCTTCCACTTAACCCTGTCATGGCCTTGTGGAGTGCTGGTGTGGTTCCAGGCCAGGTACGGGGTGCCTGTGTCCGCCTGATCACAGCTTTCATGCACGGCGATGCTGAAGCTTGTCTCGCGGCTAATGGGTACTGGTACCTTGGAAACTTGTGCGATGCGGCGGGGTCGGTGCTCCTCGGCCCCTCCCTTGGAGACTATTGCAGGATGCAGAGCGGCTAGCTGTACGCTGTTTGGTGGATGTGTGTCTCATCTGTTTGTATGCCAGGGTGCTGAGACTGATGTTTGTCTGGATAAGCCACAATGCATGGTTTATGTATTCTTTTTATTTGCTGAGAGTGCGGGAGGAGGCGTGCACTCTGTTTTTGCACGGAATCTCTGCATACCGGTAGGTGCTGTTCTGGCCGTTGTGTCGGTCAGGGTGAGCCGCTCCTGGAGGCTGTTCACAGACATGAGCGCCTGAATCAATGGACGCCCTGCCATTAGCGATGCCGTTGACATGTGCAATCCGTTCGTGGCAACACTCTGCCTTGTGCATGCGTTGTCACACCCACAAAGGCATCGGCCTCAGCACGCCTGGGGGTCGACTCATTCTGACACGTTCCCTTTCACCCAACCCACACACAGCTGCCACAGAACCCTGCACACCTCTGCGCACAGCGCCAAGCATGTTCCGCATTCTAAGATTTCAAGCCTGTGCATCCTTCACCCCTGGGCACACCCTGGGTACCCGCAAGGGCTTTGTACCTGTTCAGTCATAGCACAGTGGCCGGCTGCACAGCCGGCAGCAACAATCTCAATTCGCGCTGGTCCCAAAGCATACACAATGACCCAGAGCGCCACCGCAGGCTGTGTGCAGAGCACGGAGTCCCTCGCAATCTCAGTTGTCTGCGCGCCGAACACCGACAACGTGTCAGGTCAGGCATCTGCAAGTGTCGCAGTGTGCTATGTTCCTGCAACCCATTTGTTTGCGCACTGCACTGCGTGTAGAGTGAAGCCTGGGCCGAGATGCCCACCAGGAATTCAGTAATCAGCCAAACACAGTGCCTGCTGGGGACCCTCTGAACCCAATCTCTTGGTCCCCGAAGCTGCGAGGTGCACCACGGCAGTCGCAGCAGTGGACCCCACACAGGGCACCCGGTCAGCGGCTGTCTCCGGTCTCGCAGGGCCGCTCAATGCAGCAAAATCGCTGCTTGCCTTCCGTTTGAGTAGGTTGGCCCGGCGGCATTTGCCTTCCTCAACGGGCATGATGACATGGCTGCAGATTCTGGTGTCGCCTCCAGACGGCTGTCCCTCGAGAATGCGATATGCGATCGGCCACGACTCGAGATCTCTGCGCGTTGCTGCCTTGCTGCTGGGGCTTTGTGCAGTGTGGAGGCGCCTGAAATCCGGCTCAATAAAACTGCTCAAATATGATGGCGCACAGCCCGCATCAGCAAGCGTGCCCGTAAGGTCACCTGAAACCGCAGTGCTACATGCACAACGAATAATTGTCGCACGGGTACAGGAACGCAGGAGAACTGGATGTGCTGTATGCCTTGATCTCGTTCCTTCGTCATATGCATGAGGTCTCGACAGTTTCTGAGTTCGTTCGCAACGCAGTGCTTTCTCTATTGTCATTGTCCGGTACCGGCGGTGGACTTCAAGTGGCCGATTTTCGACCGTGAAAACTCAAGTCTCAAGGCACATGCGCGAACGTACATGGATTCAGCTCATTCATTATGCGATGTGATGCGCATCCTACAATCACCTCGTGTAAATACCTGGCCCGCGAGTCGCGGTGCCGAACAGCTCGGCCAGGCCTGATCACTTCGGTCGGTAACGCGAAGTCGAAACAGTGTTAGTTTGATTTGATTCCTGTACATCATGTAGACGCTAGTGCTGCAGCACTTGTCGGAGTCCATCAACGGGTTCAAACCGTTGTAAAAGCTACCGTCCTTCCTGAAGTCGCCGAGTCTGTTTGAACTACTTCAACAGCGCATGAGGCACGGCACCGTCAGGGATCAGATGAATATGTGCGTTCGAGCAGTGTTTGCTAATTCGTATCTTTGTCGTCAGGAATGTGCACTGCTGTTGTTTGCGAGTTAGCTCGGTGCGTCGTCGCGTGCGAGTTGCTAGCCTCGTTTGCCGAGACCTGGAGCTGATCGATCACCGTCCGCGGAAATTATTCGGTGTATTCTTGTAGCAGTGCATGCTGCAGCTGCTTCATATGCTTCAGTTTGGACAAGCCACTGATCTGATCGGTTTGCCGCAGCGCTGCTTGCCGACAAATATGCCACGCAAAGCATGCCCATTGCACGCATACGTACGAACGCTCATCTTTCATGTGTATGCTGTTGGAGGCTGTTGCAGATGCGAGATACCGCGTTCGTTCATACTGCACGCCGCTCCATAAACGAATAAGTGCACAACGTTGATATGCTCTGTCTAATGAAGTAATCGATCGTCACGATGCAAAGATTGCATGTTGTTGCAGGTACGACCAATCGCTCAGATAGGGACCCCCTGCCTTGCCGCATGCTGTATCATCATAATACGCAGCTTGCCACACTGATAACTCACGAACAACTTTGTAAGCGCGCAGGTTTACACTCACAAACGCTCCACTGCGCTCTGTACAATGCCATGCTCCACTGCGGCGTGCTGCAATCCGGTACACAGCTGAATGTTACAGGGGCAACACCAACATAGTGTATGCCATTGGCCGATCTCCTTCGAGCATCGCCGAAGCTTTCTTCAACTCTTCGACCTCGTCAGGCCGCGGTGATGGTGTGGGTCAAAAGCAGCGGTCTGATGCCAATGCCCAGAGTGGGCCTGACGCTGTTGTCTCCTTCCTGAGCGATGACATAGTTGCCGCTGCTTTCGAGCATGCCCGACAAATGAGGTACAAATTACTTCTTTCTACCGCTTCCTGTATCGCTTTAGTTTTCTACAGGGTGCTACCTCCCGTTCAAGCATCGAGATGTACTTGACACGGTGTACTGCGATGTGTCATGACGCGCATGCATCTTCCACGTTTCAAGGCACCCAGATCTTCGCCGCAGGACCCCTGAAGAGGCAATTGATGTCAATTTGGATCTATGTCTGCAAGCTGCACACACCCGCTGCCTTGTTCCCACTGAAGCTGGCGCTGCCCCAAAACCGCCACCCTTTTTGGACACATACGCAGAGCGAGCTCTGAAGTATGCTGGGGTTTCAGACTATAGTGTTGTCTCGAGTGTCTCTGTGTCTCCCACAGAGCATGTCACTCGATATGCTGTGGTAATGGAGAGTGGCGAGCGGGCATGCCTAACATTTCAGCTGGCCTGGGAATCAATTGTGAGGGCAGCGTATCGTGGGATTGCTACTGAAAATGCGTGGGCATTGAAGAGAGTGTGTGGTGAGAGCGCTGTGTTGCTGGTGCGTGCCTGCTCAAATTATGTGTCGGACAAGGGATGAAGTCTCATCGATTTGCGCTGCCGTTCTCATGCTCAAGGAGCCGCCCAACGTTGGACCCTGCAGGACGAGCCACACGCATCAATGGGTCCGGAGGGCAGCCTGGCGCAGCATGTCAATGCTCTCAAAGCGGGTGATGTTGAAGCAGCCTTCAAATTCATTGCATCAAGTGTGCACGAGGGCACTGATACATTCAGTACATACAAAGACCAACTCGATTCACCGCTTTTTCGACCATTACTGTCACATATCTCTTCGCAGGTATCCGATCATGCTCTCTCCAAGCGTGACATGTCCTCCCATGGCTGTGCTTGAGTACAACCATGGTCAGTGGCATTTGCCCTGCTTTGGTGGTGCACATAACTGAGCAATAATTGCACAAACATGTTGCAGGTCTTTTCAAGTCGACATTCCAGCCCGTGCAGAGTGTCTGCAATTCTGAAAGTCATCCCCGATCCACGGCGTGTGCATCCCCATGCAAGTCAAGACGGGTCAAGCTCAACCGATGCTCTATTTTATTTTACCTTGTCATGTGATGCTGTTGGCCCCGACAACGATAAGGCTATTGCAGCTGGATGGTACATTACTGAGATCAAAGTGGTTCCAGTACAATTCGTAAACGCATGGTCACGTACATGGTAAGTGGTCGGATGGATGAGTCGACTCATCTGATCCATTGAGATTAATCTTCACACTGATCGTCTTTCTGAAATTAATTGAACGACGTCACATTGGTGATTTCAGAGGTTGGGGATCAAGACAGTTAATGTTGATGCGCTGCACTGTGTAAAACCCATTGGAAGGCTTGGTCAACACAAGGAATTGCACACCAGTTACAACCAGTTAAAGATGCAACACATCAATGGACATCCAGAACTTTCTATCACTCGGATCATATGAAATTGTGGATGACGAACCGAATGTTGACATCAATCAAAGCCACGCATACGCACTCCCGCTGACCCCCAGAATACACTTCATCACACAGTTGCACTGTTTTGGTTGTGAGACATGTCAGCTTTCCGTATGTGAGCATATTGCATTAGGTCGTGTAATGATTCCTTACAGTCATCAACACTGATCATCAAGTCCTGCATCAGCGTGCAGTGTTGAATATATTCGTGCAGTCACAGCAAGACCTGTGATGTGGTGGATACTGGGCACGTTACCTGGAAACGCTGGGGTTCGACATCCTGCATGTTATTCATGGCTGCCACTAGCATGCTGAAGACATCAACATCATCCAGTGCAGTCTCAATTTCTTCATCGTCAGTCCATTCATCCATCAAAATTGTGTTTTGGTCATCGTCATCTCCCATTGCCAGACTCTTTCTCTTGGCTGCCAACAGGGCCAGGTACGCTGCATCCTCATCGCCTGCATCAACTGCACGAGGCATGAACTCGCCACTTTGCAACACGTTCAGGGAGTCATAAGCAGGACCGCACATCAGCACTGCGTAGGCACACAGCTACAGTGGATCTCAGCAGCAGCCATAGCGAATTTGTCAAATCGAAATGCTGCAATGAGCTACGCTGCTCTCCGTCACTGTGTGGCGGAATTACTACATTCCCATGATGACACACCTGGTTCTAGGTCCAGGTCATCGTGAACAGCCTGATCAGAACCATCTTCCTCCGCATCATCATCACTATCTTCTTGATGTCTTGCTTCTTCTTGTTCTTTCAGCCTTTTCAACATCTTGACCACCTCACGAACAATCTGCACACTGTTGTTCATCAATTTGATGCTGGAATATTGGCACACAGAATCAATGCCAGATCTGTTGTCACAATCTGTCGGCACAAGCAACAAGGGACTCTATCACAGTACCAGTGCTCGATGCAGCTGATCTTTGTGATCAGATAAGCCAGTGAGGTTTCAGCAAAACACAAGGGAGCGAACTTTTGGGGTGACAGCAGAATACGCGGCGGGGGAGCACACACCTTGTCCATGGAACCTGACAGCGGGGCGGGCAGGTGTGAAGAAGGCACGGACAACAGACAGATGAGTCCAGCACAGCAGAGCTTTTTGTCATACAACCGTCTAAAGAACTTGTCCTCGTTGGTTATCATTTTGAACCACCATGTCAGTACCTGTATGGCCCTCACATCATGCTCCTCACAAAATTATGAACCTCACTTGTTGGTCACGATGAATGCACACCTCAGCAGTTCGTCCGTTTGCTTCTAGTGCCTGGAGGGTAAGGTCCACATTATAGAACAGAGCTGACGCTATCACATTCATCAGAAGTGTCGCAAAGCTTGTGTTCATCACAACTTGGACCTTGTTGATACACAGCTCACAAAACGGCCAGACCCATTCGTCAACTTGGCCTCGGCAGTTTAGCAACACAATATCGAGCAGCTTAGTGATCATGCGGACCTCCTCCTCATGCAGATCACGGGAAAAGCAGCTCTGCACCATACGGAACACAGATTCCTTGTAATTAGGGGTGCTGCTGGCTAGGAATACTGCCTTCCCTCGTGATATGAAGTTGTCCAGCGGCACAATGATCTGCTCGCAGTAGTCCGTGCCCCAGTTGGTGTTCATGATGGCATTTTCAAGAACAGCCCAGAACGCCCACAACCGCTCACTAATGGGATTTGAAAAGTATGTAAAAAACCCCAGGATCTCACAGACCTGCACAAATGAGCTTTTACATCATGCGGATTGCTGCATTGCGCAGAGGCCACTGCAAAGCATCTTATCTTTGCTAGATCGCATTCCCAGCCGCGCTGCACGGACACATTACACTGCGATGTAATTTCGGAATGCACCTGCTCAAAGAGATCTTCAGGACAGCGATTGCATATATCTTGGAGAACAGGCAGCAACATTTCCTCTAGGTCGCTCATGAGCTTTGGGATGTTGCTACATGCCTCGAGCAGCCTGATAATTGGCTGGAGGATATGGAAGCCTTGGTCAAAGAGCATATCATTATCCTGTTCGGCGTCTGCATCACTGACTACCCGGGCATACACGCTGACCAGCTGCACATCATTGCGCGTCTCTTGACACCCAGGTTAGCTGATGCCTCATCACAACGTGAAAATCAAGATGTCAACATCTTTGGGGGCCCACTTGTCAAGCCATTGGTAACATGGCATTGATTCACATGAACTGCTGACAATGTAGTTCATGTGCTCATTGTCTCTGTAAAATTCAGGCTATGCAACACCATGCATAGACTAACCAATTCTCCGGGCTCGCACTTACAGAGACCGCACTTATAGAACAAAGGACTCACGTGTGCGAAAATGCGCATCCAGCTTTGCATTTGACAATTTATAGAGCAGCATACCTCCCGGCAGCATTCCAATGCATATGGCTGTATGCTGTCTCCTACGTGCGAGATGATTGCGTCCACCGACATGATTACGTCCATCGCCTCAACCATATTTGCCATCTCAAAAAAGTGCAGAAGCAGATCTTTCAGAATTGGTTGCAGCTTTGCCTCAAGCTGGCCAGCTTCTGCAAGCTGCTCAACAAATTCGCGAAAGGCGTTAACAGCTTCCACTTGGACAGGTAAATCCCTGTACATCAAAGGCCACGATCACACAAGTACCCTCATCCCGAATGTTTTTGATAGCATTCGGGCGGCAGTGTCCCCTGCGATCAGAAATTGCATTCTTCAGCGTGAATCTGACAGCTCTTTCGATCTTTGTGATTCACTGTCGAACTACACAGGTTTTCTGCGTTGGAGTGGCCTGTGCCCGCAAAACTTGGCCCGCCCTCAACTGTAAAGTGCAGCAAAAACTGCACTAGGGATAGACAACAAGGCATGTTGTCCGCGATCCAGGCTCTGATGTACAGGGACCACATGTCAACTGTCTCAGAGTGCATGCAGTGGCGGCAGACTGCGTACTCATCTTTCATGCAGCGCAGTGTCAGATTGAACAGCTCATCGAACATTGGTCCCTGGCCCTTCGCCAATGTGCCGTCTGATTGGGAAAAGTGGACTTCGCTGGCAAGCACTCCTGAGACCCACACAGCCTTTGCACGCAGAAAAGGATGGGGGCTTCTAAACAAAGGTATTATTTGCTGCCGGGCGATACTCTCCATTGCGTCCTTGTAACGCTTCTGTTTGACAAGAACATGTTCCAGCAATGCACCTAAGACTAGCATGGCTCCGTCCATTTTGTAGGCAACGGCTGTGTTTGCATCAGATGTCCTTTGTTCTGCACACACAAATTGCACAGCATGCTACCAAAGGTCTGGAGAAGCGTGATCTTTACAGTCGTATAATCGGTGTTCAGCGGCTGACTGAATGACAGGGAGTCAGTATCCAGCAGATCGCAATAGTCGGGTGGATGCGTCGGAGTTTTGCACATTGCAACACTCAGACACACTGATGCCATACCGCTCTGTGTACACTCTGCCGCAATGCTGAGGATCGATTTCATGAATGGGTCGAGTAGTGCTTCTCTGAGAGCCTTGGTCCGCATGACATCTCGGATGAGGCTGATCGCAGCATCCCGTGGATCATACAGATCGTCCACAACTGCCATCATCAAAGCAGAGCTATTACGGCGAATGACTTCTGTTGGATCTTCCTTCCATTCTTGATGGAGGTCTGCTGAAAAGAAGGTCAGTGGTACCGCGACATGAGTCAGCACATCCAGCAAGTAAGGCTTCAGGTGTGCTTGTGTCCCAGACTGTTTGGCAGCAGTGGACAAGTAGCGACAGATGTACGTAATGGACTGCCGAGAAGCCCAATTTCCCTGACCAATCTTGGTTGCGTATTCAAGGACACACTGCGCGCAAGCAATCATGTTGACAATTCTACAAAACTTATGAAATGTTGTAGACAAATGTATTCAACATAGCGGCAATTTACAGTTCCAACATGTACCGAAATGATCGTGATGCAGTCACTGAAGGAAATTCTATAGCTGGAATTGGTTTGTGAATCAGCGACCTAAGCATCAGTGCACAGCATGAGTCACCACCATGCTTCGTCGTTCAACGACCATGAACTCATATGTCATGAAGCAAAGCTAAAAACAAGCTATAAACGATACAAGGTGATTGCTGTAATGGAGGACCTGAGCACACGGCGTGAACACTAGCATGAAGGTCGCACATTCAAAAAGTTGAGAGAGAACTCCTGGAGGAAAAGTGCTGCAAAGTCTCGTGCCGTCTCAATGCGTACAATCTTGGGATCACCGTATCGGTCAAGTATGCGGTAAGCTATCCGAAGGAGCCACTTCCGAAGCTTCCACCAAGCACTCTTTTCACGTTCATCAACTGGCATAGCATCGTCGCTGGTAATTGGACACTGCATGACGGCAAGCAGTACCTACAGGTGGTATGATATATCAAAAGTTGCTCACGACCAGATAAGACGGCGTACATACATCGACAAGGTGGTGACGCCTCGGTGTATGCTGCAAATGTGCTGCATTATGCCCCAGGCAGGAGCTCCACCTGTAGCCATTCTCTTGCCAGAGCGCTATCTTTAAGCAGACATTCAGGTATCGACATGAAGATACACGAATAGAATATCTTGGAGGACACTCGAAGCATGATTGCGGCTGCATCATTGCGACTGTCCTCGGACAATATCCGCTTCATGAGCTGCACCAGCACTGGCAATACAGCCTTGCTGAACCCCTGCAGGTACCTGGCAGGTCGACACCAGAACAACTTAGAGCCATGATCAACCAACTAGATCTCCATATGAACATCAGATTTTTGATCTGAGAGTGGAGGGTGGGATATGTCATTGCTGCTGAAAAAAGAATACCATGGGTTATGTCGAGCGAACCTGCATTGTGCTCGCATGCTCCGAGGTAAACTCCAACGATGACGCCACTTTTCGTAGCACTTGGAGAGAGCCGTACATCCGAGCAGGATCGCCCCCCCCGAGAGAGGTCAGAGCGTCTGGCAGCAGGTTACTCCATGGATCAGGGAAGTCCTGTGGTGCGATCTGCCGAACTACTTCCAAAAGCTGGGCTTGGACTTCACGAGGGCTCCTGGAAATTATTGTAACCCACGCAGTTGGCTTCTCATTGCCGGCTTGAACTGAAAGATGCCGTGGCATCAAGTTGCAACAGTGGCCATAGCACAAGGACACCTCCCTACATGTCCGGACATCTGAGAGCAGCGGCCACACCTCACAACACACTCATGCAAGTTCATCATGATCTGTCTACGATCTGCGTCAGGGATGCCTTTTGCGTTTTTGCGACAAGAGTCCGCCGACTGGCTCCAGCGGCGCTTGACAGTGTTCTTCAGCTGTATCGCAGCTAGTTGACGAAGCGCGATATCGACTTCATCATGGCTCGCAACCTTGAGCAAGGCGAAACAAAATCCGTCTTGGCAGTCCACCTGCGGAGAGCCAGCGATCATCATGAACTATCAGCAAAAACAAGATGGCGGTGCGTCCGTCTATTAACTGGGACTGCGTAGTGACTACACCTGCTGCAGCAATTGTTCAGACTGGCTGCGTTTTTCAAGCTCCGGCACAAGCAAGCCTTGCAGGATGCCAAGTAGCTGTTGCTCCATCTCAAATCGGGCGCTCCAGGTAGCGGAGACAGCCCAAAAAGAATCAAAGCCAGTGCTCTACAGTAGCTTTGTTGGCGGGCTGCAATATGCAAATTGCGGGGAGATGCGCCTATGCGATGGAGCAGTTCAAACGGGGAGAAGGAACGCCGCAAGGGCCGTAGCAGGAAGTATATACATGCCGCAGACTGTTGCCCAAACTACAACAACAAGGTGTCTCCCAAAGAGCGACTAGCGCAAGACAGCCCTCGCCGGCAATGCAGAACCTCCAGCACTGCAGTACTGACGCGTGTTGACGGGCGCGTTTGGCATGGTACAGCGCTAGAATGGTATTCGTGTCAGCACGGACATCAATTTGCTTGTCATCTCAGGCACAAATATCATCAGCTGTATTGGGAGTGGGCCTCGAGACCAATCACTGCAGCACACCGGTAGCCAATGCAAGCACAGGCGCTGCACATATACTGGCTGCAGTCATGATCGGTGCGCCGATGGCTCCCACGTTGAGCGTTTACTTGACAAGTGTCGGATCCTGCGTGCGGAAGTTGCGAAGCAGAAAGTCAACGCCAGTATGCGCATCAATCGTCTACATGTAGCTACATCACAGTCATAGATGCGTGGACTGCGTGGAAGACGTGCGCATGCATGCACCAGGAACGTCGCCGGCCCGGGATCGAAGTTGAAGTGTTGATTGTGGGCCGTAACTATAGTGTTCAGGATACCGTATCTTGTCGTAAGCGTGCTCTGGCGTCTCTCAGGATCAGTGACGTCAGGCAGAGACTGCTGCCCAGGCTGCTGTAATCCAGCCCCACTGGTACCGGCTACAGGAAGAGCACATTGCCTGCAATGATGTGTGTCACAACCTATGCCCACAGTGCGCTGGAGGACCTTTGCTACCCTGCAGTCTGGGGGAGCTCGGTGTCCGGCAACTTGCCTCATAGAACGCCCATGTAACGGCCCTAAGCGCAACAGCTTCGACCTTCAAGGCTATCCATTATGACCTTTCCCCATGCCCAACGCGATTGGATGCTTGTGCGTGTGTATTTCCCTCTGATTTAAGGCGACTATGGGGCTGTGGATGAACTCGGCTTGCCTTCAAACTGCCACCATCCAACATGCTGTGGAGGCCCTGTCAGTTGCGTTCAGATGCCTGAAGGCGATCTCAACAATTTATTTCTTTTGGATGTAGTCCCAATTTTTCAGAGTCTTCAAGGTTTGATAATGCCTTCGCCATGTCAGTCCAGATGTAGGTTTACATGCATTTAGCCTCACGACCTCGACAATGCGAAGAACTGCGCCAGGACCATCTGCCCCAGAAGCTTCTTGTTCTAATCAGCTCAACAAAGAGCATGGCGCTAGATCTGACCCCCGGGGCCATGGGTGTTACAATTGTCCGCCTGTGCCGAGACAGGCACCCTGCAATTGTGTTTGGGCAGCTCATGCACATGCGTTATCGCTGGTGGCCACGGACAGACAAAACACTAAAAAATACAGAAGGCTGTAAGGCCGTTTACGGATGCTGCTGGGTCGTCTGTGACTGGATTGAGCGAACCCTCGAGTAGCACGACCAGGACGACATGGTGGCTGCAGGAACAGCTGCTCTGCATGAGGCCACCAAGAAGCAGGCGAGCGGCACCAGGCATAGGCCTCGAGTGATATCAGGGCAGGTGGCAACTTCGAGGATGGCATCACGGCAAGCAAAATCTGTACAGGGGTGTGTGAAGGGCTACGTACAAGTATATGTCCTCGCCAGGATGGGCAGCAGTGCTGGTCTGAACCTATTCATGCAATCATGCGTTGTGAGATTACACCATTCCAGATCTGTGCGGGCTGCTACCTGTGGCTTGGGTGCATTGTGCTTGGACGGTGGCCCCGATCTTGAGCTGCTCCTTGTTTTGCGGTGCTACCTGCCTCGTCGCCTATGTAAAACACAACTATGAAGCTGAATTTGTTGCAACCAGGCCCCGCCCAACAGCAGCAGGAAAGCACCGGACACACCATATGCACTCCTGAAGACTCGAGCGCCGGCTATGTGTTACAAGGACAAAACCAGAGAGGCAGGTAGCACCGCAGGACACAAACCGCCGGCTGTGTGTGCACGATACGAGCGCAACTCCCAACAGAACGTAGCCTGGTGAGGCAATGTGGTGCGCTCTGCTGTGGAGTGGTGGGCTCGGGGCTGTTGTTCAGGCAGCTCGAGGAGGCGGCTTGCAGATAGTGGGCGCTGCCTGGGCTTGCCATTGAGTTCTCTACCTTGCAGTCGTCTTTGCACACTGTCGAAGGAAGCCACTCCCGCGGGAGTGTTACTACCGCTGTTGGACATACATCCATGATTGGCCTGTACACCAGCTGTAAACACACCCAGCATGCTCGCTTCCACCACGTTGCACACTTTGAGGCTCAACCGACTACGGCGCGCGCTGGATGCAAGGGGGTTTGATGTGTCTCAGCGCAGGCAGGGATGCCGTGTGTTCGAGCAAGGCCTGTGTCCGTCTTGGTCATCCGACCTTCCTCACTTCACGACATTGATTCGATCACGTTGTTTCATGCCATGTAATTCGTTGGACTGTTATGTATCACTATCTGTAGTGGTCGAGGGTCTACTCGTTTACGGGTGGTTATCGGCATATATCACCACTATAAGATTCGACACTGCCAGTAATGCTCGCCATAGAGGATTTAAATCGCACGGATTCAGTTTTCGGCTATAAGCGCAGTGACATTGGGTCATACCCAGGCATACGCACGGTGTGTGCCTGGCAGCAACGCGATTCACCATGGTGTCTTAGGGGCCCAGGTGATGTTAGGTGGGGGTCAGTCACGCGCTGGCAGCCATCATGTCGATCTCCGCGCTAAACGACTTGGCTCCACATGTCACCATTGTTGCTACCAGGATCACATGCTCCAGTGTTGTCGTTGTGCAGCGATTAGCGGTGCGAGTTGACGCTCCAGACTGCAGGCAGCTGTTTCGCGTTCGTACTGAAGCATGTACGTGCGAAGACCAAGAATGCTTGTGTTGATTCACACTCCCTTTGTGCATCGATCTGGCTCCTTCATTATACAGATCCTGGCGGCACGCGGTGGGGCGCTGCCAAGAAGTGTATGACATCAATCCATGTACAGCGCTTCTGCAGATCAGACATAAATAAATCCCAGACATGTCACTAGCAGCTTCCGAGCGAGCTAATGGCGAGTTTGCTGTGCGACATGCTCCAGCGAAGATTCAGGCTGCAATGGGAATCAGTAGCACAGACAACATCAAGGTGGCCGTCCGGGTCAGACCTAGGAGCGCAACCGACCAATCAAATTCACCTGATTGTGTTGTGGTTGCAGAGGTAGTACACCCAACCGTGCGGTTCAATGTACATGATGCTGTACTGCACAGAGAAATATGTTTGCTTCTCCTTCCCCAATGCTATACATCAAGCGTTTTCAGGACGCTACTCATGTCGAAATTTGTGGACCTGATGATCAACGGCAGTCACTGCATTTCCACTGCTGTATGGGACCAGCAACTACTCAGGAACAGGTGTTAGAGCGTTGCGGTGCAACACAGCTGATGGACGCTGTCCTGTTCGGATACCATGCAACCATTATGAGCTATGGGCAAACGTCGGCGGGGAAGACTTATACAATGTTTGGGCCTGAAGATGCTCTCGCCTCAGCAGGATACGCTGGCGGTGAGCATGATGGTATCACAATTCGCTGCGTGCGTCATCTTTTTGCAAAGGCTGCCTCTAATACTCACCATCAGATTGTGGTCAACGCGAGCTGTCTCGAGGTTTACAAAGAAGGAATTTATGACCTGCTCAACATCACCGATAAGCAATTGCCGCTGAAATGGGATCCCGAAGGCGGCTTCTCAGTGCAAGGACTGACCACCGTTCCTTGTACTACCTTCGACAAATTCATGCAACTGGCACATCTGGGAATGAGGCACAGGCGAACTGGCGCGCATGCTCTTAACCATGAGTCTAGCAGGTCACATGCCATCCTCACAGTCACCGTTGAAATCCATGCCTTGCATGATAACTCTTCCTCCCCACCAGTGCGCCATGGAAAGGTGTCATTTGTGGACTTGGCGGGAAGTGAAAGAGTCAAGGAGACTGGAGCAGCAGGAGGCACACTCAAGGAAGCAAATTCTATCAATAAAAGCTTGTTCACCTTAGGAAAGGTCATTTCTGCACTGTCCGAGCCGGTATGCCATCAACCATGCTGTTGGACGTAGGCTCTTAAACCTGTGTGGCATCCAGCGCAGGGTCCATGGGATCCCCTCCAAGTGCAGGGAGATCAGGCTGTCGGTCATGTTCCATATCGGGATTCAAAGCTCACAAAGTTATTAATGGACTCGATTGGTGGAGCATCACTTTGTTTAGTCGTGGCATGTGTCACTCCAGCCAGCCACCAAAGGGAAGAGACGCTGAATACTTTACAGTATGCAACAAGGGCAAAACGTATTGTCAATCGGCCTTGCATTCAAGTTGACACTGGCCAAAGTGAGTTCTCCATGCTTCAGCAGGAGCTACGGGTCCTTCGAAATGAAAATGAGTATCTAAGATCAATCGTGGTACGAACTACATGCAGAGAAATACTGTGTTGGTGTGAACGAGCCACCAATCGTCGTATCATGGGCACCTGGCGGAATGCGTTATGCTGGCAGAGTGGGGTCACCATGCGGCACAGCCTGGTGTTGGTACATGTATGATCTGCTGTTGTTCTTGCTGCAGTACACGCAATACCAGGAGCTTCAAGTGACACGCACCCCGTCAAGTGAGCAGTACAGGTGTCCTACACCAAGCGCAAATGCTGACAATCCTCAGGCTGGACATCATGCTGCAGAGATAAGCCCCCCTGATCAGCACTGTACCAGAAAATCTGGAGGAGACCGTAGATCGAACGGAATCCGCAGAACGTCAAATGGAAATTTGTCTCTGCAGCCCATGCCATTGCATGAAAAGCTGACTGCAGCTCAACGCTTAGGATCCCCAGGGACACGAAGATCGGGGTCATGGCGGCTGGCGCCATTGGTGTGTGAGGTCTGTACATCTGTGCTGTAGGGCCATAGAAGGCATGCAAGCTTCACGATAATCAGGATGCAGGATCATAGCCCAAGCCCTAAAGTGGGCAGGGCCTCTTCGGCAGATGCTGGTAGCTGCCCGCCAGGATCTCGATCGGGGCGCCTGCATTCATCCCACCTTAACTTAGATGCTCATAAACGACTGCAGCAGACACAGGTTTGTGTCAGTAGCACTGCATACAGACCGTTTTGGTCGAGATGCGCAAGCCAGACTAAGCTAACCTGAAACACGTCACAAATAAGTGCAGGCTTTGCTGGCCCAGTTCAGCGCTGCAAACTCGCAACTCGCCATTGAAAACGAGAAACTCCGATCTGGACGGCAAGCATTGGCGAGAGATCATTCAGATGTTTTGAATGAAATCGACTATCTGCGCAGTAGACTCAGCATCCTGGAAGGTGCAGCCGTCCAAATGGAGAAACGGTGTTCTGGATCCGCCGGCAGCCGGGCTGCAATTGGATCCGCAATAGCAGACGTTGACAGGTGTGTCTGTTCCCTTTGTAAGAGAGAGAGAGAGAGAGAGTGTGTGTGTGTGTGTGTGTGTGTGTGTGTGTGTGTGTGTGTGTGTGTGTGTGTGTGTGTGTGTGTGTGTGTGTGTGTGTGTGTTACAAGGACAAAGCAAGCGAGGCAGGTAGCACCGCAAGCAAGAAGCAGGGGAAACACACACCACGCAGCAAGCCACACGAAGCGCACACCAAAACACCCACGCAACGGCAGCACCCGCGCCGGACACAGCGACACGGCAACACAACCACACACACGCCCATGCCCACACGCCCATCCCCACCCGAACCCCGCCCAACAGCAAGGCGCACGAGCCCCGGAAGCACAAGCAGCCAAGGCCGCCCAGCAAACAAACAGCGAGACCGCAACAACCCCCAGCCCGGGGAGGCCCCCGCCTCCCCCAGCAGTGTGTGTGTGTGTGTGTGTGTGTGTGTGTGTGTGTGTGTGTGTGTGTGTGTGTGTGTGTGTGTGTGTGTGTGTGTGTGTGTGTGTCTGTCTGTCTGTCTGTCTCTCTGTCTCTCTGTGTACGTGTATATGCGTGTGTGAGTTTGTGCTTGTGTCTGCATGTGGTTCCATGTGCTTCCATCAAAGCGCATTTGTGCACCTTTTGCAGGACAGAGTGCGAGACTGCCACACATGGACCCATCAGGAACGGCAAGAGTGGGCCCTGTTCAATTGCATCTGGAATATCTCTGCAGAGCAACAATGGACCCTCTGTCCCAACAA
The DNA here is from genome assembly GCA_023078555.1 of Ulva prolifera. Classification (NCBI taxonomy): domain Eukaryota; kingdom Viridiplantae; phylum Chlorophyta; class Ulvophyceae; order Ulvales; family Ulvaceae; genus Ulva; species Ulva prolifera. The sequence goes on along the minus strand of CM041201.1, from coordinate 5,427,403 downwards.
CTGGTGAGGTCGATCACATTGTCCCAGATCTGGCACACTCAGGCCCGGTCCTTTTCAGTCAGACGGTGGTACTTTTTGCAGGAAGCGATCGTGTACACAATCAGCCTTCTAGTCCAAGCAAGCCAGTACGAGCGCCGCCATTATCCACGAAAACGTCGCATCATGGCGGCAAGCTGACGGTGGATCCAGCGAAACTCCTCATGCTCCTTGACGAATCTGCGGGCACGGTGCAGAGCTTGCCTCATGGCAAGATTGATGGGAACTCGAAGAAGAAGGACGTGAGATGGTGAGTGACAGATGTCTGCCTCGCTGATGGCTGCAAGCATCGGTGCCCCACAGGGCGCTATGATCAGCGACAAATTGGAAGACCCGGCTCCTCTACTGATGATTGAGATCGGGCTTAGGACAGGGGCTGTGTAGCTGTTATATCCTGACACGTACAATCATGCATTCAGTCAAGGCATCTTGCCTCCAACCCGAAAATGAACATACCTGGTCTCTATGCAATGCTTTCGCAATGACATGGCAGTGATCCTGGTGACTTCAAAGCCCAAGCTTGGAAAACATGTACTCTCAGTATATTGGCGAGCAGCTGATGGCATGTGTGTCGCGCACAAACCCGCATGACTGGCAGCAACAATATGCATGCGGTGTAGCGGCTGCGGGTGGCATAGCATCGCAGCATGACTAGACATAGGCACAATCACAGATCAGCCATGACAGCCCGACTGCTCAGAAACCATGCCTTCCGCGCCCGGCAAGCCCGAGCACCAGAACTTACGGACCTATCTGCCACAGACGGCCAGCTTCAAGTACGGCCGGTGCCCCACTTATGCGACCAAGGCTTCCTTCCCCCAGTCACCCAATCTGGTGGTACGCAGTAGACGCTGTGCCCCTTACGGACTGCCCTCCCCCCACCTCGTTACTATCTTCTATGCCCGGTGCTTTGATGTGGTGCTCTGCCATGCAATGGCCCAAGTCCTTGTAATCCCCCCCCCCCCAAGCACTGGCATCAACTGCACAGTCCCTGTGCAGCCCCTGGGTCAACATGGCAGTTGTCGGTAGGGACTGCCCAGAATTGCGCAGGACTTGCGCAGGTGGCGGCTGGGTGGGAGTCCGTAGCCCGTTTCAGGCCATAGCGTGGGGCCCATTGCTCCAGTCATTGCAATGATGCTGATGATGCTATGATTGATAATTACCGGGCAACCGATCACTTCGAGAGACAGAAATCTGTTGAAAGCGGAATCAAGAACGCCATGTTCATGCAGTTCTCAGAGACACAGATGCCGCGGACTGGAATGGGGGAGTCCGACCACGGGAGCCCCCTGTGGCCAGGAGCTCGACATGTCGTTATCGCAGCGCGGACACCCTGGCTTCAAGCGATCCTCGCGCGTGGACACAAGGGAGCACCACGACGGACTCATGCACACAATGTGGTCCAGCTGCACCCTTGTTTGCCCAGGTAGAAAGCTGAGATCTAGTATGTTTGTAAAGACGGGACGACAAGGTCATATCGTCGTGACCAAGCAGCGGATAGCGAAGAAACATTCATGCAGTCTGCTACGGGCATATACAAATAACGGTAGTGAGGTGTTGATTGCTGTCCAATGCTACCATGAGCGCGCCCTCGGAGCTTTCATCACCGTCGTCTCGCGGTTCCCCTGTGCATTCCCCGCCGTCTGGAAATGCAATTACGTCTCCTACACAGTCGGGATCCAAGATGATGTATGACAACAAGCTATATGATGGTGCGGCGTTCATGATGTAATTGTGGATGTATTGGCGCGCCGTTGTTTGCCCTCGGCAAGATCGTGATTAGGGCATTTCGTCTCGTCACGAAAACGACGAGACTGGCAAACACAATAACGTGTAGTGGTTCAATGCCTTGGCGAAGCATGGGATTGTGCAATGCCTTTGTCGCAATATGAGCGTTTGAAGCTTTGTTACCGACGCACAGGCCCGCCCGCACACAACGCCTGCAGCCTCCATCGCACGGATGCTTCAGCCATAGCATCAATTGATAGCAATGTCATATACCGTTGGACACGTCTGCGTTCAGGCTGACTTTACTTCCATGCCGTTGCAGCGATTACACCGACCCCGGTCCATGGGTCAATCACCTTGCGTGAGCTGGATCAACGGGCTGCGGCGACATCTACATCATCGCAAACTTTACATTTTGAGTCGCGGAATCAATTCACTCCCCCACTGACACACTGTGAAGGATTAACAGCAACAGAAGTCAGGCGTGGTGTACAACGGGCACATCTGGACATTTCGGTAGATGGAGGTTTACATCAGGCGTACCCAGCGGGAGCATTGCGCACTTCAACAGCAAGCTTAAAGCATTCATGTACAGGTAATTCTGACCGGACGCAGAACACTTGCATCATGGACTCTCAACCACCTGCTGCTAAAGCTGTGATCTGCTGCAGGACCTGATAGCTGCACCATGAAGCATGTATGTTTTCACCGAGAGGAGCTTTCTGAAGCTGTAAGTGATGAACTGTGTGGACAGCCACCGAATTCCGTTGCCAATGCATTGCGTGACCTTCACAACAGTCCAACGCCAGGAGCTGCTGCTGCAGTAGCGCAGATTCTATTCTCAGCACCACCAAGGCCGTGCCAACAGCAGCAAGATATGCCCTGTACTGCTTCTCCAATTCAGACACCAGAGACATCGTTCAATCCGGAGCTTCAGGATCTGCTGGCCAGTTCTGTGTTTGAGCCCATGAGCCACAATACAGCTGATCGCTCGGTACAAATGGACACACCTGCACGCCTGCAGGCTCTGCTGTGCACTCCTCGCCATGGCCATTGCAGTACATCAGTGTCACTAGATGCATGCTATGACCAGCTTCTGAATGTCAGTGGCGATGGCATGTCCATTTCTAATTCCATAACTCCTGCGTCCAAAATTGTTGATGCACAAGAATCACGATTATGTCAGCTGGACCAGCCAGATCGTCCATGTATGGCCAGACCAAGCATGTGGAATTCCACAGGTGCAGAGCTTGCGTCAGGTGGGTGTTTCCCATGTGCACACAATCGTGACTAAAACTGCAGTCATATTTGCACCATGTAAGATGAGTATGATTTTCTACAACCGGTCCCAGTCATCAATTTAGTTGCTGATCCAGGCTCATCAGATCTGACAAGAGGAGCCACGGAAAGCAGAGATTCCAGATGTACATGGTCTTCAGGTGGCGCTCGTGTGCAGTCAGCAGGTGCGACAACCAATCATTGATTGCCATGAGGTGTTTTTTCTGGTCATGCTGACCCAGAAACGTTTTGTTCGCCTGGCTGACATCGTGTTGTGCATGCAACATGTAACACATCCGATCCTACCACTTTAAGCCGGTCACAGACAGGCGCAGCGCGCAGATTTGACCAGGCCGAGACACGATGTTAAGACGAGTGCTGTCAGTTGTGCACATGCATCGTTGTTATCGATTGAGCGCGCCACAGGCGGTCAAGTCAACCCACACAAGTTCCATCACCAGGAGCCACGGTCAACTGGAAGTGCCCCATTGTTTCCAATGACCAGGAAAGAATCATGTGGTATATCTCTTTCAGCATGTGCGCTTTCCACTGCTGAGTCCGCATGTAGATGGGTGTAATATTTGCCGTTGTGTTTGCAGACTTAGCCTTCTATGGGTGTAGGCACATCGATGCGGAATCTGAGAACCTCTGCAGACAGCCCAAGAACTGCTTCATGTCAAAATGATTTGCAGTGTTTGCCAGCATCGTCCACTCTTGGTCAATTGACTCCTTTATGTCCATCAAGAGAGGCAACACAACCAACGCCCGGGTCATGGCTTTTGTCTGGCGAAGGATTGTGTGAAAGTCTGGACTATGGGCCTGAAACCCTTCCAGAGCTGACTGATGAGCAGTTTGAACATGTGTCTACAGACACCGCAGCAGGCCGTCGTCCTACTGTAGCATCAGCAGCAGGGCCCCATCAGTGCACACCTTCGAAGGCGACTGTGAAATCGAAGCGGTTTCCCTCTAGCTGCAAGGTGCTTGGCGCCAGCATTGTGACCGCAGGCAGCACCAAACACAAAGTCGAACCTTCAGAACCTGTACAAATTCAGGGCTCTGAAGCTGCTTCGGAGCTACCCCACCAGCTCTTGGAGGAGAGTCCAGTTCGTCGGTCCATCACAGATGTGGTAATCAGCGTTGCAGCAACTGTGGATGCATCAGCAGCACGTAGGAGACTTGCAGACAATGTGGGCACGGTAGACCTTGCACCCACAATGCTTCCAGGCGCAAGCAGGCGTCCACATTCACTCACAGCGTACCACTCTGCATGTGCAACAGGGTGGATGCCAATGTTTGCTGGCACAGCCAACGAATCATCCTCTGAAATGAGTGCAGCCTCAGATGCTGAGATGACAGCAAAAGCCACAGGACAATCAGCTCATTCAGCAGAAGCTCCAGAGTCCCCATGCTCGCAGGCGCTAGCTCGCTGCTCCTGGGGTTCTAGAAGTGAAATATCACAGCCTGGGCATAAGCGAAAGATGCCTTGCCCGCCTTTACCACGCAGGCCGTCCTTTGGTGCCATTGCATTGGCAGGGCATGAAACTCCAGTCAGAAGCATGCAATTCAGCCCTGAAGTTGTCAGCCGAAATTTTGGCCGAAGTCGTTCCCTTGGTTCCAGCCCTCCTGCTCTTCAGCCCCTGAACACATCAGCTACACCCACAACGCCACTGCTAAAAGCAGTCGTCAGCTCATCATGTGTTAGTCGCCCTGTTAAATGTACTGTGCTTGACATGGCACAAGAACCATTGCTACCGGAGCTTGGGAATGCTTTGGTCCCCGGTGCCCGGCAAGACACAACAGGTCAATCATTGAATCGATGTGTTGCCACTTCCTTTGCTGCTGGAAGTGATGGAGATGGTGTTGTGATACAGGTGCGCTGTGAGGCCTGTAATCAAATGATGTCCAAGTGAATGGGCGTTCCTTGCTTTGAGACACAAATTCACCATGCCGCTGTGATACACTGAGTGCATGCAGGATTCTTCAAGTCTTCAGCAACCTGGTGGGAGTTGTACTGCTCCACAGATGGAGAGCGTCTCTTCTCCTGGATCTGGTGAGTCGAGCAAAGAAAATGGACTCGGCGAGGATCAAGTTGCCCCTCCAACGCTGTGCTCTTTGAGTCCCGTGCGACCGAACAGAAGATTTCCACATGTGTTGAGTGTGCGCCAAGATGAAATGCGGATGCTGATGAACTCAGATCTGCATGATCCCGCGATGTCACCAGGGAATCCAGACTGTGGGCATCGGTGGAGTTTGAATAGCCCACCAACCGAGATGCTGCATAAGATATCTGCAGGGTTTGCAGCCGCTGATCAACCCATCCATACTGGTCCTGAGATAGACGAAATAGGTGGACATGATGGCGAGTCTGTGCCGCCAGGCCATGTCCCAGCCACTATTGACAAACACCATACTGGCGCTGCTGCTCTTGGAGACACGCCGCCACCCTTCCCAAAACTGCAAGGATGCTGTGCTCCAAGATGCAGCACTCCGATACACGTGGCGCCGCAACGTAGCTTTGACCAGGATCAAGCCGTAAGATGCCGATCAGTGCATGTCACCCATTCGCCATGTCAAGCCAAATCCTTGCAAGCCAACCTTTCTTGCCCAAGTACGTTGCATGTAATGCCCTTGAGGGTAGACCAACATGTCACTGGCATCACTAGAAGTCCAGAAAGCATGATCGGGTGGGGCTTCCAGATGCCAGATCGCACTCCCTTCGCTGTTCAATCCAGACGACTTCACGCTGCAATGGCAGATCTGGAAAAAGCTGCCAAGGCACCCAGCTGGGAAACGAGCAATATTGCTTCATTGCATAACGATTATTTCTGTAGCCAGGAAATTCAAGGTGAAGGTGCACCTCCGAGCGTGTTTGACAGAATTTGTCATGGCTTTGACATGCTGTTTCGGCTATCTAAGTGGAGTATTCTTGTGTATCCACATTGCTGGGACAGGGTAATTCTTGCTCTGAGTACAGCAGATGTGCCAGAGCAAAGCTGGATTCTCCTGGGAGTTTTCTCTGTACTAACTGTGGCAGCATGGTGCGGTCACATGTGCATGCAGCAATCTGTGCCATGTGAATTTCCAATTGCTGTGCTAATGCAATGTGTGATGAGTACAGGGTCCGGTATAGTATACTAGCAGCCATGGCCGTTGATCAAGTAGGCCATAGCATTACTTCTGCAGGCAGCAGTGACTCTTCAGATGGTGCTGCATTTACAGTACCCTCTGTGGACACTTCTGCAGATCAATCGTGTCTGAGGAGGATCATGTGGGTACCTCCAGAGACTTTGGTCGACACCTGCGAGATGACAATCAGGACATCAGTGAAGGCTGCTTCGAGCGTGGTGCTGCTGGACCCGCTTTCTGATTTCCTGACTCAGGGTGACCATCCGGCCCCGGATGTATTGCAATCTAGTATTGTAGATGCTCCTCTCTCAAAGCATTCTACTGGAGTCTTGTGTGAAAAATCGCAACTGTCTGCCCAACACAGTGACGGCATGCCAGAACGGTGTCCGGGATCAGACAATGCCCTATATATGGGCTTAGATGTCCAATCTATTGATACCTTAATGGTAAATGTTCGTCCAGCCACAAGACAGGACTACGCCATAAATGCATCAATTGATGCTAAAGGACCTTCAAGACTTTCGTTTGTATATAGTCATCAGATTGGGGAGAAAATTTCGGCATCGTCTGCAAAGATTGTCACAACTCGAGCCGTGGCAGATCAGGTATCTTATGTGCCTGCACTCACTGGACCTGCCAAAGCGGGCCATCCTGTATTATGGCCTGCTTTCACAGATGATGATGAGGATGCAATGTATGCCACAGCGTCAGCACCTTTCCAGTTTGATGAATCGCTGCAGACAGAGATAGCTGACAGCATAACTGTTCCTAGATCTCCACAGCGTGTCTGCCAAGGTTCACATACATGGGCAGACTGTGCTGTACACCGGTATACAGCTCGAATGTCATGTTCTGGACATCAAGTGAGTGAAGAATTTTCGCATGCCGCTGCCTCTAGGGTGGCAGAGATTACGTTTCAAGGCGTCCAAGAAGATGAGCATGAAATGGCGGCAGTCATGCCACCTGGTCACAAAGACATCTTTCATTTGAACATCATTCCGCCAGTACACTCTATGCACACCGTCATGGACCAACCAGGGTATTCCAGCAGCAACCCAGCCGATGGACCTATTGATGCAGGTGAGGCTGTGACACGCAAGTTTCTATCTGCTTCATCCAACCTTCTTACCTGGATGCTGTGCTTGATCAGACCTTTTGTGCAGGAAAACTGCGGAGTATGGACCCATGGCTTTTCCCTCCAGGCGTGCGTTGGTTGATGTGTATTCTTGCCGTTGTTTGTATCTGTGCTGTCACCAGCGCATTTCGCAGACGGAATTTTGGTGTGCAAACTTCTATTTCTGTGAACCGCGGCCGACGTGCTGCTGTAGCATAAGTCACCATAATCGCAGAGCCCATGATTCTTGGGATTGCTTTGGAGACACACAGTCACAAATGGTTGTCGTAGACACGTTGCGATGTTAGCATATGCTCGAAACTGTGGAGCTTTCTGAAACATGTCATGCTGGTCCTCACGTTGACAGGTTCCCATATAAAGTAGTGATTGTAAGCATGGCGCTGTTTCGCTGTTGTGCAGCAGATTATGTTGAGGATTCTTGATACAATAACCGCTTGAATTATGTCGGTTCCCTAATAATATTTTGATCTTTGGTTGACTTACAAATGTTGTGTGTTTTACAAAGCTCCACCTGCTAGGAACCTTGATTATGTTACCATTCACTGACTGCTGGCTCTTGCGGAGCTCACCTGAGGTCATGAATTCCTGTCTTCATTGACTCAACGACAATGGCTACATGCACCTATTGCGGTCGAACAACATCAAGCCGTGCAGCTTTGATAAGTCTGAGGATCTTGAACAGAACAGTTACAAGAGAAACAAGCGGTGACATGTAGTACTGCAGATCTCTTATAGTTCATACACTATCCTCCAGGTTACACGGTACACATGCCTCCTGTGTGATCACCTGCGCCACTGTCATTCGACATAGTGCGAGCTGCACATGTCAAGCTTGGCACATTGCAGGGATGGAACTTTCGGAAAACCAAAGAGCAATCGCTGAAAACCAAGTTTCATGTGCGTGCTACAAGGACAAAGCAAGCAAGGCAGGTAGCACCGCGAGCAACAACCAGAGGAACCGCATATCCACGCAACCAGTTTCATGTGTGTACATCCTTGCGCTGGCATGGTCATCACCTGTTGATTAGATAGTGGGCTTAGGAAGCTGGCACATGTACAGGCCGTGTGTGGGCCGTGTGGGCCGTGGGGTCTGTGTGTGCGTGCTGGTGTGTGTTACGTAATATATACAAGGACAAAGCAAGCGAGGCAGGTAGCACCGCAAGCAAGAAGCAGGGGGAACGCACACCACGCAGCAAGCCACACGAAGCGCACACCAAAACACCCACGCAACGGCAGCACCCGCGCCGGACACAGCGACACGGCAACACAACCACACACACGCCCATGCTCTGCCGCGCCGTTGCACGCCATGTTCACGCCGCTGCCCCGCTGATGGCGCGTCACGCGGGCAAGGCGGTACTGACGGGACTTGCGGTCCCATGTGATGATCTCTCGCCGCTCACTGGCCATCCGGCCTGAGCGGCGAGCCGCCCGCGGCGTCCTCGTCGCTCTCTCGCGGGCCGGGCGCCGTCCGAGGCTCGGACGCGCTGGTAGGCGGCGTGTGCTGCCTCGCCCGCGTGCCCCGGCCCCCGCACACGGCGCGCCTCGGCCGTGCTCCGTTCCGGGTTCCGCGGGTGGGGGCGCCCCCATGTGTGTTGTCCCGGCGCTCGGGGCTGGCCTGATCGGGGCATTGGGGCGGGGGTCCTGGGGGCCCCCGGCGGCTTCCGTGTGGGGCCGGCGCCGGCCGGGCCGCTGCATGGGGCTGCCGCAGCCGTGCGGGCGGCGGGGTCGTGTGGCGTGTTGGCGTGTGGGTTTGTGGGTGCTTGGGTTTGGGTTTGGGTCTGGGCCGCGTGCGGGTTCGTGGGTGCGTGGGTCGGGTTTCGGTGTGTGGTTCGTGTGGTAGTTTGTGGGAGCGTGGGGGTGTGTGGATGCTTGTTCTGCCTTGGCGTTGGCTGTTGCTTTCTTGCTGCGTGCGCATTGCGTTGTTCGTGCTCTCCCTTTTGGTCCTGGCGGTGCTACCGGCCCCTCCGGCTTTTTCCTTTGTAACACACACGCCCATGCCCACACGCCCATCCCCACCCGATCCCCGCCCAACATTAAGGCGCACGAGCCCCGGAAGCGTGCTGGTGTGTGGGTGTGCGCTTGGCGGTCTGCGGATATGTGTCGCTTGCTGCGCCAGCAACAATACACGCCCGCGGACGTCCGCGGCGCCAGCCAAGGCAGCTCGCAGAGACAAGCTTTTGGCGAAAGGCACTTTGGTTTGCAGTCCGCGCTGCCCAACATCGCAGGCATGCACGCATCGCAGCGCTGCCTCTTTGAAAGCTTTTCAAGCTCTTTGTAGTGGAACGCCAGACAGCAGTCGTTCGTCTTCACGTTGCATGGCTGGGCAGTTGCGGTGACTGCTCGTGGCAGCCGTCATATCCACCTACAGGCGGTCGTCATATGCGCGTAACACGCCCACCCACGTGGGGGTGTTGAGTAACCGGTCCTCAAGTCTCGACTGGTCTCATGGCTCACGTCGTCAGCACCGCGCCATTCATCATGCATGGAGCCTATGCAGCCAGACTGGTGCCACCACCGGATTGGCGCGCTACTTGCCCCCGACAGTGCTAATAGGTTCGAAGGCGTGAAGTTTTAGCATCAGTGAGGTTTTAGCGTAAACAACCTGGCTAACGATGCTGCGTGCACGCTGAGAGCTGCCGTCATGCCGCTCGATTGTTACGGCCGTGACGCTGCGCGCCGGAGGCAGCACGCATCTGCAACTGTGAGAACTCAATGTAGATACGATCTTTATCTGTATAATAGCGTGAAGAAGTTGGGATTGCAGCGGTTCTGTAGCCTTGGCGATGGAGGTATCGCCAAGGCACGTCTGTCTATAGCAAGCCCGACCGTTGCCACAGCCCTGCCGAATTTATCAAGCAGATACAATGTCAACGTTATTATCACTTTGCGGGAGCATGCTGTATGGGTAAATGCATTGCGTTGCGAGTGCTGTCTGTCATCTCCCGATGCCAGGGCACATACGGTCACGCATAACGCGACGCGATTTGCTTCAATGTGAGCCAGTTGGTGTGATTTTACTGCCGTGCTGTAGCGAGCTTCGGTATTGTCGTGAGGATATCACTGCGTTAACAATGCTGCAGAGTGCGCCTGACGCTGGAACGCTCACGCGGTCTCAATCACGCATTCTTTACAAAGCTCTAGCATTGTATGATGATAGAGTGTCCAGTTGCGAACGCAGAGACGGTCATCTGCTCAGAGCTGGAGTCGTCGACGACAACAGGTTGGTGACCAAAGCCGGCGCAGTTGCAAACGCCCCGGAAACAGACGTTCCGCTCGTTTCAGCCTTCGCCATGTAGCTTTGACGCAAGCAAGTAATAGCTTTTGTCATGTTAGTTCAAAAAGTGTTCAGAGCTCCGAGGTATCACAGTTGCACGCACGGCGCGCTTCAACCGGTGCCTACGTGGCAGTCGGCAGTGACAGTCACACAAGCGACGGATCGAAACCTGAGAGCCGGATGAAAATGACCCACGTGGGGTGGCGTGACCTCACGGAGGTATACCTAAAAATGACCCTCTTGAGAGATCGGTTGAACCGGGCATAGGATCCGAGCCAACTGTTTCACAAACGCTTCAGCCTCAAAATGCAAGTGAGCAGACCGATCACAATCCTGTTTCATGAACACATCTGCCTCTGAGCTCCACGAACTGACTCGTCCCCACACTTTGAACAAGGTAGAGGATTTCGCTCGAGGTTTCAGTTTTGAAAGTGTCCGTAGCTGCAGCAGCACCACTCGGCAGTGAGAAAAGGAATCCTCGGCACCATATCGATACATGGAGTGATTTCTTGGACGTGGCTCTCACATGGCAGAACTACGGTCCAGAACGAACAGTACAGGGCACAACGTAGCGCACGGTGCATTGCACAATGCGATATATTACTGTCATCTCTCGCTGGCGGTGACAGGATGGGTCATGGACAGTGCACTTCTATCGGTTTACAGCATGCAAACCGATCGGCTGATGCGCCGAGGCCGTGTTCATCGGCTGATGCGTTCAACAAAAGTTAAACGATTGTTTGGAGTTCCACTGCTAAGATACGACGTCCTTCTGTGAAATGCAGCCGCTCAACTGTCGAGCGACGCCACAGCGGCACCAGAATTCGTCAAATATCCGCAGCGAAGGTAGCGAATCGCAAGATGACAACACATTGAGGCTTCATTGCGCTTTTGCTGCTGTTCTGATGCTGGTAAATAGAATGTGGAGGTGACCGCACGCTAGCGAGTGTGGCGTGGTGACCATTGTGGTGCGTAAAGAATACGGGCGTGCGGCATCCATGCATGCAGCCTCCATGTGTGTCTTGTATATACCTGGCACCTGTGCCGTCTTCGTTCACACCACGACAAGTTCGATGCGTGCACTGCACTGGACATCAAGAGTTATATACAAATTGCTGCCTGCATACGCAATCTTGCCACCTGTCATGATCTTACAAAGGCCCTAAACTATGATGGTTCCAAGGCAGCTAGGCATGTGAGTGGCCCAGACGATACATGCGTAAGAGCTCAAGTAAGGGGGAGATAAGCTCAACTAACTGACATCATGAGAGTTGATGCAGTCTTAAGTGCTAATACAATGCCCCAAAGTACCCAAGAGAACGGCGGTCTTGCTTGATCTTGACTTGGTACTAGACTTGAACTCGAATCTTGTTTATCTTGAATATCTTGAAGATCTTGAAGGCACTATCTTACACTCCCTTTCATATCTGCTCCGCGCTGACGCCTTTGCTTCTCCTTGCATGCTCACAACTCAGAGCGCTGCCTATCCTTCACCTCCGTTCAACGCAGCTCAACATAGTTGCCCTTCTCAATGCAATGAGTAGTATTTCAGTTTGTACTCAGCCCCAATCGGCCGGCTATCCTCAATGGATGAGAAGGCTTATGAGCGCTGCAACTGAGCAGAGCAGTGCAAAGACAAGCGTGCATCAGAGCTGATGGCACGCCTGAACGCACAGTCACGCATGCATGCATGTGCAAACGTATGCGTGCAGCGTGGGTGCATTTGCGCGCTGCTGCGCTGGCTGGAGCAATACTAGCAACAAGCATGGTTCAGTTACATAATTAGGCCATAAAATTCACGTCATGATCTTACAAAGGCGCCGGTGGGGCCAGCGATCGCTAACTCCTGAGTTCGCTGCCGCGTGATCGGGCGCCCGCGCGGTGGCCAAGTCGACGTGCCTGCGGCGTGTAGGAGCCTCTCCAACACGTCCGTGACAGTCGTGCATCGGGCCACTCGTTCTAAGTGTATGGGAAAGCGGCGCACTTCCTCACCCGGCACTTGGCGCATTGTACACAGGATAGCCTGACTTCAAGAAATGCTTTCGACGACAAATTGATCTGTGACCGCATTTTTCTTGCCTAGTCCCCGTTCTAGGGCATAAGCAAGGTCTCCAACTTGCAGTTTCCTCCCCCTCCTAGGCTTGCGAATGGCCAGAAGGCCACTGGTGGGCTTGCCTGTCAGCATTGCGTTGCTGCGAACGCAGGATGCGATCGTATACGCAAGCAGCCACATGCTCTGCGCGGGCGTCGCGCTCACGCACATAATCGTCCTCGGGCATGGCAGAAATCTCGACGGCTGCCATGCGGGGGTGCGCATCGCGCGCGCCCACTGGAATCGACAGCCGGAGGCGGTGCGCCATCACCAACTCATTCGGCACATAATAGGTCACTGTATGCCGGCGTTGCATGTATTCCATGCGTGTCTGTGGAAGCAGCGCAGGCCAATCATGGATGGAGCCGGCAACGTTGGCCGCCAACATGGTCTTCATTGTGCGCACGAGTCGCTCGATGGCACCATTGGACTCGGGATGCATGGCACGCAGAGGTCTGAACGTGGCCAATGCCAAAACGTTCCAGCTGGTGTTGCAAGGCACCGGAAAATTCCGTCCCGTTGTCCGTGGTCACCCATTCCGGGATGCCGTAGCGCATGAACCAAAAGTCATGCACTGCACGAGCGGCTGTGTCGGCACTCTTGTCTCGCAGCGGTGCAAATTCCGCTGCCTTTGGGAAATAATCCACCATGAGGCAACATATCCTTGGCCGGTTTGTGCTGTGGACAAGGTGGCTTTGGTGCGCCCAGCCTTGCCACGCACTGGCTCCGCCTTCACCTCACGGAGGGGAAACAAGCTAGCCTGAGACCCTGCTAACATGAGCCAGCCAAAAGTATACCAAAGAATACCTCAGAGTGCAAGCATGTACCACGTCAGAGCTGTGCACATGAGCTGCATGCATATAGCTACACGTGCATAACTCCACATGCCCATAAAGTGCCACCAGCATTCCTCAGCATGTATAATCTCACATACCAATTGTCAGAAATGCTCTATCTTTTTCAGGTCAGATGCGCAGTCTGAGTACATGTCATGTCAGGGCAGCCAGCGTTCCATACCTGCTGCGCACAGAGGTAGAACCGAGGAACGCTAACGGAAGATGCTGATACCGTGAAACAGTAAGAAGAATAGTTACAGATCACAGTGTGCACATCCTTATATGCACACTAAGCACTCAAGGTTACGGCGGGAGACCATCACAGGATCTCCCCCGCTACACCGGGACAATCCCGCTGGCGGCTTACCCCTGCACTGGATCCGCGGATCATCCGTGCATGGGTGCACCTGCCACCACACTGCTGCCCGCAGACCCATTTGATGTTCTGATCAGGTTCAGGCCATGTATCGATAAACTATACGAGTCCCGCAGCGGTCTGCTGCCACAGCGTCTGCTTCCAAAGATGCACTGCCGACGCACTATCCGAAAACCGCACGTGCAATGAACATTCAAGCGCGTTTGAATAGATATTCTTACCAGCTGTGAGCTGTCGGGATGCGTCACGACTGTGCCTGTGGATCAAACCGACGTGTAGTGCCCTTTGCATGGGCTGCATTGACACTGTCGCAACACGATGCCCACGGCGCCGATGCGACCCGGCTTGACTTCTGCATGCTCAGAGTTACGAAAGCTACTGCAAGAACGTCTCAGATCTCGCTAAAAAGGCTTCTCTAGGACTTAGGCCCCGTCGTTCAGTTGGCGCACCCTTGTGGCGCACCATGCGTGCGCCTGGTCGTCATGGTGCCTGTGATCACACACCGCACCACCCCCACAGCTGATCATCGCTGTAATGGCATGATCGAGCGGAGGATCGGTATTGCCTTTGAGGCTGTCCGAGCTGCACTGCTTGTCAGCGGTCTTCCTCTGTTCCTGTGGATTGAAGGCCTTGCCAGTGTCATCCATGGTCACAATCTCACGCCGTGCTCGGCGCTGTACCATGACAAACTGGCAATAATGATGAAGGCCCAGAAAGCTGCCAATGCTGCCAATACAGCTGCGGATGTACAGCAGGCTGAGCGGGCTAATAAGCGCATGAAAAAGGCCGAACGTGATAAGTTGCGTGAGGAGGAGAAGCGCAAGTGGGAGCTGCTCACTATGACAGAACTGGACGAGTTCTTGACCAGGTCTTGTGACAGGGATATCATTCCCTACATGGCTTTTTTCAGAGACACCTCCGTTGAGGTGTTCCATGATTTGGTGAAGCAGCAGCGCCCATGGGGGGTTGAGGTGTATGCGTACCCTAGGGATGATCACTTGCGGAAGTTGTCCGCACGGGGTATGGTAGCACACTGGGTTGGTGCTGGGCTGGGGCCCAGCATGCAGCGTGTGCACGCCTAGGATGTTCCTGGGGGTAGGGTTGTGGTGGTGCGGCAGATCATGTGCACCACGGATCAGATGATCCGACACGTACGTAAGTACGATGCGTCCGCTGTTGTGGACAAGAGAGAACCTGCAGAGTTTGCGAACTCCCTACAGGTTGTCTTTGAGGGTGATGACGAGGATGTCCGCGTGACTGACAGTGATGTCCCCTCGTTCGTCACTGACTCCCCGCATGATGGGGGTGTGCTGCGACGTCTGCGTGAATTTTCGCACGCCCCCCCCCCCCCCCCCCCCCCCTCCCCGGTCATGGTAGGGTCCCTGTCATGGACATGACGTTCAGACATGACTCACTGCCTGATGAGGCAGTGTACTCTCCTCGTTTTGGCGCAGGCTCCTCTGCTGAGGTGCTCCGGCGTGACCCTGCGCGGGACACACCGGAGGTGGCCAGGCACACCATGCATCGCACGTGTGCGATCGCTCGTGCAGCTGCCCACCTTGACGTTGAAGTCCCTCCTCGGGTCCCAGGCCAGGCGCGCCTATCTGGGGCCCCTCCAGCACGCACTGTCGAGTATGTGGCGACTCGCAATGCTCAGCTCCATGACCCTGGCATCGAAGCTGCATTTGTCCTGCCCATGCCTCCGCCGTCGTCTGATGATCCGATGGACGAGGATAATGATGACGACGGCCCTGGCATCTACAGTGAGGACGATGCAGATGAGATGGAGGAGTACACCATCAGCGATGATGAACGGGCTGCGGCTCATCAGAATCGCGAGGCTCAGCGGGTCCGATCAGGAAGTAATTCGGCTGCGGCCTCAGTTTCTGGCGCGGGAGCAGTAGCTAAGCCCCTGCGAGGGGCTGAGGGGCTGAGACCTTCCAGGGAGGATGAGCCAGATGAAATTGAGGAGGAGTCCGGATCCGAATTAGGGGGAGAGATCCAGGCTGCCCCCTCTGCCGCTGTTGGGGTTGATTTGCCCGATGAGGTAAGAGCCATTCTAGCTGCTCTTCCCCGCATTAAAATCAATCCTCTTGTACGTAGACGCCTTGTTCCTTTGGCTGTGGATGTAGCTGTTGTGCATGAGCTCGCGGGCTCTGATCTTGCTAGTAGTGAAACAGTAGTAGCTGACGTCAAGTCTCCAGGCTGCAATCAGGACACATCAGCCGCGGCTAACTGTGGAGTGTCCGGTGCAGGCCTGAAGCATCAGCATGGGGAGTCTGGTGAGCAGCAGAGTGCTCAGCGTCGTGGGTCGCGCAGAGCAGCTGCCGCCAGGAAGGAGAAGCCTTCCGACCCTGATCTGCCTTCTATGAAGGAAGGACTCGCGGGTCTTGACAGGGATGCTTGGCTGCGTGCCATGCAGGAGGAGGTGGAAGCACTGGGTGAGCACGGGAAATTTATGTTGTGCTATCTGCCTGCGGGTAAGAAAGCTATCTCGGGCAAGTGGGTGTTCAAGATCAAGCGCGGACCTGCTGGTGAGATTCAGCGTTACAAGGCACGATATGTAGCTCGTGGTTTTTCTCAGGTGGAAGGGATAGATTTTTTCGAGACTTGGTCCCCTGTCGGTAGTTACTGGACACTGCGTGTGTTGCTGTCTATTGTTGCTCAGGAGGATCTGGAGATTAGGCATATAGACATACAGTGTGCTTTTCTGAACGGTGACCTGGAGGAAGAGGTTTTCGTTGAACAGCCCCCGTACTTCACAGACGGGACAGCACGTGTATGGAAATTGCATAAGACTCTGTATGGCCTGAAGCAAGCCGCTCGCGAGTGGCATAAAGCTTTAGCAAAGGTCTTGGCTGAACTGGGATTTGTGTGCGCACAGAGCGATCCTAGACTGTATGTTAGAAAAACCGGTCGATGTTTTGTTCTTCTGTGGGTAGATGACTTATTCATTTTCAGTTGCTCCGCGGGGCTGCAGGAAATCATCAGTGTCATTCTCACAAAATTCGAAGGTAGAGACCCAGGTGACCTGTCTTGGGCACTTGGCACTGAGATCACGCGTGATCGAAAGGCCAAAACAATCACAATGACACAACGTACCAAAATCCAGAACCTGCTGGACAAGTACAGTATGTCTGACTGTCGTAAATCTCCCACTCCCTTAGTGCCGCGGCAACAACTAAGGAGTGTGAAAGAGCATCCTGACCTGGAGAAAGCCAGTGCTGCTGAGCATTCCAGGTTCATGAGTGCTGTAGGGAGCATCCACTATATTGCAGGAGTGACACGACCTGACCTGAGCTATGTGGCACATGCCCTGGCCCGGCACATGTCTAGTAGTCTGAAGGAACATTGGTATGCCGTGCAACATGTTCTGAGATACCTGCAGTCCACGAAAAATTTAGGAATAAAATTTATAGGCTCTGAGGGACATGGGTGTTTATTAGAGGCTTTTTCAGATGCAGACTTTGCGAATTCTGCAGATCTGAAGAGTGTGTCTGGTATGATTGTTCGGGTGTATGGGAACTGTGTTCTCTGGCGTTCGAAGAAGCTGTCATAAATCAGTGTCTAGGTACACCTGCAATGCATGACGCGCAAGTCTTCGCATGGGTATGGTGGCCAGGGCCCAACCCGTGTTATGTTAGGATAGTATGCATGAGCATACTTGGGGCGCTCCGTGAGCGGCTCGCCCCGGGCCATTGTCATTGGGCCACGGTAGACATGCACGAATGGTCGCATATAGTCGTATGCGTCCAAGTCTGAAGTAACCTTTCTCTTACATCTTCCATAGGTTCCTGCACTGTCTTGCATCCAGTGCAGTATACTCCCTGATCTGTGTAGTGACCTTTCGTACGACCCGGCGGCTCTCCAGGTATAGGCACTACTAACCTCCTAATGCACACATAATAGGTTCTCGTTTATAACAGGTGGGAGTGCCGCGCTCCGCCGGAGCAACACTCGCGCCGATAGCCGCTGATGCAACTTTCAGCTTAGCACGCCGTGACTGCGCCGAGTGCTCAACTTGATCGCGGTCAAGCGTATATACCATATGGCACATTGTGCGAATGGGCTCTAGATCCCCCAAGTTGTACTCGTCGGGCGTCTGTGTGATGCCCGGTACAACGTTGTGAGATAACTATATCACCTCCGGCGTAGGCTTGTTGGTGCACACATGTATCATGACGTGCGGCTGCTCTCAAGCACACGAACATGATCATTAGTATAAAGCGCACCGGAAATTGCGTCATCACATCGTGATTAGATTATAATCAATTGTTATTTTGCAGTATCGAACATCCGGTGAGCGATGTATTCTATGTCCATTTCAACGGCATGGGCACCAGCAATGCTCTACAACCCAGCGGTTTTCCCACGGAAACAGACGACTTTCCTAAAAAAGCCGCCAGGATTTTGAAAAACTGGCGGCTTTAGCCGCTGAAAATGAGCCGTCAAAGTCAACATTCTCTAGAGAAAGCGAGCGCATCCCGCTGACAGCTGTCCCTCAGCGGTGCAATACCGCTAGGACTTTGACATTTTCAACGGGAATCCCTCCGGGGAAAAAATAGGCCATGTGGAGCACTTGGCACCACTCGCATACTTGCCATGTGGCTACGAGGGCCTCCCGCCCCAGACCTATGTCACGTGCAACGCGCACAATATCAGATATTCAGTAATGATATTGACATGTATCTAGCCGTGCACGTGGTTTACAAGGTATATCAGCTTCATTGAGTCAGTAAGTCAAGAGTTTGACGTAATACTGGTCAAACCCGACCACGACACGCGTCATGAAGTTGCACACGTCATCAGCATGCACACTGTCAGCTGTGCACAGGTGTACATGCGAACTACGATACACAAGCCCGGAACACCCCCATTTCAGCTACCGCGGCTAAGCTGAGATGCTCCACACTTATGTCAACAGGTTACAATGTAGATCTTATGTTAGCCACACGTTTGATGTCACCGAGGGCCTGCCTCACGCGTTGCCACTCCAGCGCTCTATGCATGCGTTGCGCACTGAGCACGAACGCGATTCCGTACACAATACTGACGGCTACATTTTATGCTAATGTCATGAATTCCGTCGAAACTAGGTCAAAGCTAGTCAAAGCACTCAACTGTGCAGCGAGAGCTACTCGCACCTCTAACAAACACCTAGTTTGTTACAGGTAACCATCGAGATAAGAAATTGAGCTAGAGCAGATGCGCTACATTTGATATGCTTCGCCCATTCCAACATGATCATGTGATCATACTGAGGCTGTGTTGTTATGCTCATGTCTTGCGGATGCGCACATCCGTGCAATGGGAGGGCGCCCCAGAATTGCAGTACGCATGAGTGGCAGCACAAACTAGACATACAGTAGCTCGGTGCTCGCAGCCCCGATTTGCCCGGCCTTTTGACAAGTTGTCACACCTGCTCCTGCCTCTCCACTGTGATACTGGTTCGTCTACCTGTGCAAGATTCACAATAACACCGACATCGACAATCACAACACTCAGCAATATTTTCACACAGTCAAGCGAGGCACTACAGCGGCCGCGATCGTAGCAAAATGTAGCAACATGCTATGTTTGCTATGTGCTATAAGGGAAGCTATAGCCCACCATCTCATGCTCAACAAAGTGTTGTGATGTTGCGGACGTGTTTTGCATATCACTGTTCGTCCGCTCCAGCCCTCGCCTTTCTCACGCGGTGTTTACAAGTTTACCCCTGCTTTGTGGTGGTTGGGGTGCGATGTGCACGTCTTTTAAAAGCTCTGCTCCATGTTCTCTGGTTTCTCGATGGTTAGCATAAAATCTAGTTGTGTGTCCAAGTAAGACTCTAAGGATTCTCGTCCACAAGTCATCCATTCCCTCATTTAGCCGGGAATGTAGTCAAGAGTGCTTCTCATTGCGGAGCACTTTAGTGCAGCCAAGCAGGGGGGAGACCTGGGAGCAATCCAACCGGTATTCATAGCGTGCACTTACTATACTCGGTCCCCATCCAGTCACCAAAGTCCGTGACGCCATGAAAAAACTTTGAAGACTTGTCCAATGATGTTTTCCCCCAAAATCCGGCTAAGGCCAAGTGTTTGGTGGAGTTGAGCATGGTCATGAGTTTCGTTATGGCGGCGTCCGAGATGATCCCATCGGCAAGTAGCGAAGCTTTAGCCTCTACTCGTGTGCCTGTGTCACACGCGTGGACAATTGCGCGGAGCTGCGATGGTTGGAGCGATACTGGCAACGAGCATGGCTCAGTTACAGTGAGGCCACGACACATCCCCAATGCGCATTAGCAGCCTGAAGACGTACAACTGTCATGATACGGATGAGCAATCGCCATTGCCGTCAAGAACGGGATGTCATGTTGCCTAGAGGCATAGATGAAGAGTCGGGCATGGGATACGAACCAACAGATCATTTTCAAGAGAACATGCCAGTATGGTGTGAGCCCAACCATTTTCTGCAGATGAACGCATATCCACATTCAAGTTTGTCAAACAATCCTATGGACAACATATGGACAAATTCAGCTCACATAAATACAAAGTCGACGTTAGGAGCCACCACCAAGCATTTGCCAACCATTTCACTCTTGATGTTAAGCATTGCAAAGTGCGCTGCACCGGGTTGCATGACCCAATGTCCTACTCAGGTCGCACAAGTTGAGGTGCAGACCATGCGTCGAATACAGCAGACACAGACATGATGCAATTCCACACTAATATCGATGACAATAGATGCTATGTACAAACCCGGCACAAACCAGATGTCTGCACAAGCATACGCAAATATAATAGGCCTACATTGTCAAGAAGCTGTCATCCTTATCGACTTCGCTGAAGGCAAATGGCGCGAACAAGATTCCATCGCCATGGTAGAACTTGTTCATGAACTCCACCCAATGCAGTCGCAGTGCATGCAGAAACGCCGAAAGCGATTCCATACACATTAACACAAGGAATGTTGCGATCAACCAGACAAACACGCCTGCACACAAAAAAAAATTCAGGAACACATCAGGAATTGCTACTACACATTCGACCTTACGACGCGATATCAATCATGTGTTATGTACAAGCTCAGGGCTTGACTCGGGTGAGACGGTAGGAATAACATGCAGCGAGGCTGCCTTGCGCAATGCACACACGCATAACGTCACCAACGTCAAAATTGATGGTGATATGCACCGACACACAGTGAAATCGCGCCGCCTCCAGCAACACGGACAGTTCAAATCAGCCGAGAACGAATTCAAGGGACGCCGTAGATTGTGAGGTGATCATGAGGAACATACCAATCACCATCATCCAGACGGAATTTTGATGGATCACCATCATCAGGACCTTGTCGTAAATGACAGCCGACAGCTGTGAGTGGGCAAGAGAAAGCGCCCACAGGCGCAAATAAGACGCAGTGTTGGATACGGCTCCAAGGACGAACTCAATCGTGTGGATTGCCTGATGCACTACAATTTCGCCAAAGTTGAACTCCCCATGATCATCATGTCCACCACTGTCGTGCCCATTATCCTCATCAGCGTCCTGCCCACCAATACTAGTGTAACCTTGCTGCTGCAAATGATAATCAACATCATGGCAGCAAATCCATGCTGCAGCCGGTGCATTCGAGGCTATTGACGGCAAGCAGATTGATGAATGCAGGGTTCAATAGGGAGAAAAAGAGCCTGTCGCACCACTGTCCGCTTGTTGTGCCTGTGCTTCAGAATGAAGGGCTTGGGCAACAACATCACAGGGATCGTGGCCAGAGCAGCCAGCACTAAGAAAAGCTGCAATGTGAATTGGCCATCAAACATATCATTCTCGTACTTCAGGTCATTGTATTGGCCAGGTTTGAGGAACATGTCGATCATAACGCCATAGATGTCTGGCGGCCTGCTGACAGTACCTGGCCCATCTGGCCCATCTGGAGTATGTGAACGTATCTCGAGGCGCGGCCAGTCGACCCACTTCAAGATTATCACAAACATCAGATATCCAAAGATGCTCCAGAAAAATATGACTTGAGGAATAAACTCGAAGTAGAATGAGAGGCGATCACGAAAGTAAATGTGATTGTACAGGGACATGAAAATTCCCAACGACATATGCACTACACCCATGACAATACTCATCTTCATCTTCACCGAGTTCAGAAATGATAGCTCTGACTTGGTTCCATGCCAGACAGGATCAATGCCGAAAGGATATGGATGACCGACGTCCTCTTGCACCAGGCCTGTGGTGTACACAGTGGACATCGTTTCGTTGAGTTGTAGATTGGCTGTAGTGTTGCCGGTACACGAGACAACCTGGCGATAGTGAACCATCGGCGGGTAATTGCCATCGGCGTCAAGATAGTCTTCCTGGCACTTGTACTTGGTCTTTCCAAACAGTGCCATTGGCATTGAGAAGAACTCATTGTACATGAATCCAGTGTAAAGAGAGAAGATGCCCATGAGCATGATGATGTACCGTCCGCCGAAAATCATATCAACTGTGTCGGAAAGCTTCTGCTTCAACATTTTCTTCTCATACGCCAGCAGCACCGCGGCAAATGCAATCATCATCAGCGCATGCCCGACATCACCAAACATCACAGCGAAGAGGAACGGGAATGTGATTAGCGAGAAAGGCGTCGGATTCACTTCACGATAGCGAGCAACACCATATGCCTCGATAATGCCATGGAAGCATGACGTGAAGAGCGTTGTCTTGTAGTATGTAGGTGGTTGTTCATGTGTATTGAGCGGTTGGAACACTGTGCCAACACTGGCGTTGCTTGTCTCGGTTGCACGCTGCAAGCCTTGCTGAATTGCAACACGTGCATCCATAGGTGCCCATGCCTCAGCAACCAAAGCCTGCCGAGTCACATCGAATGAGAGCTTGTTCATGGTATGGTACACTGCCTTCTCACGACGCACAACAGTGATCCAAGAATTCAGGTGTCGTGCAATATTTTCGAGAACCATGCCACGACGGCGCATTCCGGACTCAATAGTGGCAGAAAGGTCACACAGCCGTGCCGTAACATCGGCATGCATCTGACGTTGACGGGTGGTGTCTTCTGGAAAAGGGTATCGATTTGCAGAGAACGCCTCACAAGTCTGCAGCAGTAACATCATTATGATACAGGCCTACATGTAATCTCAGGGATGAGAGATGCATGGTTTCAAACCGCAACACCAAAGCCAGAGATGCACCTTTGTAACCTTGAGCTTGGCACGTTCTCCGGCAAAGAAGACAACAAAAACGGCCTTCTGCTTGTCTTTATTTGTGTTGGGATCTGTGACTGTACCGACATCAGCGTACCGCAGATACATGTTTCCTCGCGTCGCGCGGAACAGGAGGCGCTCGAAAGCATTCAAGTTCTCGATCTCAATGGTGCCGGCTGTGAACCCGAGCCTGGTCGCTTTCATTGCCTCCTGGACAATTCACCACATCGTCAAGAAAAATCTACATTCTACAACATACAAGAGTTCAGCAGTGTCCGGCGACTCACCGGCACGTCGTCCAACAACGGCGCGTCCACAGATGCAGCTCCACTATCACCGCTGGTGGTACCATGCGCGCTTTGACGTGCTTCGTCGAAGAATGCACCAGCTTTCTCAAGCACCAGCTGCAGCTCGCTGAGCTCCGCCTGGGTCTTCTTCAGACGCTCGCTGTTTTCGTTGATCACCGTCAAGTCCGCTTCAATTTCCTCAAGCTTTGACTGCACAGGAACTAACACAGAATCTGAAGCGGCCGATAGCCGAAGTCGGAGTGTGAACCAAGGGAGAGCGGTCCCCAGCCAAGAACCCGACACGTAGATCACACCTCGAGTTCGTCTAGGTCTACACCGGCATCAAGCATCGGGCTCTGCAGAGGGATACTGGCCCCCGTGACCTGCTCATGGAAAAAGCGGAGACGGCGCGCCATCTCGTTGCAACGCTTCACCTGCACATCAAAGACAGCATGGTCAAGAGCAAGACGAGGCTGAGTCGTACAAGCAACAAACAATGCTGAAACTCCTGAGTTCCTGGCACCCGGCTGCAAATTTCACCTGACTAGCGTAAGTGCGAGCGAAGGCCTCTCGGTCTGGGTTGAGGTCTTTGAACTGCAGAAGCCCCAGGTCGCCCAGCTCCGCGATTGTCTCATGTGCAGCATCTGTCGGAATGATGAGCTGCAGTGTACAAAGCGTAAGCTTCTACACAAATTGAAGACACAAGCACGAGAGTGACCATGACCGACCTGGATCAGCTGCATCTCCTCGGAGCGCCACAGCTCCATCATATTGATTGTTTCAACTCAATTTTCTGCCAGGGAGAGGTGCATCGCGTAAGGATGCGTAGGCGGTTCTACAGCAGCGGAGGCTGGAATGTCAGAACGGTGCTTCTAGCAAAACCGACATTCAGGGCAAGGGGTGTATGGTACAAGCAAACCTGTGCATCAGGCTAAACTTTTTGTATGGCTCCGTTCAGTCTTTTCAGAGGCCAATGTGACTGACCCCGGTCAATCGTCGACTTGATTGCATGCACGAAAAGCATGTGCGCAGGCGGCTCGGCGTGGCGCGGGGATGTGGATCATGCATGCGCAGCACCATAGTGTATACGTCAGCAAGGCCCAACAAACAAGGAATTGGAAGAAAAAACTGCAAGGCCATACATTCCAAGTGTTGGCCTCAGCACGACCTACGGAAAGCAGAGACTACTGCAGTCAGCTTTATACACTACTGCGGCCACTCTGCGGCTCTGGCGATGTCAAGTGTGTGTCACACACTAGATGCAGAAATGCAGCAAAATACCATGCACTTTCATCCTGACTACAACAAAAACAATTTATAGTGTTCAGATGAATCTAAAACGGCCATCATGCTGACACTGTCGAACATCGGCATCTGCGTCCCGAGGGGTGAACAGATCACATGGCTTGCATGTGATGTGGTTGCCCACTGGGCTTTAGAGCTCCCCACGTGTCGCTCTGCCCTCCTGGCCACGATTTTTTGTATACTACGAGCGTTAGTACTGTGAGGGGAGCGCAAGAGTGGCGCAACCCTCAACCCAGGGGATGCCCTGAAATCGCGACCCATTAGTTGCCAGCCTGTTCGAATGCAAGCGCGAGTGGAAGCGTCATACCGTAAGTTAAGTTGGGCGAAATGTATGTGTGCGGAGTACTTAGCACATGACGCCTGAGATCTGGGATCACACCTGCATGGTCAGTATCTGAGTCTGATACTTGAACCATGACCTTGTTCGACCTATACAGAGAGCTGGAATGTGTCTTCTCATTCGCGGGCTCGTGACTGCCACGTGTCACCCCGTGCGTGCATTCGCATGTGCACCTGCCTTGTGCGCTACGAGGCACTTTCACAACACAGCCCCACTTCAGCTTCATCACATACCCTTACCACCATAGATCACACGAACACCGCTAGGCAGACACAGGTACCCTTTAAGCCGGCCAGAACCGAGCCAGCATAATGTAGGGCCATGGTAGAGTCAAGCAGGAAAGGGCCGGCACACATGTAGCAGCGCATGGCCTTTCAGCGCCATCCGCCAGATGGCTCGCAAGATCACTGGGACTGCTCGGAATTTGTACAAAACGCCAAGCAAGTCCGGCAGCACCGAGCCTAGGCATAGCTTGGTAGCTCCTGGCTACCCTGTGTCCATGGCGGGGTCATGAGCAGGAAGTGTGGCAGTGTGTGCAAGGTGCTCCACTTGCAGACAAGGAAGCTGATACTACGGCCACTAAAGCCAGCACCATATTAATCGAGGCAGTGATACTTGTCCGCAGAGGGCAGCGCGCACATCCATTATTGGCAATCAGTGTCGTGGAAGTGGTCACAGGCCCCACCAGGTGCGACAGCCGAAGGGACATCACAGCCTGTACAATCGTGGACCCCAGGTTCACTTTTTTGTATCTGTGGCCCACCAGGTCATGCTGCTACCCCACTGATGGTACGCCATGTGGGCAAGGCAGCTTTGCCGGGACTCCCCGTCCCGTGCGTTGACCTCCCACCGCTCGCGATCCAGCCTATGCGACGGGCTGCCCGATACCTCCCCGCTGCACCTCCTCTCGCACCCTTCGGATGCGGGCACTGTTGCTTTGCAGGCTGTTGCACGCCGACATGCTTGCACCCGTGTTCGTCTGCCACCGGGATGCCCGGGCACAGCCCCGGTGTGCCGGCGTGTGCCTCTGCCTGGGCGTGCAGTGGATCGTCGGCATTGCTAGGTGCGCTTGCCACGCAGGTTTGGCTCTAGAGATAATTGAGCGTCTTGGGACGTGTTCGCAAGGGGGTGGGCTAGGGGGCCCCCTTCATTGCGTGGGGCCAGCGGCAGCCGGGCGGTCAGCTTGGGCCACCTCAGCTGCGCGGGAGGCGGTGGGG